>CM044396.1:57812500-58460000 GCA_024322285.1 Musa beccarii
GTGGTTGTTAATGAAGTTGAAGTTACCAAATTTTGAGGAGTCGGTATCAATTTATGCCGAATTGCTCCACATATAGTTCCTCGAACCGCATTTTCTAAACGAACAAGAGCCAGTCCGAATTGATCCTGCAACAGATCCGCTATAGAACGAATCCGTTTATTTTTCAAGTGATTCATATCGTCAAGTGTACCCATTCCAAATTTAATTCCGATCAAATGATCCGCAGCAGCCAATACATCTCGTGGTAATAAAAATGTATTGTTCTGGGGTATATCAAGATTCAGTCTCCGGTTCATATTTCGTCGACCAATCCTTCCTAATTCACATCTTTGTTGAAAAAATTTCTTTTGTAATTCTTTACATAAGGACTCAGAAAATACCGGATCCCCGCCTACACAAGCAAATTGTTGATAAAATTCCAAAATAGCATTTTCTTTTGACCCAATCTTTTTTTTTTTCTCCTTATCATTTGGGAAAGACAAGAAAATTTCAGGGTAACAAACATTATCTAGAATTTCTCTTAGATTCGAGCCCATAGCTGATGATAGAATTAGAATAGATATTTTTTGTTTCCTACTTACACGGGCCCATATCCTTGCTTTTCTATCAATTTCTAATTCCGATCTTCCTCCCCAATCTGATATTATTGTGCTGGTATAGACAGAAATTCCGTTATGGTCCAATTCTGAACGGTAGTAAATACCGGGACTTTGCAATATTTGATTGATCACAATTCTGTATATTCCATTTACTATAAAGGTTCCCAGGGAATTCATTAGAGGAATGTTTCCAATAAAAACGGTTTGTTCTTGCATATCTCTACCGGTTTTCCAAATTAATCCCGCGGGTACATATAATTCAGAAGAATATGTGAGTGATTCATACACAGCATCTCTTTCGTTTATCAAGGGTTCTACCAATTGATATCTTTCCACAAATAATTTAAATTCAATTTCTTGATCTGTATCTTCAATTTTTGGAAACTTATGAAATTCTTCCGTCAAGCCCTCATTAATGAACCTACAAAATCCCTCAAATTGGATCTGACTAAATCCAGGTATTGTGGACATTCCCTCATTTCCATCATTCCGGAGCATCTTAATCTTAAGTTTCCTGTTTATTGAAAAATCCCATTATTAGCTCACTATTTATCGAACCATACGGATCGATCTAGCAATGATGGAATGTATATTCTGTTTACTGAATCACATGAAATTTTAACCAACTCCATATATGTATTTCATACGTATGAACGGAAATGAGACAGAGGAATGAAGAGCATTTTCGACGCAAGTTCGAATTTGCGACAGGTACAAATGGAAATGGATTGATAAAGCATTCCCGGAAAAATTCTGTCACTTACACTTATGGAGTCTTATATAGAATATCAAAATTCATTCAATTTCTACCTATTATTATGATATAACGATCAGATTGATTGGGTACCAAAAAAATAAATGGATTCAGGATGAAATTGAATCTCTATGAATGAGATAAAGAAAGACAGGAACAATATAGAGTTTCCCTTTTTAGCATACTTAATTTTATTTGAGTTTCATTTCATGTTCAAAAAAAATTTCGAATTCTTTTTTTGCTAGTAGAATATATAGAATATGATTGAATTGCGTAATAGGAGTAATATTTATTAAGTGCATGCCAATATAGCTATCTACCTATCCGCATATCACATCTTTTATCGTAATTTAACTTGTGGCAACAGAAGTCAGGTCGCACTATATCATAATTCCTATTTTTTCTATTGCATATAGAAAATGAAAAAAGAAGGCACGACGATTCTCTATAGGGATATGGGATATGTACATAAGAGCGGTATCTGTGTAACAATTTCTGTTTTGAGGTTTACATATACACAGTTTACATATACACATATATATTGTTATAATTTATATTGTTATAATTGAAATTGAAAAAGATTGATTATTGAAAATAATTGATACTGATTAGGCATAAATCAATTTGATTTTGTTATGCCATTAAGGATAAGGAAACGCAACAATTTGAGATACAAATTGAAGAACCTTTCACTAATTCAAAACAACAAAACAAATAGTTAATGGTTCCAATTTGCCCTGAATTTTTCAGTCTTTGACCAGAAACCTATTTATGCAAATCTTTTGCCAAAAGTATGAGTCAAGAGTTCGAAATGAGCTTAATGGATGAACTAACATTTTTCTTAGGTTTACAAATCAAGCAATTAACTAACATTTTAGTCAAACTAAATATGCATTAGATTTGCTAAAATAATTCAAGATAGATATTTAAAAGGCTATCAATATGCTAATGAGTATTTTCATTGAGTTAGATATGGATGATAATAGAGAAAACTTTGATAAAAAAACTTATAGGGTCTGATAGGTAGTTTTACTATACCTCACCGCAACTAGATTAGACATTATATTTAGTGTTAGACTTTATGCTAGATTTTAATCTAATCCCAAACTATCTCACTTTAAAGCCATTAAAAGGATCTTTAGATATCTAAAAGGAACTCCTAATCTAGGATTTTAGTATCCAATATCCAAAAATTTTGAATTAATTACTGATGCTGATGTTGATTTTGCTAGATGTAGAATAGATAGAAAAAGCGCATCTGAAATATGTTAATTCTTTGGTCATACACTTGTCTCTTGGTCTTCCAAGAAACAAAATTTGATTGCACAATCTACAACTGAAGCCGAATATATAGCAACAAGTGCATGTTATGCATAAGTTATATGGATGAAAAACACATTAGAATATTATGGAATTCACTTAAAAAATAAACCTATAAAATGTGATAACACTAGTGTAATATGTTTAACAAAAAATCTCATTCAACCCTCTAGAACTAAATATATTGATATTATGCATTATTTTATAAGAGATCATGTTAATAACCATGATATAACTTTAGAATTTATTGATACGAAACATTAATTAGGTGATATTTTTACAAAATCTTTAAATGAGGAATAATTTAATTTTATTAGAAGAGAATTAGGCATGTTAAATCTTGCGAATGCATGAGTTTCTCGTATACATTTTTTTGATTTTTTTATTTTTGAAAATGAAGCTTTATCGAGATCATTTCCTATCACTTTCTTGAATTTTTGATATACTTGTTCTGTCATTTGATGAGCCTTTCCAATAACCCCCTCTATACTTATGAAAGAAGAAGTTTTATTCATGGACTTTTAAGTACATTTGATTTTTGTGTGATGATCACTTACTATGAACCCCCCTTCTTTCTATCTGCAAAAATAGGGTTTTGAATCATAAACCTTGAACACACATTTTGATCTTTTATATGATGAATCCTTTTGTTCTGTTTATGAAAGTAGAAGTTTGATTCATAGATTTTCAATTCTTAAAGCTTGATTTTTCTTGTGATGAATGATTTCCTCCCTTTTCTTTTCTTTCTTCACTTTTTTGTATGACAAAGGTGTTGAATCTCATATTTTGATGATGAAACTAATTGATTGTATTTATTTGTCTAATTATGTTTTGAATGATGTAGGTCTATTATCGATTAGGATTAGACAGTTGACACAAGATGAATCAGCATTGCGTTAGAGGAAATCACGTCAGGATATTGGACGTTGAGCTGGAGGTCCGATCGATAATCGATAGAAGGCTTCGGACATTGAGCATCAGGCCAGAAGAATGGTGTTGCGCTAAGGAGATTAGGGTTACAGAGGTCAGCCACCGATTGAGCAATAGGCCACAAGAGAGGATGGTGCACCGAAGAACTAGACGAAGCACCGACAAATGACATGCCGGGCAACAGGAGGTTGATTCGTATAACTAACTAGATCGAAATAGAGTTAAGGTTTTATATATGTAGGATTAACTATAATAACGATAAAGACATAAAGTGAAACAAAGGCTTGAGTCAAGTACGATGGAATCGTTGGGAGTTCGAGAGTTCAATAGAAGTTCAAAAATTTATCGGGAGTGCTGCAGGAACTGGCTGAGAATGAGTAGGGAGCTTAGTGAAAGGGTTTCGGAAGTTCGCTAAAAGGTTCATCGAAAGTTTGTAGAGCTCACCGAAAAAGATCGAAGCTTGCCAAAGAAGCTCGTCAGAACTTGCCAAGATCAATCAAGAAGTCTACAAGCTTGCCGGGAGTCCGTAGAATGGTGTTCGAGGGTTCGTCGGAAGACCATCAAAAGTTTGCCGGACGCTCGCCAGAGAAAGACTTGATGTGTTGGACTTTGAATTAGTTTAGAAAATATCTTTAATTTCGTAGTTAGCATATAATTAGGGATAAGATTAAGTATTAATTCTATAACCCTGGTAGGGGCCAATTGGGCCCGGTATTGGATTGGTTCGGGTTAAGTTTAAGGCCCAACCAGGAGTGCTGGTTATAGCGCCAGCTCCCAAGATTGTATTGGGTGGTGGTACTGCCCAATAACAAAACAGTTGGGTGGTGGTACCGTTGGCTGAGTGGTGGTACCACCCAGTACACTAATAGTGGCAATGTGTCAAGCGGTGGTACAGCCAAATTAATCGATAGTACCATCCAGTGTTAGGGTCAAACTGGCAATGGTACCACTAATGATAGGCGATGGTACCGCCAATACCTGGTAAACCCAGGATGGGAAGGTTTTTGGCTCCAAGTTTGAATTAGATTAGAGCTTATAAAAACCCCTCCCATCCCTGGGTTGAACACACATGCACAAAGAATTTGAAAGGAACAAAAAGCTATAGAAATCCTTCTAAACATCCCTCCTCTAGTCCTCATCTATATTCTACCGAAAGAGAGGAGTGTGAGTACTTATAAGAGTTACCTCCTAAGCCTGTCAAAAGGAGAGAGTGCTGTAAGGGATTCAGCCCTCGCCCATTGAAAGGAGGACTACTAGTAGAATGCTGATGGCCTCAAGAGAAGAGGAATCGGAAGTGGACATAGGTAGTATGACCGAACCACTATAAAATCAGTTTGCATTTACTTTATCATAATTTACATTTCAGCACACCTTCTTTACTTGCTTGACTTCCTCATCATCTTCTTTAAATGCATTTAAGTTTAATACATTTCCAATCGGCTTTCATCGAAATATATTTTATCGTACGAAGTTTCTGAAATCTTATTTTTAAATCATCAAAATTTATCATGTTTAACTACTGTACTAATTCACCCCCTCCTCTTAGTGCCACTCTAGATCCCAACAATTGGTATCAGAGCCTCGTTATTTCTCTTTCAGATTGACACCCGCGAGAAATGGCTCTTCACGGCTTTCAAGAGGGTTTTTCGATTGTTCATCCTTCGTTATTTAATGGATCGGACTACACATATTGGAAAACTCGAATGAGAGTTTTCTTGATTTCTCTAGATTTAAACTTATGGAACATCATTGAAAATGACTTTCAACTTCCCTCTAAATCGATGAGCGAATGATCGGATTTGGAGAGAAAATCTTTTTCATTAAATGCAAAGGCTATAAATGCCTTATTTTATACTCTAGATAAAATTGAGTTTAATCGGATTTCTATGTGTGAAATAGCTTTCGATATTTGGCACACACTTGGAGTCACACACGAAAGAACGAGTAGAGTCAAAGACTCGAAAGTTAACATTTTGATGCATGATTTTGAGATTTTTCGAATGAAACCAAGCAAGACTATCGATGATATGTACTTTTATTTCTCGGATGTCATCAATAGTCTAAGAGCACTTGGTAAATGTTTTTCAAATTTTAAACTTATTAATAAGATTTTACGTTCTCTTCCAAAAAATTGGGATTCTAAAGTAACCGCTATACAAGAAGCTAAAAATTTAAATGATTTGCCTATTGAAGAACTAATTGGGTCTTTGATGACCTATGAAATGACACTCTTGGAACATGTTCGACATAATTAACATATGAACTACCTTCCAAAGAACAGAAATGATTTGAAATTTTGGACAAATGAATACCACTTAAGTGATGACTCAAGTGATGAGGACAATGATGAACTTGAACTTCGAACACCAAAATTTAATAAGTTCATTAAATAAAAATCTAAAATAAAAAATAAACTTGAATGAAGAAAGAGGCCAAAGAAGAGGAAGGTATCCAAGGGTGAATCAAGTGCATCCAAAAGTAAAATGGCAAATTGGGCTTTGACGGGGTTCATCAACAAGGTAAGTATCTCACCCGAAATGCTTTTATCTTATTTTGAAATTACTTGATATCTTTTTCATGAGTGCTTAATATAGATAATAGGAAATAAATAAATTATTTTTAAAAATTATATCATGTTTTTCTTTCTAGCATTTTTGAAAAGTAAAAATTAAAATGATACTTGCATGATTTGTGATAATGCATGCACACCTAATAGGATTAATCGATACATGTGTATCTTGATATTTTATATTGTTTTCCATCTCTAAACATGATTCTTGACCATTTTATATCATGCATGAGTTTTTGAAGTGATGTTGATTTAAAACTCTATGTTTGGATTAACATGTTTTTGGTCTAATCGTTTTCATGACAAATTAAGATGACATAATGCATGAACACCTAAAAAGATAAATTCCATGTATGCTTTCCATATCGATTTTCAATTTTAAACATGACACATATCTATGTATGGATTTCTTCAAAGTCTTTTGATGTTAGATGTTTGTTTGATGCTTATGACTTGAAATCTTCTATTTTGGATTAATGTGTTTTTGGGCTTGACGAAATTTGTTTCGGAGTCATACAATGATAGCTTTCTTATAAAAACTAGAATATACTTATATGAAACAAATAAAACACATAAAAAGGAAAGTGTTTGATCATGATAAATTCATGAATCTTGATAATTTTATATTGCTTTTGGTTTTAAACAAGATGCATGATGTTTTAACACAAAAATTAACGACATGTTTCAAGATAATGCTTGCACACCAAAATATGATTAAAAGATAAAAGCAAGCATATTGATGATTTCACTTTCAACATGATGCATAGTTTTTACATGAAAATTTGAACATGCTTATATGAGATCAACCACATAAAAATTAAAAATGTGTTATCATGATGTTTTATTTTTGATGTGTTTGGTCTTGACGGTTTTATGACAAAACTTATGTCTTGTTTATAAATATTGATACATGTTTTCATAAAAGACTTGAACATGCTCACATGAAATCAATTGCATGAAATGGAAATACATTTTCTATCCTATTGAGATTAATGAATTAATTTTACCAATCTTGTGAATCTCATGAAAATAAGCATGATGAATATTTTGAAAATAAATGTGTATCATGCGTTTGGTCTTAATGATTTCTCTTGAAACTTACTTTTCGGATCTATACGATGATGGCTTTCATTGAACATACCTTATGAAATTATCATTGATAATGATGAAATAAAAATATTAAAAGTTTGTTATCATGTGTTTCAACTTAATGATTTTTAAGACAAAATTTGCCTTTCCATCTTAAATGTTGACACTTGTTTTATTAAAGGCAAAGGCATTCTTATAAGAAGCAAAATACATGAATAGAAATTTATAAAAATGAAATGCAATCCTTTATCTTTTCGATTTTTCAATAAATCTATGCTTGTCATGTATGAATTTAGTGAATGTGATTTTGAGGTTGATTTCGGATTTGACAAATGCTTGATTCATATTTAGGATGTGAGAGACATTTTAAATATGAATCATGTTCTATCTCACTTAATTCATTTTGTTCTTCTATAATTCCTTTTTATTTACTAAAGAAGAGAACCTTCCAAATGAATTATGAATTTGGAATGAAATGATACAAATGAATCACTTATCAATATATCTTTTTGAAATGTCTTTTTAATGTGATGTTGATAACTTGATATGTCTTTTGGAATTCATGACATAAGATGATTGAATCTTTGATTTACTCTTTTTATCATGGCTTGAAAATGGATGTTTAAAATCATGCTTGATGAGTTGTTTTATGAGATTTTGCCTTTGTCTCGAACCTTATGCTTATCTCTATTTGACATTAAAATACAAAGACATGCTTAAATGAAATTAATCATATAAAAGGGAAATGCATGATTCTTGAAATTTTACTATCTCTAAAAGTTTTTCAATTTTTTTCATAAAAGACAAGTGATAAATTCATTTATAATATTTTGTAAATCACTTGAATTATGAATGAGATTTTGATGATATGGTAATAACCTTATTCATGTTATGAATCTCAAAAATGATAATTTGATTATGAGTTTTGAGTTGATGGATTAACTTGAATGAGATTTTGTTTCAATCGAATCATGAACTTTCTTTTGATTTCTTGACTTGAGAAATTTCAAGAGTCTTGACTATTACTTGATATTTGATAATTGGAATTTCTTATGAAATGTGATATTATTGAGATTTCTCATGCATGAAACAAATTGTTCTCTTTGCTATTTGCTACCAAATGAATCATGATTGATATCATTGCTATTATACCTCCTATGATTCATGTTGTAGAGAAAGAATTTATCAATCATGATTCATTGAGATTTCTTATGAAATAATCAAGTGCTCATGCGATTCTTTGCTAAATAAAATATTTACGATTCATGACCTTGATAATTACAACTTGAATTCCTTTTTAATTAATATCCTTTTAAGAGAATTTTTATCTATATCATGATTTTGATATCTTGATGATTGAAATCCTTCTTTATGAAATGTGATCTTTATATCTTTATGATGAATCATTATTAAACGGATTTGTCAAAATGAATCATGTTCTTCTTGATTTTCTAGAGCTTTGATATCATATCTTTCATGATTTATAAATGATATGAGTACCTTGGCTTGCATGCCTTATGTGATGATTGAAAATTAAATTACTTTATGATGAATCACGAATCATGACTTGATCTATGATATTGATATATTTTTAGTATGATCCTTGGTTGTATAATTCTTTTGCTTTATTAAAAAGATTTATCAAATGAATCATGTCCTTCTTGAATTTTCTCGATATCATGACATGATTTCTTTATGTGGTTTGTATAATGATTAAAATTTTTAGCCATTGGGTCCTCCCTTCTTTTCGATAATGACAAAGGGGGAGTTAGCTTGCTAACTTATGTATCACAAGAAAAAGTAGCAAACATAGCTAGCTAGAACTTGCAAAAAGGCAAGACTTGCACTTCTCAAATGAGAAGAAAGAAACTGCAAAGTTGCATTATTTTTTAAACTCATGAGCTTGTATGTTTAAAAATATTATAAATTTTACAAAAATTACTAGCTCATTGAAAACAAAAAGTTGATAGCTTGCAAAAAGGAAACTTAGTTGCAAAAGAGAAGAATTGAAAGGAAGCTAGCTTGCGTATCGCAAAGTATGCTAGCTTGCTTATCATCAATTTCCCTCATATCATGATTTATTTAGGACTTCCTTGAATTCATGACTTGATATGTTGAAAATTCATGATGCAAATATGTTATTTTATCATGATGAAAGCATTCATGTAAAGGGAAAAGAAATGTACTCTTTCCTTCTTTTTGACAAAAACAAAGGGGGAGAAAGTTTATTGCTAACTTACACACTTGAATGAAAAATTTGCTAGCTCGATTATTGTAATGAAGGAACTTGCTATATCAAACATCACAAATATTGCTACCTTACAAAGAGAAGTAAAGTGCAACATTGCACAAGAAGCAAGTAAAACTTATCATACTTGAACTTGAAACTTGCTATGATTGAATGTTGTGTTGCAAATCTATGCCCAAATGTTGTAAATCTTGTTAGTATAATTATAAAACTTGCATATCTTTTAAACTAGCTAAGATGCTACTTCTTTTTGTTGATGACATAGGGGGAGAAGTAGATTGATGACTTCATGCAATATATGATTGAATATTTTACATATTTGCATGATGTTTTTGTTGAAATGATTTTGATACATGTTGCTTGGATTTAGGATAATCTAAGTGTTCTATCAATATGGCATATTGATAGAGGGAGTTTGGTTAAACTTCGGGAGTTAAAGTTAACTCCATCATCAATTAGTTGTCATCATCAAAAAGGGAGAGATTGTTGAATCTCGGATTTTTATAATAAAACTAATTGATTGTGTTTAGTTGTCTAATTACGTTTTGAGTGACGCAAGTCTACTATCAATCAGTATTAGACAATTAACATAAGATGAATCAATGTTGCGTTGGAGAAAATCATGTTAGGATATTGGACGTTGAGCTGGAGGTCCGATTGACAATCGGCAAAAGGCTTTGGACATCGGGCATCGGGCCAAGAAGAGTGGTGTTGCACCAAGGAGATTAGGGTTGTAGAGGTCAACCACCGATTGGGCAATATGCCGCAGCAGATGATGGACACCAAAGAACTCGATGAAGCATCAACCAATGATGTGCTGGGCAATAGGAGGTTGATTCGTATAACTGACTAAATCGAAGTAGAGTTAAGGTTTTATGTGTGCAGGATTAACTACGATAACGATGAAGACATAAAGTGAAGCAAAGGTTGGAGTCAAGTATGATGGAATCGTTGAGAGTTCAAGAGTTTGACATAAGTCCAAAGATTCATCGGGAGTGCTGTCGGAACTGGCCGAGAATGAGTAAGGAGCTTATCGAAGGGTTTAAAGAACTTCACCGGAAGGTTCGTCGGAAGTTCATGGAGCTCACCAAGAAAGATCGAAGCTTACTGAAGAGCTCATCAGAACTTACTAAGATCAATCGAGAAGTCCATGAGCTTGCTGGGAGTCCGCAGAATGGTGTCCGAGGGTTCGTCGGAAGACTGTCGGAAGTTTACCAGAAGCTCGACGGAGGAAGACTTGATGTACCGGACTTTGTATTAGCTTAGAAAATATCTTTAATTTCATAGTTAGCATGTAATTAGAGTTAGAATTAAGTATTAATCCTATAACTTTGGTAGGGGCTAATTAGGCCCAGTATTGGATTAGTTTGGGTCAAGTTTAAGGCCCAACCAAGAATGCTAGACCAGTCTGGCGGTGGCACCGCCCAGGTCGAGCTCCCTAGGTTGTACTGGGCTATGTTACCACCTAGTGGTAGAACACCTAGGCAGTGGTACCGCTCAGTACACTGATCGTGGTAGTGCATCAGACGATGCTATCGTTAGTTGAGCGGTGGTATCGTCGAGTGTTTGGTTCAAATTGGCGATGGTACCGCTAATGACAAGCGGTGGTACCATTAGTACCCGCTAAACCTGGGATGGGAAGGTTTTTGGCTCTAAGTTTAAATCAGATTAGAGACTATAAAAACCCCTCCCATCACTAGGTTGAACACACAAGCGTAGAGATTTTGAAGGGAACAAAATGCTGTAGAAATCCTTCTAAACATCCCTCCTCTAGTTCTCATCTGTATTCTACCGAAAGAGAGGAGTGTGAGTGCTTGTAAGGGTTATCTTCTAAGCTCGTCAAAAGGAGAGAATGCTGTAAGAGATTCAGTCCTCACCCATTGGAAGGAGGACTACTAGTGGAAAGCCGGTAGCCTCAAGAGAAGAGGAATTAGGAGTGGACGTAGGTCATATGATCGAACCACTATAAAATCAGTTTGTATTTACTTTATCGTAATTTACATTTCAGTAAACCTTCTTTACTTGCTTGACTTTCTCATCATCTTCTTTAAATGCATTCAAGTTTAATACATTTCCAATCGGCTTTCATCAAAATATATTTTAATCATACAAAGTTTCTGAAAGCTTATTTTTAGATCATTAAAATTTATCATGTTTAACCGCTACACTAATTCAGCCCCCCTCTTAGTGCTACTCGAGATCCCAACAAAAGGAGAGATACTAAAAACTGCTTGTACATCTTAAGAAGAACTCTACACATCCAAAGAGAAGTACTAGCAAAAGTTGTTATCTTGTGAAAATAATTCATCAAGCATGATTCCATAAAATAATTCATCAAGCATGATTCCATAACTTTCAAGCATGATACCATCCTTTTAATATTGAGATATTCATCATCAAAGATGATTTCAAAAGGTATGTTCAAGATTTTTATTCGAAAGCTATGTATCATCATACAAATTGGATGTTATTATCAAAATCTTTCATTCAGAAATTTTATTTAGAACAATGTAGATTAATTACATGTAAGCATGCTCAAGTACTCTTTCTATAAAAGTTATGTATCAAGTTTAAGACCGAAAAGGTGATTTCATCAAAGCCATCAAGAACAAACACATAAAACATAAAAACATCATGATAACACATTTTTCACTTTTATGTGTTTTACTTCATGTAATTGATCTTATATGAGTATGTTCAAATATTTCATACGAAAGCCATTATTGTATAAATTCAAAATATAAGTTTTGTTATTAAACCCATAAAGATCAAATGCATCACACATAAGACATCATGATAGTGCATTTTCTCATTTTTATGAGTTTCAATTTAAGTGATTTAATCTTTCGTAAGAATGTTCAAATTTTTCATATGAAAATGTCATGCATCATATTTAAAAACGAAAGCATCATCAATATCATTTTAATTCTTTCTTTCATTAGTTATAACAAGATGATCAATGCTCAAATTTTTGCTAAAATCATTCATCATTTTATAAATTTCATCATAAAAATGATTAAGACCTATTAATCTAAGATTGAAGTTTTCAAATTATAAGCATGATACACACATCTATCATCAAAAGACTTTCAAGAAATTCATACATAGATAAGTATCATGTTTAAAACTGAAAATTGATACGGAAAGTATACATGGAATTACGTCATCTCAAAACGTCATCTTAATTCATCATGAAAATAATTAGACCAAAAACACGTTAATCCAAAATATAGAGTTTCAAATCAACATTACTTCAAAAACTCATGCATGATATAAAATCATCAAGCATTATGCTTAGAAATGAAAAGTAATATAAAACATCAAGATACACATGCATGGATTAATCCTAAGCATTATTAAAAATCATGCAAGTATCATTTTAATTTTTACTTTTCAGAAATACTAGAAAGAAAAGCATGATATAATTTTTAAAAATATTTTTTTATTTCCTACTATCTAAATTAAGCACTGATGAAAAGACATCATGTAATTTCAAAATAGTTCAAGGGAGTTTTGGTCAAGTTGCTTACCATATAGTCGAAGCTCGTCAAAGCGCAATATGTCATTTCGCCTTTGGAAGTTCTTGATTCATCATTGAGTGCCTTCCTCTTCTTTATTTGTGTATACTCATCTTTGGAGAATTCCGATTTCTTGCATTCATAGCAAGAGTTGGTGTTCTTTTCATTTGTGTTCTTTAATTCGTGTTTAATGAACTTTTTAAATTTTAATGTCAAAAGTTCAAAGTTCTCAACATTGTCCTCATCACTTAAGTCATAACTCAAGTGGCATTCTCTTGTTCAAAGTGCCAAATCCTTCTTGTTCTTTGGAAGGTGATTCTCATATTCATTAAGATCAAGAGTCATTTCATAGGTCATTAAAGACTCGATTAGTTCTTCAAGTGAATAAATGTTCAAGTCTCTAGACTCTTGAATAGCTATTATTTTTGGGTCCCAACTCTTTGAAAGGGATTTTAAAATCTTGTTAGTGAGTTCAAAATTTGAAAAGCATTTACCAAGACTTTTCAAGCTATTGATGACATCCGTGAAATGGGTGTATATGTCGCCGATAGACTTGCTTCGTGTCATTCGGAAGAGCTCAAAATCATACAATAAGAGGTTTACTTTCGAGTCCTTAACTCTACTTGTTCTCTCGTGCATGATTTTAAGTGTGTGCCAAATATCAAAAGCCGTTTCGCATGTAGAAATCCGATTAAACTTGTTTTTATCTAAAGTACAAAATAAGGCATTCATAGCCTTTGCATTTAAAGAAAAAGATTTTCTCTCTAAATCTGACCATTCATTCATTGGTTTAGAGGGAAGTTGAAAGTCGTTTTCAATAATATTCTATTAATTTAAATATAGAGAAACCAAGAAAACTCTCATTCGAGTTTTCCAATAAGTGTAGTCGGATCCGTTTAAGAACGAAGGATGAACAATCGAAAAACCCTCTTAAAAGCCATGAAGAGCCATTTCTCGTGGATATGAATCCGAAAGAGAAATAACCTTGCTTTGATACCAATTGTTAGGATCTAGAGTGGCACTAAGAGGGGGGGTGAATTAGTGCAGCGGTTAAGAATGATAAATTTTAGTGATTTAAAAGTGCTTTCAGAAATTTCGTATGAAAAGAAAGATATTTCATTTCGATTAAATCCGTAATGAAGGATGCTTTAAACTTGAAGTGATTCATAAGAAGAAGATTAGGAAGTAGAGTATGAAAGTGAAGATGGTTTGCAGTAAAGTGAATTGCAAGAATATAAATGTAAATCAATTTATAGTGGTTCGGTTATACGACCTACGTCCACTCCTGATTACTCTTCACTTGAGGCCATTAGCTTTCTACTAACTATCCTCCTTCCAACGAGCAAGGACTGACTCCCTTTTACAGTGCTCTCTCCTTTTGATGGGCTTAGGAGGTAACCCTTATAAGCACTAACACACTCCTCTCTTGAATACAAGTGAAAACTAGATAAGAGAAAGGATTTTAACAGAGATTTCCTACTTTTTGGTTCATTGTGCTTGTTACTTCAACCTAGGGATGGGAGGGGTTTTTATAGGCTCTAATCTGATTCAAATTTGGAGCCAAAAACCTTCCCATCCTGGGTTTACCAGGTATTGACAGTACCACCGCCTGTCATTGGCGGTACCACTGCCAATTTGACCCTGACATTAGCGGTACTAGCACTAGACACACTAACATTGTCAGTGTACTAGGTGGTACCACCGCCCAAGTACTCTATCATTAGGCAGTACCACCACCCAGTACAACCTGAGGAGCTAGACCTAGGTGGTGTCATTGCCCCAGTCTAGCGATGTCACCACTATACAGGTCCAACACTCCTGGTTGGGCCTTAAACTCAGCCCAAACCAGTCCATTATAGGGCCTAATTGGCCCCTACCAGGGTTATAGGATTAACACTTAATCCTAACCCTAATTACATACTAACTATAAAAATTAAAAATATTTTCTAAGCTAATACAAAGTTTGAAAAGTCAAGACTTCCTCTGGTGAGCTTCCGACGAACTTCCGGTGGTCCTCCGACAAACCCTCGGACACCATTCTGCGGACTCCTAGCAAGCTCCTAGACTTCACGATGAACATGAAGAGTTCCAATGAGCATCTTTGGCAAGCTTCGATCTTTCTTGGTAAGTTTTGTGAACTTTTGATGAATCTTTCCGACGAACTTCTAAAAACCCTTCGATAAGCTCCCTACTCATTCTCGACCAGTTCAGGCAGAACTCTCGATGAATCTTCAGACTTCCATCGAACTCTTGAACTCCTAGCAATTCCATCGCACTTGACTCTAGTACTTTGTTTCGCTTTATGTCTTTATCGTTATCGTAGTTAATCCTACAAACATAAACCTTAACTCTACTTCGATCTAGTCAGTTACACGAATCAACCTCCTATTGCCTAGCACATCATTAGTCGGTACTTCGTCTAGTTCTTTGGTGCACCGTCCTCTCTTGTGGCTTATTGCCCAATCGATGGTTGACCTCTGCAACCCCGATCTCCTTGGTGCAACACCACACTTCTTGGCCCGATGCTTGATGTCCGAAGCCTTTTGTCGATTGTCGACTAGACCTCTGGCACAACATCCAATATACTGACGTGATTTCCTCCGACGCAATGCTAATTCATCTTGTGTCAACTATCTAATTCTGATCGATAGTACACCTGCGTCATTCAAAATATAGTTAGACAACAAAACATAATCAATTAGTTTCATCATCAAAATCCGACACCCAACATAATGAACTTTTTAAATTTCATTGTTATGAGTTCAAGGTCATCATCACTCGAGCTTTCGCTCGAGTGGTCTTCTATAGTTTGAAGTGCCAAATCCTTCCTATTCTTTGAAAGGTGGTTCTTAAGTATGTCATCAATGAGCCAAGAAGTTCTTCAATAGGAAAATTATTTAAATCTTTTGTCTCTTGTATAATAGTTACTTTCAGATCCCAACTTTTTGGAAGGGATCTTAAAATCTTGTTTACAAGTTCAAAACTTGAAAAAGCTTTACCAAGAGCTTTTAAACTATTGATGATATCTGTAAAATGGGTGTACATGTCACCAATAATTTTGCTTAATACCATTTAAAAAAGTTCAAAATTATACATCAAAAGATTCATTTTTGAGTATTTGACTCTCCTTATGCCCTCGTGCATGATTTCAAGTATGTGCCAAATGTCGTGTGCAGTTTCGCAAATCAAAATTCAATTAAACTCATTTTTATCTAACGCATAAAATAAAGCATGTTGAATCTTGGATTTTGATGATGAAGTCAATTGATGGTTATTTGATCTAATCCATTTTTGAGATAAATGTGCAGGATTAACTATGATAGAGCAAATTATTGGAGTCAAGTTATTGGAAGATCAAGAGTCCACCAGAAGTCCGAAGGATCATCGGAAGTGCTACCGGAGCCAACCGAGATGAAATCGGGGACTTGCCGAAGGTTTTGGAAGTTCGCTGGAAAGATCGTCGGAGGTTCACGGAGATCACCGAGAAAGTTTAGAAGGGTGTCAAAGACTCATTGAACTCGCCATAGAATTCGGGAGCCTGCTGGGAATCCACCGGAAGGAATCCGAGGGAGTATCGGAAGTCCACCGGAAGAACGCCGGAAAGCTCTTCGGAAGATAACTTGATGGTGTCGGTTTAATTTGGCTTTAAAAGTTCATAGTTAGCACTTAATTAGGGTATAGACTAGGTGTTAATCCTGTCTAGACCTGTATTGGGCCAAAGGTTAGGCCCATACAGTTTCTGGCAAGGGCCGGCAGTAGCACTGTCGGACCCAGGCGATAGCACTACTTGTTGACTGAAGGTCGGGCGGTAGCACCACCCCAAGTAGGCGATGGTACCGCCTGACAGGTGGTTACAACCACCTGTGTCAGGCGGTAGTACCGCCAGTGCCAGGTGGTAGTACCGCCAGCACACTTACACACGCAAAGGTGTGTCAAGCGATAGTACCGCCAGTGCCAGGCGGTAGTACCGCCTACAGTCCGAAATTTCGGACGAGACCTTTTTGAGCGGGATTTTTGAATCCCAAAAAGCTCTATAAATATCCCTTTACTCCTAGCTGGTTGAAAAATCTTTGCAGTGTTAGAATTGAGTCTAAGCTACAGCAAATTTCTGCTTTCATTTGCTCAAGTGTTCTCCTCCTTTCTTCTCCTTGTAAAAATCCTGTAAAGAGAGGGAACCTCTTGTAAAAGGCTGTAAAGGGGCGTTTGGTCCGTCCCCTTCAAGAGACTTGGTAGTAGAAGTTGGGAGCCTCATTGGAGGATGCTTCAAGAGTGGACGTAGGTCATTTGACCGAACCACTATATATCGCTGCGTTTACTTGCTGTGTGAGTACTTAAATTTTGCATCGTAAATTTCTTCTCCCTACTTCCAATTTCATTTACCTGAATATTTTCAAGTTAAAGTCTCTTTCGCGGAATCAAATTCTTAAGCAAATCTTCGGAATCGGTTTTCAAGCCTTATTCAGTTTAATCGGCTGCACTCATTCACCACCCCCCCCTCTTAGTGCCACTCTGAACCTAACAGTTGGTATCAGAGCTAGGTTCACTCTCATATTTGGTTTAAAACTCAAAAGAGATGGCCTTTTCCAGCATGCAAGAGGGTCACTCCATTACTCGTCCTCCTGTTAGGGATCGAGCGGCACTAAGAGGGGGGGGGTGAATTAGTGCAGTGGATAAAACGATAGATTTTTTAGCGATTTAAAACAAGCTTTCGAACCTTCGTACGATGAAAGTAACGTTTCATTTGAAACTAATTTTTGCGTTCAAACTTTAAAGCATGCGTACAAAGATAAAAAGGAAGTGGAGCAAGTAAAGTAAAGGTTTGCAGCAAAGTAAAACAGAAATTTAAACACTCACACAATCAAGACGCAACGATGTATAGTGGTTCGGTCAAAGTGACCTACATCCACTTTCGAAGCCTTCTCCGATGAGGCTCCCAACTTCCACTAGCAAATCCTTTTGTAGGGGAAGGACCAAATACCTCTCTTACAACCCTTTACAAGTGGTTCACATTCTTACAAGATTTCACAAGAAGAAGGAAACGAGGTGAACACTTAAGCAAATGAAGAACAAGACTTTCCCAAGAATTATTTTCAAAATCGAGCTTTCAAAGGGTTCTCCTTTTAGCTGAGAAAGAAGGGGTATTTATAAGCCTCAAAGTGATTCAAATTTGGAGCCCAAACTTGGAGCCAAAAATTTGAATCTTTTGAGTTTTTCGGTGCTATCAGTCTTGGCAGACTAACACACCCAGGCGGTGCTACCGCCTCAGCCAGGCGGTGCTATCGCTTGGCTTTCCACGCACCAAGCAGTGCTACCGCCCTAGCCAGGCGGTGCTACCGCCTAGCCAAAGCGGTGCTATCGCCTAGCTGAGCGGTGCTACCGCACTGCTAAGAATCGAAAGCGATACTATCGCTTCACCGGCGGTGCTACCGCCTACTAAAGTAACCGGGTGCCTGCTATAGTAGCTGAGCACCTGCTACAGTACCGGGCGCCTGCTACAGTAGCCAGTGCTGCTACAATAGCCGGGCGGTGCTACGCCCCAGGCTGGGTGGTTCAACCACCTGGCCCATTCAGCCAAGGCTGAATGGGCCCTGTTTAAGGCCCAACTCGGCCTAGTAGAGGCCCGGTTGGCCCCCACTGAATTTAGGCAGGATTTTTTCTAAATCCTTGCCCTACTCATGTGCAAACTACGAACTTAAAGACATTCCTAAGCTTTTACAAAGTCCGCAAGTCAAGTCTTCTTCCGTCGAGCTTCCGACGAACTTTCGACGGTCTTCCGACGATCCCTCGGAAACCATCCTGCGGACTTCCAGCAAGCTCTCGGACTCCACGATGATTTTGGCGAGTTCCCCCGAGCTTCTTTGGCAAGCTATGATCTCTCTTAGCAAGCTCCGTAAACTTCCGACGAACCTCCCGGCGAACTTCCGAAAACCCTTCGGCAAGCTCCCTACTCGTTCTTGACCAGTTCTAGTAGCACTCCCAACGAATCTTCAGACTTCTATCGAACACTCGAACTCCCAATGATCCATCGCACTTGATTTCAACCATTTGTTTCACTTTATGTCTTCATCATTATCGTAGTTACTCCTGCACACAAACAACAAACACTCTACTTCGATCTAGACAGTTATTACAACACGAATTGACATTCAGTTGCCCGGCACGTCATTGGTCGGCGCTTCGTCCGATCCTTCGGCACATCGTCCTCTCTTGCGGTCCGTTGCCCAATCGGTGATTGACCTCCGCAATCCCGATATCCTTGGCGCAACACACTCTTCTTAACCTAATGCTCGACGTACGAAGCCTCCTGCCGATAGTCGACCGAACCTCCGGCTCGACATCCAATATCCTGACGTGATCACCTCCGGTGCAACGTCAATTCCTCTAGTGTCAACTGTCTAATCCTGATCGATACTAGACCTGCGTAACTCAACACACAGTTAGACCACAAATCACACTCAATTAGTTTCATCATCAAAATCCGAGATTCAACAATCTCTCCCTTTTTAATGATGACAACTAATTGATGATTGACGGAGTTAACCAAAACTCCCGAGAGTTTAACACAAACTCTCCCTATCAATATGTCATTGATAGAACACTTGGATTATCCCAAATCCAAGCAACATTCATCACAATGTTATGAGAATTTAAAAACTATCATGCAAATATATAAAATATTCAAGCATCATTACATTGCATGAAGTCATCAATCTACTTCTCCCCCTATGTCATCAACAAAAAGGAGAAGTAGCATTATAACTAGTTTTCAAGGATATGTAAATTTGACAACACACTAGCTATTAATCACATTATACAATATTTAGGCATTGCAAGTTTATCATAATAGGCAAGATAGCACTAGTCGTGATGATAGCAAGTTTTTCTATGTTCCTTTGAGAAGTACAAGCAAATTGTATTCAAATATATGCATTTTCTTGACTTCTTTTGCAATATGCATGCAATTTTGTAATTTCTTTCTTCTCTTTTGAGAAGAGCAAGCTTGCAAGTTTTGCTTTCTTTGCATGCTAGGACTTTTGCATTCATTTGTAATATGCAATCTAGCAAAAGCCTTCTCCCCCTTTATCAATATCAAAAAGAACGAGAGGATTAATACTACAAATAATCTTGCATGAGATTCAAGAATAATTTGTAACAAGGATGCAAGCAATTTTGTTGAAAAAAAAAGCGAAGTTGAGCAAGATTTTTGCCTTTTCTTGAGATAGCAACATTTTACTACTCAATGTTTAAGCTAGCAAATTTTTTCTTTTGATACACAAGTTAACAATTTTTCTCCCCCTTTATCAATATCGAAAAGAAGGGAGGAACCAATGAAAAATTTGCATCAATCAATATATCAATCATCACATGATGCATACAAGATGGTATTGAAACATGAGAAATCATGTCATGAAGGATATCAATATGTAAATTCAACAAGAATCAAAACCAAAAGATATCATCCATGATTCATAACTTTTCATTTTAGCAAGATCTAGATTCATATTTATCAATTTTTAATTCAAGATAAATGTCATACAACCAAGAATCATGATATATAAAAGCATATCAATATTAAGGATCAAATCATGATTACAAGTGCTAACATATTTTCTTTTCATTCATTTTTAAGCCATGATAAAAGAATGAATTAATGATTCAAATATTAAGCACATTTCTTTTTCATCAAATTTTCAATCATCACATAAAGCATTCAAGGAAGTATTGAAACAATAAAAAATCAATTTTAGCATATAATGTTTCAATCTTCAATCTTGAGTCATGAATCCAAAAGTCATAAATCAAAAGGTTCACGAATCATTTTGACAAGTCTCCTTTTTAGGAAATAACAAGTGAAAGTCTTAGGAGATCAAACACAAGATCTTGATTCATACATAAGAATTTTTACCAAGATCACATTTCATAACAATCAAGACACAAATTCATAAAAATTTAAGTATTGAATTCCGAGAAATCAAAAGACAAGTTACATTTCATTTAATGAATTTTCTTTTGATAAAATGGAAGGAGCATGATAAATGATCTTGATTTATAAAGAGCTTCAAGTTATAGTTGTCAAGATCATGATTTCAATAAAATTTCTTTATAGCAAAATGAAATCTTTTGGAACTTGATTCAAGCATTAAATATGTCTTAACAAGTCATAATTCCAAAAAATTCAAGAATCATAAAAAAAATCATTCAAGCTCAATTCATCAACTCAAGACTCATAATCAAATTATTATTTTTGAGGTTCATAACATGAATAAAGTCATTGCCGTATCATCAAAATCTCATTCATAATTCTAGTGATTTACAAAATATCATAAATGAATTTATCACTTGTCTTTCATCAAAAATCAAAAACTTTAGAGATGGAAAGATTTCAAGAAACATGCATTAATATTTCATATGAGCATGCCTTTGTCCTTTTGATGTCGAATAAAAAATAAGCATAAATATTCAAGACATAAAGGCTAAATCTCATAACACAAATTATCAAGCATATTCATTTGGAAGGTTCTCCTTTTTAGTAAGTAAAAAGGAATTATAGGAGAACAAAATGAATTAAGCGAGATAGAGCATTATTCATATTTAAAATGTATCTTATGTCATAAATACAAATCAAGCATTTTTAAATCTAAAATCATCCTCAAAAATCACTTTCAATAAATTTATACATAATAAGCATAAATTTATTGAAGAATCGAAAAGATAGAGGATTGTATTTCGTTCTTGTAAATTTCTATTCATATGATTAGCTTCTTATAAGCATGCCTTTGCCTTAAAACAAAATGTCAACATTTAAGATGGAAAGGTAAATTTCTAATGATCATTAAGTCAAATCACATTAAGTATATGGTATTTTCTAAAGGATTTGATTCAAAAAGATTCACATGGATTCATCAAAATCGAAAGCCAAACTTTATCATAAAAATTGTCAATGCAAAAATACAACATATTATTCCAAGATATGAGATTCAATTTATCATGATAATATGTTTTATGTTTCAAAAGATGAGTATCAAATTTTAAAATCGAAACATGAGTTTGTCATCAAGATATAATGTCTTTAAATACTCATGATATCATAAGATCATTAAGCATGACAACCAACTATCATTATCAATGATGATTACATAAGGTATGTCCAATTATTTATATGAAAGTCATCATTGTATTACTTTGAAATTCAAGTTGTCATTTGGCCCATTAAGATCAAAAGCATTATACGTAAGTATCATGATAGCGCAATTTCTCATTTTTTATGTGTTCCATTTCAAGTGATTTGATGTTCATATGAATACTCATGTTTTTCATATAGGTCCAAGAGCAAGTTTCAAGAGAAATCATTAAGACGGAAAACATGAAGCACATTTTTTAAAAATATTCATCATGTTTATTTTCATGAGATTCACAAGACTCATAACATGAATTCATTCATCTCAATAAAAAATATTTTCATTTTAAGCATTTTGATGTGAGCATATTCAAAAAATTTTATGAAAATATGTATCAAAATAAAACACAAGCTTAGTCATAAAATCATCAAGACCAAATACATAAAAATGATAGCACACTTTCAATTTTTATGTTAAAAGGCCATATTCAAATTTTTGACAAAATCATGCATCTATTTATAAATTCGAAAAATAAGTTTCATCATCACAATATGACACTTTAAAAGCTCATGCATGATATAAAATCGTCAAGCATCATGAAAAGCAATTAAAAACATCAAGATACACATGCATGGATTAATTCTAGGCAATATCACAAATCATGCAAATATCATTCATAATTTTTACTTTTCAAAAATCCTAGAAAGAAAAAACATAAAATGAAATTTTATTTCCTACTAACTAAGTTAAGCACTCAAGAAAAAAAAAACATCATGTAATTTCATAACAACGCAAGGGAGTTAAGTTACTTACCTCATTGTCAAAAACCATCAAAGCCCATTTCACCTCATCTTTACTTGATTCTTCTTTGCAAGTCTTCTTCTTCTTCTTTGGCATAATCCTCCGTTTAAGTTCATTGTTCATTTTAGATTTTTGTTTAATGAACTTGTTAACATTCATTGTTATGTGTTCAATGTCCTCATTGTCCTCATCACTTGAGTCATCACTCAAGTGGCATTCATTTGTCCGATGTTCAAAAACCTTCTTATTTTTTAGAAGGTGGTTCAAATGTTCATCATGTTCATGATATTCTAAACATTCCAAGAAAATCATTTCATAGGTCTTTAAAGACCCAATAAGTTCATCAATAGGATAGTTATTTAGATCTTTTGTTTCTTGTATTGCGGTTATTATCGAATCCCATCTTTTTGGAAGAGATCTTAAAATCTTGTTTACGAGTTCAAAATCCGAAAAACATTTACCAAGAGCTTTTAGACTATTGATGACATCCGAGAAACGGGAGAACATGTCATTGATAGTCTCGCTTGGTGCCATTCGAAAAATCTCAAAATCATGCATCAAAATATTAACTTTCGAATCTTTGACTCTACTCGTTCCTTCGTGCGTGATTTCAAGAGTTCGCCAAATATCGAAAGCCGTTTCGCACATTGAAATCCTATTGAACTCGTTCTTATCTAAAGCGCAAAATAAGGCATTCATAGCCTTTGCATTTAAAGAAAAAAACCTTTTCTCCAAATCCGACCATTCATTCGTCGGTTTAGAGGAAGGTTGAAAGCCATTTTTGATAATGTTACACAAATCCAAATTCATTGAAAGCATGAAAACTCTCATTCGAGTTTTTTAATATGTGTAGTTTGAACCGTTAAAGAACGGTGGACGAAAAACCGAAAAGCCCTCTTGAAAACCATTTAGAGCCATTTCTCACGGGTGTAAATCCAAAAGAGAAAGAACGTGGCTCTGATACCAATTGTTAGGGATCGAGCGGCACTAAGAGGGGGGGTGAATTAGTGCAGCGGATAAAACGATGGATTTTTCAGCGATTTAAAACAAGCTTCGGAACCTTCGTACAATGAAAGCAACGTTTCGTTTGAAACCGATTTTTGCGTTCTAACTTTAAAGCATGTGTACAAAGATAAAAAGGAAGTGGAGCAAATAAAGTAAAGGCTTACAGCAAAGTAAAATAGAAATTTAAACACTCACACAATCAAGACGCAGCGATGTATAGTGGTTCGGTCAAAGTGACCTACATCCACTTCCGAAGCCTTCTCCGATGAGGCTCCCAACTTCCACTAGCAAATCCTTTTGTAGGGGAAGGACCAAATACCCCTCTTACAACCCTTTACAAGTGGTTCACACTCTTACAAGATTTCACAAGAAGAAGGAAATGAGGTGAACACTTAAGCGAATGAAGAACAAGACTTTCCCAAAACTTATTTTTAAAATCTAGCTCTCAAAGGGTTCTCCTTTTAGTTGAGAAAGAAGGGGTATTTATAAGCCTCAAAGTGATTCAAATTTGGAGCCCAAACTTGGAGCCAAAAATTAGAATCTTTTGAGTTTTTTGGTGCTGTCAGTCCTAGCAGACTAACACACCCAGGCGGTGCTACTGCCTCAGCTAGGCGGTGCTACCGCTTGGCTTTCCACGCACCAGGCAGTGCTACCGCACCTTTCACGATAAGAATCGAGCGATGCTACGCTTCACCGGCCAGCAGTGCTACGCCTACTACGAAGAATCGGCGCATGCTACGATGGCGGCGCACATGATGGCCGGCGCCGCTATAGTAGCTCGATGAGCCGAGCACCTACTACAGTAGCCGGGCGGTGCTACCGCCCCAGGTTGGGCAGTTCAATCGCCTGGCCCATTCAGCCAAGGCTGAATGGGCCCTGTTTAAGGACCAACTCGACCTAGTAGAGGCCCGGTTGGCCCCCACTGAATTTAGGCAGGATTTTTTCTAAATCCTTGTCCTACTTATGTGCAAACTACGAACTTAAAGACATTCCTAAGCTTTTACAAAGTCCGCAAGTCAAGTCTTCTTCCGTCGAGCTTCCGGCGAACTTCCGGTGGTCTTCCGACGATCCCTCGGAAACCATCCTGCGGACTCCCGGCAAGCTCTCGGACTCCACGATGATTTTGGCGAGTTCCCCCGAGCTTCTTTGGCAAGCTCCGATCTTTCTTGTTAAGCTCCGCGAATTTCCGACGAACCTCCCGGCGAACTTCCGAAAACCCTTCGGCAAGCTCCCTACTCATTCTCGGCCAGTTCCGGCAGTACTCCCAATGAATCTTTAGACTTCCATCGAACTCCCAATGATCCATTGCACTTGACTTTGACCCTTTGTTTCGCTTTATGTCTTCATCCTTATCGTAGTTATTCCTGCACACAAACAACAAACACTCTACTTTGATCTAGACAGTTATTACAACATGAATTGACATTCAATTGCCCGGCACGTCATTGGTCGGCGCTTCATCCGATCCTTCGGCACATCGTCCTCTCTTGCGGTCCATTGCCCAATCGGTGATTGACCTCCGCAATCCCGATATCTTTGGCGCAACACGCTCTTCTTGGCCCGATGCCCGACGTACGAAGCCTCCTGCCGATAGTCGACCGAACCTCCGGCTCGACATCCAATATCCTGACGTGATCACCTCTGGTGCAATGTCAATTCCTCTAGTGTCAACTGTCTAATCCTGATTGATAGTAGGCCTGCGTAACTCAACACGCAGTTAGACCACAAATCACACTCAATTAGTTTCATCATCAAAATCCGAGATTCAACACCTCCTATGTTTAATGGGTCAGATTATACATACTAGAAGACTCGTATGAGGACTTTTCTTATTTCTATGGATTTTGAGCTTTAGAATATCGTTGAAAATGGGTTTCAAAAATCTTCTCTTCCGATGAGCGAATGGAATGAGTCGGAGAAGAAGGTGTTTACTTTAAATACCAAGGCTATGAATGCCTTGTTTTGTGCACTAGACAAAAATGAATTTAATTGCGTATCAATTTGTGAATCAGCTTTTGATATTTGGCGAACTCTTGAGATCACTCATGAAGGCACTAGCTGAGTGAAAGAGTCCAAAATCAACATTCTTGTGCATTCTTACGAGCTTTTTCAAATGAAACCAAATGAGTCCATTGGAGACATATACACCCGCTTTACGGATGTCATCAATGGACTCAAGGCACTTGGTAAAGATTTTTCTAATTTTGAATTAGTAACAAAAATTTTAAGATCCCTTCCGAAATGTTGGGATCCAAAGGTTACGGCCATTCAAGAGGCCAAGGACCTTAAGACTTTTCCTATCGAAGAACTCATAGGGTCTTTAATGACCTATGAAATGACATGCCATGCTCATGATGAGCTAGAGAACCCCCTTCCAAAGAACAGGAAGGATATGGCATTAAGAACTCAAGAAGACCACTTGAAAGGAACATTAAGTGATGAGGACCTTGACGACGACATTGCACTCTTAATTAGAAAATTTAAAAAATTCATTAAAAAGGGCAAATTTAAAAATGAATTCAAGAACAAACTTGAACCAAAAAAGGACCAAGTCATATGTTATGAATGCAAGAAGCCGGGGCACTTCAAAAATGAATGCCCCCAAGCCAAGAAGAAGCAACTCAAGAAGAAGGCATTAAAGGCTACATGGGACGACTCAAGTGATTCCGAGGATGAAGAAGCAAGTATCAAAGAGGAGGCCAACTTCGCTCTAATGGCTTTGGGAGAAGAGGTAAGTGATTTACTTAATGAAGATTTATCTTTTGATGAGCTTTTAATTACTTTCCATGAATTATTTGATGAATGTAGAATTGTTACAAAAAGCTTCAATTCTTTAAAAAAGGAATATGCTTTATTACTAGATAAGTTTAAGAATCTTAAGCATGATTCTCTCCCTCTGCTCCCATGCTCTAAGTGTAATCACTTAGAAGTAATAAAAAAGGAGAACTTGCTACTCAAAGAGACCTTAAACAAGTTTAAGGTTAGTAGCAAGAGCTTAGACATGATCCTTGCTAACAAGGGACATGTCAAAAATAGATGTGGAATTGGATTCGTGAGTGGATCTCACCGAACTCAAACCACATTCATTAAAGGGCCAACATTACATGTATCCTCTCATTTGAAATATAATTTTTGTTGCAAATCTGGACATGTTGTTTACAAATGTCCATATAGGAAACTTAGCCCAAATAAATTAGTATGGGTTCCTAAAGGATCAATTAGGAACTCATTGAATAATGATAAATTTAGTAGATCAGTTTTTGAGGCACCCAAGTCAAAATGGGTACCTAAAAACCATACTTTCTTGTAGATAAAAACACCCACACAAGCTAGGAGCAAGAGATGATACCTTGATAGTGGATGCTCAAGGCACATGACCGGAGATCTATCTCAATTCTCTAAGCTCTCTAGCCAAGACGAAGGGTTTGTCACCTTCGAAGATAACAACAAGGGTAAAATCATTGGCAAGGGTACTATAGGTAACAAATCAACCTTTTCAATTGATAATGTGTTATTAGTAGATGGTTTAAAACATAATCTCTTGAGCATTAGTCAATTATGTGATAATGGTTATATTGTAAGATTTGAATCTAATGCTTGCATTGTCGAAAAACCTCACAATAATACATCAATAATTGCAATCAAGTAAAATAACGTCAACACTATTAATCTTGATGATCTTAGTAGTGAAATATGTTTTTCGGCTTTGAATGATGATGCTTGGCTTTGGCATAGATGATTAGGTCATGCTAGCATGAAACTAATCTCTCAAATCACATCTAAAAACCTTGTAAGAGGCATTCATAAGGTTAAGTTCATTAAAGATAAAGTATGTGATGCTTGTCAACTAGGGAAACAAATCAAAACTAGCTTCAAGCCAAAAAATCAAATAAGTACCTCTAGACCATTACAATTGATCCATATGGATTTGTTTGGACCAATTGACACAGCAAGCCTAGGAGGTAGCAAATATGCCTTTGTGATTGTAGATGACTATAGTAGATTCATGTGGACCTATTTCTTAGCTCACAAAAGTGATTCTTTTAAATGTTTCTCTAGATTCTGTAAACTTACTCAAAGTGAAAAGGGTTTCATGATTTCATCAATTCGGAGTGATCACGATGGTGAATTCCAAAACCGTGACTTCCAAAATTTTTGTGAATCAAATGGGTATAACCACAACTTATCTACTCTAAGAAATCCTCAACAAAATGGAGTAGTAGAAAGAAAGAATAGAAATTTATAAGAAATGGTAAGAACCATGTTAAATAAACATAGTTTACCAAAATATTTTTGGGTCGAAGCCGTAAATACGGCTTACTATTTCATGAATAGGGTTCTAATAAGACCATCTCTATCCATGACTCCTTATGAATTATAGAATGACAAAAAACCTAATGTTTCTTACTTTAAAGTTTTTGGTTGCAAATGCTTTATTTTAAATGAAAAGGATGCTTTAGGAAAATTCGATGCTAAATCTGATGAAGGCATCTTTCTTGGCTACTCTTCTGTTTCCAAAGCTTTTCTATTTTTAACAAAACAAACATTAGTTATAGAAGAGTCAATTCATGTAGTTTTTAATGAAATTTCTAAATTTACGAAAAAAGATTTTGATGATGATTTTGGTTTTGATAATTTGAATTTAAATGAACTCTCTTCTCAAAATAGCAACTTGGATGCATCTTCTTCCGAATTCTCCTTACCTAAGGAATGGAAGTATGTAGATGCCCATCCCAAGGAGTTAATCATAGGAGACACATCAAAAGGGGTGCAAACGCGTTCTTCATTTAAAAATTTTTATGCTCATGCCACTTTTCTTTCTCAAATTGAGCCTAAAAGCATTGACGAAGCCTTGAAAGATAATTCTTGGGTTATCGCAATGCAAGAGGAATTGAACCAATTTGAAAGAAATGAGGTATGGAAGCTTGTTCCTAGACCAAGTGACCATTTAGTTATCGGTACTAAATGGGTCTTTAGAAACAAGCAAGATGAATATGGTATCGTGGATAGAAACAAGGCTAGATTAGTAGCGAAAGGTTTCAACCAAGAAGAAGGTATCGATTGCGAAGAAACCTTCGCTCCTGTGGCTAGATTAGAAGCCATTAGGATGCTCCTTGCCTATGCTAGTAGTAATAACTTTAAGATTTTTCAAATGGATGTCAAAAGTGTGTTTTTGAATGGCTTTCTTTCCGAAGAAGTTTATGTTGAACAACCACCCAGTTTTGAAAACTCTCTTCTTCTTAATCATGTGTTTAAATTAACTAAAGCTCTCTATGGATTGAAACAAGCCCCTAGGGCTTGGTATGAGAGACTTAGTTCCGTAATTTTAAATAATTTTACTAAAGGCAAGGTTGATACTACATTGTTTATTAAACATTTTGAAAATAATTTTTTTATTGTTCAAATTTATATTGATGATATCATTTTTGGTTCTTCGGATGAATCACAATGTGAATCATTTGCTAAGTGTATGAGTCATGAATTTGAAATGAGTCTAATGGGTGAGTTAAACTTCTACTTAGGATTACAAATTAAACAACTAAGTGATGGAATATTTCTTAATCAAACCAAGTATACATTTGAACTGTTAAAACAATTTAACATGGATAGTTCTAAAGCCATCAATACTCCAATGAGTATTTTCACCAAGTTAGACTTGGATGAAAATGGAGAAAATTTTGATCAAAAAACATATAGGGGAATGATAGGTAGCTTACTCTATCTCACTACAACTAGACCTGATATCATGTTTAGTGTAGGTCTATGTGCAAGATTCCATGCTAATCCTAAGTTATCTCACCTTAAAGCTATTAAAAGAATCCTTAGGTATCTTAAAGAAACTCCTAATCTAGGATTATGGTATCCAAAATCTGATAACTTTGATTTAAAAGCTTATACGGATGCCGATTTTGGCAGATGTTGAATCGATAGAAAAAGCACATCTGGAACATGCCAATTTCTAGGATATGCACTTGTTTCTTGGACATCCAAGAAATAAAATTCTGTTACACTATCTACGGCGGAAGCCGAATATATAGCTGCAAGTGCATGTTGTGCACAAGTTGTTTGGATGAAAAACACTTTAGAATATTATGGAATTAATTTAAAAATGTTAGGATCGAAAAGGTACTAAGAGGGGGGGGGGGGTGAATTAGTGCGACGGATTAAAAACGTAACTTTGAAGCTGATTTCACATAAAGACTAGTTCGTAAGAAGATTTTGATTTGACGAAAAAGAACTTGAATGAAGTTGCTTGAGTAAAGGAACTAAACGATTTGCAGCTAAGTAATGAAATAATTTAAAAATGTAAACACTCACACATTCATGAACACAATGATGTATAGTGGTTCGGTCAAATGACCTACATCCACTCTTGAAGCCTTCACGATGAGGCTCCGCACTTCCACTAGTAAATCCTTTGAAGGGGAAGGACCAAATACCCCTCTTACAACCCTTTACAAGAGGTTCACACTCTTACAAGATTTCACAAGAAGAAGAAGGAGGTGAACACTTAGCAAGAGACAAGACTTTTTAAGACTATTCAAGACTTTAACTCAAGATTCTAACTCTCAAAAGGGTACCCGTTGATTTGAGAAAAGGGGGGGTATTTATAGGCTCAAAATGAATTCAAATTTGGGCTCCAAATTTGAAATTCTTTTGAGTTTCCTAGTGTCAGCCTATCAGAGGCAGTGCAACCGCCTGTCAGAGGCGGTGCCACCGCCCCAGCCAGGCGGTGCTACCGCCCCAGACTGGCGACAGGGGCGGTGCTACCACCCCAGCCAGGCGGTGCTACCGCCCCAAGCTGGGCGGTGCCACCGCCCCAGGCTGGATGGTTCAACCGCTTGGCCCATTCAGTAAAGGCTGAATGGGCCCTGTTTAAGGCCCAAGTTGGCCCAGTAAGAGCCCGATTGGCCCCTACCAAATTTAGGCAAGATTATTTTCAAATCCTTGCTCTAATCACGTGCAAACTATGAATTTAAAATATAATTCTAAGTGAATTAACCCGACATTCTTCAAGTCAACTTCCGGTGAGTTTTGCGATGAGATTCCGGTGGACTTCCGACACTTCCCTCGGACTTCTTTCGGCGGACTTCCAGCGTACTCCCAGATTGTATGGCGAGCTCAATGAGTCTTCGGCTAGCTTCCGAATCTTCCCGGTGAGTTCCGCGAACCTTCGACGATCTTTGCGATGAACTTCTGAAAACATCGGCAAGTCCCTGATCCGATCTTGGTTGGTTCCGACAACACTTCCGACGATCTCTCGGACTTCCAATGAACTCTTGAACACCTGACGGACTTGACCACGGTAAATCGCTTTATGTTTTCATCCCATCGTAGTTATTCCTGCACACTTATCTTGACAACATATATTAGAACAAATATTTCACCAATTGACTTCATCATCAAAATCTGAGATTCAACAATCTCCCCCTTTTTGATGATGACAATCAATTGATGATGGAGTTACTCTTAACTCCCCCTATCTATATGCCATAGATAGTAAAAACTTATCAACACGATAAGTTTAACTTATCGTCCAACATATGAAAGAAAAAACTACATGGTTTACTTAATGATGACAATGTCGATGTATGATACTTATAGACATTCATCATTAAGTCAAAGGATGTTTAAATAGATAGGTATCAAATGATATCAATGAAGTATACATAATTAAAAGAAAATAATATCAAGCATTTCAAGCATGGCAAATGCATTCACTAGTCACATATTTCTCCCCCTTTGTCATCAACAAAAAGGAAGAGAGGGATTCATATATGAATAAAAACCGAAAATATTTTGAGTGCGTCATCCAAAGATATGTAAAATGATATCCCAAAAATATCACAAATGAGGAAAAAGAAATCATTCAAAAATCCGAATATCATTCCATAATGCCTAAGAAAATGTAGTAAAGATAATTTCAAGGTTATATAGATGTCAAAGTTGCACAAAAGTTTACAACGTTCAAAACGAAAGTACAACAAACTACTCCTCAAGAGGAATGCCAAAGTGCCTATACATGTGATCTATCTTTTGGTTCATCTTTCGCATTTCCTTCAAAAGTTCAATTTGCTGTAATTTAACTTCATTTAATTCTCTCATGATTGGATCATCAGAAGGTGGAACTGAAGCTGGCACTGATGGAGCTATATCAAAGGGATCAGAAGGAGGAGATTCACTTCCCCTAAAGACTGGTGTTTCAGGATGTTCTACTGGTGGGGGAGGTATATCACTTCTTCTAAGTTGTCTAACCCCTAATCCATGCTCAAATGTACACCTAAGTCTCCTAAGTAGTTTCATGTCAATGATGTTAAATCTGTCCACTTGTACTACTTCTTCATCAGGTGGAATACTAATATTATGGGCATACAACAATCTCGTTATCAATCCTCCATATGGTAACATTAACCCTTTAGAAATGACTTCTATCATGTGTTGCCGAATTAGGTATCCAAAATAATAATTCTTTCTGGTCATGATCCAATATATGGTACCTAACTCAGTTAAACTGATCTCATCATGATGAAACTATTTAGGAATGATAATGCTTATAAGAATGTGATGTAAAATTTTAGAGTTAAAAGGCAACAAATGTTCACAACTCTTGGGAATTATGCCTAAGTTCGGATTTGCAAAGATGGTTTCTAAGGCTTCGGAGTGGGTGGCTCCGATTATGTCCATGTCCCATTTCCCTCTAAAATAGCATCCTAACTCTTTCTCAACAATTCCAATTAGTGAGCATATCATACTATCAAATATTTGGATCTCATTTCCTAGAAGATAGGTAGATAAGCCATCATCATTCTTGCTTAAATTAGCATAAAACAATTTAATCAAGCGTGGATAAATAAGTTCAACAATTTACAAAATGGGTAAGACCTCTAAGTCAGCAAACCACATGATGGGTTCAAGGTTCCCTAATTGATTCAAATCAACATATTTCCCTTTATGAATGGTTCTAGTAACAAGTTCAGAAAACCTAAGGGATACATCTTTTGATTTGAACAGAGATTGGTCAAATGAATCTACCTCCATCCTTTTCCCTTTGTCTTTTGATGATCTTTTAGGAGCCATTTCTAGTGAGGATAGATCAATAATCAATTTAAAGAAAAGAACTAAACTAGAGAAGAAAAAGGGGAGAAAAATTTCAGATTTTACCTTAGATGTGTTCCCTTGAGATGTAGGGAGTTTGAATCAAGGAAAAAATCCCCTTCTTAGGCTTCTAGAGGGAGAGAATAAGGCTTGGAAGTGTTTTGAGGGGATTAAGGAGATGAGGAAGAGTTCTCTCGAGTTAGGGGGTGATTCTACTGTCGGTCCTAACTTACCCCTTTTATAAGGGCTGTTCGGGTGGTTCTACCGCCCAAACAGGTGGTTCTACCACTTGGGGTCTGACTACCCAGGCAGTGCTACCACCGGTAGCACAAAAAATTTCCCCCCCCTTTTTTTAAAATTTATTCTGAATTTATTTTCAGAGATTTTAAGGATGGGATGAAGTCAAAAAGAAATTCGAAATCTCAAAAAGAAATCCGAGAGGAAGGCAAATCGATGAAAACCAAAATTTTAAAGAAAAATCTCATACAATAAAGCTCATTTATTAGGACAATTTAACATGCCTAATTCCCTTCTAATAAAATCAAATTGTTCCTCATTTAAGGGTTTTGTAAAAATGTCCGCTAATTGATGATTTGTATTAATAAATTCAAGGGTGACATCTTTACTACTAACATGATCACGTATAAAATGATGCCTAATGTCAATGTGCTTAGTTCGAGAGTGTTGAATTGGATTTTTAGTTAGATAGATAGCACTCATGTTATCATATTTTATAGGAATGTTCTTTAAATAAATTCCATAGTCTTCTAGTGTATTTTTCATCTAAATAACTTGTGCACAGCATACACTTGCAGCTATGTATTCAGCTTCTACCGTAGATAGTGCAACTGAATTTTGTTTCTTGGAAGTCCAAGAAACAAGTGCATGTCCAAGAAATTGGCATGTTCCAGATGTACTTTTTCTATCTATTTTACATCCACCAAAATCCGCATCTGCATAAGCTTTCAAATTAAAGTTATCAGATTTTGGATACCATAATCCAAGATTCAGAGTCCCTTTAAGATATCTAAGGATTCTCTTAACGGCTTTGAAGTGAGATAGCTTAGGATTAGCTTGGAATCTTGCACATAGCCCCACACTAAACATGATGTCAGGTCTGGTTGCAGTGAGATAAAGCAAGCTACCTATCATGCCCCTATATATTTTTTGATCAAAACTTTCTCTATTTTCATCCATATCTAACTTAGTGGAGGTGCCCATAGGAGTGCTAATGTCTTTTGATCTATCCATGTTAAATCGTTTTAACAATTCTAATGTATACTTTAATTGATTTAGAAATATACCATCACTTAGTTGCTTAATTTGCAATCCTAAAAAGAAATTTAGTTCTCCCATTAGGCTCATCTCAAATTCATCACTCATATTCTTGACAAATGATTCACATAGTGATTTATTAGAAGAACCAAAAATAATATCATCAACATAAATTTGAATAATAAGAAAATTATTTTCAAAATGTTAATAAATAATGTAGTATCAACCTTGCCTTTAGTGAAATCATTTGAAATTAAAAAAGAACTAAGCCTCTCATACCAAGCCCTAGGGGCTTGTTTTAGACCATATAAAGCCTTAGTTAGCTTAAACACATGGTTAGGAAGAAGAGAATTTTCAAATCCGGGTGGTTGTTCGACATACACTTCTTCAGATATAAAACCATTTAAGAATACACTTTTGACATCTATTTGAAATAATTTGAAATCATTACTACTAGCATAGGCAAGGAGTATCCTAATGGCTTCTAATCTTGCCACCGGAGCAAAGGTCTCTTAGTAATCGATACTTTCTTCTTGGTTGAAACCTTTGGCCACTAGTCTAGCCTTGTTTCTAACCACGATACCACATTCATCTTGCTTGTTTCTAAAGACCCACTTAGTACCAATAACTAAGTGGTCATTAGGTCTAGGAACAAGCTTCCACACCTCATTCCTCTCAAATTGATTCAATTCTTCTTGCATTGCGATAACCCAAGAATCATCTTTCAAGGCATCATCAATGCATTTTGGTTCAACTTGAGAAAGAAAACGGCATGGGCACAAAAATCTTTGAAAGAAGAGCGAGTTTGAACCCCTTTCGATGCATCTCCTATAATTAACTCCTTGGGATGAGCATCTACATACTTCCATTCCTTGGGTAAGGAAGTTTGGGAAGAAGATGCATCCAAGTTGTCATTTTGAGGAGAGGGTTCATTCAAATTCAAATTATCAAAGCCAAGATTATCATCAAAATCTTTCTTCTTAAATTCGAAAATTTCATTAAAAACCACATGAATAGATTCTTCTAAAACTAAGGTTCTTTTGTTGAAAACACAAAAAGCCTTAAAAACGAAAGAATAACCAAGAAATATGCTTTCATTGGATTTTGCATTGAATTTTCCTAAGGCATCCTTTTCATTTAAAATAAAGCATTTACAACCAAAAACTTTAAAATAAGAAATATTGGGTTTTTTATCATTCCATAATTCATATGGAGTTTTAGATAAGGATGGTCTCACTAGAACTTTATTCATAACATAGCAAGCCGTATTCACGGCTTCGTCCCAAAAATATTTTGGTAAATTATATTCATTTAACATGGTTCTAGCCATTTCTTGCAAACTTCTGTTTTTCATTTCCACTACTTCATTTTGTTGTGGATTTCTTGGAATAGAGAAGTTATGGTTATATCCGTTTATTTCACAAAAATTTTGGAAGTCATGATTTTGAAATTTACCTCCGTGATCACTTCGAATTGATGAAATCATAAAACCTTTTTCATTTTGAGTGAGTTTACAAAATTTAGAGAAACATTTGAAATAATTACTTTTGTGAGCCAAGAAATAGGTACAAGTGTATCTACTCTAGTCATCCACAATTACAAAGGTATATTTGCTACCTCCTAGGCTTGTTATGTCAATTGGTCCAAATAAGTCCAAATGGATCAATTGCAATGGTCTAGTGGTGCTAATTTGATTTTTTGATTTGAAACTAGTTTTTATTTATTTTTCTAGTTGACATGCATCACATACCTTGTTCTTAACAAATTTCATGTTTGGGATTCCTCTTACTAACTCTCTAGATGAAATCTTAGAAATTAGTTTCATGCTTGCATGGCCTAATCTCCTATGCCAAAGCCAAGCATCATCATTCAAAACTGAAAAATATATTTCATTACTTAATTCATCAATATTTATGGTGTAGACATTGTTTTGTTTTAAAGCAATCATGGATATGTCATTGTTTGGTTTTTCAATGATGCAAACATTAGATTCAAATCTAACAACATAACCTTTATCGCATAATTGACTAATGCTGGAAAGATTATATTTTAAACTATCAACTAGCAACACATCATCAATTGAAAAACTTAATTTGTTACCTATGGTTCCCTTGCTCTCCGAAGGTGACATACCCTTCTTCTTTGCTAGTGAGCATAGAGAAATGAGATGGATCACCGGTCATGTGCCTTGAGCATCCACTATCAAGATACCATTTCTTGCTCCTAGCTTGTGAGTTTGTCTACAAAAGAGGATGGTTTTTAGGTACCTATTTGATTTTGGGTGCCTTACAAATTGATCTACTTAATTTGTAATTCAACATTGAATTGTTTATGGTTCCTTTAGGAACCCATATCAATTTTTGTAGACTAAATTTCTTGAATGGACATTTATAAGCAACATGTCCTGTTTTACCCCAAAAATTACATTTCAAATAGGGTGATACATGCAATGTGGGTTCTTTAACAAAGGTGGTGGGATTTTGGTGAGATCCACTCACAAATCCTTCTACTTCTATTTCCTACGTGACCCTTGTTAGCAAGGATCATGTCCAAGCCCTTGCTACCGATCTTAATCTTATTTAGGGTCTCTTTGAGTAGCAAGTTCTCCCTTTATATTACTTCTAAGTGTTCACACTTAGAGCATGGGGGTAGAGAAGGGGTTTGGAAACTATTGAACTTATTATGTAATAAAGCATGCTCTTTCTTAAGCAAATTGAACTTCTTACTAATAGTTCTACATTCATCAAATAACTCATGAAAAGCGATAGAAAGTTCATCGAAAGATAACTCTTCATTAAATAACTCACTAACCTCTTCTCCTAATGCCATTAGCGCGAAGTTGGCCTCCTCTTTGTTGCTAGCTTCTTCAACCTCGGAGTTACTTGAATCATCCCACGTGGCCTTCAAAGCTTTCTTCTTCTTGAATTGCTTCTTCTTGGCTTGAGGGCATTCATTCTTGAAATGTCCCGGCTTCTTGCATTCGTAGTAAATAACTTTGTCCTTTTTGTGTTCAAATTTATTTTTTATGTCATTTTTAAATTTGTTCTTTCTTATAAATTTCTTAAACTTTCGAGTTAAAAGTGCAATGTCATTGTCACTATCCTCGTCACTTGATGTTCCTTTCAAGTGGTCTTCTTGTGTTCTAAGTGTCATATCCTTCCTATTCTTTGGAAGGGGGTTCACAAGCTCTTCATGAGCATGACACGTCATCTCGTAGGTCATTAGAGACCCAATAAGTTCTTCAAGTGGAAATATTTTAAGATCCTTGGCCTTGTGAATGGCCATAACCTTTGGATCCCAACTCTTTGGAAGGGATCTTAAAATTTTAGTTACCAACTCAAAATTAAAAAAACCTTTACCAAGAGCTTTAAGTCCATTGATGACATCCGTAAAGCGGGTGTACATGTCTCCAATGGACTCATTTGGTTTCATCCGAAAAAGTTCATAAGAATGCACAAGAATATTGATTTTGGACTCTTTCACTCGGCTAGTGCCTTCATGAGTGATTTCAAGAGTGTGCCAAATATCAAATATCGATTCGTAAATAGAAACCCGATTAAACTCATTCTTATCAAGCGCACAAAATAAGGCATTCATAGCCTTTACATTGAGAGCAAAAATCTTTCTTTCCAACTCATTCCACTCATTCATCGGAAGAGAAGATTTTGCAAAGCCATTTTCAACAATGTTCCAAAGTTCGAAGTCTATAGAAATGAGAAAAATCCTCATACGAGTCTTCCAATACGTATAATCTGACCCATTAAACATAGGCGGACGAGTAATGGAGTGACCCTCTTGCATACCGGAGTAGGTCATCTCTCTTGGGTTTTAAACCAATATGAGAGTAAACCTTGCTCTAATACCAATTGTTAGGATCGAAAATGCACTAAGAGGGGGGGGGAGGGGGGTTGAATTAGTGCAGCGGATTAAAAATGTAACTTTGAAGCCGATTTCACACAAAGGCTAGTTCGTAAGAAGATTTTGATTTGATGAAAGAGAACTTGAAAGAAGTAGCTTGAGTAAAGGAACTAAACGATTTGCAGCTAAGTAATGAAATAATTCAGAAATGTAAACACTCACATATTCATGAACATAATGATGTATAGTGGTTCGGTCAAATGACCTACATCCACTATTGAAGCCTTCACGATAAGGCTCCGCACTTCCACTAGGAAATCCTTTGAAGGGGAATGACCAAATACCCCTCTTACAACCCTTTACAAGAGGTTCACACTCTTACAAGATTTCACAAGAAGAAAAAGGAGGTGAACACTTAGTAAGAGACAAGACTTTTCAAGACTATTCAAGACTTTAACTCAAGATTCTAACTCTCAAAAGGGTACCCTTTGAGCTGAGAAAAGGAGGGGTATTTATAGGCTCAAAATGAATTCAAATTTAGGCTCCAAATTTAAAATTCTTTTGAGTTTCCTGGTGTCAGCCTATCACAGGCGGTGCAACCACCTGTCAGAGGCAGTGCCACCGCCTATGTTAGTCTGGCAGACTGACATAACAGGGGCGGTGCCACCACCCCAGCTAGGCGGTGCTAACGCCCCAGACTGGCGACAGGGGCGGTGCTACCGCCCCAGGCTGGGCAGTGCCACCGCCCCAGGCTGGGCAGTTCAACCACCTGGCCCATTCAACAAAGGCTGAATGGGCCCTGTTTAAGGCCCAAGTTGGCCCAGTAAGAGCTCGGTTGGCCCCTACCAAATTTAGGCAGGATTATTTTCAAATCCTTGCTCTAATCACATGCAAACTATGAATTTGAAACATAATTCTAAGTGATTTAACCCGACATTCTTCAAGTCAACTTCCGATGAGTTTTACGACGAGATTCCGGCGGACTTCCGACACTTCCCTCGGACTTCTTCCGGTGGACTTCCAGCATACTCCCGGATTGTATGGCGAGCTCAACGAGTCTTCAGCTAGCTTCCGAATCTTCCCGGTGAGTTCCGCGAACCTTCGACGATCTTTGCGACGAACTTCCAAAAACTTCGGTAAGTCCTTGATTCGATCTTGGTTGGTTCCGGCAACACTTCCGACAATCTCTCGGACTTCCGATGAACTCTTGAACACCCGACGGACTTGACCATGGTAAATCGCTTTATGTTTTCATCACATCGTAGTTATTCCTGCACACTTATCTTGATAACATATATTAGAACAAATATTTCACCAATTGACTTCATCATCAAAATCCGAGATTCAACAAACAAACATTCCAATAAAATGCGATAACACAAGTGCTATTTGTCTAACCAAAAATCTCATTCAACACTCAAGAACTAAGCACATTGATATTAGGCATCACTTTATACGAGATCATGTCGCTAATAATGATGTAACTCTAGAATTTATCGATACAAAACACTAATTAGCAGACATTTTCACAAAGCCCTTAAATGAAGAACAATTTGAATGAAGAACAATTTGACTTCATTAGAAGAGAATTAGGCATGCTAAATTTGTGCTAATATTTAATAGTGCATGATTTCCAAAACATTTAAACTTTGATTTTAATAGTTTCACCTCTATACTTTCAATGAAAATCATGTCTTTCAATGATGTATGTATAACTTCATACTATCTTCACCTTCTTTTGTGATGACTAAATGGATTATATAAGCTTGACATATGCATAAATTAATGTCATGGATTCTAAATAAAAATCAAGCTTTTAAATATTTATTCATGTGCTAATCAAGTTTTTATGATTTCATATCTTCTTCCTTCATAAAAATAACAAGTTGAATCTCATCATGAATTTTCTTGGATATGGTTGATGATTGGCTTCAATGATGTATCCTTATACATATTTTGGCAAAAATTTGATGACTTGGATATGGTTGATAACTTTATGACTCCTCTCACTTATGTCATTTTTTTATAAGTTTCATCAAGTTTATTCATCTCCTTTTTGTTGATGACAAAGGGGGAGAAAAATGTGAAATTGATGACTTGTTGAATGTGGCCTTTATGAGCAAAATAATGACTTGATAAATATCATGCATTGTATTGAAAAATGACTTATATAGTGTAAATAAAATGAAAAATGTCTCATAAGATTTGTTATTGCAATTCAATTGCTCTTGCCATGCTTTGCGTCAAAAACAGGTTGCAATCCTTAAAAAGCATTGCAATGAACCCATAAGTAACGCAACACATCACATTGCAATTGAGTTTTATAGTTGAAAGATTCTTACTATATCATTTTTATCAAATGGCATCTTTCGACTGATATGACAAGTTTTTATCTCATGTTTATCTAATATGATGTCACGCTTTTTCAATCATGAGATCCTTGTTGTAAACTCAAAATTTTTGGTTTCGTTTGATGAAATGATAAATGCTTATCATCTTTCGATTTGAAATTAAATGTCATGCTTTGATATTGCTTACGAATGAAACCTCATGCTGATTGAGCATGATGATAAGTTCAACATAAGTAACTTATCGGTTTTGGTTGAATACAAGAGATTGAATTCAAATGTTTTTACTTTCTTATTATATGGCTTATAGATAGGGGGAGTTAAGAATAACTCCATCATCAATTGATTGTCATCATCCAAAAGAGGGAGATTGTTGAATCTCAGATTTTGATGATGAAGTCAATTGATGGTTATTTGATCTAATCCATTTTTGAGATAAGTGTGCAGGATTAACTATGATCGAGCAAATTACTGGAGTCAAGTTGCTGGAAGATCAAGAGTCCACCAGAAGTCTGAAGGATCATCGGAAGTGCCGTCGGAGCCAACCGAGATGAAATCAGGGACTTGCCGAAGGTTTCAGAAGTTCGCCGGAAAGATCGTCGGAGGTTCACGGAGATCACTGAGAAGGTTCGGAAGGGTGTCAAAGACTCGTTGAACTCGCCATAGAATCCGGGAGCCTGCTGGGAATCTACCGGAAGGAATCTGAGTGTCGGAAGTCCGCCAGAAGATCGCCGGAAAGCTCTTCGGAAGATAACTTGATGGTGTCAGTTTAATTTGGCTTTAAAAGTTCATAGTTAGCACTTAATTAGGGTATAGACTAGGTGTTAATCCTGTCTAGACCTGTATTGAGCCAATTGGGCCTTTAATGGGCTGTATTAGGCCAAAGGTTAGGCCCATATAGTTTCTGGCAAGGGCCGGTGGTAGCACCGCTGGACCCATGCGGTAGCACCATCGGTTGACTGAAGGCCGGCGGTAGCACCGCCCCAGGCAGGCGGTGGTACTGCCTGACAAGTGGTTGCAACCACCTGTGTTAGGCGGTAGTGCCGCTAGTGCCAGGCGGTAGTACCGCCAGCACACTGACACACGCAAAGGTGTGCCAGGCAGTAGTACCGCTAGTGCCAGGCGGTAGTACTGCCTACAGTCTAAAATTTCGGATGAGACCTCTTTGAGCGGGATTTTTGAATCCCAAAAAGCTCTATAAATACCCATTTACTCCTAGCTGGTTGAAGAATCTTTGTAGTGTTAGAATTGAGTCTAAGCTATAGCAAATTTCTGCTTTCATTTGCTCAAGTATTCTCCTCCTTTCTTCTCCTTGTAAAAATCCTGTAAAGAGAGGGAACCTCTTGTAAAAGGCTGTAAAGGGGTGTTTGGTCCTTCCCCTTCAAGAGACTTGGTAGTGGAAGTTGGGAGCCTCATTGGAGGAAGCTTCAAGAGTGGATGTAGGTCATTTGACCAAACCATTATATATCGCTGCATTTACTTGCTGTGTGAGTACTTAAATTTTGTATCATAAATTTCTTAAGCTGCAAACTGATCGGATTTCTTCTCCCTACTTCCAATTTCATTTACCTAAATATTTTCAAGTTAAAGTCTCTTTCACGAAATCAAATTCTTAAGCAAATCTCCAGAATCAGTTTTCAAGCCTTATTCAGTTTAATCCATTGCACTAATTCACCCCCTCTTAGTGCCACTTTGAACCTAACAAAGCATTCATAGCCTTTGCATTTAATAAAAATATTTTTTTTTTCAAATTCGTTCTATTCATTCCTAGGTTTAGAGGGTGTTTGAAAACCAATTTCAACGATATTCTAGAAATCCAAATTCAAAGAAAGTAAAAAACACTCTCATTCAAGTTTTCCAATAGGTGTACTCTGTCCCATTGAACATGGGAGGATGAATGATAGAATGACCCTCTTGAAAGCCGAAAAGAACCATTTCTCTAGAGTATTAATCCAAATGAGAAATATCGTGGCTTTGATACCAATTATTTGGATCGAGTTCGGCACTAAGAGGGCGGGGGGGTGAATTAGTGCAGTGATAAAAAAATGACAATTTCGTTTCGAAATACCATTTTGATGAAAGATTCATTTGACGATTAAATCCATATCGGAAAGATGATTAACTTGAAAGCGATTGTAAGAAAGTGATGAGGAAGAGGAGCAATAGGTAAAGTGGTTTGCAGAATGAATGAAAAGTATAAAGTAAATGCAAACCAGATTTTATAGTGGTTCGGTCATCCAATCTACGTCCACTCCCGATTCCTCCTTCGTTGAGGCTACCAGCTTTCACTATTAGTCTTCTTTCAATCGAGTAAAGACTAACTACCTTTACAACCCTCTTCTCTTTTTATAGGTTTAGGAGAGTAACCTTTTACAAGCACTCACTCAATCATCTCTTTAAACCAAAAGCAAGTAAATACTAGAGGAGAGAAAGGATTTTAACAGTGTTTTTCTACTTTCTACTAGTCATATGTGCCTTGCAAGCCAATCACATGAGTGATAGCACTTGTGACTTGATATGCACTCTTTCTTTTTGCTTATTATTATTTGGCATTTTATCACTTTATCTTGTGTGTTGCATATATTATGATGTCCTTGGATCTGTGCAATGGGAATCGGATCGTGATGAGATCACGATAATGAGATCGATTCACCTTTAAACAGAGACCCTAAATAATTCCGATCATAGGTTACTCGAAAAGGATATCGAGATAACTGGATAGACTAGTGTGCTATATATCTGTCCATATGATGGAGGTGGCTGGTCTCATAGCTACTCATGCGGAGACACAAAGAATACAGTACAGGTGCTCATTGGAGAATGGGTTCACTGATTGATTTGCTTACGGAATGCTGGATGGTTATCGATACCTCACATCAGATAGTGATTCCGTAGTCTCAGTAGTGTATTTAGTCCTTAGACTTGAGACACCAAGGATGTCCTGAATGAGTACTCCACTCTTTGATACCAGACTTATAAGTTTAGAAGTTTCATATCTAGTACAACCGGTTATTGGGAGTGGTAGCCAACCTTAAGAGGGCTATTGAGTGTCAATAGAGGATCATCTGCCCTCGGTATCATAAGAGGAATATCTCATGTATTCTTGCTCAAACAAATACTTCACCAAGGTTATTCGAATTAAGAGAGAAAGAGTTCTTCGGGAGAATCCGATAAGAGCAAGACTCGAGGAGAGACCGTATGGGCTTGACAACACCATGCCCAGTATAGGGTCTCTGGGATATTAGATGGATGAGGGACTATAGATACATGATAATTGAGGACAGATAGGCCTAAAGGATTGGATTCCCCTTATCATCTGGGGACTATAGCGTAGTGGCCTAGTACGTCCGTAGTCGATGAGTCGAGTGAATTATTATAGAGATAATAATTCACTAAGTCAGAAGGAGTTCTGACAAGTATGACTCACGGCCAGCTCGATATTGGGCCTAAAGGGTCACACATATATGGTAGGTGTTGCGACGAGTAGAGGTCCGAATATGAGATATCCGTCGTAGCCCCTATCTTATTGGATATCCAATAAGCCCCTGAATTATTGGATCCTATGATGAGATCTAATAAAAGCTAATAAGAGATTATTAGGTAGAGATCCATTAATCTAAGAGGCTTGGGTAATTGGATAGAGATCCAATACCCAATAAGGCAGGATACATTAGGGTTTACAAGGGGCCTCTATAAATAGGAGGGAATTGAAGGCTCATAGGCCTAGGGTTCTCTCAGTAGCCACCTTCAATTTTCCTCTACCCAAGAGAGGAGCATCGTCTCAGTCTCTGTCGTGTGGATACCGCTAGAGAGGAGGACGCTTGACCTCCTTCATCTATCCCTATAGATCTATAGGAACTCAGGGATATACAATCTCCCTAGGTACTTTCTTTTACACATGTAGTTTTCAGATTCGCGAATTTGTTTTTGACGCACTCATCTTTGCACAATGACGAAGCCTTTCATGGAAATCCAAGATTTTTTATTTCTATTCTTTCACTGTGTATGAGATGTCACCCCCCCCCTTTGGATTTTCCAATAGTGGTATCAGAGCCAGGTTGTTCGTGTGAAGATCGGATCTTAAACTGCGTGTGTTATGATTTAGAACACCTTTTGTCATCAAAATTATTGGTGCAAAAAACGAGGAAGAGCAACAATTGTTGCTGCCCTTATTGCGATCACAAAATGGCCAAAGGCTACTTGCAGCCTTGGCCACCGCTGATGGTTTGCATGCAGCCGGTCGGTGGGCTACAAGTCGCAAGTAAGCAGTGCTTGCAGGCTGCTTGCGTCGGCAGCCTGTGGCATGCCTACAAGGGGCAAGCGACGCCCGTTTCTAGGTGGCCTATCCGTAAGGGTCGATGCCGCCTATGGGCGCTGTGCCCATGGGAAGAAGTGAATGCATGGCTGGCGCCGCCCGTGGGCGGTCGCCCAGCACTAGCGGTGCCCACCCGCAATAGGGGCAGCGCCTACAAGCGCTGCGCCCGCCTATTGCGGCCGTGCCGCCGTCGTTGGCTAGGTTGCGATGGATGCAACGCAGCAGGCAAAAGAGAAGAGTATTTGGGCTCTTTGGGCAAAAGATAGTTTTGCCCCTCGAAATTTCAGAAATTTTAATTTTATCCCTTTTGACCGAATGACCATAATACCCATCGAAATTCTAAAAATTCCCTATATATCCTTGTTTTCAAAAAAATAGTTATTAAAATATTTAATTAACTATTATTATTTATCTAGTAGTCCTATAGAATAATATATACATGTGATGTTTGATGTGGACAGATGATCATGGACCATGTGATGTGATATATGTACATGTGATTATTATTATTGGGGCCTGCGAGCCTTTATTTTTCTCATTTATTATCGGGCCTGCGTGCCTATAATTATATTGTAATTATACGAGGACGTGCAATGGGAGCGGGACCCATGAGGTCGAGATGGATGATCCGACACATGGAGACATGTTGAGATGCCGACGGAACCTATAAAGTGAGATGAATGATCACAGGGCATGAAGATGTGCCGAAGCACACATAGATCTTGATTTGAGTGATTGGGCCCACTGGCTCAGGCCTGACCATATTAGGATGTGGTCCATTATCATCTGGTGTTATTGCTCATGTGATGCATGATTGGTTATACACCTACTAGATATGTATATTTATTTGCATATGATGTAGATATATAGCAAATATGTATGTGTGTGACACATTATATTAGGAGACCAAATCAAAAATCCCCTCTATTAATAATATTAAGTCGGTACATGTGAATTAATTAGGTTGATCCATGTGGCTTTCCATCATTATAGGTAGGAATCGATTCCCGCTGTAGGTTGAGTTAGTTGAGTCCCTTGAGACTCATCTATATTGCGATTCGCTATCTTATCTATAACATAGAGATGTCACCGGTGACCTGAGGATATAGTATACTTGGTCGAGTCCCTCGAGAGTACATCATCGAATCAGACTCATCGTGGAACGATGATGATGACTTAACCGAACATTATGGTTGGTCGAGTCCCTCGAGACCATGGTGGTTCAGAGGCCGAACAAGATGGGAATCATAAGGAGTTGTGATTGGTAAGAGTTGCATACCTTTACGGGCTTAACGTGATTGGTCAAGTCCCTTGAGATTACGTTAAGATGCCAATTGGATCTCGATCCCTACTAGAGATCCGCTAGGGGTCTCCGATTCACATACCGGAGGGTGTTGTGTATCTCACAAAAAATTAGTGGGAATGCATTAAGATAGAAGTCCTTATCTTAACTGTTTAATTTTTGCAAAGTCTACATGTTATTTATTTATGCTACATCTTTAATTTCAGAAAAATATCACTTTTAAATCCTTTACATGGCATACTTGATGCCAACCGCCTTAGTGGTCCAAATTATATGAATTGGCTTCGCAATCTAAGAATTATTCTCACTGTAGAGAAATCTTGTACGTCCTTGATATAGTGATCCCTACGCCCGATGAAGGGGCAAGCGAGGTTAAGATTGCTCGTTATGTGAAGTACATAGATGATTCCACTCTTGCTCAGTATTATATGTTGGCCTCTATGACCACTGAGTTATAGAGATAGCATGAAAATGTGGATGCCAATTCCATACTCCTACATCTTCGTAAACTGTTTAAGGAATAAGGAAGAACTCAACGATATGAGATATTAAAGAGTCATTTCCGTACCAGGATGACTGAGGGGATGCCGGTTCAGAACCATGTCCTTAAGATGATTGAGTGGATCGAGAAACTCACAGGTCTAGGAATGGTCCTAGAGGATAACCTGTATGTAGATCTTATGCTTCAGTCCCTACTAGATTCTTTTTCTTAATTTATAATGAATTTTAATATGAACAAGCTTGAGGTGACCCTCCCAGAGCTCCTCAATATGTTGAGAGAAGCAAAGAGCACCATCAAGAAAGAGAAGCTAGTTCTCTATGTTGGTGAGACCAAAAAGAAAAGGAAGGCTGAGAAGTCCCTTAAGAAGGGTAAGGGCAAGGATAAGGTAAAATGGGTAAGGCAAAGGTTACTAGGAAAGACCCAACAAAGGACAAAGGCCAATGCTTCCACTACGGCAAAGATGGGCATTGGAAGAGGAACTACAAAGAGTACCTTGTAGAGAGGGCGAAACAGAAGCTTGGAGAAGCTTTAAGTATATTCATGATTAGTCTCTATTTGTTAGAATCTTATAATAACACATGGGTATTGGATACTGGGAGTGCTTATCATATCTGTAATTCATTGCAGGTTCTAACAAGACCTAGGAGATTGAAGAGAGGTGAGATGAATCTTAAGATGGGCAATGGAGCAAAGGTTGCTGTAGTGGTTGTTGGCAATGTCACTTTACATCTACCTGGTGAAGCTATTATTGCATTAGATACATGCTATTATGTTCCTATATTATCAAAAATATTATTTTCATTTCATGTTTGACAATTAGTGGATATAAATTAGTTTTTGAGAATAATAGCTGTTCAATAGCATTAGATGTTGAGATCATCATGAGAGGAGCATTGTATAATGGTTTATTTATACTAGATATAGCTCTACACATCATGAGTGTAAGTGAGTCTAAGAGGAAACGAGAAGAGGTGAAGAATGAATATCTGTGGTATTACAGGTTAGGTCACATCCATGAGGGAAGGATTCAAAGGTTGTTGAAGAATGGATATCTAGATCCATTTGACTATAAGTCACATACAACTTGCGAAGCTTGCCTTCGGGGAAAGATGACCAACTCTCCATTTAGTAGAACTGGAGAGAGAGCTATTGAGTTACTGGAACTCATACATAGTGATGTATATGGTTCCATGTCGACTCATGCCATAGGTGGTTACTCCTACTTCATTACTTTCACTTATGATTTCTCAAGATACGAACATATATACTTGATGAAGTACAAGTCTGAGGCTTTTAAGAAATTTAGGAAATATAAGAATTAAGTGGAGAATCAGACTGGAAAGAGTATTAAAACCCTTCGATCAGATCGAGGAGGTGAGTACTTGAGTATAGAGTTCACCTAGTTCCTCAAAGACTATGGGATTTTATCCCAATGGATACCTCCTTGTACACCGTAGCTTAATGGTGTATCAAAAAGAAGGAATCACACACTGTTAGACATTGTGCCTTCTATGATGAGTTTCGCCGACCTACCCATCTCATTCTGGGGATATGCCCTAGAGACCGCAACTTACCTTCTGAATAGAATTCCAACTAAGTCGGTAGTGTCTACTCCATATGAGATATAGAATAGGAAGAAGCTCGATCTTAAGATTGTTAAGATTTGGAGGTGCCCTGCCCACATCAAGAGACACAACCCCGACAAGTTAGAATCCAGGATAGAATGATGCAAGTTTATGGGATACCCCAAGGAAACTTATGGGTATTATTTCTATCACCCTGAGGACAAAAAGGTCTTTATAGCCAAGAGAGCAGTGTTCCTTGAGGAGGAACACATTCATGGTAGAGATAGTGGGAGCATGATAGAGTTGAGCGAGATTGGAGAACCTAGCTCAAGCACCAATCCACAGCTAGAATCTGTTTAGGTACCTAGCACACAAGTTCTAACTTTACGTAGGTCCGGTAGAGTATCCCATCCTCCTGAGAGATATGTGAGACATATCAGAAGATAGGATATTGAGGATATTGATCCTCAAACCTACGAGGAGGCTATTATGAGCATAGACTCCGGGAAATGGCAAGAAGCAATGAATTTAGAAATGGATTCCATACACTCCAATAAGATTTGGAACCTGGTTGTTGCACCCGAGGGTATTGTACCCATTAGTTGCAAGTGGATCTTCAAAAAGAAGATTGGAGTAGATAGAAAGGTAGAGACCTATAAAGCAAGGCTAGTGGCTAAGGGATATCGTCAAAGGCAAGGTATTGACTATGATGAAACTTTCTCACCTGTAGCTATGCTAAAATCCATTCAAATTCTATTAGCTATTTGTAGCACACTGTGATTATGAGATCTGGCAGATGGATGTCAAAACCATATTCCTTAATGGCAACCTCGAGGAGGAGGCATATATGATACAGCCTGAGGGATTCGTATTCAAGGATAACCTAGATAAGGTGTGCAGGTTACTTAGGTCCATCTAAGGACTGAAGCAAGCTTCCCGAGGTTGGAACATAAGATTTGATGAGGCGATCAGATCTTATGACTTTCTTAAGAATGAAGATGAGCCTTGTGTATACAGAAAGATAAGTAGGAGTACTATCACCTTTTTGATATTATATATGGATGACATTCTGATCATTGGGAATGATGTAGGAATGCTCTCCATAGTAAAGGCTTGGCTATCTAGGCACTTCTCCATGAAGTACTTAGGGGAAGCACCCTGCGTATTGGGGATACGGATCTATAGAGATAGATCCAAGAGGATGCTTGGCTTGTCCCAGTCCAGGTACATAGACACCATTGTCAAAAGGTTTGGCATAGAAAATTTCAAAAGAGGTCTCATACCAATGAGACATGGAATATCACTTTTTAGGAGTATGTCCCCAAAGACTCTTGAAGAAATGGTACACATGGATAGGATACTATATGCCTCAGCGATAAGATTTGTCATGTATGCTATGTTATGTACCAAGACTGATATAGCACATGCTCTGAGTATCAGGAGCAGGTATCAGGTAGATATAGGCTTGAAGCACTGGAAAATAGTAAAATATATCCTTAAGTACTTGAGAAGGACTAAGGATCTTTTACTGGTATATGGAGGTAGTAGCCTCAAGGTTGAGGGCTACACGGACTCGAGCTTCCAATCCGATGTCGATGATAGCAAGTCTAATTTAGGGTATGTGTTCACCCTGAATGGAGAAGTAGTTTGCTAGAAGAGTTCCAAGCAAGACACTAATACTGACTCAACCATAGAGGCGGAATACATTACTACGACAGAAGCAACAAAGGAGGGAGTCTGGATGAAGAAGTTTATCACAGATTTGGGAGTCGTGTCGAGCAGCGAGGAGCTAATTCCCTTATATTGCGACAACTACAGAGTGATTACTCAAATAAGGGAACCCGAGTCTCATCAGAAGTGTTCTTAAAAGGTTCCAGCTTATTAGAGAGATCGTGACCCGAAAAGATGTAGTAGTGGAAAGAGTTCCATCCGAAGATAACATTGCAGATCCACTGACTAAGTCATTATCTTAAGATATCTTTGAGCATCACAGAGGCCTGATGGGGATCAGACACGTAGGTGATTGGCTTTAGGTCAAGTGAAAGATTGCTAGTCATATGTGCCCTCCAAGCCAATCATATGAGTGATGGCACTTGTGACTTGATATGCACTCTTTATTATTATTATTATTATTATGTATTTTATCACTTTATCTTGTGTGTTGTATATATTGTGATGTCCTTGGATTTGTGCAATGGGAATCGGATCATGATGAGACCACGATAATGAGACCGATTCACCTTTAAACATAGACTCTAAATAATCTCGATCATAGGTTACTCGAAAGGGACATCGAGATAACCAGATCGATTAGTGTGCTGTATACCTGTCTATATGATAAAGGTGGCTGGTCTCATAGCTGCTCGTGTGGAGACACTAAGGATATAGTACAGGTGCTCATTGGAGAATGAGTTCACTGATTGATCCGCTTATGGAATACTAGAGGTTATTGATATCTCAAGTTAGATAGTGATTTCATAGTTCCAGTAGTGTATCTGGTCCTTAGACTTGAGACACCAAGGATGTCCTGTATGAGTACTCTACTCTTTGATACTAAACTAATAGGTTTAGAAAGATCTAGTACAATTGGTTATTGGGAGTGGTAGCTAACCTTACGAGGGCTATTGAGTGTTAATAGAGGATCATCCGCTCTCGGTATCATGAGAGAAATATCTCATGTATTCTTGCTCGAATAAATCCTTGGCTAAGATTATTCGGATTAAGAGAGAAAGAGTTCTCTGGGAGAATCCGATAAGAGCAAGACTCGAAGAGAGATCGTATGAGCCTGACAACACCATGCCCAGTATAGGGTCTCTAGGATATTAGATAGATGAGGGACTATAGATACATGGTAACTGAGGATAGATAGGTTCAAAGGATTGGGTTCTCTGGTATCATCTGGGGACTGCGGCGTAGTGGTCTAGTACGTTCGCAATCGATGAGTCAGGTGAATTATTATGGAGATAATAATTCACTAAGTCAGAAGGAGTTCTAATAAATATGACTCACTGCTAGCTCGATATTGGGCCTAGAGGATCACATACATATGGTATGTATTACGACGAGTAGAGGTTCGGATATGAGATATCCATCGGAGCTTCTATCTTATTGGATATCCAATAAGCCCCTGAATTATTAGATACTAAGATGAAATCCAACAAGAGCTAATGAGAGATTATTGGGTAGAGACGTATTAATCTAAGAGGCTTGGGTAATTGGATAGAGATCCAATATCCAATAGGGCAGGATCCATTAGGCTTTACAATGGGTCTCTATAAATATAAGAGAATTGAAGGCCCATAGGCTGGGGTTCTCTTAGTAGCTACCTTCAATTCTCCTCTGCCTACGAGAGGAGCATCGTCATAGTCCCTGCCATGTGGAAACCATTAGAGATGATGACCCTTGACCTCCTTCATCCATCCCTACAGATTTATAGAAACTCAGGGATATACGATCTTCCTAGGTACTTTCTTTTACACATACAGTTTTCGAATTTGCAGATTTATTTTTGATGCACCGATATTCGGCCGACGATGGAACCTTTTGTGGAAATCCAAGATTTTTATTTCTATTATTCCGTTGCGCATGAGATGTCACCAAAATAGGTCTCATCTTGAGTCTTTCGGGTACTGACAATACCACCGCCTAGGCTTTCTACCACTGGGCGGTACCATCGCCTAGGTTTTCTACTACTAGGTGGCACCACCGCCTAGGTACACTGACACTAGGTGATACCATCGCCCAGACTCAACCTTAGAGGCTGAGCCTTTAGGCGGTTCCACCACCAACCCTAGTAGTGCCACCACTTGATATGGCACTAGGGTACTATTTGAGCCTTTCATTCAACCCAACAATTTGGGCTCAATTGGCCCCTAATTGAGTTGGCCTAATTCCAACCCAATTAGACATAATCCTACTTTGATCTAGATAATTTATTATAAAGCAGGAATTCATTCGTTGTCCGATGTGTCATTGGTCCATCGGTGCTTCATCCAACTCTTCGACGCATCGTCCTCTCTTGTGTCCTATTGTCTAATCAACAGTTGTCCTTTAACCCCGATCTCTATGGTGCAATTCCACTCTTCCTGGCCCGATACTTGAATCCCTTGTCCGAAGCCTTCTACCGAAACATCGATCAATCATTCGCTCGATGTCCAATCTTCTAACATATTCTCCTCTAGCCCAACGTTGATTCTTCCTGCTTCAATTGTCTAATTCTAATCGAAAGTATTCCTCGTCACTTAAAATGTAGTCAGATCAAAAACACAATCAATTAGTTTCATCATCAAAATCTAAGATCTAACATTAGCATCATTATGATTTCAAGGTGTAACATGCATAATTTCATGTATGATACTAGAAACTAATCAACTTGGCATGATTTACGTGATACTAAAGCAATCATCACTTCATGCATGATACCAAAATTTATCATTTCAAACATTCATTATGATATCATTTCAAATATTTAAGCATGAAGCCAAACATGATACTAAATATTATGATACCAAGCATTCATTATTTCTCCCCCTCTGTCATCAACAAAAAGAAAATGTGCAAACATTTTGATGCCATTACACCAAACATTCGACATGCAAGATAGTTTTACACAATTTTATGAAAGCTTAGGAAAAATGGAGTTAAGCAAAAGATCGCAACGTTTGTTTCTTTAAATCAGCAAGTTAGCAAAATCTCTGCAAGATAATGACTTTTGCTTTTAGATGTGCAAACTAGTACTACTCTTGCTAGCACTTCTCTTTAGCTTTGAAGTAGGCAAGCTAGCAAAGAAGAAATTAAGTAAAAATTTCTGCAAGATAGCAACTTTTGCTAGTACTTCTCTTTAGATGTGGAAGGTTTTTCTTGAGATGTACAAGCAGTTTTTAGTATCTCCCATTTGTCATACAAAAAAGAGAAGAAGAAGGAGAAGGGAGGAATTCATTCATCACAAGAAAAATCACGAAAATCCATGAATCAAACTTCTACTTTCATAAATAGAGAGCGAAAGGATTCATCAAATAAAAGATCAAAATGTGTATGTTCAAGGTTCATGAATCAAATCCCTATTTTAGTAAATAGAAAGAAGAAGGATTCATAGTAAATGATCATCATGCAAAAATCAAGTATACTAAAAAGTCCATGAATAAAACTTTTTCTTTCGTAAGTATAGAGAGATTATAGGAAAAGCTCATCAAATGATGGAACAAGTGTATCAAAAATTTATATAAGAAAGCGATAGGAAATGATCTCATTAAAAACTTAATTTTCAAAAGTCAAATCCAAAAATATATAAGAGAAACTCATGCATTCGACGAGAAGGTAAGTGACTCAATTGAATCTCCTTTACCTTACCATGAAATTACTTAGTGCTTTTCATGATTTGATGAATTTAAATTAGTTTTAAATTTATATATATATATATTATCATGAGAATTGCATGTTTTATGATAAAGGAATAAAATGTTAAAATTAAATGTAATACTTGTACTCCAAATAAGATTAATTTTATGTATTTTTTAAGAAGCAATAATGTGTATCTTGATGATTTCCTTATTGCTTTTTTGTTTTAAATGACAATGCATCGATTTGGCATAAAAGATAAAAGCATGCTTGTATGAAATAAATCACAAAAGTGGAATACATTTTTCTTGAAAATGTCTCTATCCTATTGAGTTTTCAATAAGAGATAAAGTGATGAATCTATGTTTATTATCATTTATGAATCTCTTGAAAGTGATTTTGATGACTTGACGATTTAAATTTGACTGAATTTAATCCAAATCTTTCACTTGATACTTGAAATTTTTTTATAAATCAAGATCCTTGTTCTCCTATGATACTATTTGCTATGTATTAGAGAGAAGCTTTATTGAAATCATGATCTTAATTTTTTTGGAATTATAACTTGAAATTTTTTTATAAAATAAGATCTTTGATCTCCTAAGAATTCTTTTTGTCATTTACTAAAGATGAGATCTATGCAAACAAACCATGATCTTGATAATTATGACTTTATATAAATCAAGATCGTACACTATGATTCTTCCATTTTATTAAAGAGAATTATCTAAATGAATTATGACTTGTCTCTTGATATCTTGGAATTATATACTTGAAATTTTTTTTATAAATCATGATCTTGATGACTTAAGATTTCTTATGCATGAATCAAGATCTTTTATTTATTCTCCTATGTTTCTTCTTGTCATTTACTAAAGAGGAGAATTTTTCAAATGAATCATGATTTTTTTGAAATTATAACTTAATTTTTTTTATGATTCATGATGAATTAAGATATATTATGCATGAATCGAGATCTTTTATTTGTTCTCCTATGACTTTTTTTTTCTATAGAGAAGTTTTTATCTATATCATGATCTTAAATCTCAAAATTATAACTTGAGATTTTTTTTATATGAATCAAGATCCCTTGCTCTTTATTCTCATATGATTCTTTCGTTTTATTAAAAAGAATATTTGTCCAAATGAATCATAATGTTTCCTTGATTTTCTATATACTTACAACTTGAGATGATGTGCTTTGATGTTTGAAATATTGTATACATAACTTGATTTTTCTTTCATGTTTCGATACTCCCTTGTATTTATGGTTGTATACCTTATGATTAGAATATTGTTGTAAAAGAAAAAATTTGATCATTGTATTCTTTCCTTCCTTTTGATGACAAAAGGGGGAGAGAAAAAGTGCTAGAATGAATATTAAACTTAGGCATGAGAAAAAGTGCTAGCTTGAATGTTAAATCTCCCAAATGCATAAATTCTTCTTATACATTTCGGATCATTATTACTCGGTTGTTATGACTTAAGTTCTCTTTTTAAATTAAGGTTATTTTCTATTATTCCTTCTAATTATAATAGAAGAGATTTGTCAAAAATGAATCATGGTCTTTTGGTATTCATGACTTGATTTTGATGATTGAAATATTGATGCAAATATTTTTTTGATATCTCATTTGTCATGATTTGAAAATTGATGTAAAGGAAAAAGAAGTACAACTTTGTATTATTCCCTTCTTTTTGAAGAAAAATAAGAGAAAAAGAAAGGGAAGAAGTCAAGGAAAACGTAGAAATTATTCTCATTCATCCAAACAGTTTCTCATCTCAGGTTAGATCAGATCTACAGTGAATTTTTACTGTGATTGCTTGGGGAGGTTTTAGATATTGTGTATCTCCGTTATTCTCTTGTGATTGTTGCTTGGGTTTTGGGCAAGAGATTCGAGAATTGTACATTCATTATTTCTATAGTGGATTTTCTCTGATTTGCCCCGTGGTTTTTACCCTTCATGTTGAAAGGGTTTTTCACGTAAATCTTGGTGTTCTATTTGATTGTTATTTTCGTTTAATTCTGTTGTATGTTACGGTCTGCTAGTATTTGTTCATATACAAAAGTCTTTCCTTGTTTATTGCCTCTTTTTATTTCCATCAACTGGTATCAGAGCAAGGTTTTGGTGATTTAATTTTTGTGTTTAAACATGGAGGCTGGTAGTGTTTCTTGCATGATTAGTTTGAACGGAAACAATTGGATGATATGGAAACCAAGAATGGAAGATCTCTTGTATTGCAAAGATTTATATGAACCTTTGCAAGGGGATAGTGAAAAACTCATAACTATGACAGATGATGAGTGGAAGAGATTAGATCAAAACACAGTTGGGTTTATTCGATAGTGGCTTGATGATAGTGTCTTTCACCATGTTTCTACTGAAAGTTCTACATATTCTCTTTGGAAAAAGTTGGAAAGTCTCTATGAAAGTAAAACAACTAGCAGCAAAGCTTTTTTGATCAGAAAACTTGTGAACCTGAAATATAAAGAGGGTGCTTCTATTACTGAGCATTTGAATGAAATGCAGAGTATTACTAACCAGTTATCTTCCATGAAAATGTCTCTTGATGATGAGTTGCAGACATTGTTGCTTTTCAGTTCATTGCTAGAAAGTTGGGAGACACTAGTGGTTTCCCTCAGTAATTCTGTGTCAGATGGTATTGTTACCATGAGTCAAATAACAAGTAGTTTGTTGAATAAGGATTTGAGAAGAAAGAACTCAGTAGTATCTCAAATTGATTCACAAACACTTATCTTAGAGAACAGAGGAAGGTCAAGATCTAAAGATAGAAGCAGTTTACGCATAGGTAGAAGCAAGTCAAGATCAAGGAAAGATATTATTTGCTATAACTGTGGTGAGAAAGGACATTATAAGAATCAATGTAAGCAACCTAAGAAGAGCAAGAAAAAGGGAAAAGAAGTAGAGTCTACAGAGTCAAAAGAGAATACCACAACTACAGTGCAGGTTGGTGATTATTTAATTTTGTCTCCTTTTGATGATATTTTTTCTTATGTGTGGCAGGATCTCGAGTGGATAATTGACACAAGAGCTTCTTATCATGCTACATCACGGAGGGAGTTCTTTGCTACCTATAGGTCTGAAAATTTTGGTGTTATCAAGATGGGCAACCATAGCACAGTAGACATCATTGGCATGGGTGACATCCACATAAAGACCAACCTTGGATGCAAGTTGGTGCTTAAGGATGTGAGGCATGTGGTTGACTTGAGGCTGAATTTAATCTCAGTTGGAAGATTAGATAATGAAGACTATGATAGCAGGTTTCACAGAGGGCAATGGAAACTCAGTAAGGATTCTCTTGTTATAGCTAATGGAAAGAAATGTCACACTTTGTATAGGTTGCAGGCTAAAGCTTGCGGTGAATAAATGAATGCTATAGAGAAAGACTTCAGCAAGGAGTTGTGGCATAGGCGATTGGGACATATGAGCGAGAAGGGACTACAAACTCTTTCCAAGAGAGAGGTATTGCCTGACCTCAGAGGTACACGTCTGAACCCTTGTATTGATTATTTAGCTGGTAAACAACATAGAGTTTCATTTGCTAGTCCTGCTTTGTCTAGAAAAATGCATGCCTTGGACCGTATTTATACAGATGTATGTGGTCCTTTAAGGATAAAAACTCCTAATGGTTCTACTAATGTTCCTGACATCAGTGGTGTACTTTATTTTGTTACTTTTATAGATAACTTTTCCAGGAAAGTTTGGGCTTATGCTTTGAAGACCAAAGATCAGGTTATTGGTGTCTTCAAAAAGTTTCATGCCAGAGTTGAAAGGGAGACAGAAAGACTATTGAAATGCATAAGATCAGATAATGGTGGTGAGTATACAGGATTGTTTGAAGATTATTGCAGGTCACATGGCATTCAACATGAGATGATAGTTCCTGGTACACCTCAGCATAATGCAATCGCAGAGAGGATGAACTGCATCATCATGGAAAAGATCAGATGTATGCTTTCATAGGCAAAGCTACCTAAAAGGTTTTGGGATGAGGCTTTGAGGACTGCAGTTGATGTGATCAACTTATCTCCCTATATAGCCCTAGATGCTGATGTTGTAGAGCATGTATGGTTAGGGAAAGATGTTTCCTATAGGCATTTAAGAGTATTTGGTTATCGTGCATTTGCATATGTTCCAAACAATGAAAGGTCCAAGTTGGATGGTAAGACAAAAGAATATATTTTTCTTGGCTACTCACATAATTAATTTGGTTACAGGCTTTGGGATCCAGAAAAGCAGAAGGTGTTTAGAAGCAAAGATGTGGTCTTCTTTGAGGATCAAACCCTTGAGGATTTGAAGGAGGCACCAGCCAAGACTACTGCAGAAGGATTAGCAGATTGTGACCTAGTTATTCCTCCAGTATATCAGGGTGATGGGGGAGATGTGCAGGAAGATGGTGTAGAACCATATGTTAATCTACCTACAGGACATGTTGAGCAAGAAGAAGTTGAGGAGCAGCTTCCCACAGAACCTCAGTTGAGAAGATCTTCTAGACAACGTCAGCCTTCCAGAAGATACTATGTAGATGAGTATGTGATGCTTACTGATGCAGGTGAACCAGAGAGTTACCAGGAAGCAGTTGAAAGTGAGCAGAAAATAATGTGGCTAGTTGCTATGCAGGAAGAGATGGATACTCTACAGAAGAATCATACATATGATTTGGTGCAACTTTCACAAGGAATGAAGGCCTTGAAGAACGAGTTTTCAGGTTGAAGATTCAAGAATATCGTTCTCAACCAAAGTACAAAGCCAGATTGGTTATGAAAGGCTTTGGTAAAAAGAAAGGTATTGACTTTGAAGAGATTTTTTCTCTTGTTGTTAAAATGTCTTCTATTTGTATTGCTCTAGGTATTACTGCTAGCCAGGACTTGGAGGTGGAGCAGTTAGATGTGAAGATAGCTTTCCTTTATGGTGATTTGGAGGAGGAAATTTATATGGAGCAACTAGAAGGTTTCAAAATCAAAGGTAAAGAAAATTTTGTCTGTAAGTTAAGAAAGAGTTTGTATGGATTGAAGCAAGCTCCAAGACAATGGTACAGAAAGTTTGATTCATTTATGATTGAAAATAGATTTAAAAGAACGGCTTCAGATCATTGTGTGTATATCAAACGGTTTGTTGAGGATTTTATTATTCTCTTACTTTATGTTGATGATATGCTTATCCTTAGGAAAGATATGTATACAATTGATAGGTTGAAGAAAGAACTGAGTGAGTCCTTTGCAATGAAGGACATGGGGCTAGCAAAACAAATACCAGGCATACAAATTTCTCATGATAGGAAAAATAAGAAGATTTGATTGTCACAGGAGAAGTATATCGAGAAGGTATTAGAAAGGTTTAGTATGAGCTTTGTAAAGCCAGTTGGTTCTCCTCTTTCAGGTCACTTGAAGATGTGCTCATAACAGAGTCTGTCAAGTGATGAGGAGGAGAAAATGTAGAAGGTTCCTTATGCTTCAATAGTTGGAAGTTTAATGTATGCAATGGTATATACGAGGCCAGACATCGTATATGCAGTGGGTGTTACTAGTAGATTTCTTGCAAATCCAGGCAAAGAGCACTGGGCAGCAGTGAAGTGGATCTTGAGATATCTTAGAGGAAGCTCTAAGGTTTGTTTAAGTTTTGGAGGTGGACCACCTGTGCTAACGGGTTATACAGATGCAGATATGACTAGAGATATTGATACAAGAAAATCCACATCAGGTTTTGTACTTACTTTTGCAGGGGGAGCTATGTCATGGTAATCCAGATTGCAAAGGTGTATTGCTCTCTCCACCACAGAGGCAGAATATATTGCTGCTATAGAGGTTTACAAAGAAATGTTATGGATGAAAGAATTCTTACAAGAATTGGGGTTGAAACAAGAAAATTATATGGTGTATTGCGACAGCTAGAGTGCCATCCATTTATGTAAGAACCTAACTTTTCATTCTAAGTCAAAGCATATAGATGTCAGATATCATTGGATTCGAAATGTACTTGAAGAAAAGCAATTGCAACTTTAGAAAATTTATACAAATGATAATGGAGTAGATATGTTGACAAAGACCTTACCAAAAGAGAGATAGGAGATGTGTCGATAGTTGGTCGGCATGGATTTACACTAAGTAGTCATGGGATAACCTCCCTTATGGGCTGAAGGGGGAGGTTGTTGGGCTGATAGCCCAAATTCAGCCCATAGCCCATCTCTTTCCTCCTAAACTCTATTTTAACCTAAACTCTAGTTTAAATAGAGGCTAATGGTGGCTGCGAAAATTAGAGGAGAAAATAGCAGCAAAAGGGGATTTAAAGAGAGGAGAAAAGGATAGAAAAACAAGAGAAAAAGAAAGGGAAGAAGTCAAGGAAAACATAGAAATTATTCTCATTCATCCAAACAGTTTCTCATCTCAGGTTAGATCAAATCTATAGTGAATTTTTACTATGATTGCTTGGGGAGGTTTTGGATATTGTGCACAGTAATGTGATCCTTGTATCCTAGTTATTCTCTTGTGATTATTGCTTGGGTTTTGGGTAAGAGATTCGAGAATTATACATTCATTATTTCTATAGTGGATTTTCTCTAATTTGCCCTGTGGTTTTTACCCTTCACGTTGAAGGGGTTTTCCATGTAAATCTTCATGTTTTATTTGATTATGATTTCCGTTTAATTCCGCTATATGTTACAACCTGCTAGTATTTGTTCATATACAAAAGTCTTTCCTTGTTTGTTGCCTCTTTTTATTCCTATCATAAACTTGCATAATTGATCCCGAATTGAACTTGAAGAATCATTCCCTGCTTCCTCTGACATAGGACTTGCTATTGACTTTTTAATGTTAACTGCTTCTGTTGAAACTGCTTATGGAGCTTACTTTTGAACATCACTTTGCACAGATCAATACTCTATTCTGATCAATAGGAATAGGAATCTACTTCCAAAGCCTATGATTCTCTAGTTATCTACTTATTTATATTATGAAACAATCACTTATCTCGTAGACATGGACCTCTACTCGGCTCGGTTAATCTCCTTCACCTCTCTTCTCTCCATGATACCTTGCTTCAGAAAGACATTCTCTCGTTGACTTACGAGAACTTGACTTCCCTCGCACAAGAACTACACTTTCAACAAAGAACTCCATTAGCTATAGTCCTGCTTTAGGCTACCCTACCCACCCAATCCAATTTCTCATCTCTTATGGTCAAGTTAATACAGGGTCAGACATAAACCCGCTTGCCACTGACTTGCGCACTACTTCCCTTGATTCTTCCCCGTAAAAATAGTCATCTTTCGAGCACCTGCACTAGAATTGATGTTACCTAACTGCTTCATATCTTTCTTGTTCTTTTGCAACTCAAGGAATGGAATCTACTATTCTTGAGAGTTCAGAAGCCCAATTAAATTGAACTAACACTGCATGGTCAACAACTCCCTTATCGTTTGCTGTTGATGACTACTTAACCTCTCATTTAGTAATTACTTCTTTCTATATGAGATTCAACTCATAGGGTAGCAAAGCTTGATCAAGCTTATGAATCAATTCCTTCTTCTACTTTGGATCCTGATCCAGCTTTTTCAGTTAGGCTTGGACAGTCTTACTTTCTAAGTGAATCCTTGCTCATTAGGAGCTCACCCCTTTAGAGTGTAAACGGCACATTGAGCACTTGGACCACTACCTTAGGGTTGGAAACCTTTATTTTGAATCGTTTAACCTTGGGTCAATGACTCTTATGGCAAATTCCCTATTCATACCACAAAAAGCTTTGACAATGACTTCTGACTAGGTAGCAAGCAGGTATCTCGGGTTAAAGTCAGCAATGATCGGCTCTTAAATCTTAGGCATAAATAGAATTTGGTAATCAACTAGGGCTGGTCTCTCTCTTTTTGTTTTGGGAGCTAGTTGAGTCTATGCTAGGTTCATTAAGAGTGAGTTATATGTTGGGATCTAGAGCAGTACCAGGAGGGAGGAGGTGAATTAGTGTAGCAGATAAAGATGATAAATTTTGACGATTAAAACATTGCTTTTGAAAACTTCATACGATAAAAGAATATTTCATTGAAAAGTGTATCGGAAGTGATTGTGAGAGGATAAAGAAGAAGTTGGATGATTGTAGTAAAATGAAATGGTTTGTAGTAAAGTAAATTACAAGAATATAAATGCAAACCAATTTATAGTGGTTTGGTCATATGACATACGTCCACTCCCGATTTCTCTTCTCTTAAGGCCATCGACTTTCCACTAGGTATCCTCCTTCCAATGGGTGAGGACCAACTCCCTTATAGTACTCTTCTTTTGACGGACTTAAGAGGAAACTCTTATAAAGCCTCTCACCCCTTTCTTGGACTAAATCACACTTAAAGTTTAGAGGGAAGATTTTGACACTATTACAATAGAGTTTTCTCATTTTCTTTCTTAGGTTTTGTGTGTATTTAAACCATGGATGAGAGAGATATTTATAGGCCCCCAAGAGGATTCAAATTTGGAGCTCAAATTTGAATCACATCGGATTTCAGGGGTACTAGCGGTACCACCGCCAGTGCTGGGCAGTACCACCACCCATGCTTTTTTCCCTTGTCATTGTACTGGGCGGTAACACCACCCAGCCTGGCAGTACCACCACTTGGCACACTGACATGGTTAGTGTACTTGGCGGTATCATCGTCCAGCCAACGGTGCCATCGCCCAAGCACTCTGCCCAGGGCGATACCGGGCACTCTGCCTAGGGCGATACCGAGCACTCTGCCCCAGGGTAGTACCACCGCCCAGACCACCTAAGAGTCTGAACCCAAGCGGTACCACCGCCCTAGTCTGGCGGTGCCACCGTTAGATAGGGTTCAACAACCTTGTTTTAGCCTTTCATCCGGCTCAAACCTGTCTGGGTACGGGCCCAATTAGCCCCCAATTGGGTTGGCCCAATTACAATCCAATTAAGCTAATCCTACTCTAATCTAGATAATTATTACAATATGAATCGTAATTAGTTACCTGACACATCCTTGGCACATCGGTGCTTCATCCGTTTCTTCGGTACATCATCCTCTCTTGCGGCTTGTTGCCCAATCAGCAGTTGACCTCCGCAGCCTCGATCTCCTTGGCGCAACTCCACTCTTCTTGGCCCGATGCCCGATGTCCGAAGCCTTTTATCGATTATCGACCGGACCTCCGTCTTGACATCCAATCATCTGACGTGATTTCCTTCGACTCAATGCTGATTCATCCTGTGTCAATTATCTAATCCTGATCGAGAGTAGACCTGCGTATCTCAAAGCACAATTAGATCATAAATCACTCTTAATTAGTTTCATCATCAAAATCCAAGATTCAACAATCTCTCCCTTTTTGATGATGACAACTAATTGATAATGGAGTTAACCTTAACTCCTCGGAGTTTAAACAAAATCCTCCTATCAATATGCCATATTGATAGGACCCTTGGGTTTCAACAAATCCAAGTAATATGTCATTTAAAAATATCAAACTATCATGCAAATATTTCAAACTATCATTACAATTCATAAAGTCATCAATCCACTTCTCCCCCTATGTCATCAACAAAAAGGAGAAGTAGCTCTAGCTATTTTTAAGGATATGTAAGTCAACTCATATAGGCTAGATTTACTACATTGAATCATGGTAAGTTTTTAAATTTAAGCATGACAATTTTTACTTACTTCTTGAGATGTGCAAGATTGCACTTTGTTAGCAATGAGCTAGCAATGAAAGATAAATTTTTATTACAACATATAAGTAGAGAGGCATAGCAAGTGTAAGATTATAAATTTTCTAAATTTTACACTTTTTGCTTCTTTTGATAGGCAAGACCTTTCTTCTCTTTTTGAGAAGTTCAAGCTTACTTGTTTTGCTTCTTTTGCACGCTAGGAATTTTATATTTATTTGCAATATGCAAGCTAGCAAAACCTTTCTCCCCCTTTGTTAAAGTCAGAAAAAAAGGAAGGATCAAATACAAAGATTTTCTTTACATTCTCTTTCAAATGCATTTGCATCAAAATATACATTAGTTATCACATGATGCATACATGGCCAAGAAATCAGGTTTCTAGAAAGATCAAGATCAAGAGATATCATTCATGATAAATTTTTGCAAGATCAAGATCATGATTTCAAAATAAATTCTAAACATATTTTCTTTACATTCATTTTCAAGCCATGATAAAAAGAATAAATCAATGACTCAATCATTAAGCAAATTTCTTTTATATCAATTTTTAATCATCACATAAGGCATACAAGGTAAAGAAAAATCATGTCAAAAATTTCAAAAAGTATTTCAAGCCAACAAGATCACATTTGAAGGATAAAATATATCACAATCGTAAATATCGATAAGTGATTCATTTGAGTGCAAAACCACTTGATTCATGTATAGGAATTCCAAGTATCAAATATCAAGATATCAAGACTTGGATTGTGATAAAGCTCATTCAAGTTTGAATCATCAAAATCATTAACATAGTTTATGAGATTCATAAATTGACATAAACTTGAATTGTTCTCTTCTTTGGTAAATGATAAAAAGGAGCAATCATAGAGGAAAATATTTTGATTCACAAAAATATCTGAAGTCAAGAATTCAAAGTCATGATTTCAAGTGATCAAGAGTGGAGTCAAAATCATTCAAACTCATTTTGTCAACTCGAAACTCATAATCAAATCAAAATCATTTGTGAGATTCATAACATGAATGAAGTGATTATCAACTTTTTTGAAGATTGCAAAATGATAAATAGATTTTTGATAAACACTTATTATAAAATCATCAATTTTATAATTCATTTAAAAGGTTTTCCTCTTTGGTAAATCAAAAAGAGAACAAAATGAATTAAGGGAGAAAGAGCATGATCGAAGCATTTAACATGATCGAAGCATGATTCATATTTAAAATGTATCTTATGTCATAAATACGAATCAAGCATTTGTCAAATCTGGAATCATTCTCAAAATTACATTCAATAAATTCATACATGACAAGCATGGATTCATGAATTTCCTATAGAAAAATTGATAAGATTGAGATAAAGGATTACATTTCATTTTTATATGCGATTTGCTTCTTATAATCATGTTTTTGCCCTTAATAAAAAACAAATGTCATCATTCAAGATGAAAAGGTAAATTTTGTCATAAAGATCATTAAGCCAAATCACATTAAGCATGTGGCATTTTTCAAAAAATTCGATTCAAGAGATTCACATGGATTCATCAAAATCGAAAACTTTAGAGATAGAAAAATTTTCAAGATCATGCATTTCCTTTTTATGATTTACTTCAAATAAGCATGCCTTTGTCTTTTAATGTCAAATTGAGACAGTTATGAAAGTTCAAGACATAAAGGCAAAATCCCATCAAAAAGATCATCAAGAGTAAAAAATATAGCACATTACACACAAGGCATAAAATTCAATTCAAATTATATTATGGTTGATAAGATTTATCAATAATGGCATAAGTTCATCACTTGTCTTTTATCAAAAACTTTAGAGAAAGAGAGATGTTTAAGAAACATATATTTCTCTTTTAGTGATTTCAATTCATACATTGATAATCATGCATTTGCCTTTAATAAAAATGAGTATCACATTCAAGAGTAAGAGACAAAGTTTATCATAAAAACTATCAAGACAAAACACATCAAGTATAAGACATCATGATAGTACTCTTTGTCATTCTTATATATTTCATTAGATGCAAATTGATTTCATATGATGCAAATTGATTTCATATAAGCATGATCAAATTTTTTATATGAAAACTATTATCTTATAAATTTGAGACAAGGTTCGTTAAAGCTATCAAGACCAAGCGCATGAAATACAAATCATCATAATAGTGCATTTTCTCATTTTATGTGTTTCAATTTGAGTTAGCATGTTCAGATTTTCACACAAAGGCCGAGCATCATATAAATTCAAAAAATAATTTCATCATGAAAACCATCAAGTACACAATCATGGATTAATCCTATTAAACATAATCATGCTAATTAACTTTTATGTCAAACCATGCATCAAAATTCGATACGGAAATCATAAACTAAGCAATCATCATTCATAATTTTTTACTTTTCAAAAATACTAGAAGGAAAAGCATAGTATAATTTTTGAAAATAATTTCTTATTTCCAAAATATAAGAAAAGCATGAAAAAAAATTCCTACTAACTAAGTTCAGCACTCGAGAAAAACTTCATATAATTTCAAAATAAATCAAGGGAGTTAAGTTGCTTACCTTGTTGTTGAAACCTATCAAAGCCCAATTCGTCATTTCGTCATTTGATTCTTCTTTGTGTTTTATCTTCATCTTTGGCCTCTTTCTCCATTCAAGTTCATCTTTAGTTTTAGATTTTTGTTTAATGTACTTGTTAAAATTCATTGTTATTTATTCAATGTCCTCATCACTTGAGTCATCACTCAAGTGGTATTTATTTGTCCAAAGTTTCAAATCATTCCTATTCTTTGTAAGGTGGTTTAAGTGTTCATCATGTTCATTGTGTTTCAAGAATGTCATCTCATAGGTCATTAAAAACCCAATGAGTTCTTCAAGAGGTAAGTCATTTAAATTTTTATCCTTTTGTATGGTCGTTACTTTAGGATCTCACCTTTTTGAAAGGGATCTTAAAATCTTGTTTACAAGATCAAGATCCGAAAAAGATTTACCTAGAGTTTTTAGATTATTGATGACATCCGTGAAACGAGTGTACATGTCGCCTATAGTCTCACTTGGTTGCATTTGAAAAAGCTCAAAATCATACAATAAGAGGTCTACTTTCAAGTCTTTGACTCTACTAGTTCCCTCATGCGTGATTTCAAGTGTTCGCCAAATATCAAAAGCCGTTTCATACATAGAAATCCGATTGAACTCTTTTTTTATCTAAAGCACAAAATATGACATTCAAAGTCTTTGCATTTAAAGAAAAAGATTTCTTCTCTAAGTGCGACCATTCGTTCGTCGGTTTAGAGAAAAATTAAAAATTATTTTTAATAATATTCCATAAATTTAAATCTAGAGAAATCAAGAAAACTCTCATTCGAGTTTTTCAATATGTGTAGTCTGATCCGTTAAAGAACGGGGGACGAACAATCGAAAAACCCTCTTAAAAGCCATGAAGAGCTATTTCTCATGGGTGTGAATCTAAAAGAGAAATAATGAGGCTCTGAAACCAATTGTTGGGATCTAGAGCAGCACTAACAGGGGGGGTGGGGTGAATTAGTGCAGTAGATAAAAACAACAAATTTCAATGATTAAAACAATACTTTCAGAAACTTCATACGATAAAAGGATATTTTGTTAAAAAGTATATCGGAAGTGATTGTGAGAGGATAAAGAAGAAACTGAATGATTGTAGTAAAATGAAATGGTTTGTAGTAAAGTAAATTACAAGAATATAAATGCAAACTAATTTATAATGGTTCGATCATACGACCTACGTCCACTCCCGATTCCTCTTCTCTTGAGGCCACTGAATTTTCACTATGTATCCACCTTCCAATGGGCAAGGACCAACTCCCTTACAGCACTCTCCTTTTGACAGGTTTAGGAGGAAACCCTTACAAAGCTTCTCACCCCTCTCTTGGACTAGATCACACTTAAAGCTTAGAGGAAAGATTTTGATACTATTACAAAAGAGTTTTCCCTTTTTCATTCTTAGGTTTTGTGTGTATTTAAACCATAGATGAGAGGGGTATTTATAGGCCCCAAGAGGATTCAAATTTGGAGCCCAAATTTGAATCATCCTGGATTTCAAGGGTACTAACGGTACTACTACCTAGGCTTTTTTCTCCTATCAGTGTACTGGGTGATACCACCGCCCAGCCAATGGTGCCACTGTCAGGTTCGGAGCGGCACTAAGAGGGGGGGTGAATTAGTGCAGCGGATTAAAACTTGACCTTTTGAAAGCTGATTACAGAGATTCGTATAGAAACTTGATATAACTAAAGTGACTTTAACTTGAAGTAATTCAAATAAATAAATTCAGAAGTAAGGAGAAGAATTTCGATCAATCTTGCAGCTAAGAAATTTACGAAATAAAAATTCAAACACTCACACAGCAAATGTATGCAACGATGTATAGTGGTTCGATCAAATGACCTACGTCCACTCTTTGAAATTCAAACACTCACAGAAATTCAAACACTCACATAGTAAAGAGGTATTTATAGAGCTTTTTGGGATTCAAAAATCCCGCTCAAAGAGGTCTCATCCGAAATTTCGGACTGTAGGCGGTACTACCGCTTGGCACTGGCGGTACTACCGCCTGACACACCTTTGTGTGTGTTAGTGTGCTGGCAGTACTACCGCCTGGCACTGGCAGTACTACCACCTGACACAGGTGATTGCAACCACCTGTCAGGTGGTACCACAGCCTGCCTAGGGCGATGCTACCGCTAGGCCTTCAGTCAACAGGTAGTGCTACCGCTTGGGTCCAACGGTGCTATCGCTTGGCCTACGGTCAACAGGTAGTGATACCGCCGACCTTGCCATAAACTGTATGGGCCTAACCTTCAGCCCAATACAACCCATTAAAGGTCCAATTGGCCCCCTACTTGGGTTATTGGATGAACACCTAATCCTAACCCAAATTAACATGCTAACTACGAAATTAAAGACATTTTCTAAGCTATTACAAAGTTCGATAAGTCAAGACTTCTTTCGGCGAGCTTCTAGCAAACTTCCGGTGGTCTTCCAATGAACCCTCGGAAACCATTCTATGGACTCCCGACAAGCTCCTGGACTTCACGATGATCTTGGCGAGTTCCTACGAGCTTCTTTGGCAAGCTCTGATCTTTCTTGGCAAGCTCCACGAACTTCCGACGAACCTTCTGGCAAACTTCCGAAAACCCTTCAGCAAGCTCCCTACTCGTTCTCGGCCAGTTCCGGTAGCACTCCCAATGAATCTTCGAACTTCCGTGAAACTCTCGAACTTCTAACAATCCATCGTACTTGACTTTCGACACTTTGTTTCACTTTACATCTTCATCATTATCGTAGTTAATCCTGCACACAAAAAATAAAACTCTATTTCGATCTAGATAATTATTATAACGCGAATCGACATTCTATTGCCTGGCACGTCATTGGCTTATCGGCGCTTCATCTGTTTCTTCGGCACACCGTCCTCTCTTGCTATCCATTGCCCAATCGATGGTTGACCTCCGCCACCCCGATATCCTTGGCACAACTTCGCTCTTCTTGGCCCGATGCCCAACGTTCGAATACTTTTACCGATTATCCAATATCCTGACGTGATTTCCTCCGGTACAACGTCAATTCCTCCAGCATCAATTGTCTAATTCTAATCGAGTAGACTTGCATAACTCAAAACGCAGTTAGACAAACAAAATATAATCAATTAGTTTCATCATCAATATTCGAGATTCAACAATTTCCCCTTTTTTATGATGATAGCTAATTGATGACTAACGGTGTTAACCTTAACTCCACGGAGTTCAACCCAAACTCCCCCTATCAATATGCCATTGATAGAACACTTGGATTATCCCAAATCTAAGCTACATATATCACATGTTGAGAGAAAACATCAAACCATCATGCAAATATATAAAATACTTAATCAGCATTACATTGCATGAACTCATCAATCTACACTTCTCCCCCTTTGTCATCAACAAAAAGGAGAAGTAGCATTTAGCTAGTTTTTAAAAGATATGCAAGTTTTAAATCATACTAGCTAGATTTTTATTAACATTCAACATTCAATCACAGAAAATTTATCATGATATGCAAGATATCACTTGTTGTGATGATGTTCATGATAATTCAACACTTGCTTCTAGTGCAAGTTTGCACTTTGCTTTTCTTGAGATTACAAGGTAGCAATTTTGTTATTGTCAAGATAGCAAGTTCCTTTATGGTTAGCATGATACCAATTGTTAGTGATACCAATTGTTGATAAGCAAGCAAGTAAGATAACAAGCTATCAAATTGTTAATCATGATAACAAGTGATACCAATTGTTGATAAGCAAGCAAGCAATAATGATAAGCAAGCTAGCATTCTTTGCGATACACAAGCTAGCTCCCTTTCAATTCTATGCAACCAAGTTTTTCTTTTGCAAGCTATCAAATTTTTGTTTGCAATGAGCTAACAATTTTGTAAAATTTACAACATTTTTAAACATGCAAGCTCATGAGTTAAAAAAATATATATAACTTTGCAATTTCTTTCTTCTCATTTTAAGAAGTGGACGTTTTATCTTTTTGCAATTTCTAGCTAGCTATGTTTGCCACTTTCTCTTGTGATATCCAAGCTAGCATGTTAACTCCCCCTTTGTCATTGTCGAAAAGAAGAGAGGAATAATATTTCATTTAAATAATTTTGCATCAATCAATATTTCAATTTTTATGTGATGCAAACAAGCCATAGATGTAAAGAATTCATGAAAGATATCAATATAAGACAAGGATCGAGTCATGAATTCCAAAAGACATCTTAAGTTGTCAAAATGTTTTTAGAAAGATATTTCAAAAGGATATATCGCAATCGTAAATATCGATAGGTGATTCATTTGAATGTATCATTTAACTTAAAACTCATGATCAAAATTACATTCAAGAAATTTATGAGATTCATAACATGAATAAAGTTATTACCACATCATCAAAATCTCGTTCATAATTTAAGTGATTTATAAATAAATTCATTCACATCAATAGGATAGAAAATGCAATCTCTTTTTATGTGATTCATTCTATAAGCATGCTTTTGCCTTTAGTAGAAACATGTATTAACATTCTAGAGCGAAAGGCAAACTTCGTCCTAAAAATCGTTAAGTCAAATCACATTAAGTATATGACATTTTTCAAAAGATTCGATTCAAGAGATTTACATGGATTCATCAAAACCAAAAACTTTAGAGATAGAAAAATTTTCAAGATCATGCATTTTCTTTTTATGATTTATTTCAAATAAGCATGGCTTTGCCTTTAACATGTTTCAACATTTAAAAACAAAAGGCAAATTTTATAAAATAATTTATCAAGCATGATTCCATAACTTTCAAGCATGATAACATCCTTTTAATATCGAGATGTTCATCATCAAGTAAGATTTCAAAAGGTGCGTTCAAGATTTTTTATTTGAAAGCCATGTATTATCATACAAATTGGATATTATTATCAAAATCTTTCATTCGGAAATTTTACTTAGAACAATGTAGATTAATTATATCTAAGCATGCTCAAGTCCCCTTTTTTTTATAAAAGTTGTGTATCTAGTTTAAGACCGAAAAGGTGATCTCATCAAAGCCATCAAGAACAAACACATAAAATGTAAAAGACCATGATAGCACATTTTTCATTTTTATGCGATTGATCTTTCATAAGAATTTTCAAAATTTTCATATGAAGACCATCATCGTATAAATTTGAAATACAAGTTTTGTCATCAAAATCATCAAACCAAACATATCAAACATGAAACATCATAATGGTGCATTTTTCATTTTTATGCATTTCACTTTAAGTTGATTTGATCTTTCATAGGAATGTTTAAATATCATGCATCATATTTTAAATAAAATGAGAGCATCATTAAAATTAGTTATAACAAGATGATCAATGCTCAAATCTTTTGCTAAAATCACGCGTCATTTTATAAATCCGAAAAGTAATTTTTATCATAAGATCCGAAGTACATAATTATGGTTAACCCTATTAAGCCTAATCATGCTAATTAACTTTTGTGTTAAAACCATGCATCAAAAACCGATACGAAAATCATAAGCATTCATGGAATTAATCTTGTACACAAATCAAGTGATTATCACCCATAATGTTGCATCATTCAAAATTTCAAAACATAACATGCATGAAAGCTTAGCAATATAATTTTCATGGTCTAAGTTTTTTAATTTTTAAAGATGCTAAAAAGAGAAACATGATATAATTTTTGAAAAATAATTTTTATTACCTACTTTCTAAATTAAGCACTCATGAAAAAGATATCAAGTAATTTCAAAATAATTCAAGGGAGTTAAGTTGCTTACCTTGTAGTCGAAGCCCGTCAAAGCCCAATTCACCGTTTCGTCATTTGATTCTTCTTTACGCTTCTTTTTTAACTTTGGCCTCTTCCTCCATTCAAGTTCATTGTTTATTTTAGATTTTTATTTAATGAACTTGTTAAAATGCATTGTTATGTGTTCAATGTCCTCATCACTTGAGTCATTACTCAAGTGGTATTCATTTGTCCAAGGTTCCAAATCCTTCCTATTCTTTGGAAGGTGGTTCAAGTGTTCTTTGGGTTCAAAATATTCCATTAGTGTCATTTCGTAGGTCATTAATGACCCGATTAATTCTTCTAATGGAATATCATTTAAGTTTTTTATCTCTTGTATTGTGGTTATTTTAGGATCCCACCTTTTTGGAAGGGATCTTAAGATCTTGCTTACAAGATCAAAATTCAAAAAAGATTTACCAAGAACTCGTAGACTATTGACGACATCCGTGAAACGGGTGTACATGTCGCATATAGTCTCGCTTGGTTGCATTCGAAAAACCTCAAAATCATGCATCAAAATATTAACTTTCAAGTCTTTGACTCTACTCGTTCCTTCGTGTGTGACTTCAAGTTTGTGCCAAATTTCCAAAGCCGTTTTGCACGTTGAAATCTGATTAAATTCGGTTTTATCGAGAGCACAAAATAAGGCATTCATAGCCTTTGCATTTAAAGAAAAATATTTTTTCTCTAAGTTCGACCATTCGTTCGTCGGTTTAGAGGGAAGTTGAAAATTGTTTTCAATAATATTCCATAAATCCAAATTCATAGAAATCAAGAAAACTCTCATTCGAGTTTTCCAATAAGTGTAGTCCGATCTGTTAAACAACGGTGGACGAAAAATCGAAAAGCCCTCTTGAAAGTCATTTAGAGCCATTTCTCATGGGTGTAAATCTGAAATGAGAAATATTGAGTGATACCAATTGTCAGGTTCGGAGTAGCACTAAGAGGGGGGGGTGAATTAGTGCAGCGGATTAAAACTTGACCTTTAGAAAGCTGATTATGGAGATTCGTATAGAAACTTGATATAACTAAAGTGACTTTAACTTAAAGTAATTCAGGTAAATCAAGTTAGAAGTAGGGAGAAGAATTCCGATCAATCTTGCAGCTAAGAAATTTACGAAATAGAAATTCAAACACTCACACAACAAATGTACGCAGCGATGTATAGTGGTTCGGTCAAATGACCTACGTCCACTCTTTGAAGCCTCCTCCAATGAGGCTCCCAACTTCCACTACCAAATCTCTTAAAGGGGAAGGACCAAACACCCCTTTACAGCCTTTTACCAGAGGTTCCCTCACTTTATAGAATTTTTACAAGTAGAAGAAGGAGGTGAACACTTAAGTAATTGAAAGTAGGAATTTGCTATAGCTTAGACTCAATTCTAACACTACAAAGGTCCCTAAACCAGCTAGGCATAAAGGGGTATTTATAGAGCTTTTTAGGATTCAAAAATCCCACTCAAAGAGGTCTTGTCTGAAATTTCGGACTGTAGACGATACTACCGCCTGGCATTGGCGGTAATACCGCCTGACACACCTTTGCGTGTGTCAGTGTGTTGGCGGTACTATCGCCTAGCACTGGCAGTACTACCGCCTGACACAGGTGGTTACAACCACCTGTCAAGCGGTACCACCGCCTGCTTGAGGCGGTGCTAACGCCCGACCTTTAGTCAATAGGCGGTGCTACCGCCTGGGTCCGACGGTACTACCGCCTGGCCTATGGTCAACAGGCGGTGCTACCACCTGGGTCCGGCGGTGCTACCGCCGGCCCTGCCAGAAACTGTGTGGGCCTAACCTTCAGCCCAATACAGCCCATTAAAGGCCCAATTGGCCCCCTACTTGGGTTATTGGATTAACACCTAATCCTAACCCAAATTAACATGCTAATTATGAAATTAAAGATATTTCCTAAGCTATTACAAAGTCTGACAAGTCAAGACTTCTTTCGGCGAGCTTCCGGTGAACTTCTGGTGGTCTTCCAATGAACCCTCGGAAACCATTCGGTGGACTCCCGACAAGCTCCTAGACTTCACGATGATCTTGGCGAGTTCCTACGAGCTTCTTTGGCAAGCTCCAATCTTTCTTGGCAAGCTCCACGAACTTCCGACGAACCTTCCGGTGAACTTCCGAAAACCCTTCGGCAAGCTCCCTACTCATTCTTGGCTAGTTCCGGTAGCACTCCCAATGAATCTTCGGACTTTCATCGAACTCTCGAACTTCCAATGATCCATCGCACTTGACTTTCGGCACTTTGTTTCGCTTTACGTCTTCATCGTTATCGTAGTTAATCCTACACATAAAAAATAAAACTCTACTTCGATATAGATAATTTTTATAACGCGAATCGATATTCTCTTGCTTGGCACATCATTAGATTATCAGCGCTTCGTCCGTTTCTTCGGCACACCATCCTCTCTTGTGATCCGTTGCCCAATCGGTGGTTGACCTCCGCCACCCCGATATCCTTGGCACAACTTCGCTCTTCTTGGCCCGATGCTCAATGTCCGAAGCCTTCTACCGATTGTCCAATATCCTGACGTGATTTCTTCTGGTACAACGTCAATTCCTCTAGCGTCAACTATCTAATTCTAATCGAGTAGACCTGCGTAACTCAAAACACAGTTAGACAAACAAAATACAATCAATTAGTTTCATCATCAAAATTCGAGATTCAACAGGCACCGCCCAGACCACATGGGAGACTAAACCCAAGTGGTACCACCGCCCTAGTCTGGTGGTGCCACCGCTAGACAGGGTTCAACAATCTTGTTTAGGCCTTTCATCCGACCCAAACCTATCCGGGTACGGGCTCAGTTGGCCCATAATTGGGTTGGCCCATAATTGGGTTGGCCCAATTACAACCCAATTAAGCTAATCCTACTCTGATCTAGATAATTATTACAACGGGAATCGTAATTAGTTGCCCGGCACGTCCTTGGCACATTAGCGCTTCATCCATTTCTTCGCCGCATCGTCCTCTTTTACGGCTTGTTGCCCAATCAACAGTTAACCTCTATAGCCCCGATCTCCTTGGCGTAACTCCACTCTTCTTGGCCCGATGCTCGATGTCCGAAGCCTTCTACCGATTGTCGATCGGATCTCCGGCTCAATGTCCAATCATCTAACGTGATTTCCTCTAGCTCAATGCTAATTCATCTTGCATCAATTATCTAATCCCGATCGAGAGTAGACCTGCGTATCTCAAAACACAATTAGATTATAAATTACTCTCAATTAGTTTCTTCATCAAAATATGAGATTCAACATTATATCCTATAAGAATCTAATAAGATAATAATATATCCTATAATAATATAATAATCTAATAATATAATAAGATAAGGTAGCCCAAAAACACAAGTTTTGGTGACTTTCCCTTTCTCACCCAGCTTCTTCTTCCCTTTCTCACCCAAAGGAACTCTCCTTAATTACCTACTTGTTGTTGACTCTCCTACCGATGAAACTGGAATAGGAAGATACTCGTCACCAACACTCTTTTGCAAAGCTTATTCTCTTGGCACTAAAGACGGGAATGGAACTTGAACTGACACTTATATTAGTATCGAGTCAGCACTAAGAGGGGGGGATAAATTAGTGTAGTAGTAAAATCGTTCGATTAAAAACTTTTGTTTTGATGAAAGTCATATCGGACATTCATAATGAGTGAGGGCAGTAAGCAAGTAAAACAATTTGTAATATAAATAAAAAGCAGAATAGAAATTACAAACTGATTTATAGTGGTTTGGTCATCTCAACCTACGTCCACTCCTGATTCCTCTTCTATCGAGGCTACCGGCTTTCACTATCGATCTTTCTTCAAATGGGCAAAGACCAACTACCTTTATAACTCAATTCTCTTTTTGATAGGTTCAGGAGAGAACCTTTACACCACTCACTCATCCCTCTCTTAGACTTAACCAACACTTAAACCTAGAGGGGAGGAATTCTCACACAATTACAATAGAGTTTTTCTCTTTTAGTTTTCAGCTGGTGTGTTTGCTAACCAAGAATGAGAGTAGTATTTATAGGCCTCAAGAAGATTTAAACTTAGAGCCAAAATTTGAATCAACCTGAGTCTTCAAGGTATTGGCAGTACCACCGCCCAGTCTACCCTAACACTGGGTAGTACCACCATCTGACATAGTCTCAGAGACTATGTCTTAGAGACTAAGCCACCGACGGTTCCACCACCTATTTTGGGGGTGCCACTGCTTGACCCACCTATTGGATCACTGTCTAGGCCTTTCACTTAGCCCAACACAACCCACACTTGGGCCTAGTTGGCCCCTGATTGAGTTGCCCCAATTTTAACTCAATTATACTTTAAACCTACTTTGATCTGCTAGTCATATGTGCTCTGCAAGCCAATCACATGAGTGATGGCACTTGTGACTTGATATGCACTTTTTCTCTTTGCTTATTATTAGATATTTTTTCACTTTATCTTGTGTGTTGCATATATTGTGATATCCTTGTTAGGGATCGAGCGGCACTAAGAGGGGGGGTGAATTAGTGCAGTGGTAAAGAACGATAGATTTTTCAGCGATTAAAACAAGTTCGAAAACTTCGTACGAATAAATGCAACATTTCGTTTGAACCCGGAAAGATTGCATTTTAACTTTAAAGCATACGTACGAATATTAAGATAAAGTTGAGTAAATAAGGCAGCAAATGAAAATGGTTTACAGCAAAGTAAGTTATGAGAAAGTAAATGCAAATCGATTTATAGTGGTTCGGTCATCCGACCTACATCCACTTCCGAAGCCTTCTCCGATGAGGCTCCCAACTTCTACTAGCAAATCCTTTTGAAGGGGAAGGACCAAACACCCCTCTTATAACTCTTTTACAAGAAGTTCACACTCTTACAGATTTTTCAAAGAGAAAGAAGGAGATGAACACAAGCTATTGAAAACTAGACTTTCCCAAGCCTTTTGCTCAATTTCTAACTCTCTAAGGGTTACCCTTTCAGCTGAGAAAGGAGGGGTATTTATAGATTCAAAGAGGATTCAAATTTGAGCTCCAAATTTAAATTCTCTTTAAGTTTCCCGGTGCTGGCGATGCTACCGCATGTCAGAGGTGGTGCCATCGCCTGTTAGTCGTCAGACTGACGGTGCACAGGCGGTACCACCGCCCAAGACAGGCGGTGCTACCACTTGTGCCTTCAAGCCGGGCAGTACTCTTGGCCGGTGGCGGTACCACCGCCCAAAGATGTTCGATCCTGATCGGTTTGGGTAAAACTCGACCCAAACCAGTCCAAAACAGCCCCAAATGGGCCCTAACTTGGTTTATAGGATTAACACCTAATCCTAAACCAAATTACATACTAACTATGAATTTAAAGACATTTTCTAAGCTATTACAAAGTCCAACAAGTCAAAGACTTCTTCTAGCGAACTTCCGGTATACTTCCGATAGTCTTCCGATGAACCCTCGGAAACCATTCCGCGGACTCCCGGCAAGCTCCCGGACTTTACATTGATCTTGGCGAGTTCCACCGAGCTTCTTTGGCAAGCTCCACGAACTTCCGACAAACCTTCCGGTGAACTTCCGAAAACCATTCGGCAAGCTCCCTACTCATTCTCGACTGGTTTCAACAATACTCCCAACGAATCTTCGGACTTCCGTCGAACTCTTGAACTCCCAACGATCCATCCCACTTGTCTTCCGGCACTTTGTTTCACTTTACGTCTTCATCATCATCGTAGTTAATCCTGCACACATAAACCAAACTCTACTTCGATCTAGACAATTATTACAACGTGAATTGACATTCAGTTGCCCGGCACGTCATTGGCTTATCGACGCTTCGTCCGATTCTTTGGCACATCGTCCTCTCTAGCGATCTATTGCCCAATCGACGGTTGACCTCCGCAACTCCGATATCCTTGGCGCAACATGCTCTTCTAGGCCCGATGCCCGACGTACGAAGCCCTCCGTCGATTGTCGATCGAACCTTCGGCTCGACATCCAATATCCAGACGTGATCACCTCCAGCACAACATCAATTCCTCTAGCATCAACTGTCTAATCCTGATCGATAGTAGACCTACGTAACTCAAAATGCAGTTAAACAATAAACCACAATCAATTAGTTTCATCATCAAAATCCAAGATTCAATAATCTTCCCCTTTTTATGATGACAACTAACTGATGACTAACGGAGTTAACCATAACTCCCTAGAGTTTAACCAAACTCCTCCTATAAATATGTCATTGATAGAAACCTTGGATTATCCTAAATCCAAGCAATATTCATAACAATGTTAAGAGAATACATTTAAACCATTATGCAAATATATAAAATATTCAATACAATGCATGAAGTCATCAATCTACCTCTCCCCCGATGTCATCAACAAAAAGGAGAAGTTGCATCATAGTTTTCAAGGATATACAAATTTACACTCATACTAGCTATCAATCAAGATATTCAACATACATTATGGCAAAAAAAAATTTTTTAAAGATGTCCAAGCATAGCAAATGAACACTTGCTTCTTGTGCAAGTTTGCACTTTGATTTCCTTAAATTTGCAAGATAGCAATTTTTGATATTTCAAGATAGCAAGTTCTTTTCCTCTTTTGTTGCAAGCAAGATAGCAATTTTCTTCCTCTTGAATGAGCTAGCAAATTTTTCATGCAAGCTAGCAATAAGCTTTCTCCCCCTTTATCAATGTCAAAAAGAAAGGGAAGATCAAATACTTCAAATAATCTTGCATGAGATTCAACAATAATTTGTAACAAAAATGTAAGTAATTTTGTTGAAAAAGTGAAGTTGAGCAAGATTTCTGCCTCTCTTGAGATAGCAACTTTTTGCTTCTCAATGTTTAAGCTAGCAAAATTTTCTCTTTTGATGCACAAGCTAGCAATTTAACTCTCCTTTTATCATTATCGAAAGAAAGGGAGAAACCAATGATCAATTATAAATTTGCATCAATCAATATATCAATCATCACATGATGCATACAAGATGGTATTGAAATATGAGAAATTATGTCATGAAGGATATCAATATGTAAATTCAACAAGAATCAAAACCAAAAGATATCATTCATGATTCATAACTTTTCATTTTAGCAAGATCAAGATCAAGATCATGATTTTAAAACAAATTCTAAGCATATAGTTCTAAGAAATCATGATTCACAAATATTTTCTTTAGCATCAAGTTCCAATTCATGATAAAGGGTATACAATCAAGAATCATGATACATAAAAAAAAAAGTTCTCATAGATTAAGTCATGATTCGATGATTCATCATAAGGCAAATTTAATTTTCAATCATCACACAAGGCATGCAAGGCAAAGAAATCTTGTCATTTCTATATCATGAAATATATGACATTAAGGCTCATGATTCATTTGAAAAGATATAGCACAAAGAGCAATTTGATTCATACATAAGAATTTCAAGAATCAAATATCAAGATAAATGTCATACAACTAAGAATCATGATATATAAAAGTATATCAATATCAAGGATCAAGTCATGATTATAAGTGCTAACATATTTTCTTTTCATTCATTTTTAAGCCATGATAAAAGAATAAATCATTGATTCAAATATTAAGCACATTTCTTTTTCATCAAATTGTCAATCATCACATAAGGCATTCAATAAAAAAAAATTAATTTTAGCATATAATGTTTCAATCTTCGATCTTGAGTCATGAATCCAAAAGTCATAAATCAAAAGGTTCATGAATCATTTTGACAAGTCTCCTTTTTAGGAAACAACAAGTGGAAGTCTTAGGAAATCAAACACAAGATCTTGATTCATACATAAGAATTTTTACCAAGATCACATTTCATAAGAATCAAGACACGAATTCATAAAAATTCAAGTATTGAATTCCGAGAAATCAAAAGACAAGTTACATTTCATTTAAACAATTTTTTTTTGATAAAATGGAAGGAGCATGGTAAACGATCTTGATTTATAAAGAACTTCAAGTTATAGTTGTCAAGATCATGATTTCAATAAAATTTCCTTATAGCAAAATGAAATCTTTTAGAACTTGATTCAAGCATTAAATATGTCTTAACAAGCCATAATTCCAAAAGATTCAAGAATCATTAAAAAAAAAAATCATTCAAGTTCAATTCATCAACTCAAGACTCATAATCAAATTATCATTTTTGAGATTCATAACATGAATAAAGTCATTACCGTATCATCAAAATCTCATTCATAATTCAAGTGATTTACAAAATATCATAAATAAATTTATCACTTGTCTTTTATTTGAAAAATCGAAAGATTTCAAGAAACATGCATTTCCATTTTATGATTTATTTCATATGAGCATGCCTTTGTTTTTTAATGTCAAATAAAATAGAAATATCAACATTCAACATCGAAAGACAAACTTCATCATAAAATTCATCAAGATAAAAATATAACACATTATGAGATTCAATTTATCATGATAATGTGTTTCATTTTGTTTCAAACAAGTGTGCTCATGTTTCAAAAGATGAGTATCAAATTTAAGACTAAAACATGAGTTTATCATCAAGATATGATATCACAATGTCATTTAGCATGATAACAAACTTTTAATATTTTCATTTCAATGATGATTTCATAATATGTATGTTCAAATATTTATATGGAACCCATCATTGTATAAATTCAAAATACAAGTTTGTCATTAAACCCATCAAGATCAAATGCATCAAACATCATGATAGTGCATTTTCTCATCTTTATGAGTTTCAATTTAAGTGATTTGATCTTTCATAAGAATGTTCAAATTTTTCATATGAAAATGTCATGCATCATATTCAAAAACGAAAATATCATCAAAATCATTTTAATTCTTTCTTACATTTGTTATAACAAGATGATCGATGCTCAAACTTTTGCTAAAATCATACATCATTTTAAAAACCTGAAAAATAATTTTCATCATGAAAATCATCAAGTCCAAATATAATATAAGGCAACATCAAAAGCACATTTCTTTCATTTGGAAAATTTGTGGGTTGGGTCTTTATAATTGATTTCATGAAGACATGTATCAATAAAAATTTCATCATAAAAAAGGTTAAAACCCATTAAGCCAAGATGGAAGTTTTCAAATTATAATCAAGATACATACATCTATCATCAAAAGATTTTCAAGACATTCATACATAGATATGTATCATGTTTAAGATTGAAAACCGATATGGAAAGTATACATGAAATTTCATCATCTCAAAATGTCATCTTAATTTGTCATGAAAACAATTAGACCAAAAATACGTTAATCCACAACATATAGTCAAATCAACATTACTTCAAAAATAATGCATGTTACAAAATCATCAAGCATCATGTTTAGAAATGAAAAGCAATATAAAACATCAAGATATTCATGCATGGATTAATCCTAAGCATTATCACAAATCATGCATCATTCATATTTTTAATTTTTAAAAAATTACTAGAAAGGAAAAAAATCCTACCAACTATTTCAAGCAACTCATGAAAGGATCATGTAATTTCAAAGTAAGGTAAAAACAACTTGGGTGAGTTTCTTACCTCTTTGTCAAAAACCGTCAAAGCCCATTTCGCCTCTTCTTTACTTGATTCTTCTTTGCAAGCCTTCTTCTTCTTCTTTGGCCTTTTTCTCCATTCAAGTTTATTTGTGTTTTTTAATTTTTGTTTAATGAACTTGTTAACATTTATTGTTGTGTTCAATGTCCTCATTGTCCTCATCACTTGAGTCATCACTCAAGTGGCATTCATTTGTCCGATGTTCCAAATTCTTCTTGTTCTTTAGAAGGTGGTTCATATGTTCATCATGTTTCAAATGTTCCAAGAAACTCATTTCATAGGTCATTAATGACCCGATTAGTTCTTCCAATAAAAAATCATTTAAATTTTTAGTGTCTTGTATTGCGATTACTTTTGGATCCCACCTTTTTGGAAGGAATCTTAAAATCTTGCTTATGAGTTCAAAATCTGAGAAACATTTACCAAGAGCTTTTAGACTATTGATGACATCCGAGAAATGGGAGAACTTGTCATTGATAGTCTCACTTGGTGCCATTCGAAAAACCTCAAAATCGTGCATCAAAATATTAACTTTCGAGTCTTTGACTCTACTCGTTCCTTCGTGCATGATTGCAAGAGTTCACCAAATGTCAAAAGCTGTTTCACATGTAGAAATCCGGTTGAACTCATTTTTGTCTAAAGCACAAAATAAGGCATTCATAGCCTTTGCATTTAAAGAAAATGATCTTTTCTCCAAATCCGACCATTTGTTCGTCGGTTTAGAGGAAAGTTGAAATCCATTTTCAATGATGTTCCATAAGTTTAAATTGAGAGAAATTAAGAAAACTCTCATTCGAGTTTTCCAATATATGTAGTCCGAACCGTTAAAGAACGGTGGATGAAAAACCGAAAAGCTCTCTTGAAAGCCATGATGAGCCATTTCTTACGGGTGTAAATCCGAATGAGAAATAACATAGCTCTGATACCAATTGTTAGGAATCGAGCGGCACTAAGAGGGGAGGGTGAATTAGTGCAGCGGTAAAGAACGATAGATTTTTCAGTGATTAAAACAAGTTCGGAAACTTCGTACGAATAAATGCAATGTTTCGTTTGAACCCGAAAAGATTACGTTTTAACTTTAAAGCATACGTAAGAAGATGAAGATGAAGATGAAGTTGAGTAAATAAGGCAGCAAATGAAGATAGTTTACAGCAAAGTAAGTTGTGAGAAAGTAAATGTAAATCGATTTATAGTGGTTCGGTCCTTCGACCTACATGCACTTCCAAAGCCTTCTCCGATGAGGCTCTCAACTTCCACTAGCAAATCCTTTTGAAGGGGAAGGACCAAACACCCCTCTTACAACCCTTTTATAAGAAGTTCACACTCTTACAGATTTTCCAAAGAGAAAGAAGGAGGTGAACACAAGCTATTGAAAACTAGACTTTTCCAAGCCTTTTGCTCAATTTCTAACTCTCTAAGGGTTACCCTTTCAACTGACAAAAGGGAGGGTATTTATAGATTCAAAGAGGGTTTAAATTTGAGCTCTAAATTTGAATTCTCTTTGAGTTTCCTCGGTGCCGATAGTGCTACCGCTTGTCAGAGGCGGTGCCACCGCTTGTCAGTTGTTAGACTGATAGTGCACAAGCGATACCACCGCCCAAGGCAGGCGGTGCTACCGCTTGTGCCTTCAAGCGCTGGGCGGTACTATCGCCCCAGGCTAGGCGGTACCACCGCCCATCCTGGGCAGTGCCACCGCCTAGCATGTTTCAGCTCACTGGTTTGGGCTGAAAACTTGGCCCAAACCGGTCCAAAATAGCCCCAAATGGGCCCTAACTCGGTTTATAGGATTAACACCTAATCCTAATCCAAATTACATGCTAACTATGAATTTAAAGATATTTTCTAAGCTATTACAAAGTCTGACAAGTCAAAGACTTCTTCCGACGAGCTTCCGGCAAACTTCCGACGAACCCTCAAAAATAATTCCACGGACTCCCGACAAGCTCCCAGACTTTACAATGATCTTAGCAAGTTCCATCAAGCTTCTTTGGCAAGCTCCGATCTTTCTTGGCATACTCCGCGAACTTCCGACGAACCTTCCAGTGAACTTCCAAAAACCCTTCGGCAAGCTCCCTACTCGTTCTCGGCTGGTTCCAGCAACACTCCCAACAAATCTTCAGACTTCCGTTGAAATCTCGAACTCCCAACGATCCATCCCACTTGCCTTCTAGCACTTTGTTTTGCTTTACGTCTTCATAATCATCGTAGTTAATCTTGCACATATAAACTAAACTCTACTTCGATCTAGATAATTATTACAACGTGAATTGACATTCAGTTGCCCGGTACATCATTGGCTTATCGGCGCTTTGCTTGATTCTTTGGCACATCGTCCTCTCTAGCGATCCATTGCCCAATCGGCGGTTGACCTCCATAACCCCGATATCCTTGGTGCAACACGCTCTTCTAGGCCTGATGCCCGATGTACGAAGCCCTCCGCCGATTGTCGACCGAACATCCGGCTCGACATCCAATATCCAGACATGATCACCTCCGGCACAACGTCAATTCCTCCAGCGTCAATTGTCTAATCCTGATCGATAGTAGACCTGCGTAACTCAAAACACAATTAAACAATAAACCACAATCAATTAGTTTCATCATCAAAATATAAGATTCAACAGTCCTTGGATCTGTGTAATGGGAATCGGATTCTTGATGAGATCATGATAATGAGACTGATTCACCTTTAAATACAGACCCTGAATTATCCTAGTCATAGGTCACTCGAGAAGGACATCAAGATAACCGGATAGACTAGTGTGCTGTATACCCGTCCATATGTTGGAAGTAGCTGGTCTCATAGCTACTCGTGTGGGGACACTAAGGGTACAGTGTAGGTACTCATTGGGGAATGAGTTCACTGATTGCTCCGTCTATAGAATGCTGGATGGTTATTGATACCTCACATCAAACACCGATTCCATAGTCTCAGTAGTGTATCTGGTCCTTAGACTTGAGATACCATGGATGTCCTGTATGAGTACTCCACTCTTTGATACCGGACTTATAGGTTTGGAAAGTTCCAGATCTAGTACAGCCGGTTATTGGGAGTGGTAGCCAACCTTACAAGGGCTATTAAGTGTTAATAGAGGATTATCCACTCTCGATATCATGAGAGGAATATCCCATGTGTTCTTGCTCAAACAAATCCTTGGCCAAGGTTATTCGGATTGAGAGAGAAAGAGTTCTCCGAGAGAATCCGACAAGAGCAAGACACAAGGAGAGACCGCATGGGCCTAACAACACCATGCCCGGTATAGGGTCTCTAGGATATTGGATGGATGAGGGACTATAGATACATGGTAACTGAGGACAGATAGGTCCAAAGGATTTCCCAACACATACGTATTTAATATATATATATATATAATAGTCAAAGAGTCTTTTTCGTGCTAGGATGACTGAAGGGACACCAGTTCAGAACCATGTCTTTAAGATGATTGAGTGGATCGAGAATCTCACAGGTCTAGGAATGGTCCTAGAGGATAACCTGTGTATGGATCTTATGCTTCAGTCTCTACTAGATTCCTTTTCTCAATTTATAATGAATTTTAATATGAACAAACTTGAGGTGACCCTCTTAGAGCTCCTCAATATGTTGAGAGAAGCAGAGAGAGCCATCAAGAAAGAGAAGTCGGTTCTCTACATTGGTGATACCAGAAAGAAAACGGAAGGCTGAGAAGACCCTTAAGAAGGGCAAGGGCAAGGGCAAAATGGGTAAGGCAAAGGTTGCCAAGAAAGACCCAACAAAGAACAAAGGCCAATGCTTCCATTATGGCAAAGATGGGCATTGGAAGAGAAACTGCAAAGAGTACCTTATAGAGAGGGTGAAACAGAAGCTTGCAGAAGCTTCAGGTACATTCATGATCAGTCTCCATTTGTCATAATCTTTTGATAACACATGGGTATTAGATACCGGGAGTGCTTATCATATTTGTAATTCGTTGTAGGTTCTGACAGGACCTAGGAGATTGAACATAGGTGAGATGGACCTTAAAATGAGCAATAGAGCAAAGGTTGCTGTAGTGGCTGTTGGCAAGGTCACCTTACATCTGCCTAGCGGAGCTATTATTGCATTAGATACATGCTATTATGTTCCTTCTATTATCAAAAATATTATTTTCATTTCATGTTTGACGATTATTGGATATAAATTAGTTTTTGAGAACAATGGTTATTCAATAATATTAGATGATCAGATCATCATAAGAGAAACATTGCATAATGGTTTATTTATGCTAGATACAGCTCCACATATCATGAGTGTAAGTGAGTCTAAGAGGAAACGAGAAGAGGTGAACAATGCATATCATTGGCATTGTAGGCTAGGTCACATCCACGAGGGAAGGATTCAAAAGTTGCTAACAGATGGATATCTAGATCCATTTGACTATGAGTCATATGCGATATGTGAACCTTGCCTTCGGGAAAAGATGACCAACTCTTCATTTAGTGGAACTAGAGAGAGTCACTGAGTTACTAGAACTCATATATAGTAATGTATGCGGTCCCATGTCGACTCATTCCATAGGTGCATACTCCTACTTCATTAGTTTCACTGATGATTTCTCAAGATACAAACATGTGTACTTGATGAAGTACAAGTCTGAAGCTTTTGACAAATTCAGGGAATATAAAAATGAAGTGGAGAACCAAACAGGAAAGAGTATTAAAACCCTTCGATCAGATCGAGGAAGTCAGTACTTGAGTACAGAGTTCACCTAGTTCCTCAAAGACTATGGGATCTTATCCCAATGGACATCTCCTTATACACCACAGCTTAATAGTGTATTAGAAAGGAGGAATCACACATTGTTTGACATGGTGCGTTCCATGTTGTGTTTCACCGACCTACCCATCTCATTCTGGGGATATGCCCTAGAGACCGCAGCTTACCTTCGGAACAGAATTCCAACTAAGTCAATGATGTCTACTCCATATGAGATATGGAATGGGAAGATGCCTAATCTTAAGATTGTTAAGATTTGGGGTTGCCTTGCCCACGTTAAGAGACACAACCCTGATAAGTTAGAATCTAGAACGGAACGATACAATTTCGTGGGATACCCCAAGGAAACTTGTGGGTATTATTTCTATCACCCTGAGGACCAAAAGGTCTTTGTAGCCAAGAGAGTAGTGTTCCTTGAGAAGGAACACATTCTTGGTGAAGACAGTGGGAGCATGATAGAATTGAGTGAGGTTGGAGAACCTAGCTCAAGCACCATTCCACAGCTAGAGTCTGTTCAGATACCTAACACACAAGTTTCAACTTTACGTAGGTCCAATAGAGTATCCCATCCTCCTGAGAGATATATGGGACATATTAGAAAAGAGGATGTTGAGGATATTGATCCTCAGACCTATGAGGAGGCTATTATGAGCATAGACTTCGGGAAATGGCAAGAAGCCATAAATTCAGAAATGGATTCTATGTACTCCAACAAGGTTTAGAACCTAGTTAATGCACTCGAGGGTATTGTACCCATTGGCTGTAAGTGGATCTTCAAAAAGAAGATTGGAGTAGATGGAAAGGTAGAGACCTATAAAGCAAGGCTAGTGGCTAAAGGGTATCGTCAAAGGCAAGGTGTTGACTATGATGAAACTTTCTTACCTGTAGCCATGCTAAAATCCATTCAAATTCTATTAGCTATTACAGCACACTATGATTATAAGATCTGGCAGATGGACATCAAAACTGCATTCCGCAATGGTAACCTCGAGAAGGAAGTGTATATGATATAGCCTAAGGGATTCGTGTCTAGGGATAACCTAGATAAGGTGTGTAGGTTGCTTAGGTCCATTTATGGATTGAAGTAAGCTTCCCAAAGTTGGAGCATAAGATTTGATGATGCGATCAGATCTTATGACTTCGTTAAGAATGAAGATGAGTCTTGTGTGTATAGTAAAGTAAGTGGGAGCACTATCACCTTTTTGGTATTATATGTGGATGACATCCTGATCATTGGGAATAATGTAGGAATGCTCTCCACAGTAAAGACTTGGTTATCTAAGCACTTCTCCATGAAGGACTTAGGAGAAGCATCCTACATATTGGGGATACGGATCTATAGAGATAGATCCAAGAGGATGCTTGGCTTATCCCAGTCAAGGTACATAGACACCATTGTCAAAAGATTTGGCATGAAAAATTTCAAGAGAGGTCTCATACCAATGAGACATAGAATATCACTTTCTAGGAGTATGTCCCCAAAGACTCCTAAAGAAAGGGCACACATGGATATGATACCATATGCATCAGCGATAAGATCTATCATGTATGCTATGCTATGTACTAGGCTTGATATAGCGCATGCTCTGAGTGTCACGAGCAGATACCAAGCAGATCCAGGCTTGAAGTACTGGAAAGCAGTAAAAAGTATCCTTAAGTACTTAAGAAGAACTAAGGATCTTTTACTGGTATATGGAGATAGTAGCCTCAGAGTTGAGGGCTACACAGACTCGAGCTTCCAGTCCAATGTCGATGATAGCAAGTCTAATTCAGGGTATGTGTTCACCCTGAATAGAGGAGCAGTATGATGGAAGAGTTCTAAGCAAGACACTACTGTTGACTTGACTATAGAGGCAGAATACTTTGCTGTGGTAGAGGCAGCAAAGGAGAGAATTTGAATGAAGAAGTTCATCACAGATTTGGAAGTCATGTCGAGTAGCAAAGATCCGATTCCCTTATATTACAACAACTATGGGGTGATTACTCAAATAACGGAACCCGAGTATCATCAGAAGTGTTCTAACGAGGTACTAGCTTATTAAAGAGATCGTGGCCTGAAAAGATGTAGCAATGGAAAGAGTTCCATCCAAAGATAACATTACAAATCCACTGATAAAGCCATTGACTCAGATTATCTTTGAGTGTCACAAAGGTCTGATGGGGATCAGACATGTTGGTGATTGGCTTTAGGTCAAGTGGGAGATTGCTAGTCATATATGCCCTGTAAGCCAATCACATGAGTGATGGCACTTGTGACTTGATATGCACTTTTTCTCTTTACTTATTATTAGACGTTTTATCACTTTATCTTATATGTTGTATATATTGTGATGTCCTTGGATCTGTGCAATGGGAATCGGATCATGATGAGATCACGATAATGAGACCGATTCACCTTAAAACACAGACCCTGAATTATCCTGGTCATAGGTTACTTGAGAAGGACATCGAGATAACCGGATAGATTGGTGTGCCGTATACCCATCCATATAATGGAGGTAACTGGTTTCATAGCTACTTGTGTCGGGACACTAAGAGTACAATGCAAGTGCTCATTGGGGAATGAGTTCACTGATTGATTTGCCTACGGAATGCTGGATATTTATTGATACCTCACATCAGATAGTGATTCCGTAGTCCCAATAGTGTATATGGTCCTTAGACTTGAGACACTATGGATGTCCTGTATGAATACTCCACTCTTTGATACTGGACTTATAGGTTTGGAAAGTTCTAGATCTAATATAGCCAGTTATTGGGAATAGTAGCCAACCTTACGAGGGCTATTGAGTATTAATAGAGGATTATCCACTCTCGGTATCATGAGAGAAATATCCCATGTGTTCTTGCTCGAACAAATCCTTGGCCAAGGTTATTCGGATTGAGAGAGAAAAAGTTCTCTGGGAGAATCCGACAAGAGCAAGACTCATGGAGAGACCGTTTGTGCCTGACAACACCATGCCCAGTATAGGGTCTCTGAGATATTGGATGGATGAGGGCCTATAGATATATGGTAATTGAGGACAGATAGGGCCAAAGAATTGGATTCCCTTGTATCGTCTGTAGGCCATGGCGTAGTGGCCTGGTATGTCCACAGTCGATGAGTTGGGTGAATTATTATAGAGATAATAATTCACTAAGTCAGAAGGAGTTCTAACAAGTATGACTCACAGCCAGCTCGATATTGGGCCTAGAGAGTCACACACATATGGTAAGTGTTGCGACGAGTAGAGGTTCGGATATGAGATATCCATTGAACCCCCTATCTTATTGGATATCAATTAAGCCTCAGAATTATTGGATCTTGAGATGAGATCCAATAATTGCTAATAAAAAATTATTGGGTAGAGACCCACTAATCTAAAAGGCTTGGGTAATTGGATGGAGATCCAATACCCAATAGGGCAAAAGATCCATTAGGGTTTTTAGGGGGCCTCTATAAATAGGAGGGAACCAAAGCTCTATAGGCTGGGGGTTTCTTTTGGTAGCCACCTCTTGTTCTTCTCTCCATAGAGAGAGAGGTGCAACGTTGCAATCCCTACTGTGTGGATACCGCTAAAGAGGAGGGCGCTTGACCTCCTTCATCCTCTCCCATAGATCTACAGGAATTTAGGGATACACGATCTCCCTAGGTATCTTCTTTTACATGTGTAGGTTTACAGATTTATTTTTTGACACACCGATCTTCGCACGACGATAGAAACTTTCTACGGGAAATCTGGGATTTTGTTTTTTGTTCTTTCGCTGTGCATGTGATGTCGCTCCCCTGAAGGATTTCCCAACATGATCTAGATAATTATTACAAAGCTTAATCTAATGTTATCCGATATATCAATGGTTCATCCGGCACTTCGTCTGATTCTTCGGCACATCGTCCTCTCTTGCGGTCTATTACCCAATCGGAAGTTGACCCCTGCAACTCTGATCTCCTTGGTTCAATTTCACTCTTCTTGGCCTGATGCCCGAATCCCATGGCACGAAGCCTTCTGCCGATGCATCGATCGATCCTTTGGCTCAACGTATAATCTTTCGATATGTTCCACTCCTGCCCAACATGGATTCTCCTAGCTTTAATTGTCCCTCCCTGATTGAAACTTCTAGTGCCACTCAAAACGTAAATCAGATATTAAACATTATCAATTGGTTTCATCATCAAAATCCAAGATTCAACAATCACCCCTTTTTTTATGCTGACAACCAATTGATGATGGAGTTAATCTTAACTCCCCCTATCAATATTGCTATATTGATAGAACATTTGAATTCAAAATTTAAACATGTTATCATAAAATTATGTATAATCAAAATATTTAATAAATCATTCAATGCATGAAATTATCATTATACTTCTCCCCCTTTATCATCAAGAAAAAGGAGAAGTGCATCTAGCTAATTTTTGAAATATGTTAGTTTTACAACATACTAGCTAGCATTTAGTAAGATTTACATCACTTTAAACATGCAAGCTAACAAGTTTAAAAATGTGCAAGTTTACAATTCTTGCTTCTTCAGATAGCACCTCTTTGCTTCTCTTTGCGATATTCCAAGCTAGCAACTTTTATTTCTTCTCTTTTGAGAAGAGTAAGCAAGTTTTGCCTTTGCAAGCTAGTAAATTTTTTGGTGATGTTCAAGATGACAAGTTCTTTCTTCTCTTTTAAGAAGTGTAAGCTTAGCAAATTTTATTTCCTTTGTAGTGATCATGCTAGCAATACTTTCTCCACCTTTATCATTGTAAAAAAGGAGAAATACAATGATATAATTTTTCTTTTTACAAAAATGGTTCATTATAAACGATATCAAGAAAAACTAATTTCTTAATGAGATAAAATTCATGAAAGAAAAATTAATGTTCCAAACATCACATAAGGTATACAATCATTAATACAAGGGAATCATATGAGAATCAGGACATGAAAAATATCAATATCAAAGATTATGAGGAATCAAGTCATGATTCATTTTGATATATCTCTTCTGTTGAATCTCAGAATTTGATGATGAAACTAATTGATTGTGTTTTGTGATCTAACTACATTTTGAGTTACGCAGGTCTACTATTGATCAGGATTAGATAGTTGATGCTGGAGGAATTGATGTTGCACCGGAAGTGATCACATTAAGATATTGGATGTCGAGCCAGAGGTTTGGTCGACAATCGACAGAAGGCTTTGTACGTTGGGCATCGGGCCAAGAAGAGAGTGTTGCGCCAAGGATATTGGGGTTGCGGAGGTCAACCACCAATTGGGCAACGGATCGCTAGAGAGGACGATGTGTTGAAGAATCAGATGAAGCACCGATAAGCTAATGACATGTCGGGCAACTGAATGTCAATTCGCATTGTAATAATTGTCTAGATGGAAGTAGAGTGTTTGTTTGTATGTGTGCAGGATTAACTACGATGATGATGAAGACATAAAGCAAATCAAAGTGCTAGAAGACAAGTGTGATGGATCATTGGGAGTTTGAGAGTTTGACGAAAGTCCGAAGATTCGTTGGGAGTGTTGCCGGAACCGACCGAGAACGAGTTGGGAGCTTGCCGAAGGGTTTTCGGAAATTCACCGGAAGGTTCATCAGAAGTTCACAGAGCTTGCCAAGAAAGATCAGAGCTTGCTAGTGAAGCTCGTTGGAATCCTCCAAGATCATCGTGAAGTCCGGGAGCTTGCCAGGAGTCTACGGAAAGGTTTCCACGGGTTCGTTAGAAGACTATCGGAAGTTTGCCGGAAGCTCATGGGAAGAAGTCTTGACTTGTTGGACTTTGTAATAGCTTAGAAAATATCTTTAAATTCATAGTTAGCATGTAATTTAGTTTAAGATTAGGTGTTAATCCTATAAATCAAGTTTCGACTAATTTGGCCTTGATTTGGACTAGTTTGGGGTGAGTTTTAAGCCCAAACCGGAGGGCTGAAAAGTGCTGAGAGGTGACACCGCCCAGAGGCTAAGCAATGGGCAGTGGAACCACCCCAGGCTGGGTAGTGGCATCGCCCAGCACCCGAGAGGGTGGGCGGTGGAACCGCCCTGTACACTGTTAGTCTAACAATTGACAGGCGGTGGCATCGCCAACACCGGGAACAACGAAAGAGATTCAAATTTGGGCTCCAAATTTGAATCCTCTTGGGGTCTATAAATACCCCAAGTGTTCCTGCAAGAAACACAATAAGTACAACACTTTGAAAGCAAGAAAACTCTATTCAAATCTCTCTAGAAAGTCCTCCTTAGTTTTTCACTTGTATTTCACCGAAAGAAAGGAGAGAGTGCTTGTAAGGGTTTCTCCTAAGCTCGTCAAAAGGAGAGGAGTTATAAGGGAGTTCATCCTCGCCCGTTAGAAGGAGGATAGCTAGTGGAAAAGCCGGTGGCCTCAAGCAAAGAGGAATCGGGAGTGGATGTAGGTCAGATGACCGAACCACTATAAATCAGTTTGCATTTACTTTCTTGCAACTTACTATACTGCAATCCATCTTCACTTTGCTGCCTTACTTACTTGACTTCCTCCTCACTTTCTTACGAATCATTTTAAGTTTATACACAATCGAAATGGTTTCAAACGAAATGTTGATTTCTATTGTACGAAGTTTCTGAAGTTGGTTTAAATCCCCGAAAGTTTATCGTTCTTTACCGTTTCACTAATTCACCCCCCCCCTCTTAGTGCCACTCGATCCCTAACAATTAGTATTAGAGCCTCGTTATTTCTCATTCGGATTTACACCTATAAGAAATAGCTCTTCATGGCTTTCAAGAGGGCTTTTCGATTTTTCATCCACCGTTCTTTAACGGTTCAAACTATAAATATTGGAAAACTCGAATGAGAGTTTTCTTTATTTTCCTCGATTTATGGAATATCATTGAAAATAGATTTAAACTTTCCTCTAAACTGACGAATGAATGATCGGATTTGGAGAAAAGATCATTTTCTTTGAATGCAAAGGCTATGAATGCCTTATATTATTCTTTAGACAAAATTGCGTTCAATCGGATTTCTACATGGGAAACGGCTTTCAATATTTGGCACACTCTTGAAATCACATACGAAGGAACTAGTAGAGTTCAAGACTCGAAAGTTAATATTTTGATGCACGATTTTGAGGTTTTTCGAATGCAACCAAACGAGACTATAGGCTACATGTACACCTATTTCACGGATGTCGTCAATAGTCTAATTGTACTTGGTAAATGTTTCTCAAATTTTGAACTCACTAACAAGATTTTAAGATTCCTTTCAAAAAGGTGAGATCCAAAAGTAACGGCGATACAAGAATCAAAAAATTTAAATGATTTTTCATTGGAAGAATTAATCGGGTCCTTATTGACCTATGAAATGAGTTTCTTAGAACATTTTGAACTTGATGAACACTTGAACCACTTTCCAAAGAATAGGAAGGATTTGAAACTTCGGACAAATGAATGCCACTTGAGTGATGACTCAAGTGATGAGGACTATGAGAACTTTGAACTTCGAACACTAAATCTTAATAAGTTCATTAAACAAAAATCTAAAATAAACAATGAACTTGAATGAAGAAAGTTGCCAAAGATAAAGAAGAAGAGCAAAGAAGAATCAAATGAGGAAACGGCGAATTGGGCTTTGACGGGCTTCGACTACAAGGTAAGTAACTTAACTCCCTTGAATTATTTTGAAATTACATGATGCCTTCCATGAATGCTTAACTTAGTTAGTAGGAATTTTTTCATGCTTTTCTTGTGTTTTTAGAAATTAAAAAAAAATTGTTTTAAAATTATACTATGCTTTTCTTTCTAGTATTTTTGAAAAGTAAAAATTATGAATGATACTTGCATGATTTGTGATATTGCCTAGAATTAATCCAAGCATGTGTATCTTGATGTTTTATATTTTGTTTCTAAACATGATGCTTGATCTTTAAATTTTTGTATCATGCGTAATGAGGAATTGAAATGATGAAGATTAAAATCCTACATTTTGGAATAATGTATATTCAGACTTGATGGTTTTCATGATAAAATTATTTTTCACATTTATAAAATGATGCATGATTTTAGCAAAAATTTGAGCATTGATCATCTTGTTATTGCATATGAAAGAAAGAATTAAAATGATTTTGATGATGTAATATGAAAACATGCTTAATGATTGTATCATACTTGATTACTTGAAATCTCATATTTTGAAGTAATATATTCATAATGAATGCATGAATCTTGATGATTTTCGTATCACTTTTTGGTTTTAAACTTAATACATATCTTTCATGCAAAAAGTTTTGGGTATGCTTATGTGAAATCTTACTTGATAAATGAAAATGCTCCATACGTATGATCATGATAAATTAATGAATCTTGATGATTTTATATTGCTTTTGATTTCAAACAAGATGCATAAATTTTGACACAAAAAATTAATAGCATGTTTCAAGATAATGTTGCACACAAAATATGATTAAAAGATAGAAGGAAGCATATTGATGATTTCATTTTTACATGAAAATTTGAACATGCATATATATAAGATCATCCACATAAAATAAAACACAAAAGTTAAAAATATTTTAATCATGATGTTTTATTTTTTATGTGATTGGTCTTAACGGTCTTTATGACGAAACTTACGTCTTGCTTTGAAAAGTTGATACATGCTCACATGTAATCAATATATGTTGCTCTTATTAAAATTTTCGAATGAAAGATTTTGATACATTTGATTTTAATGGGTTTAATGACAAACTTGTATTTTGAATTTATATAATGATGGGTTCCATATAAATGTTTGAACATACATTATGAAATCATCATTGAAATGAAAATATTAAAAGTTTGTTATCATGCTTAAGGACTTTATGATATCATATCTTGATGACAAACTCATGTTTTGGTCTTAAATTTGATACTCATCTTTTGAAACATGTGCACACTTGTTTGAAACAAAATGAAACACATTATCATGATAAATTGAATCTCATAATGTGTTATATTGTTGTCTTAACAATTTTTATAATGAAGTTTATCTTTCGGTTTTGAATATTTTGATTTGACATATAAAGGCAAAAGACATACTTATATGATGAAACATAAAGAAATTATATTTACTATATTATTGAGATTAATGATTTTATGATATCTTATGAATCTCGTAAATTATGAAAGTGATTTTGATGATTTGTTTATGAGTTCGGAGTTGATGATTTGAATTAGAATGAGTCTTATCTATATCATGATCTTGATAACTTGAGTTCTTCAAGATCTCTTGCTCCATACTCTTTTATGATTCTCCCATGTTATTGAAGAAAAATGCAAATGAATCATAAATTATTTTCTCTTGACTTTTCGATACTCAACTTGAGAAAATGTGCTTTGATGATTGAAATATTAATGCAAACGTTTGATATATCACTTGTCATGGTTTGAATATCAATGTAAGAGATATTTTGCTCTTCTTGATATCTTTTATGAATTTGAATAAGACTTGCTAAAGATTCTTGATTCATCTCTTAAACGCTTGGAATCATAACTTGACTTGTGTGAATCAAGATGCATGAAACAAATTGTTCTCTTTGCTATTTGCTATCCAATGAATCATGATTGATATTATTGCTATTTTACCTCCTATGATTCATGTTGTAAAATTTTATAAATCATGATGCAATAAAATTGCTTATGCAACAATCAAGTTCTCATGTGATTCTTTGCTAAAGAAAATACTTTAGTGAAATCATGATCTTGCAAATTATAACTTGAAGTTTTTTATAAATCAAGATCATTTGTATCTTGTCTTTTGATTTCTCAGAATTCAATACTTGAATTTTTATGAATTTGTAATCTTGATATCTTGATTCTTATGAAATGTGATCTTGATGAAAAATCTTATGCATGAATCAAGGTGCTCTTTGTGCTATTCATTCTCAATTGAATCATGTTCTTCTTGAGCCTTGATATCATATCCTAGAAATGACATGAATTTTTTGTCTTATGTGATAAATTGAATATTTGATATAAATGAAATTTGCCTTATGATGAATCAATGAATCACTACTTGATCCTTGATATTGATATGCTTTTATATATCATGATTCTTGGTTGTATGACATTTATCTTGAATTGAAAATTTGATAAATATGAATTTTGATCTTGCTAAAAAGAAAGTTATGAATCATGAATGATATCTTTTGGTTTTGATCCTTGTTGAATTTACATATTGATATCCTTCATGATATGATTTCTTTGCATTGTTGTCTTGTATGATAACTAATGTATATTTTGATGCAAATGTATTTGAAAGTGAATGTAAAGAAAACTTTGTATTCCCTCACTTCATTTTGATAATAACTAAGGGGGAGATGGTATTGCTAGCTTGTATATCAAAAGAGAATTTTGCTAGCTTGAACATTGAGAAGCAATAAGTTGCTATCTCAAGAGAGGCAAAAATCTTGCTCAACTTCACATTTTCAACAAAATTGCTTGCACTTTTGTTACAAATTATTGTTGAATCTCATGCAAGATTACTTGAAGTATTAATCCTCTCTTTCTTTTTGATACTAACAAAGGGGGAGAAAGTTTTTGCTAGGTTGCACACCCAAATGAAAAATTGTTAGCTTGGCATATCACATTGAAATCAAAGGATGCAAATATTGCTATCTTGCCTATCTTAAGAAGAGAAAATGCAAAACTTAAAAATTTGCATTCCTACACTTATCATGCTTCTATGCTTGTATGTTGTAATTTTTTCTTGCATATTTAAAGTGATGAAATGCTTACACAAATTGATTGCATATCGCAAAGGAAGCAAAGAAGGTGCAAACTTGCACATCTCAAGAAGCAAGTGAAAAATTACCAACATTGCTCATCCTTAAAAACTTGCTATGATTGGATGGTATGATTAAGTATTGCAAAGCTATGCTTAAATGTGGTATGATGTGATTAATAGCTAGTGTGTTGTTAAACTTGCATATCTTTTAAACTAGCTATGATGTAATTTCTCCTTTTTGTTGATGACATAGGAGGAGAAGTAGATTGATGACATCATGCATTCATTGAATATTTTATATATTTGCATGATGATTTGATGTATTCTCTTAACATGAGTGATGAATGTTGCTTGGATTTGGGATAATCTAAGTGTTCTATCAATGGTATATTGATAAGGAGAGTTTGGTTAAACTTTGGGGAGTTATGGTTAACTCCGTAAGTCATCAATTAGTTGTCATCATCAAAAAGGGGGAGATTGTTGAATCTCAGATTTTGATGATGAAACTAAATGATTATGTTTTATGATCTAACTACGTTTTGAGTTACGCAGGTCTACTATTGATCAGGATTAGATAGTTGATGCTGGAGGAATTGACATTGCGTCGGAAGTGATCATGTTAGGATATTGGATGTCGAGCCGGAGGTTCAGTCGATAATCAGCAAAAAGCTTCGTACATCGTGCATCGGGCCAAGAAGAGTGTGTTGCGCTAAGGATATTGGGGTTGCGGAGGTCAACCGCCAATTGGGCAACGGATCGCTAGAGAGAACGATGTGCCAAAGAATCGGACGAAGCACCGATAAGCCAATGACATGCCGGGCAACTGAATGTCAATTCGCATTATAATAATTGTCTCGATCGAAGTAGAGTGTTTGTTTGTGTGTGTGCATGATTAACTACGATGATGATGAAGACATAAAGCAAATCAAAGTGCTATAAGACAAGTGTGATGGATCGTTAGGAGTTCGAGAGTTTAACGAAAATCTGAAGATTCGTTGGGAGTGTTGCCGGAGCTGGCCGAGAACGAGTAGGGAGCTTGCCAAAGGGTTTTCGGAAGTTTGCCGAAAGGTTCGTCGGAAGTTCGCGGAGCTTGCCAAGAAAGATCGAAGCTTGCCAATGAAGCTCGTTGGAACCCTCCAAGATCATCGTGAAGTCCGGGAGCTTACCGGGAGTCCACGGAATGGTTTCCGAGGGTTCATCGGAAGACCATCGGAAGTTTGCCGGAAGCTCATTGGAAGAAGTCTTGACTTGTCGAACTTTATAATAGCTTAGAAAATATCTTTAAATTCATAGTTAGGATGAAATTTGGTTTAGGATTAGGTGTTAATCCTATAAACCAAATTTTGACCAATTTGGCCTTGATTTGGACCAATTTGGGCTGAGTTTTAGGCCCAAACTGGAGAGCTAAAAAGTGCTGGGTGGTGGAACCACCCTGTACACTGTCAGTCTGACAACTGACAGGCGGTGGCACTGCCAGCACCGAGAACAACGAAAGAGATTCAAATTTGGGCTCCAAATTTGAATCCTCTTGGAGTCTATAAATACCCCAAGTGTTCTTGCAAGAAACACAACAAGCACAACACTTTTAAAGCAAGAAACCTCTATTCAAATCTCTCTAGAAAATCCTCCTTAGTTTTTCACTTGTATTTCATCGAAAGAAAGGAGAGAGTGCTTGTATGGGTTTCTCCTAAGCCCATCAAAAGGTGAGAAGTTGTAAGGAAATTCATCCTCGCCCGTTGGAAGGAGGATAGCTAGTGGAAAAGCCGGTGGCCTCAAGCGAAGAGGAATTGGGAGTGGATGTAGGTCGGATGACCGAACCACTATAAATCGGTTTGCATTTACTTTATTGCAATTTACTATACTGCAAACCATCTTCACTTTGCTGCCTTACTTACTTGACTTCCTCCTCACTTTCTTACGAAACATTTTAAGTTTATACACAATCGAAACAGTTTCAAATGAAATGTTGATTTCTATCGTATGAAGTTTCCGAAGTTGGTTTAAATCCCCGAAAGTTTATTGTTCTTTACCGCTACACTAATTTACCCCCCCCCCCCTCCCCCTCTTAGTGCCTCTTGATCCCTAACATCTTCTTTGTAAATAGTAAAAATAAACATTAGGAGATCAAGTGTTAGGTAATCTTCAAAGGAATTCTTAAATCATCAAGAGAAAATTTTGGATAAACATTCTCTTTTGTAAATAGCAAATAGAATCATATCTTGATTCCCATAAATAAATCTCAAAACATTAATGTCAAGAATCAAGATTCGTTTGGATATATTTTCTTTTAGAAGATAAAGTCATACGAGAATAAAATGATTCATATAAGATACATCTCATGTCATAAATATGAATAAATGATTTAGTTGGATATATTATCTCATTAGTAAAAAGAATCATATGAAAATAAATCCAAAATCATCATCAATATCACTTTTCAAAAAAGTCAATGAAGGCAATGTAGATAGATTCATATGAGAACTTGATTCATGCATAATGTCTCAATTCATCATAAAACGTTTAAGTTATAATTCCGAAAAATCATAATTCATTTGAAAAATTCTCATCTTTAGTAAATAGCACAAGAAATCTTAGGAGATCAAAGCTCTTGATAAAAAAAATTAAATATTAAGTTCATGATATGGATAAGCCTCATTTAAATTTAAATCATCAAATCATCAAAATCACTTTCAAGAGATTCATAAATAACATAACTAGATTCATCAATCTCTTATTGAAAAATTGCCAAAAAATTTGAGAGAAATGTATTTCCTTTTTAGTCTCAATTTATGTGATTTATTTCAAATAAGCATGCCTTTGTCTTTTTATGCCAAATCAAAACATGCATCTACGTTGAAGGCCAAAAATATAACACGTTAAACATGTCATCTTCAAACAAAAGATTGGATTTATCATGATAATACAGTTTCCTTTTTATATGTTTCAATTCATGAACTTTGATTTCATATAGGCATATTTAAGTTTTTCATATGAAAGCCAAGCATCATGTTTAAAACCAAAAAACAATAAAATCATCAAGATACACATGATTCCTTCTTAAAACATATATAGAGTTAATCTTATTTGGTGTGCAAGCATTATCATAAAACATGCAATTATCATGATAAATTTTTTTAACTAATAAAATCATGAAAAGAACGATATATTTTTATATTTTTTTATTTCTTACAAACTAAATCAAGCAACTTATGAAAAGTACCAAATAATTTCATAATAAAGTAAAGGGGTTTTGGTTGAGTTGCTTACCTTGTTGCCGAAAGTCGTGAAAGCACAGTTCATCACTTTGCCTTCGGAAGCACTTGATTCTTCTTTGCATGCTTTCTTCTTCATTTTTGTATACTTGTCTTTAGAGTGCCCTAGCTTATTGTATTCATAGTAAGTGGCTGTATCCGGATTGAGTTCATTCTTATTCTTTAATTCTTATTTTATGAACTTTTTAAATTTTATAGTGATAAGTTCAAGGTCATCAACATCACTTGAGTTATCGCTCAAGTGGTCATCTATAGTTCGAAGTGTCAAATCCTTTCTATTCTTTGGAAGGTGATTATCATGTTCATGTTCTAAGTAAGTCATTTCATATGTCATCAATGAGCTAATAAGTTCTTCCAATGGAAAGTTATTTAGATTCTTTTCTTCTTGAATATCAGTTACTTTAGGATCCCAATTTTTAGGAAGGGATCTTAAAATCTTATTTACAAGTTTAAAATTAGAAAAATATTTATTAAAACTTTTTAAACTATTGATGACATCCACAAAACGAGTGTACGTATCACCAATAGTTTCACTTGGTTTCATTCAAAATAATTCAAATTCATACATCAAAAGATTTATTTTCGAGTCTTTGACTCTACTAGTGCCTTCGTGTGTGACTTCAAGAGTGTGCCAAATCTCTTGTATAGTTTTGTAAATAGAAACATGATTAAATTCATTTTTATCTAAAGCATAAAATAAGGCATTCATAGCCTTTGCATTTAACAAAAAAGTCTTCTTCAAATCATTCCAATCATTCATTGGCTTGAAAGACTTTTCAAAACTATTTTCAATAATGTTCCATAAATTTAAGTCCAAAGAAAGCAAGAAAATTCTTATTTGAGTTTTCCAATATATGTAGTCCATCCTATTGAACATGGGAGGACGAATGATAGAATGACCCTCTTATAAGCCAAAAAGAGTTATTTCTCTTGGGTGTTAATCCAAATAAGAATTACTATGACTCTAATACTAACTATTAAGATTAAGTTGGCACTAAGAGGAGGGGGGGTGAATTAGTGCAGTGGTAAAATCATTCGATTAAAAACTTTTGTTTTGATGAAAGCTGTATCGAAAATGCTTTAAACTTAAAGATGTTCATAATAAGTGAAGGCAGTGAACAAATAAAATAATTTGTAATATAAATAAAAAGCAGAATAGAAATTACAAACTGATTTATAGTGGTTCGATCATCTCAACCTCTGTCCACTCCTGATTCCTCATCCGTTGAGGCAACCAGATTTCACTATCGGTCTTCCTTCAAATGAGCGAAGGCCAACTACCCTTATAACTCAATTCTCCTTTTAACAGATTTAGGATATTAGGATTGACACTAACAGGGGGGGTGAATTAGTGCAACGGTAAAGATTACGTCAAATTCGTGATTTCAAAAAATCATTTCATATGAAAAGATTCATTTCAATGAAAGCTAATTTCGATTATGCTTTTACTTAAAAAGATTCATAAGTGAATATAGAAGAATCTGAGTGATTGCAGTAAAGTGAAATGGTTTGCAGAGTGAATGAAAAGCGTAAAGTAAATGCAAACTAGATTTATAGTGGTTCGGTCGTCCGACCTACGTCTACTCCTGATTCGTCCTTCGTCGAGGCCATCGACTTTCACTATCAGTCTTCTTTCAACTGGATGTAGACTAACTATCCTTACAACTCAATTCTCCTTTTACAGGTTCAGGAGTTAACCTTTACAAGACCTATCATCCCTCTCTTGAACTTAGCCAACACTTAGAGCTAGAGGGGAGGATTTCTCTCAAGATTTCAACAGCATTTTTCCCTCTTTTTTATTCTTAGTTGGTGTATATATAATCAAGGATAAGAAGGATATTTATAAGCCTCAAAGGGATTCAAATTTGGAGCCACGTTGGTTTCAAGCTACTGGTGGTACCACCGTCTGTGCTAGGCAGTACCACCACCTAGTGTTAGGATCTGAGTGACACTAAGAGGGGGGATGAATTACTATAGCGGATAAAACCTGTAAATTTAAAACCAATTTTGGAAAGAGTTGTTCATTCAAAAATTTTGGTCCGACGAAAGAGACTTAATCAAAGTGATTCCAGTGAATGCGATTGAGAGTAGTTAGAAGGTGATTGAAAGATTTACAACTAAGTAAAGGCAAGATACAGAAATTAAAAACTCACACATCTAGAGTAGTATGCAGCGAAGTATAGTGGTTCGGTCAAATGACCTACGTCCACTTTTGAAACCTCCTTCGATGAGATTCTCAACTTCTATTATCAAATCTTCTTGATGTGGAAGGACCAAGTACTCCTCTTACAAACTCTTACAAGTGGTTCACACTCTTACAAAATTTTGACAAAGAAAAAGTGGGAAATGAACATTTAAGCTATCGAATACAATTTCGCTATGGCTTTGACTTAGTTTTTTTACTTCTCAAAAGGTACTCAGCTAGCTGAGAAGAGAGGAGTATTTATAAACTCAATTAGCTTCAAAAATAGAGCAAAAAAGAGTCACATCCCAAATTTTCGGGTACTGGCAGTACCATCGCTTGGCACTGGTGGTACCACCACCTATTGACCCTGTTCTATCAGTGTACTGGGTGGTATCATTGCCTAGTCTAGCAGTACCATCACTGATAGGTAATAATTATCAATGGTACCACCGCCGAGACTACCTAGAGAGCTATTCTCGGGGTAGTGCCACCATTAGACCTGGTCCAGCACTGCTGAATGGGCCCTAAATCTAGCCCAATTCAACTCAATTAAGGTCCAATTAGCCCCTACTAGGGTTAATCAGGATTATCACCTAATCCTGACCCTAATTACATGCTAACTACAAAATTAAAAACATATTCTAAGCAAATTAATCAACCAACAATGTCGAGTCTTCTTCCGATGAGCTTTCCGGTGAACTTCCGGCGGACGTCCGACACACCCTTGGATTTCTTCCGGTGGACTCCCAACAGGCTCCCAGACTTTATGATGAGTTCAACAAATCTTTGGTAAGCATCCAAACCTTCTCGGTGGGCTCCGCGAACCTCCAATGATCTTTCCAACAAACTTCTGAAACCTTCGACAAGTCCTTGCCTGATTCATCCATGGATGGTTCCGACATTACTTTCAACGATCCTTTAGACTTCCGGTGGACTCTCGAACTCCCAATGTACTTAACTCTGGGAATTCATTTTATGTCTTTATTGCTATAGTAGTTAATCTTGCACACTTATCTCAATAATATGGATTACATCAATAACCTATTAATTGACTTCATCATCAAAATCTGAGATTCAATAATCTCTCCTTTTTCATGATGATAATCAATTGATGATGGAGTTAATCTTAACTCCCCCTTTCTACATGCCATATTATGAGAAGAGAAGCACTTGAATTCAATCTCTTTGAATTCAAGCCGAAACTGATAAGTTTCATCCGTTGAACTTATCATCATGCTCAAAAAGCATGAGCTTTCATTCATAAATACGAAACTTCATATTTTTTACAATGTCAAGGCATGACATCTATTTTCAAGTTGAATGATGATAGACATTTATCACTTCGACAAATGATAGCAATCATAATTTTGAAATATAACACGGATCACATGATATCAATTATAAAGTGCACAAATGCAAGGCATGATATCATTTTGCGATACATCATCAAATGACATGATAACTTATTATATCAATGAAAGATGGTATTTTTAAACATGATATGATAACAATCTTTCAAAAATTTTCATGTTAAGCATGTATGAACTTTTTGTGATACATGTGATACATTGCGATATGCTACAAATTTAATTATGATGCTTTTAAAGATAGCAACCAATTTTTGATTATAAAGTATGGTAATTGCAATATAAAACATATAAGACATTTTATCATTCCATCATATTGCAATACAAAACATATAAGATATTTATCATTCCATCAAGTCATTGCGATACGGTACAATACATATTAATCATTCATAAAATTATGGATCTATTTGTCATATACTTCTCAATACGATGCATGTATTTATCAAGTCATCAATTTATTTTGCCAACATTCTTCTCCTCCTTTGTCATTAACAAAAAGGTAGTGAAATTTGATTATGAATAAAGGTAGTCATCAAACACATATGATATATGAGGCTAAAATTTGCTTAGAAAACAAGTTGGATAAACCTGAGATGGATAAGCCCAAAGAATGATTTGATCATTTTTATTCATGTCTATGAAATCTAGAAAATGATCATTGAGGCCAAAAAGCATAAGAATTTCTAAGTGGCCATGAAAGATTCATACACAAAAAAAATTCATGACTCAAATTTGATTGAAAATTCAAGCATAAAATTGTAATGCGGAAAGATACATCATTGAAGCCAAATCATTTATCAAACATAGTATCAAGAGCTTCATTTCATTTATTCAAAAAATACGTGAGAGAGAGAGATATATATATCAAAATTCATGAAGGAGTTCAACTTAGCATTTATGAATTCATGAAGTGCAGCACATTAGCATAAAAAATTTTATAAAGAAGGATTCAACATGGCATTCGTATAAGAATTCATAAGATGGAAGATAAATAATCAAATCATAAAAGCTCAAGACTTAGAGATTAGTATAATAAACACTTGAGAGCCTAATCTTTAAGCAAGGTTCATAACATTAAGTTGCATATGTTAAGCTTCAAATGATACGAAAGTTATGAAATCCATTTAATCATCCAAATAGGGGTAGAGGGAGTATGAAACCAAGTTTACCACATCATTAAAAGGCATGATATTACTTAAAACTCATCAATCAAAGAAAGAAGAGTATCAAAACATTACAATCGAAGTAAGATAAAAATGAGAGCTCCATTCAAAATATGATATAAAGATGTCATCCAAATTTCGAAAATAATAACAAGTTGAGACTATGAAAACTGAAGTTGAAAAATTTCGAAAAAGAAACAACATCATGTATTAGGAAAATTTAGCATGCCTAATTCTTTTCTAATGAAGTCAAATTGTTCTTCATTTAGGGGTTTTGTGAAAATGTCTACTAATTGGTGTTTTGTATCAATAAATTCTAGAGTGACATCATTATTATTGACATGATCTTGTATAAAGTGATGCCTAATGTCAATATGCTTAGTTCTAGAGTGTTGAATGAGATTTTAGGTTAAACAAATAGTATTTGTGTTATCACATTTTATGAAAATATTCTTTAAATGAATTCCATAGTCTTCTAAAATAATTTTCATCCACACAACTTGTGCACAATATGCACTTGCAGCTATGTATTCGGCTTTTGTCATAGATAGTGCAATCAAATTTTGTTTCTTAGAAGTCCAAGAAACAAGTGCATGTCCTAAAAATTGGTATGTTCTGGATATATTTTTTTTATCTATTCTACATCCGCCAAAATTCACATCCGCATAGGCTTTTAAATCAAAATCATTGGATTTTGGATACCATAATCCTAAGTTAGAAGTTCCTTTAAGATATCTAAGGATTCTTTTAATGACTTTAAGGTGAGATAACTTAGGATTTACTTGAAATCTTGTACAAAGTCCTACACTAAACGTGATATCCGGTCTAGTAGCGGTAAGGTAAAGTAAGCTACCTATCATTCCCTAATATATTTTTTGATCAAAATTTTCTCCACTTTCATCCAAGTCTAACTTAGTGGAAGTACTTGTAGGAGTGTTTATGGTTGTTGAACTATCCATGTTAAATCATTTTAACAATTTTAATATATACTTAGTTTGATTAAAAAATATACCATCACTAAGTTGTTTAATTCACAATCCTAAAAAGAATGTTAATTCACTCATTAAACTCATTTCAAATTTATGACTCAAACACTTGGCAAATGATTCACATAGTGATTCATTAGTAGAACTGAAGATAATGTCATCAACATAAATTTAAATAATCAAAAAATTATTTTTAAAATATTTAACAAACAATGTAGTATCAACCTTGCCTTTGGTAAAATTATTCGAAATTAGAAATGAGCTAAGTCTCTCATACCAAGCCCTTGGGGCTTGTTTTAACGCATAGAGAGCCTTAGTCAATTTAAACACATGATTAGTAAAAAGAGATTTTTCAAAATAAGGTGGTTGTTCAACAAACACTTCTTCAGAAATAAAACCATTTAAGAAAGCACTTTTGATATCCATTTGAAATAACTTAAAATTATTACTTCTAGTATAGGTAAGGAGCATCCTATTGGCTTCTAATCTTACCACAAGAGCGAAGGTCTCTTCATAATCGATACATTCTTCTTAGTTAAAACCTTTGGCCACTAATCTAGTCTTGTTTCTAACTACGATACCAAATATATCTTGCTTATTTCTAAATATCCATTTAGTACCTATAACTAAATGGACACTTGGTCTAGGAACAAGCTTCAACACCTCATTCCTCTCAAATTGGTTCAATTCCTCTTGCATTGCGATAATCAAGAATCATCTTTCAAGGCTTTATCAATGCACTTAGGTTCAATTTGAGAAAGAAAAGCGACGTTGGCACAAAAATTATTAAAAGAGGAACGAGTTTGAACCCCTTTTAATGTGTCTCCTATAATTAGCTCCTTTGGATGGGCATCTATATACTTTCATTCCTTAGGTAAGAAAATTTAGGAAGAAAATTTGGATTGACATCTATTTTGAGCAGAGGGTTCATTCAAATTCAAACCATCAAAACCAAGATCATCATCAAAATCATTTTTCTTAAATTCAAAAATTTTATTAAAAACTACATGAATAAACTCTTCTATAACTAAGGTTCTTTTGTAAAAATACAAAAGGCTTTCGAAATGGAAGAGTAACTGAGAAAGATGTCTTCATCGGATTTAGCATCGAATTTTCCTAAAGCATCCTTTTCATTGAAGATAAAGCATTTGCAATCGAAAACTTTAAAATAAGAAACATTTGATTTTTTGTTATTCCACAATTCATAAGGGGTTTTGGATAGAGATGGACTTATTAGAACCCTATTCATAATATAGCAAGCCGTATTAATGGCTTCAGCCCAAAAGTATTTTGGTAAACTCTATTCATTTAACATGGTTCTTGCCATTTCTTGTAAATTTTTTATTCTTTCTTTCTACTACTCTATTTTGTTAAGGATTCCTCGGAGTAGAGAAGTTGCAGTTATATCCATTAGATTCACAAAAATTTTAGAAGTCATGGTTTTAGAATTCCCCACTGTGATCACTTCGAATCGATAAAATCATGAAACCCTTTTTGTTTTAAGCAAGTTTACAAAATTTAGATAAACATTTAAAGCAATCACTTTTGTAAGCCAAGAAGTATGTCCAAGTGTATCCACTATAGTCATCTATAATGACAAACACATATTTGCTATCTCCTAGACTCATTGTGTCAATTGATCCAAATAAATCCATATGGATCAATTGTAATGATCTAGAGGTGCTTATTTGATTCTTTGGTTTGAAGCTAATTTTTATTTATTTTCCTAGTTGACATGCATCATATACTTTATCTTTAATGAACTTAACATTGGGAATACCTCTTATAAGTTCTTCAGATATGATTTGAGTAATTAGTTTCATGCTCGCATGACCTAATCTCCTATGCCAAAACTAAGCATCATCATTCAAAATTGAAAAACACATATCATTACTAAGATCATCAATATTTAAGGTGTAGAAACTATTTTGTTTTAGTGCAATCATAGATGTGTTGTTGTGTGATTTTTCAATAATGCAAGTATTAGATTCAAATTTCATAATATATCCCTTATCACATAATTGACTAATGCTCAAAAGATTATACTTTAAACCATCTACCAATAATACATTATCAATTGAAAAACTTGATTTGTTACCGATAGTTCCCTTGCCAATGATTTTACCTTTATTGTTGTCTCCGAAGGTGACATACCCTTCATCTTGACTAGTGAGCTTAGAGAATTGAGATGGATCTCCGGTCATGTGCCTTGAGCATCCACTATCAAGGTACCATCTCTTGCTCCTAGCTTGTGTGGGTGAATGTGTCTATAAAAGATGATGGTTTTTAGGTACCCATTTGAACTTGGGTGTCTCAAATATTGATTTACTAAACTTATCATTGTTCATTGAGTTCCTTATCATTCATTTAGGAACCCATATTAACCTATGTGAGATAAATTTTTTATATGGACATTTGTAAGCCACATGTCTGGGTTTGTAACATAAGTTGCACTTTGAGTGAGATGAAACATATAGTGTAGGTCCTTTAATGAAGATGATAGGATTTCGGTAAGATCCACTCACAAATCCAATTCCACTTCTATTTCCGACATAACCCTTATTTGCAAGGATCAAGTCCAAGCCCTTACTACCAACCTTAAACTTGTTGAGGGTCTCTTTAAGTAGCAAGTTCTCATTTTTTATTGCCTCTAAGTGTTCACACTTAGAGCATGGGGGTAAAGACGGAGTGTCACATTTAAAACTTTCAAGCTTATGGACTAAGAGAGCATGCTCCTTCTTTAATAAATTAAACTTTTTACTAATAGCTCTACACTCATCAAATAATTTATGAAAAGTGATTGAAAGTTTATCGAAAGATAAATCTTCATTAAATAACTCACATACCTCATCTCCTAAAGCCATTAGTGAGAAGTTGGCCTCCTCTTTGTTGCTTGCTTTTTCATCTTCGGAGCCACTTGAGTTGTCCCATGTCACCTTTAGAGCTTTCTTCCTCTTTGGTTGCTTCTTCTTGGCTTGGGAGCATTCACTTTTGAAGTGCCCCAGCTTCTTGCATTCATAATATATAGCTTGATCCTTTTTGGGTTCAAGTTTGTTTTTAGTGTTATTTTTAAATTTACTCCTTATAATTTTTTTGAATTTCCGAGTTGAGTGCAAGTTCATCATCAAGTTCCTCATCACTTGAAGATTCCTTCAAGTGGTCTTCTTACGTTCTTAATGTCATATCCTTCTTGTTCTTTGGAAGGGGGTTCTCTAGCTCATCATGAACATGGTATGTCATTTCGTAGGTCATCAAAGACCCAATGAGTTCTTCAAGAGGAAAGTTTTTAAGGTCCTTGGCCTCTTGAATGGCTGTAACTTTCAGATCCCAACTCTTTGGAAGGGATCTTAAAATTTTAGTTATGATTTTGAAATTAAAAAAACCTTTACCAAGTGCTTTGAGTCCATTGACGACATCCGTGAAATAGGTGTACATGTCTCCGATGGACTCACTTGGTTTCATCCGAAATAATTCATAAGAATGGACCAAAAGATTGATTTTGGACTCTTTCACTCGGCTAGTGCCTTCATGAGTGATTTCAAGAGCGTGCCAAATATCAAAAGCCGATTCACAAATCGAAACATGATTAAACTCATTTTTATCAAGTGCGCAAAATAAGGCATTCATAGCCTTTGCATTAAGAGCAAAAACCTTCTCCGTTTCATTCCATTCGTTCATCGGAAGAGAAGATTTTTGAAATCCATTTTCAACAATATTTCAAAGTTTAAAATCCATAGAAATAAAAAAAATCTTCATACGAGTCTTCCAATAGATGTAATCTGACCTATTAAACATAGGCGAACGTATAATGGAATGACCCTCTTACATATCGAAATAAACCATCTCTCTTAGGTTTTAAATCAAATAAGAGTGACCAAGCTCTGATACCAATTGTTAGGATCTGAGAGGCACTAAGAGGGGGGGGGGGTGAATTAATTCAGTGGATAAAACCCATAAATTTAAAATCAATTTCGGAAAGAGTTGTTCGTTCAGAAATTTCAGTCCGACGAAAGAGACTTAATCAAAATGATTCCAGTGAATGCGATTGAGAGTAGTTAGAAGGTGATTGAAAGATTTACAGCTAAGTAAAGGCAAGATACAAAAATTAAAAACTCACACATCTAGAGTAGTACGCAGCGATGTATAGTGGTTCGGTCAAATGACCTACGTCCACTTTTGAAACCTCCTTCGATGAGGTTCTCAACTTCTATTATCAAATCTTCTTGATGTGGAAGGACCAAGTACTCCTCTTACAAACTCTTACAAGTGGTTCACACTCTTACAGAATTTTGACAAAGAAAAAGTGGGAGGTGAACATTCAAGCTATCAAATACAATTTTGCTATGGCTTTAACTCAATTTTTTTACTTCTCAAAAGGTACTCAGCCAATTGAGAAGAGAGGGGTATTTATAGATTCAATTAACTTTAAAAATAGAGCCAAAAAGAGTCACATCCTAGATTTTCGAGTATTGGCGGTACCACTGCCTATTGACCCTATTCTGTTAGTGTACTAGGTGGTACCACCACCCAGTCTGGCGATACGACTACCTGACAGGGTCCTCGGACTCTATGGACTAGTGGTACCACCGTTGACAGGTAATAATTATCAGCGGTACTATCGCTAACTTAGGGTAGTACCACCACCCAGACTGCCTAAGGAGTTGTTCCCAGTGTGGTGCCACCACTCCAATCTGGCAGTGCCATCGCCAGACCTGGTCCAACACTACTGAATGGGCCTTGAATCCAGCCCAATTCAACTTAATTAAGTCCCAATTGGCCCCTACTAGGTTTAATTAGGATTATCACCTAATTGGGACCCTAATTGCATGCTAACTACAAAATTAAAACCATATTCTAAGCAAATTAATGAACTGACAATGTTGAGTCTTCTTCCGGCGAGCATTCCGATGAACTTCTGGTGGACTTCCGACACACTCTTAGATTTCTTTCGGTAGACTCCCAGCAGGCTCCCGAACTTTATGGTGAGTTCAACGAATATTTGGCAAGCATCTGAACCTTCTCGGTGAGCTTTGCGAATCGTCAACGATCTTTTCGACGAACTTTCGAAACCTTCAGCAAGTCCCCGATTCATCCATGGCTGGTTTTGGCAACACTTCCGACAATCCTTTAGGCTTCCAATGGACTCTCGAACTCCCAATGTACTTGACTTCGACAATTCGCTTTATGTCTTCATTGCTATCGTAGTTAATCCTGTACACTTATCTCAATAATATAGATTAGATCAAATAACCTATCAATTGACTTCCTCATCAAACTCTGAGATTCAACACCTAGTACACTGACATTGGGCGGTACCATTGCCCTAGTCTGGTGGTGCAACTGCTAGTCATATGTGCCCTGCAAGCCAATCACATGAGTGATGGCACTTGTGACTTGATATGCACCTTATCTCTTTGCTTATTAGTAGGTGTTTTATCACTTTATCTTACGTGTTGCATATATTGTGATGTCCCTGGATCTGTGCAATGGGAATCGATCGTGATGAGATCACGATAATGAGACCAATTCACCTTTAAACACAAACCCTGAATTATCCTAGTCATAGTTTACTCGAGAAGGACATCGAGATAACCAGATAGACTAGTGTGCTGTATACCCGTCCATATGATTGAGGTAGCTAGTCTTATAGCTACTCGTGTGGAGACACTAAGGGTACAATGCAAGTGCTCATTGGAGAATGAGTTCACTGATTGATCCGCCTATAGAATGCTGGATGGTTATTGATACCTCACGTCAGACAATGATTCCGTAGTCCAAGTAGTGTATCTGGTCCTTAGACTTGAGACACCAAGGATGTTCTGTATGAGTACTCCACTCTTTGATACCGAACTTATAGGTTTGGAAAGTTCCAGATCTAGTACAGCCGGTCATTGGGAGTGGTAGCTAATCTTACGAGGGCTATTGAGTGTCAATAGAGGATCATCCGCTCTCGATATCATGAGAGAAATATCCCATGTGTTCTTGCTCGAACAAATCCTTGGCCAAGGTTATTCGGATTGAGAGAGAAAGGGTTCTCCGAGAGAATTCGACAAGAGCAAGACTCGAGGAGAGACCGTATGGGCCTGATAACAAAATATGCTTTTTGATTGTCATCATCAAAAAGGGGGAGATTGTTAAATCTCGGATTTTGATGATGAAATCAAGTGGTGAAATATTTGTACTAATCTCTTTGTTGAGATGAGTGTGCAGGAATTACTACGATGGAAAACATAACGTGATTTATCAAGGCCAAGTCCGTCGGGGGTTCATCGGAAGTCCGAGAGATTTTCGGAAGAGTTGCCGGAACCATCCAAGATCAAATCAGGGACTTGTCGAAGTTTTGAAAGTCCATTTCAAAGATCGTCGAAGGTTCGCGGAACTTTCGGAAAATTCGAAACCAGTAGAAGACTAGTTGGGCTTGCTTGGAGTATCTTTGGGAGACCATTGGTAGCAATCAGGAAGCATCGGAGGCTGCTTAGGAATCTCGCCGTAGTAGTACTCATGGGAAGTCGACTTGAAGGGTGTCCGATCAAATCACGTTAAGTTATGTTCGTAGAATTTGCACATGAGTAGAGCAAGGATTTAAGAAATAAATCCTGCCCAAAATTCAGTAGGAGCCAACCAGGCCACTCTGCGTGTCAAGTTGAGACTAAACAGGCCCCATTCGGCTCTGTCCGAATGGGGGCAGAGGTGGAACCGCTAAGCCTGGCGGTGGAACCATAAGCCTGGCGGTGGAACCTCCTGGGCGTAGCACCGCCCCTGCACACACACAAAGCGGTGGAACCGCTGTATGCAAAATAGCACCGCCACATTCAGCGACGGCGGTGGAACGCCTGGCTAAAGCGGTGGCACCGCTTCAGACGTCGATCAAAGATCGACACAGTGCGGTGGCACCGCCGACAGCGGTGGCACCGCTTTGACCACACCAATCTGGGGACTCCAAATTCACTTGGAATTTGGAGCCCAATTTTAAATCCACTTTTGGATCTATAAATACCCCCCCTTTCTCAGCTGAAAGAGTCACCCTTTTGAGCAAATAGTTTGAGTCTTGAGCTTTTGAAGAGTTTTTGAAAAGTGTTGTATTCTTTGCTAAGTGTTCACCTTTCTTCTTCTTGAGAGATCTTGTACAAGTGTGAACATCTTGTAAAGGGTTGTAAAAGGGTGTTTGATCCTTCCCCTTCAAAGGACTTGCTAGTGGAAGAGCGGAGCCTCATTGCAAAGGCTTCAAGAGTGGATGTAGGTCATTTGACCGAACCACTATACATCATTGTGTCCTTAAATGTGTGAGTGTTTACATTTCTGAAATCACTTCATTTCTTGGCTGCAAGTTCTTAGTTAGTTCCTTTTCACAAGCAATTACTTTCAAGTTCTCTTTCGTCGAATCGAATTCTTCCACGAACTTGTGTTTCTTTTTGAAATCGGTTTCAAGAATACGAGTTTAATCCGCTGCACTAATTCACCCCCCCCTTCTTAGTGCCTTTTGATCCTTTCAATTGGTATCAGAGCAAGGTTTGCTCTCATATTGGTTTAAAACCCAAGAGAGATGGCCTACTCCGGTATGCAAGAGGGTCTCTCCATTACTCATCCACCTATGTTCAATGGGTCGGATTATACGTATGGAAGACTCGTATGAGAATTTTTCTTATCTCCATGGACTTCGAACTTTGGAACATTGTCGAAAATGGTTTCGCAAAATCTTCTCTTCCGATGAGTGAATGGAATGAGTCGGAGAAGAAGATTTTCGCTCTCAATGCAAAGGCTATGAATGCCTTATTTTGTGCACTTGATAAGAATGAGTTTAATCGGGTTTCCATTTGTGAATCGGCTTTTGATATTTGGCGCACTCTTGAAATCACTCATGAAGGCACTAGCCGAGTGAAGGAGTCCAAAATCAACATTCTTGTGCATTCCTACGAACTTTTGGATGAAACCAAATGAGTCCATTGGAGACATGTACACCGCTTTACGGATGTCATCAATGGACTTAAAGCTCTTGGTAAAGGCTTTTCGAATTTTGAATTGGTAACTAAGATTTTAAGATCCCTTCCAAAGTGTTGGGATCCAAAGGTCACGGCCATTCAAGAGGCCAAGGATCTTAAAGTATTTCCCATTGAAGAACTTATTGGATCTCTAATGACTTACAAGATGACGTGCCATGCTCATGAAGAGCTTGAGAACCCCTTCCAAAGAACAGGAAGGATATGGCACTTAGAACACAAGAAGACCACTTGAAAGGAACATCAAGTGATGAGGATAGTGACAATGACATTGCACTTCTAACTCGAAAGTTTAAGAAATTCATAAGCAAGAACAAGTTCAAAAATGACACAAAAGCAAATTTGAACACAAAAGGACCAAGTCATTTGCTACGAATGCAAGAAGCCGGGACACTTCAAGAATGAATGCCCTCAAGCCAAGAAGAAGCAATTCAAGAAGAAAAAGCCTTGAAGGCCACATGGGATGATTCAAGTGACTCCGAGATTGAAGAGGCTAGCAACAAAGAGGAGGCAAATTTCGCTCTAATGGCATTTGGAGAAGAGGTTAGTGAGTTACTTAATGAAGAGTTATCTTTCGATGAACTTTCTATGGCTTTTCATGAGTTGTTTGATGAATGTAGAACTATTAGTAAGAAGTTCAATTTACTTAAGAAAGAGCATGCTTTATTACAAAGTAAATTCAATAGTCTTCAAAACCCTTCTCTACCCCATGCTCTAAGTGTGAAGACTTAGATGCAACAAAAGGAGAACTTGCTACTCAAAGAGACCCTAAACAAGTTTAAGGTCGGTAGCAAGGGCTTAGACATGATTCTTGCTAACAAAGGTCATGTCGGAAATAGAAGTGGTATCGGATTTGTGAGAGGTTCTCACCAAAATCCCACCACCTTTGTTAAAGGGTCTACATTGCATGTATCACCCCATTTGAAATGTAATTTTGTTGCAAACGGGACATGTTACCTACAAATGTCCATTCAAGAAAATTAGTCCACAAAAGTTGATATGGGTTCCTAAAGGAACCATAAACAATTCAATGATAAATTACAAAATAAGTAGATCAATGTGTAAGGCACCCAAAATCAAATGGGTACCTAAAACAATCCTCTTTTGTAGACAAACTCACAAGCTAGGAGCAAGAAATGGTATCTTGATAGTGGATGCTCAAGGCACATGACGAAGATCCATCTCATTTCTCTATGCTCTCTAGCAAAGAAGAAGGATATGTCACTTTCGGAGACAACAACAAGGGTAAAATCATTGGCAAGGGAACCATAGGTAACAAATCGAGTTTTTCAATTGATGATGTGTTACTAGTTGATGGTTTAAAACATAATCTTTTAAGTATTAGTCAACTATGTGATAAAGGTTATGTTGTTAGATTTGAATCCAATGTTTGCATTATTGAAAAACCCAACAACAACATATCCATGATTGCTTTAAAACAAAACAATGTCTACATAATAAATATTGATAAATTAAGTAATGAAATGTGTTTTTCAGTTTTGAATGATGACGCTTGGCTTTGGCATAGGAGGCTAGGCCATGCAAGCATGAAACTAATCTCTAAGATTTCATCTAAAGATTTAGTAAGAGGTATCCCAAACACGAAATTTGTTAAGGATAAGGTATGTGATGCATGTCAACTAGGAAAACAAATAAAGACTAGTTTCAAATCAAAAAATCACATTAGCACCACTAGACCATTGCAATTGATCCACTTGGACTTATTTGGACCAATTGACATAACAAGCCTAGGTGGTAGCAAATATGCTTTTGTAATTGTGGATGACTATAGTAGATACACTTGGACCTATTTTTTGGCTCATAAAAGTGATTGCTTCAAATGTTTCTCTAAATTTTGTAAACTCACTCAAAATGAAAAGGCTTTATGATCTCATCAATTCAAGTGATCATGGAGGTGAATTTCAAAATCATGACTTCCAAAATTTTTGTGAAACAAACGGATACAATCACAACTTCTCTACTCCAAGAAATCCACAACAAAATGGAGTAGTAGAAAGGAAAAATAGAAGTTTGCAAGAAATGGCTAGAACCATGTTAAATGAATATAATTTACCAAAATATTTTTGGGCGAAGCCGTGAATACGGCTTCCTATGTGATGAATAGAGTTCTAGTGAGACCATCCCTATCCAAAACTCCATATGAATTATGGAATGATAAAAAACCCAATGTTTCTTACTTTAAAGTTTTTGGTTGCAAATGCTTTATTTTGAATGAAAAGGATGCCTTAGGAAAATTCGATGCAAAATCCAATGAAGGCATATTTCTTGGTTATTCTTCCGTTTCTAAGGCTTTTCGTGTTTTCAACAAGAGAACCTTACTTATAGAAGAATCTATTCATGTGGTTTTTAATGAAGTTTCGAATTTAAGAAAAAGATTTTGATGATGATTTTGGTCTTGATGATTTGAATTTGAATGAACCTCTCCTCAAAATAACATCTTGGATGCATCTTCTTCCCAAGCTTCCTTACCAAAGGAATGGAAGTATGTAGATGCTCATCCCAAGGAGTTAATTATAGGAGATGCATCGAAAGGGGTTCAAACTCGCTCTTCTTTCAAAAATTTTTGTGCCCATGCTGCCTTTCTTTCTCAAGTTGAACCAAAATGCATTGTTGATGCCCTAAAAGATGATTCTTGGGTTATCGCAATGCAAGAAGAATTGAATCAATTTGAGAGGAATGAGGTATGGAAGCTTGTTCCTAGACCTAATGACCACTTAGTTATTGGTACTAAGTGGGTCTTTAGAAACAAGCAAGATGAATGCGGTATCGTGGTTAGAAACAAGGCTAGACTAGTGGCCAAAGGTTTCAACCAAGAAGAAGGTATCGATTATGAAGAAACCTTCACTCCGGTGGCAAGATTGGAAGCCATTAGGATGCTCCTTGCCTATGCTAGTAGTAAAGATTTTAAATTATTTCAAATGGATGTCAAAAGTGCGTTTTTAAATGGTTTCATTTCGAAAAAGTTTATGTTGAACAACCACCGGATTCGAAAACTCTCTATTTCCTAACCATGTGTTTAAGCTAACTAAGGCCTTATATGGTCTTAAACAAGCCCCTAGGGCTTGGTATGAGAGGCTTAGTTCTTTCTTGATTTCAAATAATTTCACTAAAGGCAAGGTTGATACTACATTGTTTATTAAACATTTTGAAAACAATTTTCTTATTGTTCAAATTTATGTTGATGATATCATTTTAGGATCTTGTAATAAATCACTATGTGAATTATTTGCTAAGGATATGAGTGATGAATTTGAGATGAGCCTAATGGGAGAACTAAATTTCTTTTAGGACTTCAAATCAAGCAACTAAGTAATGGTATATTTCTAAATCAATCAAAATACACATTGGAATTGTTAAAACGATTCAATATGGATGGATCAAAAGAAATTAGCACTCCTATGAGCACCTCCACTAAATTAGATATGGATGAAAATGGAGAAAGCTTTGATCAAAAAACTTATAGGGGCATGATAGGTAGCCTGCTTTATCTCATCGCAAACTGGACGACATCATGTTCAGTGTAGGGCTATGTGCAAGATTCCAAGCTAATCCTAAGCTATCTCACTTGAAAGCGGTCAAGAGGATTCTTAGATATCTTAAAGGGACCCCTAATCTTGGATTATGGTATCCAAAATCTGAAAATTTTAGTTTGAAAGCTTATGCAGATGCGGATTTTGGTGGATGTAAACTAGATAGAAAAAGCACATCCGGAACATGCCAATTTCTAGGACATGCACTTGTTTCTTGGACTTCCAAGAAACAAAATTGCCACACTATCTACAGAAGCAGGTTGAATATATAGCTGCTAGTGCATCTTTGTGCACAAGTTATCGGATGAAAAATACACTAGAGGACTATGGAATCTACTTAAAAAATATTCCTATAAAGTGTGATAACACGAGTGTAATTTGTCTAACTAAAAATCCAATCCAACACTCTCGCACTAAGCACATTGACATCAGGCATCACTTTATACGTGATCATGTAAGTAGTAGAAATGTCACTCTTGATTTTGTTGATACAAATCATCAATTAGCGGACATTTTTACGAAACCTTTAAATGAGGAACAATTTAATTTTATTAGAAGGAATTAGGCATGCTAAACTGTCCAAGTAAGTAACCTTTTTTCGATGTCTTTTCTTGAAATTATGTTTAAACTATGATTTCCATCAATTTGATTCGGATTGTCCATGGATTTATTTCTTTTGACTTCATCCCATCTTCGAGATTATTTTTTTACAAAAAAAGGAGAGGTGGAAAACATTAAATCCGAAGTGGTTTTTGTGCACGGCGGTAGCATGAGATCTTGGCGGTGGAACCACTGGGTAGTCACCACAGGCGGTGGAACCGCCGAACACCCTCCTATAAAATGTGTTAGGGTGGCGGTAGAACCGCCTCCCTAATCTGAACCGCCTCTCCTCACTCTTCCAAACTCTTCCAAACTTCAAATTGGTGTGATTTCTTCCTATCTAGAAGCCTAAGGAGGAGATTTTATCGTGATTCATTCTTCCTACATCTCAAAGAACCAATCTAAGGTAAAAACAGAATTATTTCTCTTTCATTTTCTTGTGAAGTTTCATTCCTTTCTTCAATTAATTTTCGATTATTCATGAATAGAAATGGCTCCTAGAAGAACATCAGAGAGACAAAGGAAAAAGGATGGAGGTAGATTCATTTGACCAATCCTTGTTTAAATCACAAGAAGCCTCCCTTAGATTTTCTGAATTTGGTTCTAGACCCATTCACAAAGGAAAGTATGTTGATTTGAATCAATTAGGAAATTTAGAACCTTTCATGTGGTTTGCAGACTTAGAGGCTTTACCCATTCGCAAATTATTGAACCTATTTATCCACGTTTAGTTAAGTTGTTCTATGCTAATTTAATCTGGATCTGATGATGGCTTGTCAACTTATCTTCTAGGTAATGAGATTCAAATATGTGATAATACTATATGCTCATTAATTGGAATCGTTGAAAAAGAGCTAGGATGTTATTTTCGGGGAAAATGGGATATGGACACAGTTGGTGCCACTCACTCAGAAGCTTTAGAAAGCTGTGTTTGCAAACCCAAATTTAGGAATAATTCCCAAGAGTTGTGAACATTTATTACCTTTTAACTCTAAAATTTTGCATCACATTCTAATAAACATTATTATCCCTAAGCAGTTTCATCATGATGAGATCGGTTTCATCGAATTAGGTACCTTATATTGGATTATGACTAGACAACATTTTGTTTTGGTTACCTAATCAGCAAACACATGATAGAGGTCCTTTCTAAAGGATCAATGTTACCATATGGAGGTTTAATAACTAGACTATTGCATGCCCATAACATCTGCATTCCACCAGATGAAGAAGCAATACAAATCGAAAAATTTAATGTTATTAATGTTAAACTACCGAGACGACTTAGATGTATCTTGTCGAGCATGGAATAGGGATTAGGCAACCTAGGAAATGTGATATACCTCCCCGTAGTAGACCATCCTGAAACACCAGTCCTTAGGGGAAATGAATCTCCTCCTCCTGATCCTTTTGTTGCAGCTACATCAGTGACATTTTCTGCTCCATCTACTACTGACCCGATCATGAGAGAGTTAAATGAAGTAAAACTACAGCAAATTGAAATTTTGAAGGAAATGCGGAAGATGAACTTAAAGATCGATCACATGTATAGGCATCTTGGCATTCCTCCTGAGGAGTAGCTTGCTGTGTTTTCTTTTTGAACGATGTAAACTTATGTTGTATGTTGACATGTATGTTGTATTCCTTACATCGTGACATCTATATTGTCTTAACTTCATGATACATCTTTTCGGCCACTGTGGAATGGTTTTCGGTTTTCTGATTTCCTTTTCCACATTTGTGATGTTTTCCGACCCTCCTTGTTGTTATAATTCCCTCGTTTCCTTTTTGTTGATGACAAAGGGGGAGAAATGATATGTGTATTGCTATATGATATGCGCTGTCCAAATTAAACTTAGTTGGGTTCTTGATATCATGCTTTTATTGAATATGTATACTTCATTGATATCCTTGATGTCTAGTTTGAAATCTTGAAATTAAAATTAATTATGTTGAATTCAAAAATTGAATTCAAGCGATTTTTCTTTATGGCATATACATAGGGGGAGTTAAGAATAACTCCATCACCAATTGATTGTCATCATCAAAAAGGGGGAGATTGTTAAATCTCGGATTTTGATGATGAAATCAAGTGGTGAAATATTTGTACTAATCTCTTTGTTGAGATGAGTGTGCAGGAATTACTACGATGGAAAACATAACGTGATTTATCAAGGCCAAGTCCGTCGGGGGTTCATCGGAAGTCCGAGAGATTTTCGGAAGAGTTGCCGGAACCATCCAAGATCAAATCAGGGACTTGTCGAAGTTTTCGAAAGTCCATTTCAAAGATCGTCGAAGGTTCGCGGAACTTCCGGGAAAATTCGGAAACCAGCCGAAGACTAGTTGGGCTTGCCGGAGTATGCTGGGAGACCACTGGTAGCAATCCGAGGGAAGCATCGGAGGCCTGCCGGAATCTCGCCCGTAGTACTCATAGGAAGTCGACTTGAAGGGTGTCCGATCAAATCACGTTAAGTTATGTTCAGTAAATTTGCACATGAGTAGAGCAAGGATTTAAGAAATAAATCCTGCCCAAATTCAAAGAGGAGCCAACCAGGCCACTACTGTGTCAAGTTGAGGACTAAACAGGCCCCATTCGGCTCTGTCCGAATGGGGGCAAGAGGTGGAACCGCCAAGCCTGGGGCGGTGGAACGCTAAAACTGGGCGGTGGAACCGCCACTGAAGCGTAGCACCGCCCTGCACACACACACAGCGGTGGAATCGCTTTATCAAAGCGTAGCACCGCCTTTCACATCGACGGCGGTGGAACCGCTGCGTCAAGCGGTGGCACCGCCGCACGTCGATCAAAGATCGACACAGTGGTGGCACCGCCGACAGCGTGTGGCACCGCTTTGACCACAATTCGGGGACTCCAAATTCACTTGGAATTTGGAGCCCAATTTAAATCCACTTTTGGATCTATAAATACCCCCTTTCTCATGAAAGAGTCACCCTTTTGAGCAAATAGTTTGAGTCTTGAGCTTTTGAAGAGTTTTTGAAAAGTGTTGTATTCTTTGCTAAGTGTTCACCTTTCTTCTTCTTGAGAGATCTTGTACAAGTGTGAACATCTTGTAAAGGGTTGTAAAAAGGGGTGTTTGATCCTTCCCCTTCAAAGGACTTGCTAGTGGAAGAGCGGAGCCTCATTGCAAAGGCTTCAAGAGTGGATGTAGGTCATTTGACCGAACCACTATACATCATTGTGTCCTTAAATGTGTGAGTGTTTACATTTCTGAAATCACTTCATTTCTTGGCTGCAAGTTCTTAGTTAGTTCCTTTTCACAAGCAATTACTTTCAAGTTCTCTTTCGTCGAATCGAATTCTTCCACGAACTTGTGTTTCTTTGCGAAATCGGTTTCAAGAATACGAGTTTAATCCGCTGCACTAATTCACCCCCCCCCCTCTTAGTGCCTTTTGATCCTTTCAGAGATGAGATCCAATAATTGCTAATAAGAGATAATTGGGTAGAAACTCACTAATCTAAGAGGCTTGGATAATTAGATGGAGATCCAATACCCAATAGGGCAAAAGATCCATTAGGGTTTTCAGGGGGCCTCTATAAATAGGAGGGAACCAAAGCTCTATAGGCTGAGGGTTTCTTTTGGTAGTCACCTCCTGTTCTCCTCTCCCAAGAGAGAGAGGTGCAGTGTCGCAATCCCCGCCATGTGGATACTGCTAGAGGGGAGGACGCTCGACCTCTTTTATCCTCTCCCACAGATTTGCAGGAATTCAGGGATATACGATCTCCCTAGGTATCTTCTTTTACACATGTAGTTTTGTGAATTTATTTTTGATGCATCGATCTTCGCACGATGACGGAAACTTTCTATGGGAAATCTGGGGTTTTATTTTCTGTTCTTCCGCTTCGCACGTGATGTCACTCCCCTTATGGATTTTCCAACAATGGTATAAGAGCCAGGTTGTTCGTGCGAAGATCGGATCTTAAACTACTTGTGTTGTATTTTAGATCTGCTTTTGACGCCAAAATCGTTGGCACGAAGAGCGAGAAAGGGTAGCAACTGTTGCTGCCCGCTCGTGCAGCAACTACAAGGTTGCTTGCAGCCTTGTTGCCGGCACAGGCAACAGCCAGTGGGCTACTTGCAGGGCAGCGCCTACGGGCGTTGCGCCCGCGGACCAACGCCGCAAAGGCGTAGTCGTTGGGCGCCCCTCTAAATTTTAGAAATTTCAAATTCTGTCCCTTTTGATAGAATTACCAAAATACCCCTCAGAATTTTAGAAATTTCAGATTTTGTCCCTGTTGATAGAATTATTAAAATACCCTTTTGGCCAAATTACCAAAATACCCCTAGGAATTCAAAAATTCTTTTTATGTCCCTGATTTCAGAAAAATTAAATATATTAATTAAATAATTTAATTAACTATTTTTTTTACCTAGTAGTCCTATAAAGTAACATATACATGCGATGTATGATGTGGACAGATGATCATGGACCTGTGATGTGATGTGTGTACATGTGATTATTATTATTGGGGCTTGCGAGCCTCTATTCTTTTCTTATTTATTGTCAGGCCTGCGTGCCTGTAATTATGTTGTAATTACAAGAGGAGACGCAGCGGTAGCGTGACTCATGAGGTCACGATGGACGATCCGACGCATAAAGATGTGTTGAGATGCCGACGAATCCGACGAAGCGAGATGGACGATCACAGGGTATAGAGATACGTCAAAGTACACATAGATCTTGATGTGAGTGATTGGGCCCACTGGCTCAGACCTGATCACATTATGATGTGGTCCATGATCATCTGGTGTGATTGCTCATGTGATGTGTGATTAGATATACACCTACTAGATATGTATATATATATATTTGCATGTAATGTAGATACATATATTAAATAAGTATGTGCGTGATACATTATATTAGGAGACCAAACCAAAATCCCCTCTATTAATAATATTAAGTTGGTAAACGTGAGGCAATTAGATTGACCCACGTGGCCTTCCATCGTTATAGCTAGGAGCCGATTCCCAATGTAGGTTGAGTTGGTCGAGTCCCTCGAGACTCACCTATATCGCGTCTCGTCATCTTATCTACGACATAGAGATGTCATAAGTGACCTGAGGACATGGTATGCTTGGTCGAGTCCCTCGAGAGTATATCACCTAATCAGACTCATCTGGTAACGATGTCACTAACTTAACCGAATATCATGATTGGTCGAGTCCCTCGAGGCCATGGTGGTTCGGAGGCCGAATAGGGCAGGAATCACAAGGAGTTGTGATTGGCAAGAGTTGCCTACCTTTACGGGCTTAACGTGGTTAGTCGAGTCCCTTGAGGTTACGTTAAGACGCTGATTGGATCCTGATCCCGACTAGAGATCCGTCGGGGGTCTCCGATTTATATACCGGAGGGTGTTGCGTGTCTTGCGAAAAATTAGTGGGAATATATTAAGATAAAAGTCCTTATCTTAATTGTTTAAATTTCTGCAAAGTCTGCATGTTATTTATTTCTGCTACATCTTTTATTTCAGAAAAATATCGCTTTCAAATCCTTTACATGGCATACTTGATGCCAACCGCCTCACTGGTCCAAATTATACGGATTTACTTCATAATCTGAGAATCGTTCTCACGACGGAGAAAATCGCGTATGTCCTTGATACAGTGATCCCTACGCCCGACGAAGGGGCAAGCGAGGATGAGATCGCTCATTATGTGAATTACTTAAATGATTCTACTCTTGCTCAGTGTTATATGTTGGCCTCTATGACTATTGAGTTACAAAGACAGCATGAAAATATGGATGCTAATTCCATACTCTTGTATCTTCACAAACTATTTGAGGAACAGGGAAGAACTCAGCAATATGAGATATCAAAGTATCTTTTCCGTGCTAGGATGACTGAGGGGACACCGGTTCAAAACCATGTCCTTAAGATGATTGAGTGGATCGAGAAACTCACAGGTCTAGGAATGGTCCTAGAGGATAACCCGTGTGTGGATCTTGTGCTTCAGTCCCTACCAGATTCTTTTTCTCAATTCATAATGAATTTTAATATGAACAAACTTGAGGTGACCCTCCTAGAGCTCCTCAATATGTTGAGAAAAGCAGAGAGCACCATCAAGAAAGAGAAGCCAGTTCTCTATGCTGGTGAGACCATAAAGAAAAGGAAGGCTGAGAAGACCCTTAAGAAGGGCAAGGGCAAGGGTAAAATGGGTAAGGCAAAGGTTGTCAAAAAAGACCCAACAAAGGACAAAGGCCAGTGCTTCCACTGCGGCAAAGATGGGCACTGGAAGAGGAACTGCAAAGAGTACCTTGTAGAGAGGGCGAAACAAAAGCTTGCAGAAGCTTCAGGTATATTCATGATCAGTCTTCATTTGTCAGAATCTTATGATAACATATGGGCATTAGATACCGGGAGTGCTTATCATATTTGCAATTCGTTGCAGGTTCTAGCAGGACCTAGGAGATTGAACAGAGGCGAGATGGACCTTAAGATGGGCAATGTAGCAAAGGTTGTTGCACTAGCTGTTGTCAAGGTCATCTTACATCTGCCTGGTGGAGCTATTATTGCATTAGATGCATGCTATTATGTTCCTTCTATTATCAAAAATATTATTTCCATTTCATGTTTGACAGTTAATGAATATAAATTAGTTTTTGAGAATAATGGTTGTTCAATAATATTAGATGATGAGATCATCACGAGAGGAATAATGCATAATGGTTTATTTATGATAGATATAGCTCCACATATCATAAGTGTGAGTCTAAGAGGAAATAAGAAGTGGAGAACCAAACAGCAAAGAGTATTAAAACCCTTCGATTAGATTGAGGAGGTGAGTACTTGAGTACAGAGTTCACCTAATTCCTCAAAGACTATGGGATTTTATCCCAATGGATACCTCCTTATATACCACAGCTTAATGGTGTCTAAGAAAGGAGGAATCACATACTGTTAGATATGGTGCATTCCATGATGTGTTTCGCCGACCTACCCATCTCATTCTGGGGATATGCCTTAGAGACCGTAGCTTACCTTCTGAACAGAATTCCAACTAAATCAGTGATGTCTACTCTATATGAGATATGGAATGGGATGAAGCCCGATCTTAAGATTGTTAAGATTTGGGGCTACCCTACCCACGTTAAGAGACACAACCCTAACAAGTTGGAATCCAGTATGGAACGGTGCAAGATCATGGGATACCCTATGGAAACTTGTGGGTATTATTTCTATCATCCTAGGGACCAAAAGGTCTTTGTAGCTAAGAGAGCAGTGTTCCTTAAGAAGGAACACATTCTTGGTGGAGACAGTGGGAGCATGATAGAATTGAGTGAGGTTGGAGAACCTAGCTCAAGCATAATTCCACAACTAGAGTCTATTCAGATACCTAGCACATAAGTTCCAACTTTACGTAGGTCCGATAGAGTATCCCATCCTCATGAGAGATATGTGGGACATATCAGAAGAGAGGATGTTGAGGATATTGATCCTCAGACCTACGAGGAGGCTATTATGAGCATAGACTCCGGGAAATGGCAAGAAGCCATGAATTCAAAAATGGATTCCATATACTCCAACAAGGTTTGGAACCTACTTAATGCACCCGAGGGTATTGTACCCATTGGTTGCAAGTGGATCTTTAAAAAGAAGATTGGAGTAGATGGAAAGGTAGAGACTTATAAAACAAGGCTAGTGGCTAAGGAGTATCGTCAAAGGTAAGGTGTTGACTATGACGAAACTTTCTCACCTATAGCCATGCTAAAATCCATTCGAATTCTATTGGCTATTGCAGCACACTATGATTAAGAGATCTGGCAGAAGGACATCAAAACTGCATTCCTCAATGGTAACCTCGAGGAGGAGGTGTATATGATACAGCCTGAGGGATTCGTGTCCAGGGATAACCCAAATAAGGTGTGCAGGTTGCTTAGGTCCATTTTTGGATTGAAGCAAGCTTTCCGAAGTTAGAACATAAGATTTGATGAGGCGATCAAATCTTATGACTTCGTTAAGAACGAAGATGAGCCTTATGTGTACAGGAAAGTAAGTGGGAGCACTATCACCTTTTTGGTATTATATGTGGATGACATCCTGATCATTGGGAATGATGTAGGAATGCTCTCCACAGTAAAAACTTAGTTATCTAGGCACTTCTCTATGAAGGACTTAGGGGAAGCATCTTGCATATTGGGGATACGGATCTATAGAGATAGATCCAAGAGGATGCTTGGCTTGTCCCAGTCAAGGTACATAGACACCATTGTCAAAAGGTTCGTCATAGAAAATTCCAAGAGAGGTCTCATACCAATGAGACATGGAATATCACTTTCTAGGAGTATGTCCCCAAAGACTCCTAAAGAAAGGGTACACATGGATATGATACCATATACATCAGCGATAGGTCCTATCATTTATGTTATGCTATGTACCAGGCCTGATATAGCGCATGCTCTGAGTGTCACAAGCAGATATCAGGCAGATCCAGACTTGGAGCACTGGAAAGCAGTAAAAAGTATCCTTAAGTACTTGAGAAGGACTAAGGATCTTTTACTAGTATATAGAGGTAGTAGCCTCAGGGTTGAGGGCTACACAGACTTGAGCTTCTAGTCCGATGTCGATGATAGCAAGTCTAATTCAGGGTATGTATTCACCCTGAATGGAGGAGCAGTATGCTGGAAGAGTTCCAAGCAAGACACTACTGTTGACTCGACCACAAAGGCGAAATACAATGTTGTGGCAGAGACAGCAAAGGAGGGAGTCTGGATGAAGAGGTTCATCACAAACCTAGGAGTCATGTCCAGCAATGAAGATATGATTCCCTTATATTGCGACAACTACGGGGTGATTACTCAAATAAAGAAACCCGAGTCTCATCAAAAGTATTTTGAGGAGGTTCTAGCTTATTAGAGAGATCGTGGCCCAAAAAGATGTAGTAATAAAAAGAGTTCCATCTGAAGATAACATTGCTGATCCATTGACAAAGCCATTGACTTAGATTGTCTTTAAGCGTCATAGAGGTCTGATGGGGATCAGACATGTTGGTGATTAGCTTTAGGTCAAGTGGGAGATTGCTAATCATATGTGCCCTGCAAGCTAATCACATGAGTGATGGCACTTGTGACTTGATATGCACTTTATCTCTTTGCTTATTACTTTATCTTGCATGTTACATATATTATGATGTCCTTGGATCTGTGCAATGGGAATCGGATTGTGATGAGATCACGATAATGAGACCAATTCACCTTTAAACACAAACCCTGAATTATCCTAGTCATAGTTTACTCGAGAAGGACATCGAGATAACCAGATAGACAAGAGTGCTGTATACCTATCCATATGATGGAGATAGCTAGTCTTATAGCTACTTATGTGGGGATACTAAGGGTACAGTGCAGGTGCTCATTGGAGAATGAGTTCACTGATTAATCTACCTACGGAATGCTGTATGGTTATTGATACCTCACGTCAGACAACGATTCCGTAGTCCCAATAGTGTATCTGGTCCTTAGACTTAAGACACCAAGGATGTCCTGTATGAGTACTCCACTCTTTGATACTAGACTTATAGGTTTAGAAAGTTCAAGATCTAGTACAACCAGTCATTGGGAGTGGTAGCCAACCTTATAAGGGCTATTGAGTGTCAATAGAGGATCATCCGCTCTCGGTATCATGAGAGGAATATCCCATGTGTTCTTGCTCGAACAAATCCTTGGCCAAGGTTATTCGGATTGAGAGAGAAAGGGTTCTCCGGGAGAATTCGATAAGAGCAAGACTCGAGGAGAGACCGTATGGGCCTGACAGCACCATACCCGGTATAGAGTCTTTGGGATATTAGATGGATGAGAGACTATAGATACATAGTAACTAAGGACAGATATATCCAAAGGATTAGATTCCCTTGTATTGTCTGGAGGCTGTGGTGTAGTGGCCTGGTACATCCGCAATCGATGAGTTAGGTGAATTATTATAGAGATAATAATTTACTATGTTAGAAGGAGTTCTGACAAGTATGACTCACGACCAGCTCGATATTGGGCCTAGAGGGTCACACACATATGGTAGGTGTTGCGACGAGTAGAGGTTCGGATATGAGATATCCTCTGAACCCCCTACCTTATTGGATATACATTAAGCCCCTGAATTATTGGATCCTGAGATGAGATCCAATAATTACTAATAAGAGATTATTGGGTAGAACCCACTAATCTAAGAGGCATGGGTAATTGGATGGAGATCCAATACCCAATAGGGCAAAAGATCCATTAGGGTTTTCAGGGGGCCTCTATAAATAGGAGGGAACCAAAGCACTATAGGCTGAGGGTTTCTTTTAGTAGCCACCTCCTATTCTCCTCTCCCAGAGAGAGCGGTGCATCATCGTAATCCCTGCCATGTGGATACCGCTAGAGAGGACGCTTGACCTCCTTCATCCTGTCCCACAGATCTGTAGGAATTCATGGATATACAATCTCCCTAGGTATCTTCTTTCACACGTGCAGTTTTGTAGATTTATTTTTGACGCACCGATCTTCACACGACGATGAAAACTTTCTATGGGAAATCTGGGGTTTTGTTTTCTGTTCTTCCACTGTGCATGTGATGTCGCTCCCCTTGTGGATTTCCCAACAGCCACTGCCTAGATTGCCTGACACTCAATGGTATCATTGCTTAGTCTAGCGATACCATTGCCTAGGCAGAGTTCAGCTACTGGACTTAGGTGGTACAACCACCTAGTTTGGGTGGTACCACCGCGCAGACCACCTAAGAGACTGAACCCTGGGTGGTTCCACCACCCTAGTCTAGCAATGCCACTGCTAGATAGAGTCCAGCAACACTGATTAAGCCTTGAGTCCGACCCAAACTAGTCTGGGTACGGGCCCAATTGGCCTCTAACTAACTTGGCCCAATTCCAACCCAATTAGACCTCCTACTCTGATATAGATAATTTATTACAAAGCTTAATCGAATTTATTACCTAGCATGTCATTGGTCCATCGATGCTTCATTTGGTTCTTCGGTACATCGTCCTTTCTTGTGGCTTGTTGCTCAATCGGCGATTATCCTCTGCAACTCTGATATCCTTGACGCAACCCTACTCTTCTTGGCCTGATACCCAAATCTTTTGTCCGAAACCTTCTACCGATACGTCGACCGATCCTCAGGCTCGACGTCCAATCTTCTGACATGTTTTTCTTCAATCCAATATTGATTCTTCCTATTTCAATTATCTAATCCTGATCGAAAGTGGACCTGCGTGACTCAAAATGTAGTTAGATCATAAAACATAATTAATTTGTTTTATCATCAAAATTTAAGATTCATCAATCTCCCCGTTTTCAATGATGATAACTAATTAATGATATAGTTAACCTTAACTCCCAAAGTTTAAACAAACTTCATCTATCAATATGTCATATTTATAGAATCTTTGGATTTCAAAAAAATCCAAACAGCATGTCATAAAAAAATCATGCAATATGTTAAAATATTCAATACATCATTACAATTCATGAAATCATCAATATACTTCTCCCCCTTTATCATCAAAAAAAGGAGAAGTGGCATCTAGCAAGAGTTTGAAGATATGCAAATTTTACAATATTCAAGTTAGATTTACATCACTTTATAACATTTAAGCATAGCAAGTGAAAGATTGTAAATTTTCTAAGTTTGCACTTTTTGCTTCTTTTGAGATAGTAACTCTTTGCTTCTCTTTAGATTATAAGCTTACAATTTTTGGTAGTATTTCTAGTAGTAAGTTCTTTCTTCTCTTTTGAGAAGTGCAAGCTTTGCCTTTTTTGCAACTTAGCAATTTTTGTGAAACGCTAGCAAGTAGTATTTGCTTTCTCTTTAAAGTGTGCAAGCTAGCAAATTCTTTTCTCCCCCTTTGTCATTGTCAAGAAAAAGGGGAGGAAATAATACAATAATATAGTTTCTTCTTTTTACAATAACTTTTCACATCAATTAAACATGCATCAATATATATTTCAATCATCACATGATGCATACAAGCTAAAGAAATCATGTCATTTCTATATCATTAAGGATATGATATCAAGAAAAATCAAGAAAAACATGATTCATTTGATAAATCTTTTTAATAAGGCGAAAGAATTATACAAGAATGCTTGTGAGAAATCTTGATTCATATAAGGAAAATCTTAAGTTATAAGTCCAAGAAATCAAGATCATAATTTATAAATATTTTCTTTAGCATCAATTTTCAATTCATGATAAAAGGGTATACAACCAATATAAAAGAATCATGATATAAAAAACATATCAATATCAAAGATCAAGTCATGATTCATTTGAATGTATCATCTCATTGTAAAAGAATCATATGAGAACATGATTCATGCATAAGAATTCTCAATAAGTCATGATTCCGAAAGATCGAGAGGAGTCGTGAATAAAAAAAATTTCAAATTCAATTCGTCAACTTCAAGCTCTTCATCAAAATTACTTTCAAGATTCATAAAATATCATAAATAGATTCATTAACACATCAGCAAAATCTCTTTCATAATTTACGAGATTCATAAAATATCATAAATGAAATCATTCATCTCAATAAGATGGGGATAGAAAATGCCTTTGCCTCTAATGTTAAACTAGAAACAAGTATCAACGTTCAAGACCGAGAGGCACATTTCATTATAAAGATCATTAAGTCCAAAAATATAACACGTCATCTCAAAATATTTCATCATAAAAATAAAAAAACATATTATTCCAAAACATAGGATTTTAAATCATCATTACTTCATATCCTCATTCATGATACCATAATATAAAATCATTAAGCTTGATACATCATTATCAAGCATGATTTCATAAGTTATGTTCAAATTTTCCGTACAAAAGCCAAGCATCATGTTTGAAACGAAAAAGTGATATGGAAATCATCAAGATAAATGCTTCTTAAGGCATATATAGATTTAATCTAATTTGGTGTACAAGCATTAGGTCAACATTTTGTTTCTTTATGATAAAACATGTAATTTTTATTTATAATTTTAAATTTAAAAAATCACTAGAAAGAAAAGCATGATATATTTTTGTAAAATTTTTATTTCCTATAAGCTAAATTGAGCAACTCATGAAAACATCAAATAATTTCATAATAATGTAAAAACATTTTGGATAAGTTACTTACCTTGTTGTCGAAAGTTGTTAAAGCACAATTCGCCATTTCGCCTTCGGATGCACTTGATTCTTGTTGGAGTTCTTTCTTCTTCTTTGGCCTCTTCTTCTTTCCAAGTTCAATTTTGTTCTTTAATTCTTGTTTTATAAACTTTTTAAATTTTATAGTCAAAAGTTCAAAGTCATAGTCATCATAGTCCTTATCACTTGAGTCATCATTCAAGTGATATTCTTTTTTTCAAAGTCCTAAATCCTTCTTGTTCTTTAGAAGGTGGTTCACATATTCATCATGTTCCAAGAAGCTCATTTCATATGTCATCAATGAGCCAATGAGTTCTTCAATAAAAATATTATTTAAATCTTTTATTTCTTGTATCATCGTTATTTTTGGATCCTACCTTTTTGGAAGGGATCTTAAAATTTTTGTTCACAAGTTCAAAACCCAAAAAAAATTTACTAAGGGCTTTTAGACCATTGATGGCATTCATAAACCAATTGTACATGTCTCTAATGGTCTCACTTAGTTTCATTCGAAAAAGCTCAAAATCATGCATTAAAAGGTTTATTTTTGAGTCTTTGACTCTACTAATGCCTTTGTGTGTGATTTTAAGAGTTTGTAAAATATCAAAAGCCATTTCACAAATAGAAATATGATTAAACTCGTTTTTATCTAGCACACAAAATAAGACATTAATAGCCTTTGCATTTAACGAAAATAATTTTTTCTCAAATTCATTCCATTCATTCCTAGGTTTAGAGGGTGTTTGAAATCTGTTTTCAATGATGTTCCATAAATCCTAATCCAAAGAAAATAAGAAAACTCTCATTCAAGTTTTTCAATTAGTGTAGTCCATCCCATTGAACATGGGAGGACGAATGATAGAAAAGCTCTCTTGAAATCCGAAAAGAGCCATTTTCTCTTGGGTGTAAATCCAAATGAGAAATACCATGCTATGATACCAACTATTAGGATCAGTTCAACACTAAAATGGAGGGGTGAATTAGTACAGTGGTAAAGATTATGTCAAATTCATTATTTCGGAAAATCATTTCGTATGAAAAGATTCATTTCGATGAAAGCCGATTTCGATTGCACTTTTATTTAAAAGATTCGTAAGTGAATATAGAAATATTCAAGTGATTGCAGTAAAGTGAAATGGTTTGCAGAGTGAATGAAAAGCGTAAAGTAAATGCAAACTAGATTTTATAGTGGTTCGGTTGTCCGACCTATGTCCACTCCCCAAGTAGAGTCCGGCTATTGGGCCTAGGCGGTACCATCACCCAGTTTGGGCGATACCACCACCCAGACCACCTAGGAGGCTGAACCCTTGGCGTTTCCACTACCTTAGTCTAGCGGTGCCACTGCTAGATAGGTTCTAGCAATACTGTTTAGGCCTTGAGTTCAGCCCAAACTAATTCGAGTATGGGCCCAATTGGACCTTAACTGAGTTGACCCAATTCCTACCCAATTAGACCTAATCCTACTTCGAGTTAGACAATTTATTACAAAGCTTAATCGAATTTGTTGCCTGGCATATCATTGGTCCATCGGCGCTTCATCTGATTCTTCAGCGTATCGTCCTCTCTTGCGGCTTGTTGCCCAATCGATGGTTGTCCTCCATAACTCCGATATCCTTAATGTAACTTCACTCTTCTTGGCCCATTGCCCAAATCCTTTGTCTAAAGCCTTCTGCTAATACGTCGACCGGTCCTCCAGCTCGACATCTAATCTTCTGACATGTTTTCCTCTAGCCCAACATCAATTCTTCCTGCTTCAATTGTCTAATCCTAATTGAAAGTAGACCTATGTGACTCAAAATATAATTAAATCATAAAACATAATCAATTAGTTTCATCATCAAAATCTGAGATTCAATACTAGAGAGAACCCTTACACCCCCACTCACCCCTCTCTTAGACTTAACCAACACTTAAACCTAGTAGGAGGAATTCTCACACAATTACAATAGAGTTTTTCCTTTTTTTGTTCTCAGCTAGTGTGTTTGCTAATCAGGGATAAGAGGGGTATTTATAGGCCTCAAAGGGATTCTATTAGAACCCTTGGGGATTCTAAGCTTGGGGTTGATCTCTATAGGGGATCGGCCTCTTTGGAACTCTATAGGGGTTCCTTCCTCCAAGTTGCTACTCAAAGGTTGCTAAAAGATTAATCTATTCCTTCATGAAAAGAGGGTGAATATATGGTTATTTATAGGGCTTCTAAACCCAAACTCCTAATATGACTCTTACTCAAGACTCCTACTTCTAACCAACTCCTACTTCTAATGAGGACTCCTTCTCTAGTAGGACTCCTAATTCAAATAGGACTTTTTCCCTAATAGGACTCCTACTTCTAATAGGACTCTTTCTCTAATAGGACTCCTACTTCTAATAGGACTCTTTCTCTAATAGGACTCCTACTTCTAATAGGACTCCTTCTCTAAGAAGCAACCTAACCCTAACTTAATCGGTCTCTTCACCTCTTTAATAGGGGTTGACTAGATAGGATTTACATGAATGCCCTTATCAATTAAGACTCTCATTGCTAGAGTCCTAACAGACCCACCCTCTTCAAATTATCCTTGTCCTCGAGGCTGACGTTCCATGAATTCTGAGAATTTGATCTTCAAGTCGTCATAGTTCTCCTAATTGGCATCTTCTGCTGGTAGGTTCGCCCACTATATTAATACTTCAGTAGTAGGTCGTCGTCATCGAGTCACGATCCGTCGATCAATAATGGCACTTGGTTGGGTCTGGAGCTCTCCTTCGGTAGTCATATTTGGTAGATGGCTTTAGGCTATCTCATGTTGTCCCAACTGGAGCTTCAAACACAATACATGGAAGACTAGATGGATTCAGGAGCTGGTGGGTAAGTCCAATCTATATACTACTGCTCTGATGCACTCCAAAATCTAGTAGGGTCCATAGAATCGAGGTGAAAGCTTCATAGATGCTCTGGTTTGGATTTATGTTTGCTTGTATGGTTGGAGTCGTAGGAAGACACAATCTCCGACTGAAAATTCTCTTTCGCTTTTGTGTTGATCATATTGTTGTTTCATCCTTGCTTGTACTGTAGTGAGATTATCTTTTAGCAACTTTAGCATTTTGTCTCTGTCCTATAGATCCCTGGCTACTTGTTCTACTTTAGAGGTGCCCGACACATATTTTGGAATTATAAGGGGGGGTCGACCATACATGGCCTCATAGGGACTACATTTTGTGGATGAATGATAAGTTGTATGATACCACCACTCAGCCTAGGGAAGCCACTTTGTCCATTCTTTTGGTTGGTCACTAGTGAAGCATCTGAGGTATGTCTCCAAACACCTGTTCACTACTTCAGTTTGGCCATCGGTTTGTGGGTGATATACCGTACGCATTTTTAATTTAGTGCCCTGCGTTTGGAATAACTCTATCCAAAATTTACTCGTGAAGACCCTATCATGATCACTTACAATAGATCTCGACATCTCATATAATTTTATAATATTCTCCATAAAGATTCGAGCAATACTAAAAGTAGTGTAGGGATTACGGATGGCACAAAAGTGAGTATACTTTGTAAGGCGATCAACCACGAAAAAAATTATACCTTTTCCTTATGATGAGGGAAGCCCTTCGATGAAATCCATTGGTATATCAGTCCATATTGATTCTGGGATGGGTAGAGGTTACAACTTTCCGGGACTTGCCACTGTCTCACCTTTGTGTCGTTGACATACATCACATTGTGCTACAAATTTAGCAATAATATTTTTCATCCCTATCCAATAAAAAATTTTCTTAATTATTTTATAGGTTCTAAGGAACCCAGAGTGCTCGGCCATAGGTGTGGAATGCATCTCTTGATGGATAGTCTTTATGCAAGTAGAATTTGGCATAAGCACAATGCGTCCCTTATATCGCAAGTCCTTTGAGTCCCAACTGTAATGAGCCACGGAGCTTAGTGCTTCCTGCAATTTTTTTATGATTTTACTTATTTTCAGATTATCTTGCCATTCCCTCCTAATATCCTCAAGGAAGTCGCTGATCGAAAATGAAATAGCAAAAAATTCAGCTTGCTCGGGTAGCCGCGAAAGCGCATCTACAACAACATTATCTTTCCCCTTTTTGTAAGTTATTTCATAATCATATCCAAGAAGCTTTGTTACCTATTTTTGCTGCTCGGGGAAAGATATCTTCTGCTCCAAGAAATATTTTAAGCTTTTATGGTCGGTCTTGATTTGAAAGCATCGCTCGATCAAGTATGGTCTCCATTTAGACACCGCATGCACAATCACGAGCATCTTCTTATCGTAAATAGTCATCTTGAGATGGGAAGGAGATAATGTCTTATTAGTATAAGTGAGGGGGCGGCCATCTTGCATTTGTACAACACCAAATTTTAACTCCGGAGGCCTCGGCTTCAATAATAAAAGTCTTACCGAAGTCGGGTAACGCTAGTACGGGCGTTGTTATCATTACGACTTTAAGTTTGTCGAAGGCAGTGGTGGCTTTGTCCGACCACTGGAAAGTATCTTTTTTCAGCAAGGAAGGGGTGCACTGATCTTTCCATAGTTTTTCATAAATTTATGGTAGTAACCTGTTAAACCAAGAAAGCCACGCAGCGATTTTATGTTACTCGGGGTCGGTCAGTTCTGCATTGCTTCAATTTTGGAGGGGTCCACTGCCACCCCTTCCTCTGATATGATATGCCCAAGATATTCCACCTTTTGTTGAAGAAAGTTACACTTCATTTTTTTTTATAAAAAGAACATGTTCTCGCAAAATTATCAAAACAAGTCATAAGTACTGAATATAACTTTCAAGAGAAGGGCCGTAAATAAGGATATCGTCGAAGAAAACTAGCACAAACTTATGAAGATAACTCTGGAAAATATTATTCATAAGGCTTTGGAAGGTGGAGGGAGCATTGGTGAGACCAAAGGGCATTACTAGAAATTCGTAGGGTCGGTTGTGCATTCGAAAGGCAGTTTTTGGTATGTCTTCTTCGCACACTCATATTTATTGATACCCGGATCAAAGGTCCAACTTTGTGAAGACTCATGCTCCCTTTAATTCATCAAGCAATTCATCTACTATTGGAATAGGGTACTTGTCCTTGATGGTTATGCCATTGAGAGCTCGATAATTAATGCACATTCATCATGTTCCGTCTTTCTTTCGTACAAGGAGCACCAGTGAAGAGTAGAGGCTGCAACTTGGCTAAATAACTCATGTTTCAAGCATCTCTTTTACAATCCTTTCTATTTTATCTTTCTAGAGATGTGGATACTAATATGGCCGAGTATTTGTTGGAGGTTTGCCTAGAAGAATTGGTATATGATGATCATGCCGGCGGTTAGGAGGTAGGCTACGTGGTTCATCAAATATATCTGAAAATTCAGCAAGCAAGGGAAGTAGGTTTAGATCTTCAACTTCGGTTGGCTCTCCCTTAGATTGTTGCTTAAGTTGTATCAAAAAGCCACTGCATACTTTGTGCAAAACTTTCTCCATTCTTTGTGTGCAAATCGTCATTATGTCGCCCCCACGTTTCCCGCACAGTAACACTTGTTTCCCCTTACTATAAAATTTCATAATTAATTTTAAAAAATTTCAGAAATCATCACCTAATGTCGTCAACCATTCGATGCCAAGCACAGCTTCATAATCATCGAGATGGAAGAGGAAAAAATCTACAATTATCTCTTGGTCCTACAGTAACAGTTTCACCCATGGGCACCTACGATCACACTTCAAAATTCATCCATCTATGACCTTAACATCAAACCTACTGCAATTCTCAATAGGTAAGGCCATTCGGATAGTAACCTTGCTGTTCATAAAATTATTAGTGCTCCCGGTGTCAATAAGAACAGTGATCGGTCATTACTTCAGAAATCCTCCCACTTTCATTATTTGCGAGTTCGTGTAACTGGCAAGGGCATGCATCGTAATATCAATTGGCTAGTGTTCTTTATCCATGACCTCTTTCTCATGCTCCTAGACCTCCTCCTCCATGTCTTCAAGAGGTTCAATCAGTAGGAGGTGACCGCTTTTGCAACGATGATCACGGTTCCATGGCTCATCGCAATGCTAACAAAGACCCTTTGTTGATCGGTCACGTGGTTCTTCTCTTGTCAATTTTTTTGGCAACGAAGGACAGCTGAGAGTAGAAGGGTGTTTATATGCTGAGGTTCTAGGAATGGTTCTCATCCTCCAAGCATCTTGGCTGAGATGTTCTTCTTGTATTCGGGCAAAAGAAATCATAGCCATCACGGTATGGGGCTGTCGCGCCTTAACTTCCCCTTTTATCTCTAGCTTGAGTCCTTCGATGAATGTTCATAACAATTGATAGTCAGTCCAATCATGAGCAAAGTAGGATAGCTTCTCAAATCTGGTTTGGTACTCTTGAATTATAGAGGTTTGTCGAATCTTTGCGAGTTGGTGTCAATATTTTCATACTTCATAGGTCCAAAATGGTTCAGCAGTGCATTCTTAAATTGATTCCATGTCAGAGCTCCATGATTATATTCCAGCTAATTATACCATTGAATAGAATCTCCTTCAAGATGGATGATAGCAATTTCCACCATAGCATCATCCGACGTTCGGTAGTAGCGAAAGAAACGTTCGATGCGCGAAATCCACCCTGCTAGGTCTCCTTCTTCCCATCTCGGGAAGTCCACCCTCATGTGTGGCTGAAGCATATCTGAGAGTTGTCTCTCCTTCTCTGGAGGTCTCTCTAAACTCTCTTATCACTGAAATTTGGTTGGACTCGGTGGTTGTCCAATTCTAAATTCTGCAAACAAAGCGCGTAATTCATCCTCCAAGCATGATTCAAGCCACGATTCAATTTGAGATTCTCATGCTTCAAATTTGGCATCAATTGGATCTTGAGAAGCCATAGCATATGCCTAGAGATCAGTGATGTCCTTGTCTTTTTTCTATTGATGGGTTAATGGTATGGGGTGGTGGAAGGTTCGGATAATAGATTGGTGATAGAAGGGTTCGGCTATAATTGTTTACTGTATTGGGCTACGGGTTTTGACATTGTTAGGATTATGAAAATAGGTTATGATGGCTGCATGTTAAGGCTAGATAGATGCCCTAAAGATGTCTTGGTTGGTGGCAGCAAGGTGGCTAGGGTTTGGTAGGTTACGGAGGAGAAAAAGGACAAAGGTGTAGCACCAGAATTTTTTGTCGAATAAATTTCAGCAGTAAAGATGTAATTTTTTTCAGAAATTTTCAATAGAGATTCAAGCAAAACTTAAAGGGAATCTACTGGTAAGGGAGAGGCAATGCTGTTAAAAATTTCGTAGAAAGAAACGACAGCAAGAAGTTTAGCAAAATTGAGGATCACGAAGAGGTACTATAGCAAATTTTTATGTCTAAAGTGCAGCAGTTTAGACGTAAAAGATAAGTGGTTTATATTGAGAATTTTTTGACAAGACCAAAGGGAAAACCACTATTAGGAAGTGTCAAAACCATCGTAAAAACTTCATAGAGATTTGGATAGAAAAAATACAGTAGCAAGATCAAAAAGATAGTGCTATGCGGTTGAAATTCTGTAATACAACTTTCGTTGTAGAGATGAAAACTTTACGACGAAAAGTTTATGCAGCAATATAGAAATGAATATTTTAGATTTTTTGAATAAGGATAACTAAACTACAGTAGCAGTAATATAGATAATCAAAATCTATTACAATTCATGAGAAGATTAAAGGATGATCTGCGGTGGTGGAGATGACAGCGAAATTCGGCGATGATCTTCTAGGCCATTGTGGGAATTGCTTTGGGCGATTGTGGAGGGCTAATGGATGGCTATGGAAGAGCAGTGAGATGCCAAGAACACTGCTCTGATACCAAGTGATAGAACCCTTATGGATTCTAAGCTTAGGGTTGATCTCTATAGGGGATCGGCCTCCTTGGAACTCCATAGGGGTTCCTTCCTCCAAGTTGCTGCTCAAAGGCTACTAAAAGATTGATCTATTTCTTTATGAAAAGAGAGTGAATACATGGCTATTTATAGGGCTTCTAAACCCCAACTCCTAATAGGACTCTTACTTAAGACTTTTACTTCTAACCAACTCCTACTTCTAATTAGGACTCCTCTATTAGGACTCTTAATTCTAATAGGACTCTTTCCCTAATAGGACTCCTACTTCTAATAGGACTCTTTCTCTAATAGGACTCTTACTTCTAATAGGACTCCTCTAAGAAGCAACGTAACCCTAACCTAGCTGGCCTCTTCACCTCTTTAATAGGGGTCCGCTAGATAGAATTTACATAAATACCCTTATCAATTAGGACTCTCATAGCTAGAGTCCTAACAGATTCAAACTTGGAGTCAAAATTTTAATCACCTTGAGTCTTCATAGTACTGGCGGTACCACCACTAGTATTGGGTGGTACCCTTGCCCAGTCTGCCCTAACACTGGGTGGTACCACCACCTAGTCTGGTAGTACCATCGCTTGACATTGGACGGTACCACCACTCAGTCTGTCGGTACCACCACCTAACATAATCTTGGAGATTATGTCTTGGAGACTGAGCTAGCAGTTCTACTGAATCTTGAATTTTGATGATGAAACTAATTGATTATATTTTAGTTATCCAACTATGTTTTGAGTAACGTAGATCTACTCTTGATCAAGATTAGATAATTAACACAGGATGAATCAACATTGCACTGGAGGAGAACATGTCAGGAGATTAGACATTGAGCTAGAGGACCAATCAGTGATCGGTAGAAGGCTTTAGACAATGAATTCGGGCATCGAACTAAGAAGAGCGGAGTTGTGCTAAAGAGATCAAAGTTATGAGCGTTAATTGCTAATTGGGCAGTAGGCTGCAAGAGAGGAGAATACGCCGAATAACCAGATGAAGCACCGACCAATGACGAGCTAGGCAACAGGATGTTGATTTTCATTATAAAATTTGTCTAGATCAAAGTAGGAGTCATTTAATTGGGTTGTAATTGAGCCAACCCAGTTAAGGGCTAATTGGGCTCGTACTCGAATGAGTTTGGGTCGAACTCAAGGCCTAAACAGGGTTGCTAAACCCTATCTAGCAGTAGCATCACTAAACTAGGGCGATGGTACCGCCTAGGGCTCGATCTCCTAGGTTGTTTGGGCAATGGTACCACCCAAGGATAGTATACCTAGGTGGTGGTACCACCCAATACACTGACCATGGTAGTATGCTAAGGCGGTGGTACCGCTTAGTGGCAGAAAGCCTGGGCGGTGGTACCACCAGAACCCGATAGACCCAGGATGGGATAGTTTTTGGCTTCAAGTTTGAATCCAATTGGAGCCTATAAATACCCCTCCCATCCCTGTGTTGAATACATAAGCACACAAACTTTAAAAGGAAGAAAACATTGTGAAAATCCTTTTATAAATCCCTCATCTAGCTTTCATTTGTTTTCAGCAAAAAGAGAGGAGTGTGTGAGTGCTTGTAAGGATTATCTCCTAAGCCCGTCAAAAGGAGAAGGTGCTGTAAGGGACTTTATCTTTGTTTGTTGGAAGGAAGACAATTAGTAGAAAGCCGATAGTCTCAAGTGAAGAAGAATCAGGAGTGGATGTAGGTTGGATGACCGAACCACTATAAAATTGGGTTTGCATTTCTATTCTTGTCGTTTACATTTTTGCAAACCACCTTACTTCCTCTACTTCTCCTTCTTAGAATCAGCTTCAAGTTTAAAGCATCATTCCTTTCCGGATTTAATTGAAATGGTTCTTTTCATACAAAATAAAGTTTTTTGAAATCTCTCGAAATTGTTGAATTTGTCGTAATCTTACCGTTGCACTAATTCACCCCCGCTCTCTTCTTAGTGCCAAACTAATCCTAATAGTTAGTATCAGAGTCTGGTATTTCTCTTTTGGATTCACACCAATGAGAAATGGCTCTTCATGGCTTTCAAGAGGGTTTTATGATCATTCGTTCTCCCTTCTTTAACGGGTTAGACTACACTTATTGAAAAACTTGAATGAGAGTTTTCTTACTTTCTTTAGATTTGAATTTATAGAACGTCATTGAAAACCATTTTCAAACTCCTAAACCGATAAACAAATGGCCGGATTTAGAGAAAAAATCTTTTTCGTCAAATGCAAAGGCTATGAATGCCTTATTTTGCTCTTTGGATAAAACCAAATTTAATCATGTTTCTACTTACAAAATAGCTTTCGATATTGGCACACACTTGAAATCATGAACGAGGGCACTAGTAAAGTCAAAGACTTGAAAGTAAACTTCTTAATGCATAATTTTGAGCTTTTTCGAATGGTACTAAGTGAGACTATTGCGATATGTACACCCGTTTCACGGATGTCGTTAATAGTCTAAGAGTACTTGGTAAATATTTTTTGAATTTTGAACTCATTAATAAGATCTTAAGATCCCTTCCAAAAGGGTGGGATCCTAAAATAATGACGATACAAGAAACTAAAGGTATAAATGATTTTTCATTGGAAGAACTAATCGGGTCATTAATGAACTATGAGATGACATTCTTGGAACACAATGAACATGATAAACATATGAACCACCTTCGAAAGTACAAGAAGGATTTGGAATTTTGAACTATGGAATACCACTTGAGAGAAAGCTCAAGTGATGAGGACGATGATGATGAGAACTTTGAACTTTTGATAATGAATTTTAAAAAATTTATAAAACAAAATTAAAGAACAAAAATAAACTTGAAAAGAAGAAAAGGCCACCGAAGATGAAGAAAGCATCGAAAGATGAATCAAGTGAAAGAGTTGCAAAATATGTTTTGACGACTTTTGACTACAAGGTAAATAACTCTCCCAATATTTGTTTACCTTATTATAAGATTACTTGATGTTTTTCATGAGTTTCTTGATTTAGTTTGTAGGAAATTTTTTTATCATGCTTCTCTTTCTAATGTTTTTTCCAAAAAAAGTTGATCATGAAAATTATATGTTTTTATATTAAAGTTTCATGCATGTTATGATTTGAAATTTTGAATGATGTATACAACATTATGAATGATAATTACATGAAGTGTGATAATGCAATTCCATGCATATGATTTCCATATCAATTTTTAGTTTCAATCTTGATGTATAGTTTTGACACAAAAATTAATATCATGATAATTGCATCTCATGCTTGTACACCTAATAAGATTAAATCCATGAATATTTATCTTGATGAATTCCATATCGCTTTTCATAATAATATAATGAAAATGTAAAATCATGTGTATCATGATGATTTGTTTTACAAAATTTGTTTTTCAGTTTTAAACTTGATACACATTGTTAATACGAAAGAAATGAGTATGCTTACATGTAATCTATCTACATTGCTCTTAATAAAATTTTTGAATGAAAGATTTTGATGATTTTTTTAGAATTATATAATAATGCTTTCGGTGTAAAAAATAATGCATGACTATAGTGTTCTCACACTAAGCTAGAATCATGTAAGTGTTGAGTCTCGAATTTTGATGATGAAACTAATTGATAGTGTTTTATTATCAAACAATGTTTTGAGTAACGCGTGTTAGGGATCGAGCGGCACTAAGAGGGGGGGGTGAATTAGTGCAGCGGAAAAAACGATAGATTTTCAGCGATTTAAAACAAGCTTTGGAAACTTCATACGAATGAATGCAATGTTTCGTTTGAACCCGGAAAGATTGCGTTTTAACTTTAAAGCATACGTAATAAGATGAAGATGAAGTTGAGTAAATAAGGCAGCAAGTGAAAAGGGTTTGCAGCAAAGTAAATAGCAAGAACGTAAATGCAAACCAGATTTTTATAGTGGTTTGGTCATCCGACCTACGTCCACTCCCGATTCCCCTTGCTTGAGGCCACCGGCTTTCTACTAGCTATCCTTCTTCTAATGGGCGAGGATGAACTCCCTCATAGCACCTCTCCTTTTGATGGGCTTAGGAGATAACCCTTACAAAGCACTCTTACCCCTCTCTTGGACTAGAACACTCTTAAGACTTATGGAAGATTTGACACACTTTCAAGAGAGTTTCCCCCTTCCTTTTTTTCAGTTCTAGTCACCTTTCATCTAAGAATATGAGGGGTATTTATAGGCCTCAAAGTGATTCAAATTTGGAGCCCAAACTTGGAGCCAAAAATTTGAATCTTTTGAGTTTTTCGGTGTTGTCAGTCCTGGCAGACACCTAGGCGGTGTTACCGCCCTAGCCAGGCGCTGCTACCGCCTGCTACAGTAGCCGAGGCGGTGCTACTGCCTGCTACAGTAGCCGGGCTACAGTAGCATGCACGTAGCCCAACATGCATGCATGCATGCACACATGCTGCTGGCCACATTGGCTGCTGGGCTCCACCGCCCAGCACAAATCTACATTTGGTTTGGGCTGAAAACTTGGCCCAAACCAGTTCCGAACAAGGCCCAATGGGCCCATACTTGGGTTAGAGGATTAACCCCTAATCCTAACCCAAATTAATGTGCTAACTACGAAATTAAAGACATTCCTAAGCTATTACAAAGTTCGCAAGTCAAGTCTTCTTCCTCGAGCTTCCGACGAACTTCCGATGGTCATCCGACGATCCCTCGGAAACTATCCTGTGGACTCCCGGCAAGCTCTCGGACTCCATGATGATTTTGGCGAGTTCCCCCGAGCTTCTTAGGCAAGCTCCGATCTTTCTTGGCAAGCTTCGCGAACTTCCGACGAACCTCCCGGTGAACTTTCGAAAATCCTTCGGCAAGCTCCCTACTCGTTCTCGACTGGTTCCGGTAGCACTCCCAATGAATCTTCGGACTTCCGTCAAACTCTCGAACTCCCAACGATCCATCGCACTTGACTTCGGCCCTTGGTTTCGCTTTACGCCTTCATCCCTTTCGTAGTTACTCCTGCACAAACAAACACCAAACACTCTACTTCGATCTAGACAGTTATTACAACGTGAATTGACATTCAGTTGCCCGGCACATCATTGGTCGGTGCTTCGTCCGATCCTTCGGCACATCACCCTCTCTAGCGGCTTGTTGCCCAATCGATGGTTGATCTCCGCAACCTCGATATCTATAGCGCAACTCCGCACTTCTTGGCCCGATGCCCGACGTACGAAGCCTCCTGCCGATAGTCGACCGAACCTCCAGCTCGACATCCAATATCCTGACGTGATCACCACCGGCGCAACGTCAATTCCTCCAGCGTCAACTGTCTAATCCTGATCGATAGTAGACCTGTGTAACTCAAAACGCAGTTAGACCACAAATCACACTTAATTAGTTTTACAATCAAAATCTGAGATTCAACAATCTCCCCCTTTTTGATGATGACAACTAATTGATGACTGACGGAGTTAACCATAACTCCCCGGAGTTTAACACAAACTCCCCCTATCAATATGCAATTGATAGAACCCTTGGATTATCCCAAATCCAAGTAACATTCATCACAATGTTAAGAGAATCCATTTAAACCATCATGCAAATATATAAAATATTCAAGCATCATTATATTGCATGAAGTCATCAATCTACTTCTCCCCCTATATCATCAACAAAAAGGAGAAGTAGCATTATAGCTAGTTTAAAAGATATGCAGATTTTTACAAGAAACTAGCTTGCACTTTGCAAGATATGCAGATTTTTACAACATCATACAACATTTTGCAATACAACATTAAGTTATACCATTCAATCATAGCAAGTTTCAAAGATGGGCAATGATGGTAATTTTCACTTGCCTGTTGAGATGTGCAAGTTGCACTTTCTTTGCTTCCTTTGCATGTTTCTAGCTAGCAAAATTTTTCTTTACGATACACAAGCTAGTAATTAATCTTCCCCCCCTTTGTTTTGTCAAAAAGTGGAGTACAAATAGCCAATGCTTTGATCATGACAAAATAACAAATTTACAATATGAATTTTTAACATATTAAGTCATGAATTCAAGGGAGTCAAAAATCAATATATGAGATAAAAAGATGATAAGCAAACAATCAATAATGATAAGCAAGCTAACATACTTTGCGACACGTAAGTTAGCTTCCTTTCAATTCTTCTCTTTTGTAACTAAGTTTCACCTTTGCAAGCTATCAACTTTTGTTTGCAATGAGCTAGCAATTATGTATGATCACTTTAAACATATATGCTAACTTTTCATACAAATATAAAGGCATGGCAAGTGTAACATTCCAAATTTTCAAAGTTTTGCATTTTGCTTCTTTCAAGATAGCAATATTTGCATCCTTTGAAATAGCAATCCTTCTTCTTCTTGTGAAATTGCAAGGTAGCAATTTTTCTCCCCCTTTGTCTTTGTCAAAAAGAAGGGAGGACTAAATGGCTAAAAATTTCAATCATTATACAAGCCATTTTTCATATCAATTATAAATTTGCATCAATAAAAATATATATCAATTGTTCAATCATTACATGATGCAAATAAGACAACAATGCAAAGAAATCATGTCATGACGGATATCAATATATAAATTCAACAAGGATCACAACCAAAAGATATCATTCATGATTCATAATTTTCTTTTTAGCAAGATCAAAATTCATATTTATCAATTTTTTAATTCAAGATAAATATCATATAACCAAGAATCATGATATATAAAAGTATATCAATCTCATAGATCAAGTCATGATTCATAATTTATCATAAAGAAAATTAATTTTCAATCATTGTACAAGGCAAAGAAATCATATCACTTATAGGATCATGAAATATATGACATCAAGGCTCATGATCCATTTGAAAAGATATAGCATAAAGAGTAACTTGATTCATGTATAAGATTTTTCATCAAGATCACATTTCATAAGAATCAAGATATCAAGATCACAAATTCATAAAAATTCAAGTATTGAATTCCGAGAAATCAAAAGACAAGATACAAACGATCTTGATTTATAAAGAACTTCAAGTTATAATTTGCAAGATCATAATTTCACTAAAATTTCTTTATAGCTAAATGAAGTCGTTTAAAACTTGATTCAAGCATTAAATATGTCTTAACAAGTCATAATTCCAAAAGATTCAAGAATCGTTAAAAGAAAAATCATTCAAGCTCAATTTGTCAACTCAAAACTCATAATCAAAATCATTTTAGAGATTTAAAATGCTAGCTATATGCATTAATCATGACAAGTGATATATCAAAAGTCTACATCAATATTTCAATTATCATGTCATGAACCATATAAAGTGGTATTGAAACATGAGAGAAAAGTTCAAATTGCACATACAATGTTTCAATCATCAAAACATATTTTCTCAAATTGAGTATCAATAAGTTAATAGAAAATAATTTATATTTTTCTTCATATAACATGGGAGAAACATAAGAGAGTATAGAGATAAAAAACTCAAGTTATCAAGATGATGATCTCATAAAAGTAATTCAAAACCATAGTTTCGTGAAACAAGAGATAAGTTATATTTCATTTGGAAAATTTTCTTTTCAAGTAATTCTTTTCATCTAAATATGCCTTTGTCTTTATATACCAAGATAAGCATGAAAGTTCAAGATGTAAAGGCAAACTCATAAGGCATTATCAAGACAAAAATGTAACACATTATTTCAAGACATGAGTTTCAATATATCATGATAATGTGTTTCATTTTAAGTTATTTGTTTCATGTAAGTGTACTCATGTTTCAAAAGATGAGTATCAAATTTTAAAACCGAAACATGAGTTTGTCATCAAGATATGATATCACAAGGTCATTAAGCATGATAACAAACTTCTAATATTTTCATTTCAATGATGATTACATAAGGTATGTCCAATTATATATATGAAGATCATCATTGTATTACTTTGAAATACAAGTTGTCATGTAGTCCATTAAGATCAAAAGCATTACACGTAAAGCATCATGATAGTGCAATTTCTCATTTTTTGTGTTCCATTTCAAGTGATTTGACGTTCATATGAGTATACTCATGTTTTTCATATAGATCCAAAGAGCAAGTTTCAAGAGAAATCATTAAGTCCAAAAACATGAAGCACATTTTTAAAAATATTTATCATGTTTATTTTCATGAGATTCACAAGACTCATAACATGAATTCATTCATCTCAATAGAATAAAAAAGATATTTTCATTTTAAGCAATTTGATGTGAGCATATTCAAAATTTTTATGAAAACATGTATCAAAATAAAACACAAGCTTAGTCATAAAATCGTCAAGACCAAATATGTAAAAATGATAGCACACTTTCAATTTTTATGTTAAAAGGCCATGTTCAAATTTTTGCCAAAATCATGCATCTATTTATAAATTCAAAAAAATATGTTTCATCATCACAATATGACACTTTATTACTTCAAAAGCTCATGCATGATATAAAATCATCAAGCATCATATTTGGAGATAATGTAAACCATCAAGATACACATGCATGGATTAATCCTAAGCATTATCACAAATCTTGCATCATTCATATGTTTATTTTTCAAAAATACTATAAAGAAAAGCATAATATAATTTCAAATTTTTTTTAATTTCTAAAAACACAAGAAAAGCATTAAAAAAAATTCCTACTAACTAAGATAAGCATTCATGGAAATCATCATGTAATTTCAAAATAATTCAAGGAAGTTAAGTTACTTACCTCATTGTCGAAGCCCATTAAAGCGTAGTTTGCTTCTTCTTTCCTTGATTCTTCTTGGTGAGCCTTCTTCTTCTTCATTGGTCTCTTCCTCCATTCAAGTTCATTGTTGATTTTAGATTTTTGTTTAATGAACTTATTAAGATCGATTAAAGGTTCAAAGTCCTCTTCATTGTCCTCATCACTTGAGTCATCACTCAAGTGGCATTCTCTTGTTCTAAGTTCAAAAACCTTCTTGTTCTTTAGAAGGTGGTTCAAATGTTCAACATGTTCATCATGTTCCAAGAGTGTCATTTCATAGGTCATTAATGACCCGATTAATTCTTCAAGTGAATAATCATTCAAGTTTTTAGACTCCTGAATAGCCGTAATTTTTGGATCCCAACTCTTTGGGAGGGATCTTAAAATCTTGTTTACTAAATCAAAACTTGAAAATGATTTATCAAGACTTTTCAAGCTATTGACGATATCTGTAAAGCGGGTGTACATATCGCCAATAGTTTCGCTTGGTGTCATTCGGAAGAGCTCAAAATTATGCAACAAGAGGTTTAATTTCAAGTCTTTAACTCTACTAGTTCCCTCATGCGTGATTTCAAGTGTTCGCCATATATCAAAAGCCATTTCGTAAGAAGAAATTCGATTGAACTCATTTTTATTCAAAGCACAAAATAAAGCATTCATAGCCTTTGCGTTTAAAGAAAACGACCTTTTCTCCAAATTCGACCATTCGTTCGTCGGTTTAGAGGAAGGTTGAAAGACATTTTCGATGATGTTCTACAAATCCAAATCCATTGAAAGTATGAAAACTCTCATTCGAGTTTTCCAATAAGTGTAGTCCGATCCATTAAAGAACGGTAGACAAAAAACCGAAAAGCCCTCTTGAAAACCATTTAGAGCCATTTCTCATGGGTGTAAATCCGAAAGAGAAAGAACGTGGCTCTGATACCAATTGTTAGGGATCGAGCGGCACTAAGAGGGGTGAATTAGTGCAGCGGATAAAATGATAGATTTTCAATAATTTAAAATAAGCTTTGGAAACTTCGTACGAATGAATGCAACGTTTTATTTGAACCCGGAAAGATTGCATTTTAACTTTAAAGCATACGTAATAAGATGAAGATAAAGTTGAGTAAACAAGACAGTAAGTGAAAAGGGTTTGCAGCAAAGTAAATAGCAAGAACATAAATGCAAATCAGATTTTTATAGTGGTTCAGTCATCCGACCTACGTCCACTCCCGATTCCCCTTGCTTGAGGCCACCGGCTTTCCACTAGCTATCATCCTTCTAATGGGTGAGGATGAACTCCCTCACAGTACCTCTCCTTTTGACGGGCTTAGGAGATAACCCTTACAAAGCACTCTTACCCCTCTCTTGGACTAGAACACTCTTAAGACTTAGGGAAGATTTGACACACTTTCAAAAGAGTTTCCCCCTTCCTTTTTTTCAGTTCTAGTCACCTTTCATCCAAGAATATGAGGGGTATTTATAGGCCTCAAAGTGATTCAAATTTGGAGACCAAACTTGGAGTCAAAAATTTGAATCTTTTGAGTTTTTTGGTGTTGTCAGTCCTGGCAGACACCCAAGCGGCATACGCTTCGCTTGACCAGCGGTGCTACCGCCGCTTCTGATAGCCGGGCGCTGTAGTAGCAGGGCACGCTACAGTAGCTGGGCACGCTACAGTAGTAGGGCGCGCTACAGTAGCCGGGCGCGCTACAATAGCCGGGCTATAGTAGCATGCACGTAGCCCAGCATGCATGCATGCATGCACACATGCTGCTAGCCACATTGGCTACTGGGCTCCACCGCCCAACACAAATCTACATTTGGTTTGGGCCGAAAACTTGGCCCAAACCAGTTCCGAACAAGGCCCAATGGGCCCATACTTGGGTTAGAGGATTAACCCCTAATCCTAACCTAAATTAATGTGCTAACTACAAAATTAAAGACATTCCTAAGCTATTACAAAGTCCGCAAGTCAAGTCTTCTTCCCTCGAGCTTCCGATGAACTTTCGGCGGTCTTCCGACGATCTCTCGGAAACCATCCTGCGGACTCCCGACAAGCTCTCGGACTCCACGATGATTTTGGCGAGTTCCCCCGAGCTTCTTTAGCAAGCTCCGATCTTTCTTGGCAAGCTCCACGAACTTCTGACAAACCTCCCGGTGAACTTCCGAAAACCCTTCGGCAAGCTCCCTACTCGTTCTCGGCTGGTTCCGGCAGCACTCCCAATGAATCTTCGGACTTCCGTCAAACTCTCGAACTCCCAACGATCCATCGCACTTGACTTCGGCCCTTGGTTTCGCTTTACGCCTTCATCCCTTTCATAGTTACTCCTGCACAAACAAACACCAAACACTCTACTTCGATCTAGAGAGTTATTACAATGCGAATTGACATTCAGTTGCTCGGCACATCATTGGTCGGCGCTTCGTCCGATCCTTTGGCACATCATCCTCTCTAGCGGCTTGTTGCCCAATCGACGGTTGACCTCCGCAACCTCGATATCCATGGCGTAACTCCGCACTTCTTGGCCCGATGCCCGACGTACGAAGCCTCCTGCCGATAGTCGACCGAACCTCCAGCTCGACATCCAATATCCTGACGTGATCACCTCCGACGCAACGTCAATTCCTCTAGCGTCAACTGTCTAATCCTGATTGATAGTAGACCTGCGTAACTCAAAACACAGTTAGACCACAAATCACACTCAATTAGTTTCATCATCAAAATCCGAGATTCAACAACGCGGGTCTACTATCGATCAGAATTAGACAATTGACATAGGATGAATCAGTGTTGCGCCAGAGGAAATCACGTCAGGAGATTGGACATCGAGCCAGAGGTTCGATTGACAATCGATAGAAGGCTTCGGACATCGAGCATCAGACCAAGAAGATTGGTGTTGCCCTAAGGAGTTTAGGGTTGTGGAGGTCAACCGCAGATTGGGGAATAGACCACAAGAGAGGATGGTGCACCAAAGAATTAGACAAAGCGTCGACGAATGACGTGCCAGGCAATAGGATGTTGATTCATGTAATAATTGTCTAGATCGAAGTAGGGTTAATATTTACTTAGTGTGCAGGATTAACTATGATAATGATGAAGACATAAAGCGAAATAAAGTGTCAGAGTCAAGTACGATGGAATCATTGGGAGTTCGAGAGTTCAACGGATATCTGAAGATTCATTGTGAGTGCTGCCGGAACTGGCCGAGAATGAGTAGGGAGCTTGCCAAAGAGTTTTTCGAAGTTTGCCAAAAAGATTCACTGGAAGTTCGTGGAGCTCGCCGAGAAAGATCAAAGTTTGCCAAAGAAACTTGTCACTCTTCAAGATCATCGCGAAGTTTAGGAGCTTGTTGGGAGTCCGCAGAATGGTGTCTAAGGGTTCATCGGAAGACCATCGGAATTTCGCAGGAAGCTCGCCAAAGGAAGACTTGATGTGTTGGACTTTGTATTAGCTTAGAAAATGTCTTTAATTTTGTAGTTAGCATGTAATTGGGGTTAGGATTAAGTGTTAATCCTATAATCCTGGTAGGAACCAACTAGGCCCGGTAATGGACTAGTTTGGATCAGGTTTAAGGCCTAACCAAAAGTGCTGGACCTGTTTGGCGGTGGCACCACCAGACTAGGGCAGTGGCACCACCCTAGGATGTATTAGGCAGTGGTACCACCCAATACACTGACTATGATAGTGTGTCAGGCGGTAGTACAGCCAGACTGGGCGGTGGTATCACCTAGTGTCAAGGTCAAACTAACGATGGTACCACCAGTGACAGACGGTGGTACCACTAATACCTAGTAAACTCGGGATGAAATGGTTTTTGGCTCTAAGTTTGAATCAGATTGGAGCCTATAAATACCTCTCTCATCCCTGGGTTGAATAGATAAGCACATATACTTTAAAAGTGAGAAAATGATATTCAAATCACTTTAGAAATCCCTCCTCTAGTTCTCATTTGTATTCCACCGTAAGAGAGGAGTGAAGTGCTTGTAAGGATTATCTCTTGAGCCCGTCAAAAAGAGAGAATGCTGTATGGGAATTGGTCTTTGCTCGTTTACCTAAGGGCTACTTCATTAGATTTAAAGAGGGATTGGTCATATGAACCTCCTTCTAACCTTTTCCCTTTGTCTCTTGATGATCTATTAGGAGCCATATCTAATCATGATGATAGATCAAGAAAGAACTTTAAGGAATAAGTCATGTATTGAAAAGAGAAAAAAAATTCAGATGCTATCTTATATGAGATTTCTTGGGAGGTCTTGATCCAAGATAGAACCCTCTCTTAGTCATCTAAAGGGTTTGAATAAGGTTTAGAGAGGTTTAGAGGGGATGGGAAGAGAGTTAGGGGGTGATTCCACTGTTGGCCCTAGCCCCCCCTTTGTATAAGGGGACTCTTGGGCGGTGTCACCACCAACCGAGCGGTGCCATTGCTTGGGGACCGAGCGCCTAGGCGGTGCTACCGCCAGTTCTGGCGATGCCACCGCTGGCACACTTAAAAATATAATTATTTTTTTTTCAAAAGATTAAAATAAATTAGTGTCTTGTAGCACTCTTTAAGATGTCATAAGATAATTACGAAGTAAAAAAAATGAAGTCAAATCCACGAAAACCAAAAAGATAATGAAAAATTTTGGAAAAGGCATACAATAAAACTCATTCATGAGGACAATTCAATATGCCTAATTACCTTCTAATAAAGTCAAATTATTCTTCATTTAAGGTTTTTGTGAAAATGTCCGCTAATTGATGCTTTGTATCAATAAATTCCAAAATGACATCATTATTATTGATGTGATCTCGTATAAAGTGATGCCTAATGTCAATATGCTTAGTTCGAAAGTGTTGAATAGGATTTTTGGTTAGACAAATAGCACTTGTGTTATCTCATTTTATGAGAATATTTTTTAAATGAATTCCATAGTCTTCTAATGTATTTTTCATCCAAATAAATTGTGCACAACATACACTTGCGGCTATGTATTCGGCCTCAGTCATAGATAGTGCAATCGAGTTTTGTTTCTTGGAAGACCAAGAAACAAGTGCATGTCTTAAAAATTGGCATATTCTGGATGTGCTTTTTCTATCTATTCTACACCCGTCAAAATCCGCATCTGCATAGGCTTTTAAATCAAAATCATCGGATTTAGGATACCATAATCCTCGGTTAGAAGTTCCTTCAAGATATTTAAGTATTCTTTTAACAGCTTTAAGGTGAGATAACTTAGGATTAGCTTGGAATCTTACACATAAATTTACACTAAACATGATATCCGGTCTAGTTGCGATGAGGTAAAGTAAGCAACCTATCATCCCCCTATATATTTTTTGATCAAAACTTTCTCCACTTTCGTCCATGTCTAACTTAGTGGAAGTACTCATAGGAGTGTTTACTAGTGGAAAAGCCGATGACCTTAAGAGAAGAGGAATCGGGAGTGGACATATGTCGTATGACCGAACCACTATAAAAATTGTGTTTGCATTTACTTATTAGTCTTTATATTTTAGGAAACCTTATTTACTTGCTACTTCACCTCCTCATCTCCTTCTTACGAATCATTTTAAGTCTAAATGTAATCAAAATTAGATTTCATCGAAATGAAGTTTTCATCATACGAGGTTTTCCAAAATCATTTTAAATTACTGAAATTATCGTACTTAACCACTATACTAATTCACCCAACCCCCCTGCTGTTCTTAGTGTTGCTCTAGATCCCAATAATTGGTATCATAGCCATATTGTTTCTCTTTCGGATTCACACCTGCGAAAAATGGCTCTTCACGACTTTCAAGAGGGTTTTTTAATTATTCATCCTCTATTATTTAACGGATCGGACTACACATATTGGAAAACTCGAATGAGAGTTTTCTTGATTTCTTTGGATTTAAACTTTTGGAATGTCATTGAAAATGACTTTCAACTTTCCTCTAAACCAATGAACGAATGGTCGGATTTAGAGAGAAAATTTTTTTCATTAAATGCAAAAGGTATGAATGTCTTATTTTGTCCTTTAGATAAAAACGAGTTTAATCAGATTTCTACATATGAAACGACTTTTGATATTTGGCACACACTTGAAATCACACGAGGGAACTAGTAGAGTCAAAGACTCAAAAGTAAACCTCTTATTGCATGATTTTGAGCTTTTCCGAATGATACCAAGTGAGACTATCAACGATATGTACACTAGTCTAAGAGCGCTTGGTAAATGTTTTTTGAATTTTGATCTCATAAATAAGATCTTAAGATCCCTTCCAAAAAGGTGGGATCCTAAAGTAACTGCAATACTGGTACAGAGTGGCACTAAAAGGGGGGGGGGTTGTTAGGACTCTAGCTATGAGAGTCCTAATTTATTTTCATTGATAAGGGCATTCATGTAAATCCTATCTAGCCGCCCCTTATTAAAGAGGTGAAGAGGCCGGCTAGGTTAGGGTTAGGTTACTTCTTAGGAAAGGAGTCCTATTAGTAGTAGGAATCCTATTAGGAAAAGAGTCCTATTAGAAGTAGGAGTCCTATTAGGAAAAGAGTCCTATTAGAAGTAGGAGTCCTATTAGGAAAAGAGTCCTATTAGAAGTAGAAGTCCTCTTAGGTAAAAAGTCGTATTAGAATTAGGAATCCTACTAGAGAAGGAGTCCTAATTAGAAGTTCATTAGAAGTAGGAGTCTTGAGTAAGAGTCCTATTAGGAGTTGGGGCTTAGAAGCCCTATAAATAGCCATGTATTCATCCTCTTTAATCAATGAATAGATCAATATTTTTGCAGCCTTTGTGCAGCAACTTGGAGGAAGGAACCCCTATAGAGTTCCAAGGAGGCCGATCCCCTATAGAGATCAACCCCAAGCTTAGAATCCGCGGAGGGTTCTAACACTTGGTATCAGAGCAGCGTTCTTGGCGTCTCACTGCCCTTCCACAGCCATCCACTAGCCCTCCACAACCGCGCAAAGCAATTCCCACAATTGCTTAGAAGATCATCGCTGAATTCCGCCGTCATCTCCACCACCGTAAATCATCCTTGGATCTTCCCGTGAATTACAACAGGTTCTGGTTATCTACCCTACTGCTGCTGCAATTTAGTTATCCTTATTCAAAAACTCCAAAAAAATTCGTTCCTATAATTGCTGCATAAAACTTTTCGTCATAAAGTTTTCATCTCTACAATGAAAGTCGCACTGCAGAATTTCAGCCGCATAGCACTGTCTTTTTGATCTTGCTACTGCGTTTTTTTCTAACCAAATCTCTATGAAATTTTTACGACGACTTTGACACTTCCTAATAGTGGTTTTCCCTTTGGTTTTGTCGAAAAATTCTCAATAAAAACCACTTATCTTTTACGTCCAATCTGCTGCACTTTAGATGTAAAAATCTGCTATAATACCTCTCCGTGATTCTCAATTTTGCCAAACCTCTTGTTGTCGTTTCTTCCTACGAAATTTTTTACAGTATTACCTCTTCCTTATCAGTAGATCCCCTTTGAGTTTTACTTGAATCTCTTTTGAAAATTTCTGGAAAAAATTACATCTTTACTGCTGGAATTTTTTCGGCGAAAAATCTGGTATTGCACCTTTGTCCTTTTTTCTTCTCCGTAACCTACCAAACCCTAGCCACCTTGCTGCCACAAACCAAGACGTCTTTAGGGCATCCCTCTAGCCTCAAGATGTAGCCATCATAACCTAGTTTTATAACCCTAACAGCATAAAAAACCACAGCCCAAAATAGTAAACCATTACTGGCTGAACCCTTCAATCACCGATCCATTGTCCGAACCTTCCACCACCCCATGCCATTAACCCGTCAATAGAAAAAAGACAAGGGCATCTCTGATCTACAGACATATGCTATGGCTTCCCAAGATCCAATTGATGCCAAATTTGAAGCATGGGAATCTCGGATTGAATCACGGCTTGGATCGCGCTTGGAAGACAAATTGCGCGCTTTGTTTGCAGAATTCAGAATTGGACAACCATCGAGTCCAACCAAACTACAGCAAGGAGAGAATTTAGAAAGGACCCCAGAGAAGGAGGGACAGCCCTCGGACATGCTACAGCCACGCATGAGGGTGGACTTCCCACGATGGGAAGAAGGAGACCCGGCGGGGTGGATTTCGCGCGCAGAACGTTACTTTCGCTACTACCGAACGTCGGATAATGCTATGGTGGAGATTGCTGTCATCCACCTTGAAGGAGATGCTATTCAATGGTACAATTGGCTGGAATATAATCATGGGGCTCCGACATGGAATCAATTTAAGAATGCACTGTTGAACCGTTTCGGACCAACGGAGTATGAAAATATAGACGGCCAACTCGCAAAGATTCGACAAACCTCGACGATTCAAGAGTACCAAACCAGGTTTGAGAAGCTATCTTACCTTGCTCGTGATTGGACTGACCGTCAATTGTTAGGAACATTTATCGAAGGACTCAAGCCAGAGATAAAAGGGGAAGTTAAGCGCGATGACCCGCACGTGATGGCTGCGATTTCTTTTGCCCGAATACAAGAAGAACGACTTAACCAAGATGCTCGGAGGATGAGAACCACTCCTGGAACCTCAACATATAAACCTCCTTCTGCTCCCAACCATCCTTCGCTACCCGCAAAATTGACAAGAGAAGAACTACGTGACCGATCAGCAAAGGGTCTTTGTTGTCATTGCGACGAGCTATGGAACCACGATCATCGCTGCAAAAGGGGCCACCTCCTATTGATTGAACCTCTTGAAGACATGGAGGAGGAGGTCCAGAAGCATGAGGAAGAGGTCACGGATGAAGAACAGCAGCCAATTGATATTACGATGCATGCCCTTGCGGTTATGCGAACCCACAAACAATGAAAGTGGGAGGATTTACGAAGCAACAACCAATCACCGTTCTTATTGACACTTTGGGAGCACTAATAATTTTATGAACAGCAAGGTTGCTGTCCGGATGGCCTTACCTATTGAGAATTGCAGCAGGTTCGATGTTAAAGTCGCAGATGGGCGAATTTTGAAGTGTGATCGTAAGTACCCACGAGTGAAACTGTTGCTGCAGGACCAAGAGATAATTGCAGATTTTTTCCTCCTCTCTCTCGATGATTATGAGGCCGTGCTTGGCATCGAATGGTTGATGACATTAGGTGATATTTCTTGGAATTTTTGAAACTAATTATGAAATTTTATAGCAAGGGAAACAGGATATCTTGTGACGGGAAGCGTGGGGCGACGTAACGACGATTTGCACACAACGAATGGAGAAAGTTTTGCACAAAGCATGCAGCGGCTTTTTGGTACAACTTGAGCAGCAACCTAAGGGAGAGCCAACCAAATTTGAAGATCCAAACCTACTTCCCTTGCTTGCTGAATTTTCAGATATATTTGACGAACCACGCAGCCTACCTCCTAACCGCCGACACGATCATCGATACCGATTCTTCCAGGAAACCTCCAGCAAATACTCGACCATATTGGTATCCACATCTCCAAAAAGATGAAATAGAAAGGATTGTAAAAGAGATGCTTGAAACAGGAGTTATTCGGCCAAGTTGCAGCCCCTACTCTTCACCAGTGCTCCTCGTACGAAAGAAAGACGGAACATGGCGAATGTGTGTTGATTACCAAGCTCTCAACGACATAACCGTCAAGGACAAGTATCCTATTCCAGTAGTAGATGAATTGCTTGATGAATTAAAGGAGCACGAGTTTTCACAAAGTTGGACCTTTGATCCGGGTATCATCAAATACGAGTGTGCGAAGAAGACATATCAAAAGCGCCTTTCGAACGCACTGCGGTCACTATGAATTTTTGCTTTCTTCAACAAAAGATGGAATATATTGGGCATATCATATCAGAGGAATGGGTGATAGTGGACCCCTCCAAAATTGAAGCAATGCAGAACTGGCCAACCCCGAGGAACATAAAATCACTGCACGGCTTTCTTGGTTTAACAGGTTACTATCGTAAGTTCGTGAAAGACTATGGAAAGATCAGTGCACCCCTTACTTCCTTGTAGAAAAAAGATGCTTTCCAGTGGTCGGACAAAGCCACCACCGCCTTCGACGAACTTAAAGTCGCAATGATAACAACACCGATACTAGCATTACCCGACTTTGATGAGACTTTTATTATTGAAGCTGATGCCTCCGGAGCAGGAATTGGTATTGTACTAATGCAAGATGGCCGACCCCTCGCTTATACTAGTAAGACGTTATCTCCTTCCCACCTCAAGATGACTATTTACGATAAGGAGATGCTCGCGATTGTGCATGCGATGTCCAAATGGAGACCGTACTTAATTGGGCGACGCTTTCACATCAAGACCAACCATAAAAGCCTAAAATATTTCTTGGAGCACATCGGAGCAGTAGCATACAGATTGGACTTACCCGCCAGCTCCCGAATCCATCCAGTCTTCCATGTATCATGTTTGAAGCTCAAGTTGGGACAACACGAGACAGCCCAAAGCCATCTACCAAATATAACTACCCAAGGAGAGCTCGGACCCAACCAAGTGCCATTATTGATCGGCGGCGACGACTTAATTGCCTCTTGAAGTGTTAATACAGTGGGCAAACCTACCAGCAAAAGATGCCACTTGGGAGAACTACGATGACTTGAAGATCAAATTCCCAGAATTCATGGAACGTCAGCCTCGAGGACAAGGCTGATTTGAAGAGGGCGGGTCTGTTAGGACTCTAGCTATGAGAGTCCTAATTTAGTTTCATTGATAAGGGCATTCATGTAAATCCTATCTAGCCGCCCCTTATTAAAGAGGTGAAGAGGCCGGCTAGGTTAGGGTTAGGTTACTTCTTAGGAAAGGAGTCCTATTAGTAGTAGGAATCCTATTAGGAAAAGAGTCCTATTAGAAGTAGGAGTCCTATTAGGAAAAGAGTCCTATTAGAAGTAGAAGTCCTCTTAGGTAAAAAGTCCTATTAGAATTAGGAATCCTACTAAAGAAGGAGTCCTAATTAGAAGTTCATTAGAAGTAGGAGTCTTGAGTAAGAGTCCTATTAGGAGTTGGGGCTTAGAAGCCCTATAAATAGCCATGTATTCATCCTCTTTAATCAATGAATAGATCAATATTTTTGCAGCCTTTGTGCAGCAACTTGGAGGAAGGAACCCTTATAGAGTTCCAAGGAGGCCGATCCCCTATAGAGATCAACCCCAAGCTTAGAATCCGCGGAGGGTTCTAACAGGGGTGAATTAGTGCAACGGATTAAACTGAATAAAGTTTGAAAACCGATTCCGGAGATTTGCTTAAGAACTTGATTCAGCGAAATAGACTTTAACTTGAAAATATTTAGGTAAATGAAATTGGAAGTTGGGAGAAGAAATCCGATTAGTTTGTGTTGAATCTCGGATTTTGATGATGAAACTAATTGAGTGTGATTTGTGGTCTAACTGCGTGTTGAGTTACACAAGTCTACTTTCGATCAGGATTAGACAGTTGACGCTGGAGGAATTGACGTTGCACCGGAGGTGATCACGTCAGGATATTGGATGTCGAGCCGGAGGTTCGGTCGACTATCGGCAGGAGGCTTCGTATGTCGAGCATCGGGCCAAGAAGAGCGTGTTACGCAAAGGATATCGGGATTGCGGAGGTCAATTGCCGATTGGGCAATGGACCGCAAGAGAGGATGATGTGCCGAAGGATCGGACGAGGCACCGACCAATGACGTACCGGGCAACTGAATGTCAATTCGTGTTGTAATAACTGTCTAGATCGAAGTAGAGTGTTTGTTGTTTATGTGCAGGAGTAACTACGATAAGGATGAAGACGCAAAGCAAAACAAAGGGTTGAAGTCAAGTGCGATGGATCATTGGGAGTTCGAGTGTTCGATGGAAGTCTGAAGATTCGTTGGGAGTGCTGCCGGAACTGGCCGAGAACGAGTAGGGAGCTTGCCGAAGGGTTTTCGGAAGTTTTGGGAGGTTCGTCGGAAGTTCGCGGAGCTTGCCAAGAAAGATCAGAGCTTGCCAAAGAAGCTCAGGGGAACTCGCCAAAATCATCGTGGAGTCCGAGAGCTTGCCGGGAGTCCGCAGGATGGTTTCCAAGGGATCGTCGGAAGACCGTCGGAAGTTCGTCGGAAGCTCGATGGAAGAAGACTTGACTTGTGGACTTTGTAATAGCTTAGGAATGTCTTTAATTTCGTAGTTAGCACATTAATTTGGGTTAGGATTAGGTGTTAATCCTTTAACCCGAAGAAGGGGTCATTGGGCCTTCGTTTGGGCCAAAGATTTTGGCCCAAATAAAGCACCAACGCATGCTACGTGCATGCTATCAGAGTCGGCCACTCTTGTAGCAAAGTGTAGCATCGTGCCCGACTCTGTAGCAGCGGTAGTACCGCTGGTGGGCAAGTAGTACCGCTGGTGCGTGGAAAGCCAGGCGGTAGCACCGCTGGTGAAAGCGTAGAACCGCTGGTGTGTCGATCTGCCAAGAGCGACAAGAAAAAAACTCAAAAGATTCAAATTTTTGGCTCCATGTTTAGGCTCCAAATTTGAATCACTTTGAGGCTTATAAATACCCCTTCCTTTTCAGCTGAAAACCTCAACCCTTAGAGAGTTAGATTTTGAAAATAAGTCTTGGGAAAGTCTTGTTCTTCATTTGCTTAAGTGTTCACCTCATTCTTCTTGTGAAATCTTGTAAGAGTGTGAACCACTTGTAAAGGGTTGTAAGAGGGGTATTTGATCCTTCCCCTTCAAAGGATTTGGTAGTGGAAGAAGGGAGCCTCATCGGAGAAGGCTTCGGAAGTGGATGTAGGTCACTTTGACCGAACCACTATACATCGCTGCGTCTTGATTGTGTGAGTGTTTAAATTTCTGTTTTACTTTGCTGCAAGCCTTTACTTTACTTGCTCCACTTCCTTTTTATCTTCGTACGCATGCTTTAAATTTAGAACGCAATCAAATCGGTTTCAAACGAAACGTTGCTTTCATCGTACGAAGTTTCCGAAGCTTGATTTAAATTGCTGAAAAATCTATCATTTTATCCACTGCACTAATTCACCCCCCCTCTTAGTGCCACTCGATCCCTAACAGTTTGTAGCTTAAGAAATTTACGATGCAGAATTTTAAGTACTCACACAGCAAGTAAACGCAGCGATGTATAGTGGTTCGGTCAAATGACCTACGTCCACTCTTGAAGCCTCCTCCAATGAGGCTCCCAACTTCCACTACCAAGTCTCTTGAAGGGGAAGGACCAAACACCCCTTTATAGCCTTTTACAAGAGGTTCCCTCTCTTTATAGGAATTTTACAAGGAGAAGAAAGGAGGAGAACACTTGAGCAAATGAAAGCAGAAATTTGCTATAGCTTAGACTCAATTCTAACACTGCAAAGATCCCCCAACCAGCTAGGAGTAAAGGGATATTTATAGAGCTTTTTGGGATTCAAAAATCCTGCTCAAAGAGGGATCTCATCCGTAATTTCGGACTATAGGTGGTACTACCGCCTGGCACTAGCGGTACTACCGCTTGACACACCTTTGCGTGTGTCAGTGTGCTGGTAGTACTAGCAGTACTACCACCTGAAACAAGTGGTTGTAACCACTTGTCAGGCGGTACCACCACCTGCCTGGGGCAATGCTATCGCCCGGCCTATAGTCAACAGGCAGTGCTACCGCCTGGGTCTGGCGGTGCTACCGCCTGGGTCTGGCGGTGCTACCGCCTGGGTCTGGCGGTGCTACCGCCTGGCCTACGGTCAACAGGCGGTGCTACCACCTGGCCTATGGTCAACAGGCAGTGCTACCGCCTGGGTCCGGCGGTGCTACAGTTGGCCATTGCCAGAAATTGTATGGGCGTAACCTTCGGCCCAATATAGCCCATTAAAGGCCCAATTGGCCCAATACAGGTCTAGATAGGATTAACACCTAGTCTATACCCTAATTAAGTGCTAACTATGAACTTTTAAAGCCAAATTAAACCAACACCATCAAGTTATCTTCCGAAGAGCTTTCCGGCGATCTTCCGACGGACTTCCGACACTCCCTCGGATTCCTTTCGGCGGACTCCCAACAGGCTCCCGGATTTTATGGCAAGTTCAACGAGTCTTTGACACCCTTCCGAACCTTCTCGGTGATCTCCGCGAACCTCTGACGATCTTTCCGGTGAACTTTCAAAACCTTCGGTAAGACCCCGATTTCATCTCGGTTGGCTCTAGCAGCACTTCCGATGATCCTTCGAACTTCCGGTGGACTCTTGAACTTTTAACAACTTGACTCCGATAATTTGCTCTATCATAGTTAATCCTGCACACTTATCTCAAAAAAGGATTAGATCAAATAACCATCAATTGACTTCATCATCAAAATCCAAGATTCAACAATCTCCCCCTTTTTGATGATGACAATCAATTGATGACGGAGTTATTCTTAACTCCCCCTATCTATAAGCCATATAATGAGAAAGTAAAAACATTTGAATTCATTGAATTCAACCAAAACTGATAAGTTACTTGTGTTGAACTTATCATCATGCTTAATCAGCATGAGGTTTCATTCGTAAGCAATATCAAAGTATGACATTTAATTTCAAGTCAAAAGATGATAAAACATTTATCATTTCGTCAAAAGATACCAAAAATTTGAGATTACAACAAGGATCTCATGATTGAAAAAGCGTGACACCATATCATATAAATCATGAGATGAAAACTTGTCATATCAATTAAAAGATGCCATTTGATAAACATGATATAGTAAGAATCTTTCAACTATAAAATTTAATTGTAATGTGATGTATTGCATTACTTATGGGTTCATTGCAATGCTTTTTAAGGATTGCAACCTGTTTTTGACACAAAGCATGGCAAGAGCAATTGAATTGCAATAACAAATCTTATGAGACATTTTTCATTTCATTACACTATATAAGTCATTTTTCAATACAATGCATGATATTTATCAAGTCATCAAATTATTTTGCTCATAAAGGCCACATTCAACAAGTCATCAATTTCACATTTTTCTCCCCCTTTTTCATCAATAAAAAGGAGAAGAATAAACTTGATGAAAGGGTGAAACTTGAGAAAAAAAAATGACATAAGTGAGAGGAGTCATAAAGTCATTTTTTTTAAAATACAATGCATGATATTTATCAAGTCATCAAATTTTTGCTAAAATATGTATAAGGATACATCATTGAAGCCAATCATCAACCATATCCAAGAAAATTCATGATGAGATTCAACTTATTATTTTTATGAAGGAAGAAGATATGAAATCATAAAAACTTGATTAGCATATGAATAAATATTCAAGAGCTTGATTTTTATGCAGAATCCATGACATTAATTTATACATATGTCAAGCTTATATAATCCATTTAGTCATCACAAAAGAATGTGAAGATACATATATCATTGAAAGACATGATTTTCATTGAAAGTATAAAGGTGAAACTATCAAAATCAAAGTTTAAACGTTTTGGAAATCATGCACTATTAAATATTAGCACAAATTTAGCATGCCTAATTCTCTTCTAATGAAGTCAAATTGTTCTTCATTTAAAGGCTTTGTGAAAATGTCCACTAATTGGTGTTTTGTATCAATAAATTCTAGAGTTACATCATTATTAGCGACATGATCTCGTATAAAGTGATGCATAATATCAATATGCTTAGTTCTTGAGTGTTGAATGAGATTTTTGGTTAGACAGATAGCACTTGTGTTATCACATTTTATTGGAATGTTTTTTAAATTAATTCCATAATCTTCTAAAGTATTTTTCATCCAAACAACTTGTACACAACATGCACTTGCAGCTATATATTCGGCTTCTGCCGTAGATAGTGCAACAGAATTTTGTTTCTTGGATGTCTAAGAAACAAGTGCATATCCTAGAAATTGGTATATTCCGGATGTGCTTTTTCTATCGATTCTACATCCGCCAAAATTGGCATCCGCATAAGCTTTTAAATCAAAGTTATCAGATTTTGGATACCATAATCCTAGATTAGGAGTTCCTTTAAGATACCTAAGGATTCTTTTAACAGCTTTAAGGTGAGATAACTTAGGATTAGCTTGGAATCTTGCACATAGACCTACACTAAACATGATATCAGGTCTAGTTGCAGTGAGATAAAGTAAGCTTCCTATCATTCCCTTATATGTTTTTTGATCAAAATTTTCTCCATTTTCATCCATGTCTAACTTGGTGGAAATACTCATTGGAGTGTTGATGACTTTAGAACTATCCATGTTAAATCGTTTTAACTGTTCAAATGTATACTTGGTTTGATTAAGAAATATTCCATCACTAAGTTGTTTAATTTGAAATCCTAAAAAGAAGTTTAACTCACCCATTAGACTCATTTCAAATTCATGACTCATACACTTAGCAAATGATACACATTGTGATTCATCCGAAGAACCAAAAATGATATCATCAACATAAATTTGAATAATAAGAAAATTATTTTTAAAATATTTAATAAACAATGTAGTATCAACCTTGCCTTTAGTAAAATTATTTGAAATTAAGAAAGAACTAAGCCTCTCATACCAAGCCCTAGAGGCTTGTTTCAATCCATAGAGAGCTTTAGTTAATTTAAACACATGATTAGGAAGAAGAGAGTTTTCAAATCTGGATGGTTGTTCAACATAAACTTCTTCGGGAATAAAGCCATTCAAAAATGCACTTTTGACATCCATTTGAAAAAGCTTAAAGTTATTACTACTAGCATAGGCAAGGAGCATCCTAATGACTTCTAATCTAGCCGCAAGAGTGAATGTTTCTTTGTAATCGATACCTTCTTCTTGGTTGAAACCTTTGGCCACTAATCTAGCCTTGTTTCTAACCACGATACCATATTCATCTTGCTTGTTTCTAAAGACCCATTTAGTACCGATAACTAAATGGTCACTTGGTCTAGGAACAAGCTTCCATACCTCATTTCTTTCAAATTGGTTCAATTCCTCTTGTATTGCGATAACCCAAGAATTATCTTTCAAGGCTTCGTTAATGCTCTTAGGCTTAATTTGAGAAAGAAAAGCGGCATGAGCACAAAAATTTTTAAACGAAGAATGCGTTTGAACCCCTTTCGATGTATCTCCTATGATCAACTCCTTGGGATGGGCATCCACATACTTCCATTCCTTAGGTAAGGAATATTCGGAAGAAGATGCTTCCAAGTTACCGTTTTGAGGAGAGGGTTCATTTAAATTCAAATTATCAAAACCAAAATCATCATCAAAATCTTTTTTCTTAAATTCAGAAATTTCATTAAAAACTACATGAATAGACTCTTCTATAACTAATGTTCTTTTGTTAAAAATATGAAAAGCTTTGGAAACAAAAGAGTAGCCAAGAAAGATGCCTTCATCAGATTTAGCATCGAATTTTCCTAAAGCATCCTTTTCATTTAAAATAAAGCATTTGCAACTAAAAACTTTAAAGTAAGAAACATTAGATTTTTTGTCATTCCATAATTCATAAGGAGTCTTAGATAGAGATAGTCTTATTAGAACCCTATTCATGACATAGCAAGCCATATTAATGGCTTCGGCCCAAAAATATTTGGGTAAACTATGTTCATTTAACATGGTTCTTGCCATTTCTTGTAAATTTCTCTTCTTTCTTTCTACTACTCCATTTTATTGAGGATTTCTTGGAGTAGAGAAGTTGTGGTTATACCCATTTGATTCACAAAAATTTTGGAAGTCACGGTTTTGGAATTCACCATCGTGATCACTCCGAATTGATGAAATCATGAAACCCTTTTCATTTTGAGTAAGTTTATAGAATCTAGAGAAACATTTAAAAGAATCACTTTTGTGAGCTAAGAAATAGGTCCACATGAATCTACTATAGTCATCTACAATCACAAAGGCATATTTGCTACCTCCTAGGCTTGTTGTGTCAATTAGTCTAAACAAATCCATATGGATTAATTGTAATGGTCTAGAGGTACTTATTTGATTTTTTGGCTTGAAGCTAGTTTTGATTTGTTTCCCTAGTTGACAAGCATCACATACTTTATCTTTAATGAACTTAACCTTAGGAATGCCTCTTACAAGGTTTTTAGATGTGATTTGAGAGATTAGTTTCATGCTAGCATGACCTAATCCTCTATGCCAAAGCCAAGCATCATCATTCAAAGCCGAAAAACATATTTCACTACTAAGATCATCAAGATTAATAGTGTAGATGTTATTTTGCTTGATTGCAATTATAGATGTATTGTTGTGTGGTTTTTTGACGATGCAAGCATTAGATTCAAATCTTACAATATAACAATATAATATAATTGACTAATGCTCAAGAGATTATATTTTAAACCATCTACTAATAACACATTATCAATTGAAAAGGTTGATTTGTTACCTATAGTATCCTTGCCAATGATTTTACCCTTGTTGTTGTCTCCGAAGGTGACAAACCCTTCGTCTTGGCTAGAGAGCTTAGAGAATTGAGATGGATCTCCGGTCATGTGCCTTGAGCATCCACTATCAAGGTATTATCTCTTGCTCCTAGCTTGTGTGGGTGTTTTTGTCTACAAGAAAGGATGGTTTTTAGGTACCCATTTTGACTTGGATGCCTTAAAATCTAATCTACTAAATTTATCATTATTCAATGAGTTCCTAATTGATCCTTTAGGAACCCATACTAATTTATTTAGGCTAAGTTTCCTATATGGACATTTGTAAACAACATGTTCGGATTTACAACAAAAATTGCATTTCAAATGAGAGGATACATGTAATGTTGGCCCTTTAATGAATGTGGTTTGAGTTCGGTGAGATCCACTCACGAATCCAATTTCACATCTATTTCTGACATGTCCCTTGTTAGCAAGGATCATGTCTAAGCTCTTGCTACCAACCTTAAACTTATTTAAAGTCTCTTTGAGTAACAAGTTCTCCTTTTTGATTGCTTCTAAGTGATTATACTTAGAGCATAGGAGCAGAGGGAGAGAATTATGTTTAAGACTCTTAAACTTATCTAGTAATAAAGCATGTTCCTTTTTTAAAGAATTGAAGTTTTTTGTAACAGTTCTACATTCATCAAATAATTCATGGAAAGCAATTAAAAGCTCATCGAAAGATAAATCTTCATTAAGTAAATCACTTACCTCTTCTCCCAAAGCCATTAGAGCGAAGTTGGCCTCCTCTTTGATGCTTGCTTCTTCATCCTCGGAATCACTCGAGTCATCCCATGTAGCCTTCAATGTCTTCTTCTTCTTGAATTGCTTCTTCTTGGCTTAGGGGCATTCATTTTTGAAGTGCCCCGGCTTCATGCATTTATAACATATGACTTGGTCCTTTTTTGGTTCAAGTTTGTTCTTGAATTCATTTTTAAATTTACCCTTTTTAATGAATTTTTTAAATTTTCTAGTTAAGAGTGCAATGTCCTCGTCAAAGTCCTCATCACTTGAGTTCTTAATGCCATATCCTTCCTGTTCTTTGCAAGGGGGTTCTCTAGCTTATCATGAGCATGGCATATCATTTCATAGGTCATTAAAGGCCCTATAAGTTCTTTGATAGGAAAAGTCTTAAGGTCCTTGGCCTCTTGAATGGCCGTAACCTTTGGATCCCAACATTTCAGAAGGGATCTTAAAATTTTTGTTACTAATTCAAAATTAGAAAAATCTTTACCAAGTGCCTTGAGTCCATTGATGACATTCGTAAAGCGGGTGTACATGTCTCCAATGGACTCACTTAGTTTTATTCAAAAAAGCTCGTAAGAAAGCACAAGAATGTTGATTTTGGACTCTTTCACTCGGCTAGTGCCTTCATGAGTGATCTCAAAAATTCACCAAATATCAAAAGCCGATTCACAAATTGATACGCGATTAAATTCGTTTTTGTCTAGTGCACAAAACAAGGCATTTAAAGCAAACACCTTTTTCTCTGACTCATTCCATTCGCTCATCGGAAGAGAAGATTTTTGAAACCCATTTTCAATGATATTCCAAAGCTTAAAATCCATAGAAATAAGAAAAATCCTCATACGAGTCTTCCAATACGCATAATCCGACCCATTAAACATAGGTGGACGAGTAATAGAGTGACCCTCTTGCATACCTCTTGGGTTTTAAACCAAATATGACAGTGAACCTTGCTCTGATATCAATTGTTAGGTTTAGAGTGGCACTAAGAGGGGGGGTGAATTAGTGCAGCGGATTAAACTAAATAAAGCTTAAAAACTGATTCCGGAGATTTGCTTAAGAACTTGATTCAGCAAAAGAGACTTTAACTTGAAAATATTTAGGTAAATGAAATTGGAAGTAGGGAGAAGAAATCCAATCAGTTTGCAGCTTAAGAAATTTATGATGTAGAATTTTAAGTACTCACAGCAAGTAAACGCAGTACTCACTCCCTCGGATTCCTTCCGGCAGACTCCTAGCAGGCTCCCGGATTCTATGGCGAGTTCAACGAGTCTTTGACACCCTTCCGAACCTTCTCGGTGATTTCCGTGAACCTTCGACGATCATTCCGATGAACTTCCGAAACCTTCGGCAAGTCCCCAATTTCATCTCAGTTGGCTCCGGCAGCACTTCCGATGATCCATCGGACTTCCGGTGGACTCTTAAACTTCCAGCAACTTGACTCCGATAATTTACTCTATCATAGTTAATCCTGCACACTTATCTCAACAATGGATTAGATCAAATAACCATCAATTGACTTCATCATCAAAATCCGAGATTCAACAAATACAAGAGGCTAAAGATCTAAATAAATTTCCATTGGAAGAACTAATTGGATCACTAATGACATATGAAATGAGCTTTGTGGAACTCGGTGAACACATGAATCACCTTCCAAAGAACAGGAAGGATTTGAAACTTTGGACAAATGAATGCCACTTGAGTGATGACTCAAGTGATGAGGACAATGATGAACTTGAATTTTGAACACTAAAATTTAAAAGGTTCATAAAACAAGAATCTAAAATAAAAAAAACTTGAACAGAGAAAGAGGCCAAAGAAGAAGAAGGCACCCAAGGATGAATCAAGTGCATCCGAAGGCAAAATGGCAAATTGGGCTTTGACGGCTTTCATCAACAAGGTAAGTAACTCACTCGAAATGCTTTCTACCTTATTTTGAAATTACATGATATTTTTCATGAGTAATTAATTTAGATAGTAGGAAATAAAAATTATTTTTGAAAATATATCATGCTTTTCTTTCTAGTATTTTTGAAAAGTAAAACTTATGATTGATGATTGGATGATTTATGCAATTCCATGAATGTTTATGATTTTTATATCAGATTTTGATGTATGGTTTTGACGCAAAAGTTAATTAGCATGATTTGTGATAATGCTTGTACAAGATTAAACCCATGAATTTTTATCTTAACGATTTCCGTATGACTTTTCTTAAATGCATGATTTTGGCATAAATGCTTGGGAATGCTCATATGAAATCATGCTTGATTATGATAAAATGAAAATATTAAACATATGATTTGGGCTTTAAACATGATGCTTAATGATTTTACATCATGCATATGTATAATAAATTGAAATCCTCTATTTTAGAATGATGTATTTTTCATCTTGATGGTATTGACATAACTATGTTTCAGATTTATATACTTGGCTTTAATATAAAGTTTTTTTTAACATTCCTATAAAAGATCAAATCACTTAAATTGAAACACATAAAAATGAGAAAATGCACTATCATGATGTTTTATGTTTGATGCATTTGATCTTAATGGCTTTAATGACAAAACTTATATTTTGAATTTATACGATGATGGCTTTTGTATAAATATTTGAAGGTGTTATGCCTTGATGACAAAACTCATGTTTTGGTGTTAAACTTCACACTCATCTTTTATACAAAAATGACTTGAGCATACTTATATAAAACAAACAGCTTAAAATAAAACACATTATGCATGATGAGTGACTCTTACGTTTTGAACTAATGTGTTTTTTTTTGTTAATCATTTTTATGATGAATTTTTATGACTTTAAAAATCTTGATAATAGATTTTGCCTTTACATCTTGAACTTTCATGCTTATCTCTATTAGACATTAAAAGACAAAGGTCTACTTATATGAAGTAAATCATAAAAAAAAAAGGAAATGCATGACTCTTGAAATTTTACTATCTCTAAAAGTTTTCGATTTTTCCATAAAAGACAAGTGATGAATTCATTTATGATATTTTGTGAATCACTTGAATTATGAATGAGATTTTGAATAACTTAAAAAGAAAATACTTTTCCCATCTTATCAAGATTAATGATTTCATGATATCTTATGAATCTCATAAATTATGAAAGTGATTTTGATGATTTGATTATAAGTTCGGAGTTGATGAATTGAACTAGAATGAGTTTTATCTATATCGTGATCTTGATAATTTGAGCTTTTCAAGATCTCTTACTTCATACTCTTTTATAATTCTCCCATGTTATTGAAGAAAAATGCAAATGAATTAGAAATTATTTTCTCTTGACTTTTCGATACTCAACTTAAGAAAATATGCTTTGATGATTGAAACATTACATGCGTAATTTGATTTTTCTCATACGTTTCAATACTTATTTCTACACATGACTTGATGATTGAAATATTAATGCAAACGTTTGATATATCACTTGTCATGGTTTGAATATCGAAGTAAAAGAAATTTTGTTCTTCTTGATATCTTTTATGATAAATTTGAGTAAGAGCTGTTAATGATTCTTGACTCTTCTCTTAATCTTTGGAATTATGACTTTTTGAGATATATATAATATTGAATCAAGTTCTAAAAGATTTCATTTTGTTATAAAGAAATTTTATTGAAATCATGATCTTGACAATTATAACGTGAAGTTCTTTATATATCAAGATTGTTTATCATGCTTCTTTTGATTATCAAAAGAAAAATTTTCAAATGAAATGCAACTTGTCTTTTGATTTCTCGAAACTTATTACTTGAATTTTTATGAATTCATGATCTTGATATCTTGATAATTGAATTTTTGTACATAATGTGATATTGGTATCATGATACTTGGAATTTATTTTTGTGAAATCTTGATGAGAATTTTTATGCATGAATCAAGTTGTTCTTTTTGCTATTTTCTATCAAATGAATCATGATTGATGTCATTGCTATTTTACCTCCTATGATTCATGTTGTAGAGAAAGAATTCATAAATCATGATGTAGTGAGAATTCTTATGAAATAATCAAGTGCTTATGTGATTCTTTGCTAAAGAAAATATTTATGATTTATGATCTTGATAATTATAACTTAAAACTTTTTTAAATCAAGATCGTATGTCATGATTATTTCATTTATTAAAAGAGAATTTTTCAAATGAAATATGACTTGTCACTTGATTTCTCGGAACTATATAATTGAAATTTTTTTTTTTATCTTGATGACTTGATATGTTACTTGATTTCTTGATGACTTCTTGATGATTCATGACTTCTATTTTTAAACTTTCATAATCACAACTTTATTTTGTCGGAATCATGACTTATTTGGTTTGAATGCATGAATCGATGATTTTTATTTGATACTTGAAAATTTCCTTTGATCTTGATGACTTGATGCATGAATCAAATTCTCATATGATTATTTCACGAATGAGATAATATGAATCATGTCTTGATCTTGATCTTGCTAAAAAGAACGCTTATGAACCATGAATGACATCCTTTGGTATTGATCTTTGTTGATTTTTCATATTGATACCCTTCATGACATGATTTCTTTACATTTTTGCCTTGTATGCATCATGTGATAACTAATGTATATTTTGATGTGAGCAAAGTAGATTGATGACTTCATGCAATATAACATTGTATTAAATATTTTATATATTTGCATGATGTTTTTGTTGACATGTTTTTGATGAAATGTTGCTTGGATTTTGCATAATCCAAGAGTCCTATCAATATGACATATTGATAGGGGGAGTTTGTTTAAACTCTAGGGTGTTAAGGTTAACTCCGTCATCAATTAGTTATCATCATCAAAAAGGGAGAGACTGTTGAGTCTTGGATTTTGATGATGAAACTAATTGATAGTGTTTTATTGTTTAACTATGTTTTGAGTGATGCAGGTCTACTATCGATCAGAATTAGATAGTTGAAACAGGATGAATTAGCATTGCACCAAAGGAAATCACGTTAGGAGATTGGAGGTCGAGCCAGAGGTCCGGTTGACAATCGGCAGAAGGCTTCGAACATCGAGCATCGGGCCAAGAAGAGTGGTGTTGCGCCAAGGAGATCGAGGTTGCAGAGGTCAACCACCAATTGGGCAACAGGTCATAAGAGAGGATGGTGCATCAAAGAACTGGACGAAGCGTCGACCAATGACGTGCTAGGCAATAAGATGTTGATTTGTGTAATAATTGTCTAGATCGAAGTAGAGTTAAGATTTACTTACTGTGCAGGATTAACTATGATAACGATGAAGATATAAAGTAAAACAAAGTACTGGAGTCAAGTACGATGGAATCATTAGGAGTTCGAGAGTTCAATGGAAGTCCGAAGATTCATCATGAGTGCTGCCAGAACTGGCCGAGAATGAGTAGGGAGCTTGCCGAAGGGTTTTCGAAAGTTCACCAGAAAGATTCGTCTGAAGTTCGCGGAGCACACCGAGAAAGATCGGAGCTTGTTGAAGAAGCTCATCGAAACTCTTCAAGATCATTGCGAAGTCCAGGAGCTTGTCGGAATTCCACAGAATAGTATCTGAGGGTTCGTCAGAAGACTGTCGAAAGTTTGCTGGAAGCTCACCAGAGGAAGACTTGATGTACTAGATTTTGTATTAGCTTAGGAAATATCTTTAATTTCGTAGTTAGCAAATAATTAGGATTAGGATTAGGTGTTAATCCTATAACCCTGGTAGGGGCCAATTGAGCCCGATAATAGACTGGTTTAGGCCGAGTTTAAGGCCCAACTAGAAGTACTAGACCTTGTCTGGCGGTGGCATTGCCAAATTGGGGTAGTGGCACCGCCCTAGGTCTAGCTCCCTAGGATGTACTGGGCAGTGGTACCGCCCAGTACATTGACCATGGTAGTATGTCAGGTAGTAGTACCATTAGACTGGGCGGTGGTACCACCCAGTGTCAGGGTCAAACAGGTGGTGGTACGGCCAATGATAGATAGTGGTACCTCTAGTACTCGATAAACCTAGGATGGGAAGGTTTTTTACTCTAAGTTTGAATCAGATTGGAGCCTATAAATACCCCTCTTATCCCTGGGTTGAATAGACAAGCACACATACTTTAAAAGTGAGAAAATGCTCTTCAAATCACTTTAGAAATCCCTCCTCTAGTTCTCATTTATATTCTACTGAAAGAGAGGCATGAAGTGCTTGTAAGGGTTATCTCTTGAGTTCGTCAAAAGGAGAGAGCATTGTAGGGGAATTGATCTTCGCTTGTTGGAAGGAAGATAACTAGTAGAAAAGCCGATAGCCTCAAGAGAAAAGGAATCAGGAGTGGACGTAGGTCGTATGACCGAACCATTATAAATTAGGTTTGTATTTACTTATTATTCTTTATATTTTAGCAAACCTTATCTGCTTGCTACTCCACCTCCTCATGTCCTTTTTACGAATCATTTTAAGTCTAAATGCAATCGAAACCAAATTTCACCAAAACGAAGTTTTCAACGTACAAGTTTTCGAAATCATTTTAAATCATCAAAATTTTCGTACTTAACCGCTACACTAATTCACCTCCCCTTCCCCACCCCCTCCCTTAGTGCCGCTCTAGATCCCAATAGTAAGATGGTAAACATCTTGTTATAGCTAACAACAATGAAAGAAAGAACATTAGAATTAAAATGATTTTGATAATGTTTTAAGAAATCATGGTTGATAATGATATAAATGAAAATGTATGTGTATCTTGATGATTTTGTATCAGTTTTTGGTTTTAAATATGATGCACATCTTTTATATGAAAAACAATTTGCATGAAATGAAACACAAAAATGGAAAATGTACTATCATGATCTTTTGTTTGAAAATGCTTTGTGTTATATTTTAACTTGATGGTTTTTATGACGAAACTTGCTTTTTGGATGATACATGATTTTGGCAAAATTTAAACATTCCTATGTGAGATCAAATTGTATGAAATGAAAATACATTTTAGAATTCATTCCATGAATCTTGTGAATCTCATGAAAATAATCAAAATGAATGTTTTGAAATTAAATGTGTGTATCATGCTTTTGGCCTTAATGATTTTTCTTGAAACTTTCTTTTATTAAAAGACAAAGGCATGCTTATATGAAATAAATCATAAAAAGGAAGTGTATGATTCTTGAAATTTGTCTATCTTTAAAATTTTCAATTTTTTGATAAAAGACGAATGATGAATCTATGCATATTTTGTGAATCTCTTGAACTATGAATAAGATTTTGATAATGTGTTAAAGAATCCATTTATATGAATCTATGAAAATGATTTTAATGATGGGTTTGAAGTTGACAAGTTGATGATTTGGATGAGTTTTATGAATCATGATTTTGATTTCTCGGAATAAAATATTTGAGATTCCTTTTATGAAATTATGATCATGATGACTTAAAAATTCCTATGTATAAGTCAAGATCTTGTGTTTATTCTCCCTAAGATTTCTTCTTGTCATTTGCAAAAAGGGAGATTTGGTGTCAAGATTTTCTTCATGACAAAATATATAATTTTTTTATTTATTCATGAATTGATCTTTATATCTTTCATGATATGACTCCCTTGTATTGATGATTGTATACCTTATGTGATGATTAAAACATTGATTTTTCATGATTGGTATATCTCATCAAGAAATTGATCTTACTTGATATCTTTTTGATGAATCATTATTAAAAATATTTGTCAAATGAATTATGCTCTTCTTGATTCTTTTATGAGCTTTGATATCCTTTATGATATAAAAATGACATGATATCTTTGCCTTGTATGCATCATGTGATGATTGAAATGTTGATTGGTGCAAAATTAGTTGATTGAAATATTAATCTAACCTTTCTTTTTGACATTGACAAAGGGGGAGAAGAGTTTGCTAGCTTGCACATCGAAAATGAAAGCAAATTGCTAGCATGCTAAGGAAGCAAAACTTGCAAGCTTGTACTTCTCAAAAGTTAAGAAATAAATTATAAAGTTGCATATCCATAACTTGTTAGCTTGCATGTTTAAAGTGATGTAAAAATTACAAACTTATAAGGCAAAACTAAGTGCATTTCTCAAAAGAGAAGAAACAAAGTGTCATCTTGCATATCATGAGAAACTAAGTGCAAACTTGCACATCTCAAGAAGCAAGTGAAAAATTACCGTGCTTAATCTTATACTTGCTATGTTTCTACGCTTGTATGTTGTGATGTAAATCTAGCTTGATGTTGTAAAAACTTACATATTGTTTAAACTTGCTAGATGCCACTTCTCCTTTTTATTGATGACAAAGGGGAGAAGTAGATTGATGATTTCATGCAATGAATGTTGTACTAAATATTTTTGCATGATGTTTTTTATAACATGTTTTTAATGATGTGTTTGCTTGGATTTGGCATAATCCAAGTGTTCTATCAATATGATATATTGATATGGCATGTTTGTTTAAACTCCGAGGAGTTAAAGTTAACTCCGTTATCAATTAGTTGTCATTATAAAAAAAGGAGAGATTGTTGAATTTTGAATTTTGTTAATGAAACTAATTGATTGTGTTTTGATTATCTAATTGCATTTTGAATCACACAGGTCTAATATCGATCAGGATTAGACAATTGACATAGGATGAATCAACATTACGTCAGAGGAGAATATGTCAGGAGATTGGACGTCGAGCCAAAGGACTGATCGACGATCGACAGAAGGCTTCAGACAATGAAATCGGGCATCGAGCTAAGAAGAGTGGAGTTATGCAAATGAGATCAGAGTTACGAGCATCAACTGCTGTTTGGGCAACAGATTGCAAGAGAGGATGATGTACTATATAACTAAATGAGGCACCAACCAATGATGTGCCAGGCAACAGGATGTTGATTCATATTATAAAATTTGTCTAGATCGAAGTAGTAGTTTAATTAGGCCAACCTAGTTAGGGGCCAATTGGGCCCGTACCTAGATGAGTTTAGGCCGAACTCAAGGCCCAAACAGGGTTGTTGAAAACTGTCTGGCGGTGGCACCGCTAGACTAGGGCAATGGTACCACCCAGGGCTCAGTCTCTCAAGTTATCTGGGTAGTGGTATCGCCTAAGGATAGTGTACCTGGGCGATGGTACTACCTAGGGATAGTATACTTGGGCGGTGGTACCACCTAGGGATAGTATACCTGGGCAGTGGTACCATTGGCTAGGCAATGGTATGACCCAGTACATTGACCGTGGTAGTATGCCCAGGCGGCAGTACAGCCCAATGGCAGAAAGCCTAGGTAATGGTACCTATTAGGATTTGAGCGGCACTAAGAGGGGGGGGGGTGAATTAGTACAGTGGATTGAAACGCATAAACTTAAAATTGATTTCGGAGATAGTTGGTTTATAAGGAAATTTCGATTCGATGAAAGAAGTTTTGACTAAAGTAGTTCGAGTGAATGCAATTGAGAGTAGGGAGAAGAAGACTGAACGATTTGCAGCAAGTAAAAGTAAGATGTAGAAATTAAAAACTTACACATCTAAAGTACGCAATGATGTATAGTGGTTCGATCAAATGACCTACGTCCACTTCCGAAGCCTTCTTCGATGAGGCTCCCAACTTTTACTATCAAACATCTTTGAGGGGGAAGGACCAAACACCCCTCTTACAAACTTTTACAAGTGGTTCACTCTCTTACACATTTTTAACAAAGAGAAAGAGGGAGGTGAACACTTAAGCTATCGAAACAAGATTTTGCTATAGCTTTGACTCAGTTTTCAACTGCTCTGAAGGTGCTTTACCAGTAGAGGAAAGAGGAGTATTTATAGACTCAATTGGCTTTCAAAAATGGAGCCAAAAAGAGTCACATCCTGGATTTTTGGGTACTAGTGGTACCACCATTTGTTCACCCTACTCTGTCAATATATTGGGCGGTACCACCACCCAAACTGATGGTACCATCGCTTGATAGAGTCCTCGGGCTTTGTGAACTAGCGGTACCACCACCTATCAAGTGGTACCACCATTGGTAGGTAATAAATGCCAACAGTACCAGTGCTTGACAGAGTCCTTGGGCTTTGTGATCTAGCGGTACCATCGCTTGTCAAGCGGTATCACCACTGGTAGATAATAACTGTCAGCGATACCATCGTTGACCTGGGGCGGTACCACTGCCCAAACCATCTAGGAAGTTGTTTCCAGGGTGGTGCCACCGCCAGACTTAGTCCAGAACTTCTGAATGGGCCCTGAATCCAGTCCAATTTAGTTTAGACAAGGCCCAATTGGCCCCTACTAGGGTTAAACAGGATTATTACCTAATCCTTACCCTAATTACATGCTAACTACAAATTTTAGACATAATTCTAAGCAAAGACTAAACCAGCAGCTTCGAGTTTTCTTCTGACGAGCCTCCGGTGGACTTCCGACGCACCCTCGGATTTCTTCCGACGGACTCCCAGTAGGCTCCCGGACTTGTGGCAAGTTTGACAAATCTTTCACAGGCTTCTAAACCTTCTCGGTGAACTCCGCGAACCTCCGATGATCTTTTCGGTGAACTTTCGAAACCTTCGGCAAGTCCCTGATTCTTTCTCGGTTGGTTCCGATAGTACTTCCGATGATACTTCAGACTTCCGATGGACTCTCGAACTCCCAACATCTTGACTCTGGTAATTTGCTTTATGTCTTCATGCTATCGTAGTTAATCCTATACACTTATCTTAATAATATGGATTAGATCAAATAACCTATCAATTGACTTCATCATCAAAATTTGAGATTCAACAATCTCTCCCTTTTTGATGATGACAATCAATTGATGATGGAGTTAATCTTAACTTCCCCTATCTATATGCCATATTATGAGAAAGAAAACACTTGAATTCAATTTCCTTGAATTCAAGCCAAAATCGATAAGTTCCATCCATTAAACTTATCGTCATGCTTCATAAGCATGATCGTCATGACACCTATTTTTAAGTTGAATGATAGACATTTATCATTTCGATAAGAGATACCAATTCTAGTTTGAAATACAACTTGGATCAAATGATATCGATACAAATGCAAGGCATGATATCATTAAATGATACATCATCAAATAATACCTTTTCATATCAATAAAGGATACCAAATTTTAAACATGATATGGTACCAAAAAAAAAACTTTCATTTGCGATTCATGTGATACATTGTGATACGCTTTGTGATGCTTTTAGAGACATCAACCAATTTTCAATTATAAAGCATGGCAATACAATTATAAAATATATAAGACATTTTTCATTCCATCATATTGCAATACACAACATATAAGTCATTATGATATGATGCATATAAGTCATTTGTTAAATTATTTGTCATATTCTTCTCAATACGATGCATGCAAGACATTTTATCAAATCATTTGCACATGTCATCAATTTATTTGCATATTCTTCTCCCCCTTTATCATTAACAAAAAGGAGATGAAGTAGTCATCATAAGGTATCATATCACAAAAAAAATGTAAGAGTAGTCATTTATCAATAATATCAAACACATTTGATACATGAGGCTTAGAAAATAAAATGTGTCACAAAAAATGTTTTGACCATCATTTTAATTCGTTTATGAAATCTGAAAAATGATCAATCATCATTTATCAATCTATGAAGGATTCATACATGAAAGAGGATGAAAGGCTTAAGATTCAATTTTGAAAATCCAAGAATAATATTATAAAGTGGAAGGATAGATCATTAGAGCCATTCATCAAACATCTCATATCACTTTTAAGATAAAATCCATGAGAAAAAATATATATTAAAATTTATAAAGCTTCAACTTGGCATTTACGAATTCATGAAGTGAAACATATCAATATCAAAACTTTTATAGAAAGATTCAACATAGCATTCTCATAGAAAACATGAGGTGAAGGTTATTAAGTCTTAAAACCTCGAATTGTAGAGATTAGCACACTAAAAATCCAAGATGAACAATGTAGAGCTTAATTTTCATTTAAGCAAAATTCATGATATTAATTTATGCATATGTTAAGCTTCATATGAAATGCAAGTTATAAAATTTCTTTAGTCATGCTTAAAGACGTTGGAGGGAGTATAAAATCAATTTTTACTATATCATTGAGATCCATCATTCGAAGAAGGAGGAGAACAACATCATGATACAAATCATCCAAAATATTACAACATCATGAAGGCTTCATCAAGATTAAAAATATTATGATTGAGAGATAAAAATAAGAGCTCCGTTCAAAATATGATATTGAAGAGATGTCATCAAAAATTCGAAAATAATAATATCAAGTTGAGACTATCAAAACCAAAGTTGAAAAATTTTGAAAAAAGAATATATAACATCTTCATGCGTTAGGACAATTTAACATGTCTAATTCTCTTCTAATGAAGTCAAATTATTCTTCATTTAGGGATTTTGTGAAGATGTCTGCTAATTGGTGTTTTGTATCAATAAATTCTAGAGTGACATCATTGTTATTGACATGATCTCATATAAAGTGATGCCTAATGTCAATATGCTTAGTTCTAGAGTGTTGAATTGGATTATTGGTTAGACAAATAGCACTTGTGTTATCACATTTTATGAGAATATTCTTTAAATGAATTCTATAGTCTTCTAACGTGTTTTTTATCCAAACAACTTGTGCACAACATGTATTTGCAGCTATGTATTTGGCTTCCGCCACAGATAGTGCAACCAAATTTTATTTCTTAGAAGTCCAAGAGACAAGTGCATGTCCTAAAAATTAGTATATACCGGATATGCTTTTTCTATATATTCTACATCCACCAAAATCCGCATCTGCATAGTCTTTTAAATCAAAGTCATCAGATTTTGGATACTATAATCCTAAGTTAGGTGTACCTTTAAAATATCTAAGGATTTTTTTAATGGCTTTAAGATGAGACAACTTAGGATTAGCTTGAAATCTTACACAAAGTCCTATACTAACATGATATCCGGTCTAGTTATGGTGAGGTAAAGCAAACTACCTATCATTCCCCTCTATATTTTTTGATCAAAATTTTCTCCACTTTCATCCATGTCTAACTTAATGGAAGTACTCATAGGAGTGTTTATAGCTTTTGAATCATCTATGTTAAATCATTTTAACAATTCTAATATATATTTAGATTGATTAAAAAAAATATCATTACTAAGTTGTTTAATTTGTAATCCAAAGAAGAAGGTTAGTTCACCCATTAGACTCATTTCAAATTCATGACTCATACACTTGGCGAATGATTCACATAATGATTCATTAGTAGAACAAAAAATAATGTCATCAACATAAATTTGAACAATAAGAAAATTATTTTAAAAATATTTAACAAAAAATATAGTATCAACCTTGCCTTTAGTAAAATTATTTGAAATTAGAAATGAGCTAAATCTCTCATACCAAGCCCTTGGGGCTTGTTTTAAACCATAGAGAGCCTTAGTCAATTTAAACACATGGTTAGAAAAAGAAGAGTTTTCAAAACCGGGTGGTTGTTCAACAAATACTTATTAAAAAATAAAGTCATTTAAGAAAGCACTTTTAACATCCATTTGAAATAATTTAAAATTATTACCACTAGCATAGGCAAGGAGCATCCTAATGGCTTCTAATCTTGCCACAGGAGCGAAGGTCTCTTCATAATCGATACCTTCTTCTTTGTTGAAATCTTTGGCCACTAATCTAATCTTGTTTCTAACCACGATACCAAATTCATCTTGCTTATTTCTAAATTCTTATTTAGTACCTATAACTAAATGGTCACTTGGTCTAGGAACAAGCTTCCACACCTTATTCCTCTCAAATTGGTTTAATTCCTCTTGCATTGTGATGACTCAAGAATCATCTTTCAAGGCTTTGTCAATATACTTAGGTTCAATTTGAGAGAGGAAAGCGATGTAAGAATAAAAATTCTTAAACGAAGAATGAATTTGAACCTCTTTTGATGTGTCTCCTATAATTAGCTCCATTGGATGAGCATCTATATACTTCTATTCCTTAGGCAAGGAAATTTGGGAAGAAGATGCATCCAAGTTACTATTTTGAGGAGAGGGTTCATTCAAATTTAAACCATCAAAACCAAGATCATCATCAAAATCTTTTTTCTTAAATTCGAAAACTTCATTAAAAACTACATGAATAGACTCTTCTATAATAAAGGTTCTTTTGTTAAAAATATAAAAAGATTTAGAAAAGGATGAGTAACTAAGAAAGATGCCTTCATTGGATTTAGCATCAAATTTTCCTAGGGCATCCTTTTCATTTAAGATAAAGCATTTGCAACCGAAAACTTTAAAATAGGAAACATTTGATTTTTTGTTATTCCATAATTCATAAGGAGTCTTGGATAGAGATGGTCATATTAGAACCCTATTCATGACATAGCATGCCGTATTAACGGCTTTGGCCCAAAAGTATTTAGGTAAACTATGTTTATTTAATATGGTTCTTATCATTTCTTATAAATTTCTATTCTTTTTTTTACTACTCCATTTTGTTAAGGATTTCTTGGAGTAGAGAAGTTGTGGTTATATCCATTAGATTCACAAAAGTTTTGGAAGTCATGGTTTTAGAATTCTCCATCATGATCACTCCAAATCGATGAAATCATGAAACTCTTTTCGTTTTGAGTAAGTTTACAAAATTTAGAAAAATATTTAAAGTAATCACTTTTGTAAGCAAAAAAATAAGTCTAAATATATCTACTATAGTCATCTACAATGATAAACGCATATTTGCTATCTCCTAGACTCATTATGTCAATTGGTCCAAATAAATCCATATGGATCAATTGTAATAGAGGTGTTTATTTGATTCTTAAGTTTGAAGCTAGTTTTTATTTATTTTCCTAGTTGACATGCATCACATACTTTGCCTTTAATGAACTTAACATTGGGAATGCCTCTTACAAGTCCTTTAAATGTGATTTGAGTGATTAGTTTCATGCTTACATGACCTAATCTCCTATGCCAAAGCCAAGCATCATCATTCAAAATTAAAAAACACATTTCATTCCTAAGATCATCAATGTTTATGGTGTAGATATTATTTTGTTTTAGTGCAATCATAGATGTGTTATTGTGTGGTTTTTTAATTATGGAAGCATTAGATTCAAATTTTATAATATATCCATTATCACATAATTGACTAATGCTCAAAAGACTGTGTCTTAAACCATCTACTAATAACTCATTATCAATTGAAAATTTTGATTTATTACCTATAGTTCCCTTCCCAATGATTTTACCCTTGTTATTGTCTCTGAAAGTGACATATCCTTCGTCTTGGCTAGTGAGCTTAGAGAATTGAGATGGATTTCCGGTCATGTGCCTTGAGCATCCACTATTAAGGTACTATCTCTTGCTCCTAGCTTTTGTGGGTGAATGTGTCTACAAAAAAGGATGGTTTTTAGATACCCATTTGAACTTGGTTGCCTAAAAAATTGATCTACTAAACTTATCATTGTTTATTGAGTTCCTTATCATTCCTTTAGGAACCCATATCAACCTATGAGGGCTAAGTTTCTTATATAGACATTTGTAAGCAATATGTCTAGATTTGTAACAAAAGTTGCATTTCAAATGAGATGATACATGTAGTGTTGGTTCTTTAATGAAGGTGGTTTGAGTTCGGTGAGATCCACTCATGAATCCAATTCCACTTTTTTTCCAACGTGACCCTTGTTTGCAAGGATCATGTCTAAGCCCTTGCTACCGACCTTAAACTTGTTTAGGATCTCTTTAAGTAGCAAGTTTTTATTTTTAATTACCTCTAAGTGTTCACACTTAGAGCATGGGGGCAAAGAAGGAGTTTGAAGACTATCAAGCTTATCTTGTAATAAAGCATGCTCCTTCTTTAATAAATTGAACTTCTTACAATACTTCTACACTCATCAAACAATTTATAGAAAACATTCAAAAGTTTATTGAAAGATAAATCTTTATTAAATAACTCACCTCATCTCCTAAAGCCATTAGCACAAAGTCAACTTCCTCTTTGTTGCTTGCTTCTTCATCCTCGGAGCTACTTGAGTCGTCTCACATTGTCTTTAGTGCTTTCTTCTTCTTTGGTAGCTTCTTCTTGGCTTGGGGGCATTCACTTTTAAAGTGCCCTGGCTTTTATATTCGTAACATATGACTTGGTCTTTTTTTGGTTCAAGTTTATTTTTAGTGTCGTTTTTAAATTTATTCTTTCTTATGAAATTTTTGAATTTTTGTGTTAAGAGTGCAAATTCATCATCAAGGTCCTCATCACTTTAAACTTCCTTTAAATGGTCTTCTTGTGTTCTCAATGCTATATCTTTCCCGTTCTTTGGAAGGAGGTTCTCTAGCTCATCATGAGCATGACATGTCATTTCATACGGTCTCTCCTCGAGTCTTGCTATTGTCGGATTCTCCCGGAGAACTCTTTCTCTCAAAATCTAAATAACCTTGGCCAAGGATTTGTTCGAGCAAGAATACATAGGTTATTCCTCTCATGATACCGAGAGCGGATGATCCTCTATTGACACTCAATAACCCTCGTAAGGTTGGCTACCACTCCTAATAACCCTCGTAAGATTGGCTACCACTCCTAATAACCGGTTGTACTAGATCTAAAACTTTCCAAACCTATAAGTTTGGTATCAAAGAGTGGAGTACTCATATAGGACATCCTTGGTGTCTCAAGTCTAAGGACCATAGGACTATGGAATTATTGTCTGACATGAGGTATTAATAACCATCCAGCATTCTGTAAGCGGATCAATCAGTGAACTCATTCCCCAATGAGCACCTGCATTGTACCCGTAGTGTCCCCACATGAGTAGCTATGAGACCAGCCATCTTCATCATATGGACGGGTATACAATACACCAATCTATCCGGTTGTCTTGATGTCCCTCTCGAGTAACCTATGACTAGGATTATTTATGGTCTATGTTTAAAGGTGAATCGATCTCATTATTATGATCTTATCATGATCCAATTCTCATTATACAAATCCAAGGACATCACAATATATGTAACACATAAGATAAAGTGATAAAATGCCTAATAATAAGCAAAGAGACAGTACATATCAAGTCACAAGTGTCATCACTTATGTGATTGGCTTGTAGGGCACATATGACTAGCATTGATGACATACGTGAAATGGGTGTACATGTCTCTAATGGACTCACTTGGTTTCATTCGAAAAAGATCATAAGAATACACCAACGGATTTATTTTGGGCTCTTTCACTCGGCTAGTGCCTTCATGAGTGATTTTAAGAGTTCGCCAAATATCAAAAGTCAATTCATAAATTGAAACTCGATTAAACTCATTTTTATCAAGTACACAAAATAAGGCATTCATAGCTTTTGTATTTAAAGCAAAAACCTTCTTCTTCGATTCATTCCATTCGCTCATCAGAAGATAATATTTTTAAAATCCATTTTTGACAATATTCCATATCTTGAAATCCATGAAAATAAAAAAAACCTTCATACGAGTCTTCCAATAGGCGTAATCCGACCCATTAAACATAAGTGAACGTATAATGGAATGACCCTCTTGCATGCCAAAATAAGCAATCTCTCTTGAGTTTTAAACCAAATGAGAGTGACCAGGCTTTGATACCAATTGTTAGGATCTGAGCGGCACTAAGAGGGGGGGTGAATTAGTGCAGTGGATTAAAACTCATAAACTTGAAACCGATTTTAGAGATAGTTGGTTCGTAAGGAAATTTCGAATCGACGAAAGAAGTTTTGACTAAAGTAGTTCGAGTGAATGCAATTGAGAGTAGGGAGAAGAATACCGAACGATTTGCAGCAAGTAAAAGTAAGATGCAGAAATTTAAAACTCACACATCCAAAGTACACAGCGATGTATAGTTCGATGAGGCTCCCAACTTCCACTATCAAACTTCTTTGAAGGGGAAGGACCAAACACCCCTCTTACAAACTTTTACAAGTGGTTCACTCTCTTACAGATTTTTCACAAAGAGAAAGAGGGAGGTGAACACTTAAGCTATCGAAACAAGATTTTGCTATAGCTTTGACTCAATTTTCAACTACTCTAAAGGTGCTTTACTAGCAGAAAAAAGAGGGGTATTTATAGACTCAATTGTCTTTTAAAAATGGAGCCAAAAAGGGTCACATCTTAGATTTTCGGGTACTAACAGTACCACCACTTGGTACTGGTGGTACCATCGCTTGTTCACCCTGCTCTGTTAGTGTACTAGGTGGTACCATCACCGAGACTGGCAGTACCACTGCTTGATAGAGTCCTCGGTCTCTATGAACTAACTGTACTATCGCTTGTCAAACGGTACCACCGCTGGCAAGTAATAACTACCAACGGTACCACCGCTAACCTAGGACAGTACCACCGCCCATACAATCTAGGAAGTTATTCGCGGGGTGGTGCCACCGCCCCAGTCTAGTAGTGCCACCGCCCCAATCTGGCGATGCTACCGCCAGACCTAGTCCAAAACTTCTGAATGGGCCCTGAATCTAGCCCAATTCAATTTAGACAAGGCCTAGTTGGCCCCTACTAGGATTAAACAGGATTATTACCTAATCCTTACCCTAATTACATGCTAACTATGAAATTTAGACATAATTCTAAGCAAAGACTAAACTAGCAGCTTCGAGTTTTCTTTCGATGGACTTCCGATGCACCCTCAGATTTCTTCCGGCGGACTCCCAACAGGCTCCCAGACTTGTGGCAAGTTCGACGAATCTTTGGCAGGCTTTCGAACCTTCTCGGTGAACTCCATAAACCTCCGACAATCTTTCTGGCGAACTTCCGAAACCTTCGGCAAGTCCCTGATTCTTTCTCGGTTGGTTCCGAAAATACTTCCGACGATCCTTCGGACTTCCAATAGACTCTCGAACTTCTAACAACTTGACTCCGGTAATTTGCTTTATATCTTTATGCTATCGTAGTTAATCCTGCACACTTATCACAATAATATGGATTAGATCAAATAAACTATCAATTGACTTCATCATCAAAATCTGAGATTCAACAGTACCACCAAAACCCGGTAGACTCGAGATGGGATGATTTTTAGCTCTAAGTTTGAATCCAATTGGAGCCTACAAATACCCCTCCTATCTCTAGGTTTAATACATAAGCACACAAATTTTAAAAGGAAGAAAATACTATGAAAATCCTTTTAGAAATCTCTCTTCTAGCTTGCATATGTTTTCAGCAAAAAGAGATGAATGTGTGAGTCCTTGTAAGGGTTATCTCCTAAGCCCATCAAAAGGAGAAGGTGTTGTAAGGGACTTTGTCTTCACCCGTTGGAAGAAAGACAACTAGTGGAAAGCCGGTAGCCTCAAGTGAAGAGGAATCGGGAGTGGACGTAGGTCGGATGTCCGAACCATTATAAAATTGGGTTTGCATTTCTGTTCTTGTCATTTACGTTTCTGTAAACTACTTTACTTCCTCTACTTCTTCTTATAATCAACTTCAAGTTTAAAGCATCGTTCCTTTCCAGATTTAATCGAAATGATTCTTTTCGTATGAAATGAAGTTTTTTAAAATCTCCCAAAATAATCGAATTTGTCATAATCTTATCATTGAACTAATTCAACCCACCCCCCCCCCTCCCCTATTGGGATCTAGAGTGGCGTTAAGAGGGGGGAGGGGGTGGGTGAATTAGTGTAGTGGTTAATAATGAAAAATTTTATCGATTTAAATAAGTTCGTATGTTAAAAACTTCGTAGGATAAAATTACATTTCGATGAAAACTGATTTCGATTAAAGCATATCGGAAATGTATTTAACTTGCAAGCATTTAGAGATGAAGAAATAGAGTAGCAAGTGAAGATGGTTTGCTAAAATATAAATTGTGAGAAAGAAAATATAAACCGAGGTTATAGTGGTTCGGTCATACGACCTACATCCACTCTCGATTCCTCTTCACTTGAGGCTACCGGCTTTCCACTAGTTGTTTTCCTTCCAATGGGTGAAGATAAGTCCCTTACAACACGCTCTCCTTTTGACGAGCTTAGGAGCTAACCCTTACAAGCACTATTTCCTCTCTTTTAACTTGAAAACAAGTAAGGACTAAAAGAGGAGATTTCTAGAAATTTAAATAGAGTTTCTCTACTTTCAAAGTATATGTGCTTGTGTGTTCAACCTAGGAATGGGAGAGGTTTTTATAAGCTCTAATCTAATTCAAACTTGGAGCCAAAAACCTTCCCATCCCAAGTTTACGAGTCTTCGGCAAGATACCACCGCCAGTTTAACCCTGACATTAGCGGTACTACTGCAAGTATAGCGGTACCACCACTTGACACATTGACATGGTCAGTGTGCTAGGTGGTACCACCGCCCAGTACAACTTGGGGAGTTGGACCTATGTGGTGCCACCGCCCCAGTCTAACGGTGCCACCACCCCAGTCTAACGGTGCCACCGTCAGACAAGGTTTAGTACTTCTGGTTGGGCCCTAAACCCAGCCCAAACCAGTCCAACACCGGGCCCAATTGGCCCCTACCATGGTTATAGGATTAACACTTAATCCTAACCCTAATTACGTGCTAATTATAAAATTTTGTGTAGTGGTTAATAATGAAAAATTTTGTCAATTTAAACAAGTTCGTATGTTGAAAACTTCATAGGATAAAATTACGTTTCGATGAAAACCGATTTTGATTAAAGTATATCGGAAACGTATTTAACTTGCAAGAATTTAGAGATGAAGAAATAGAGTAGCAAGTGAAGATGGTTTGCTAAAATATAAATTGTGAGAAAGTAAATACAAATCGAGGTTATAGTGGTTCGGTCATATGATGGACATCCACTCTCGATTACTATTCAATTGAGGCTACCAGCTTTCCACTAGTTGTCTTCCTTCCAATAGATGAAGATAAGTCCTTTACAGTACTCTCTCGATTTGACGAGCTTAGGAGGTAACCCTTACAAGCACTCTCTCCTCTCTTTTAACTTGAAAATAAGTAAGGACTAAAAGAGGAGATTTCTAGAGATTTAAATAGAGTTTCTCTACTTTCAAAGTATATGTGCTTTTGTGTTCAACCCAGGAATGGGAGAGGTTTTTATATGCTCGAATCTAATTCAAACTTGGAGCCAAAAACCTTCCCATCCCGAGTTTACCAGGTACTAGCGGTACCACCGCCAGTTTAACCCCGACATTAGCGGTACTACCACCAGTATAACAGTACCACAACCAAACACATTGACATGGTCAGTGTGCTAGGCGGTACCACTTGTTAGGGATCGAGCGACACTAAGAGGGGGGGTGAATTAGTGCAGCGGTAAAGAATGATAGATTTTTCAGTAATTAACACAAGTTCGAAAACTTCGTACAAATGAATGCAGCATTTCGTTTGAACCCGGAAAGATTGCGTTTTAACTTTAAAGCATATGTAAGAAGATGAAGAGGAAGTTGAGTAAATAAGACAGCAAATGAAGAGGGTTTACAGCAAAGTAAATAGCAAGAACGTAAATGTAAACTAGATTTATAGTGGTTCGGTTATACGACCTACATCCACTTCCGAAGCCTTCTCCGATGTGGCTCCCAACTTCCACTAGCAAATCCTTTTGTAGGGGAAGGACCAAATACCCCTCTTACAACCCTTTTACAAGAGGTTCACACTCTTACAAGTTTTCACAAAGAGAAGGAAATGAGGTGAACACTTAAGCAAATGAAGAACAAGACTTTCACAAGACTTATTTGCTCAAAATCTAACTCTTCAAGGGTCTACTCTCAGCTGAGAAAATGGGGGTATTTATAGATCCAAAATGGATTCAAATTTGGGCTCCAAATTTGAAATCAAATTGAGTTCTGTCTTTGGAGGCGATGCTACTGACTTGTTAGAGGTGGAAGTGCTACACCGTCATTCTGGCAGACTGACACAATAGGGGCGGTACTACCATCCCAGCCAGGCGGTGCTACTGCCCCAGCTAGGCGGTGCTACCACTTGGCCTGCTGGCTGCTGGGCGGTGCCACCGCCCAAGACACAGTTGTTGCGTGCCACCGCCCAGCACACATGCTGCTGGGCGGTGCCACCGCCCAGCACACACCAACTTCCTGGTTTGGGCCAAAAACTCGGCCCAAACTGGTCCCAAACAAGGCCAAATGGGTCCATACTTGGGTTAAAGGATTAACACCTAATCCTAAGTCAAATTAAAGACATTCTTAAGCTATTACAAAGTCCGCAAGTCAAGTCTTCTTCCGACGAGCTTTCGGTGAACTTCCAGCGGTCTTCCGATGATCCCTCGGAAACCATCCTACGGACTCCCGGCAAGCTCTCTGACTCCATGATGATTTTGTTGAGTTCCCCCGAGCTTCTTTGGCTAGCTCCGATCTTTCTTGGTAAGCTCCGTGAACTTTTGACGAATTTTCGAAAACCCTTCGGCAAGCTCCCTACTCATTCTCGGCCGATTCCGACAGCACTCCTAACGAATCTTCGGACTTCCATCAAACACTCAAACTCCCAATGATCCATCACACTTGACTTTGGCCCTTTGTTTCGCTTTACGTCTTCATCCTTATCATAGTTACTCCTGCACAAACAAACACCAAACACCCTACTTCGATCTAGACAGTTACTACAACACTAATTGACATTCAGTTGCCCGGCACGTCATTGGTCGGTGCTTCGTCCGATCCTTCAGCACATCGCCCTCTCTTACGGCTTGTTGCCTAATCGACGGTTGACCTCCGCAACTCCGATATCCATGGCGCAACTCCGCACTTTTTGGCCCGATGCCCGACGTCCAAAGCGTCCTGTCGATAGTCAACCGAACCTCCGACTCGACATCCAATATCCTGACGTGATCACCTCTGGCACAACGTTAATTCCTTCGGCGTCAACTATCTAATCCTGATCGATAGTAGACCTGCGTAACTCAACACGTAGTTAAACAATAAAACACACTCAATTAGTTTCATCATCAAAATCCGAGATTCAACAATCTCCCCCTTTTCGATGATGACAACTAATTGATGACTGACGGAGTTAACCATAACTCCCCGGAGTTTAACACAAACTCCCCCTATCAATATACCATTGATAGAACCCTTGGATTATCCCAAATCCAAATAACATGTATCATTAATGTAGTGAGAAATATAAATCCATCATGCAAATATATAAAATATTCTAGCATCATTACATTGCATGAAGTCATCAATCTACTTCTCCCCCTATGTCATCAATAAAAAGGAGAAGTAGCATCATAGCTAGTTTAAAAGATATGCAAATTTCTTACAACACACTAGCTATTTATCACATCATACAACATTTTTGCAATACAACATCAAATAATACCATTCAATCATAGCAAGTTTCAAGGATGGGCAATGATGGTAATTTTCACTTGCTTCTTGAGATGTGCAAGTTTGCACCTTGTTTCTCACGATAGCAATATTTGCATCCTTTGATATAACAATTCTTAGCTTCTCATGAAGTTGTAAAATAGTAATCAAGATGGCAAATATTTGCAATGTTCGAGCTAAAAACTTTCTCCCCCTTTGTTAGCATCAAAAAGAAAGGGAGGATCAAATACTTCAAATAATCTTGCATGAGATTCAATAATAATTTATAACAAAAATGTGAGTAATTTTGAAGAAGTAAAATTGAGCAAGATTTTTGCCTCTCTTGAGATAGCAACTTTTTGCTTCTCAATGTTCAAGCTAGTAAGATTTTCTCTTTTGATGCACATTCTTCCTCTTGAATAAGCTAGCAAATTAATCTTGCAAGCTAGCAATAAATCTTTTCCTCCTTTGATTTTGTCAAAAAGAAGGGAAGAATACATTTCTTTTCCCTTTACATGAATGCTTCCATCATGACAAAATAACAAATTTCCATCATGAATTTTTAACATATCAAGTCATGAATTCCAGGGAGTCATAAACAAATTATGGTATGAGGGAAATTTATGACAAGCAAGCAAGCAATAATGATAAGCTAGCATACTTTACAATATGCAAACTAGCTCCCTTTCAATTTTTCTCTTTTGCACCTAAGTTTCCCTTTTGCAAGTCATCAACTTTTTGTTTGCAATGAGTTAGTAATTTTTGTAAAATTTATAACATTTTAAACATGCAAGCTCATGAGTTAAAAAATAATGCAACTTTATAATTTCTTTCTTCTCATTTTGAGAAGTGCAAGTTTTGCCTTTTGCAAGTTCTAGCTAGCTATGTTTGTCATTTTCACTTGTGATACATAAGCTAGCAAGCTAACTCCCCCTTTGTCACTATTGAAAAGAAGGGATGAATAATATTTTAATGAAATAATTTAGCACAATCAATATTTTAATTTTTTCATGATGCATACAAAACATAGATGCAAAGAATTCATGAAAGATATCAATATGAAATATCAATAAGGATCAACACCAAAAGACATCATTCATGATTAATCATAAAGCAAATTTCATTTATGTCAAATGTTCAATTTACCACATAAGGCAAAGAAATCATGTCACTTTTAGGGTCATGAAATATATGACATCAAGGCTCATGATTCATTTAAAAAGATATAGCACAAAGAGTAACTTGATTCATGCATAAGAATTTCAAGTATCAAGTATTAAGATATCAAGACTTGGATTGTGATAAAGCTCACTCAAGTTCGAATCATCAAAATCATAAACAAAGTTTATGAGATTCACAAAAAAACATAAACTTGAATTGTTCTCCTCTTTGGTAAATGATAAAAAGAAGCGATCATTTTCGAGATTCAAAATGCTAGCAATTTTCATTAATCATGACTAGTGATACATCAAAAGTTTACATCATTATTTCAATCAACAAGTCATGAAGCATACAAAGTAGTATTGAACCATGAGAGAAAAGTTCAAATTATCAAATCATAATCAATTCATTGAAATCACTTCTATAATTTATGAGATTCTTAAGATATCATGAAATCATTAATCTCGATAAGATAGTAAATATAATTTCTTTATGTTTCATCATATAAGTATGTCTTTTGCCTTTATATGCCAAATCAAAATATTTAAAATTGGAAGACAAACTTCATTATAAACATTGTCAAAACAACACATTGTTTCAAGACATGAGATTTAATTTATCATGATAATGTGTTTCATTTTGTTTCAAACAAGTGTGCTCATGTTTCAAAAGATGAGTATCAAATTTAAGACCAAAACATGAGTTTGTCATCAAGATATGATATCACAAAGTCATTAAGCATGATAATAAACTTTTAGTATTTTTATTTCAATGATGATTTCATAATGTATGTTCAAACATTTATATGGAACCCATCATTGTAGAAATTCAAAACATAAGTTTGTCATTAAATCCATCAAGATCATATGCAAAAAACATCATGATAGTATATTTTCTCATCTTTATGAGTTTCAATTTAAGTGATTTGATCTTTTATAAGAATGTTCAAATTTTTCATATGAAAATGTCATGCATCATATTCAAAAACGAAAATATCATCAAAATCATTTTAATTCTTTCTTACATTAGTTATAACAAGATGATCGATGCTCAAATTTTTTGGTAAAATCATGCATCATTTTATAAATCTGAAAAATAATTTTTGTCATGAAAATCATCAAGTCCAAATGTAATACAAGGCAACATTAAAATCACATTTCTTTCATTTGAAAATTTTATGGGTTAGGTCTTTATAATTGATTTCATGAAGATATGTATCATCTAAAAATTTCATCATAAAAAGGGTCAAGACCCATTAATCCAAGATAGAAGTTTTTAAATCAATATCACTTCAACAACTCATGCATGATATAAAATCATCAAGCATCATGTTTAGAGACAATGTAAACCATCAAGATACTCATGCATGGGTTGATTCTATTAGGTATCTAAACATTATCACAAATCATACAATCATCATTCATATTTTTACTTTTCAAAAATACTATAAAAAAAAGCATAGTATAATTTTTAAAATATTTTTTTAATTTCTAAAAACACAAGAAAAGCATGAAAAAAATTCCTACTAACTAAGTTAAGCATTCATGGAAAGCATCATGTAATTTCAAAATAAGGTAGAAGCAACTTGGGTGAGTTTCTTACCTCATTGTTGAAAACCATCAAAGCCCATTTTGCCTCTTCTTTACTTGATTCTTCTTTGCAAGCCTTCTTCTTCTGCTTTGGCCTATTCCTCCATTCAAGTTCATTGTCTATTTTAGATTTTTGTTTAATGAACTTATTAAGATTCATTAAAAGTTTAATATCCTCATTGTCCTCATCACTTGAGTCATCACTCAAGTGGCATTCATTTGTCCGATGTTCCAAATCCTTCTTGTTCTTTAAAAGGTGGTTCATATGTTCATCATGTTCCAAATGTTCGAAGAAACTCATTTCATATGTCATTAGTGAACCGATTAGTTCTTCCAATGAAAAATCATTTAAATTTTTAGTCTCTTGTATTACGGTTACTTTTGGATCCCAACTCTTTGGGAGGGATCTTAAAATCTTGTTAGTGAGTTCAAAGTTTAAAAAACATTTACCAAGACTTTTTAAGCTATTGACGACATCCGTGAAGCAGGTGTACATATCGCCAATAGTTTCGCTTGGTGTCATTCGGAAGAGCTAAAAATCATGCAATAAGAGGTTTACTTTTGAGTCTTTAACTCTACTAGTTCCCTTGTGCGTGATTTCAAGTGTTCGCCAAATATCGAAAGCCGTTTCGCACATTGAAATTCGATTGAGCTCGTTCTTATCAAAAGCGCAAAATAAGGCATTCATAGCCTTTGCGTTCAAGGAAAAAGATTTTCTCTCTAAGTCCAACCATTCGTTCGTCGGTTTAGAGCGAAGCTGAAAACCATTTTCAATAATGTTCCATAAATCTAAGTCCATTGAAAGTATGAAAACTCTCATTCGAGTTTTCCAATAAGTGTAGTCCGATCCGTTAAAGAACGATGGACAAAAAACCGAAAAGCCCTCTTGAAAACCATTTAGAGCCATTTCTCAATGGTGTAAATCCGAAAGAGAAAAACGTGGCTCTGATACCAATTGTTAAGGATCGAGCGGCACTAAGAGGGGAGGGGGGGTGAATTAGTGCAGCGGTAAAGAACGATAGATTTTTCAGCGATTAACACAAGTTCGAAAACTTCGTAAAAATGAATGCAGCATTTTGTTTGAACTCGGAAAGATTGCGTTTTAATTTTAAAGCATATGTAAGAAGATGAAGAGGAAGTTGAGTAAATAAGGCAGTAAATGAAGAGGGTTTGCAGCAAAGTAAATAGCAAGAACGTAAATGCAAACTAGATTTATAGTGGTTCGGTCATCCGACCTACATCCACTTCCGAAGCCTTCCCAGATGAGGCTCCCAACTTCCACTAGCAAATCCTTTTGTAGGGGAAGGACCAAATACCCCTCTTACAACCCTTTTACAAGAGGTTCACTCTCTTACAAGTTTTCACGAAGAGAAGGAAATGAGGTGAACACTTAAGCAAATAAAGAACAAGACTTTCACAAGACTGAACACTTAAGCAAATGAAGAACAAGACTTTCACAAGACTTATTTGCTCAAAATCTAACTCTCCAAGGGTCCACTCTCAGTTGAGAAAAGGGGGGTATTTATGGATCCAAAATGGATTCAAATTTGGGCTCCAAATTTGAAATTAAATTAGAGTTCCTGATGCTGGGGCGGTGCTACCGCCTGTCAGAGGCGGTGCTACTGCCTGTCAGAGGCAATGCTACCGCATGTCACCGACAGATCGACACAAACAGGGGCGGCATTTCGCCTTCACCCCAGCGGTGCTACGCTGGCTGGCTGGCTGCTCTTGGGCGGTGCTACCGCCAAAGACGCGGCCGTTCTTTGGCGATGCTCGCCAAAGACACACCAACTTCCTGGTTTGAGCTGAAAACTTGGCCCAAACCGGTCCCAAATAAGGCCCAATGGGCCCATACTTGGGTTAAAGGATTAACACCTAATCCTAACCCAAATTAATGTCCTAACTACGAAATTAAAGATATTTCTAAGCTATTACAAAGTCTGCAAGTCAAGTCTTCTTCCGTCGAGCTTCCGGTGAACTTCCGACGGTCTTTCGACGATCCCTCGGAAACCATCCTGCAAACTCCCGGCAAGCTCTCGGACTCCACGATGATTTTGGCGAGTTCCCCCGAGCTTCTTTGGCAAGCTCCGATCTTTCTTGGCAATCTCCATGAACTTCTGATGAACTTCCGAAAACCCTTCGGCAAGATCCCTACTCGTTCTCGGCCGGTTCCGGCAGCACTCCCAACAAATCTTCGGACTTCCATCGAACACTCGAACTCCTAATGATCCATCACACTTGACTTTGGCCCTTTGTTTCGCTTTACGTCTTCATCCTTATCGTAGTTACTCCTGCACAAACAAACACCAAACACCCTACTTTGATCTAGACAGTTACTATAACACGAATTGACATTCAGTTGCCCGACACGTCATTGGTCGGTGCTTCGTCTGATCCTTCAGCACATCGCTCTCTCTTATGGCTTGTTGCCCAATCGACGGTTGACCTCCACAACCCCGATATCCATGGCGCAACTTCGCACTTCTTGGCCCGATGCCCGACGTCCGAAGCCTCCTACTGATAGTCGACCGAACCTCCGACTCGACATCCAATATCTTGATGTGATCACCTCTGGCGCAACGTTAATTCCTCCAGCGTCAACTGTATAATCCTGATCGATAGTAGACCTACGTAACTCAACACGTAGTTAAACAACAAAACACACTCAATTAGTTTCATCATCAAAATCCGAGATTCAACACCACCGCCTAGTACAACTTGGGGAGTTGGACCTGTGTGGTGCCACCACCCTAGTCTAGTCGTGCCACCGCCAGACATGGTCCAGTACTTCTGGTTGGGCCTTAAACATAGCCCAAACAAGTCCAATACCGAGCCCAATTGGCCCCTACCATAGTTATAGGATTAACACATAATCTTAACCCTAATTACGTGCTAATTATAAAATTTTGTGTAGTGGTTAATAATGAAAAATTTTGTCGATTTAAACAAGTTCGTATGTTGAAAACTTCATAGGATAAAATTACATTTCGATGAAAACCGATTTTGATTAAAGCATATTGGAAACGTATTTAACTTGTAAGCATTTAAAGATGAAGAAATCGAGTAGCAAGTGAAGATGGTTTGCTAAAATATAAATTGTGAGAAAGTAAATACAAACCGAGGTTATAGTGGTTCGGTCATACAAACTACATCCACTCTCGAATCCTCTTCACTTGAGACTACCAACTTTCCACTAGTTGTCTTCCTTCCAATAGGCGAAGATAAGTCCCTTATAGCACTCTCTCCTTTTGACGAGCTTAGGAGGTAACCCTTACAAGCACTCTCTCCTCTCTTTTAACTTGAAAACAAATAAGGACTAAAAGAGGAGATTCCTAGAGATTTAAATAGAGTTTCTCTACTTTCAAAGTATATGTGCTTGTGTGTTCAACCCAGGAATGGGAGGGGTTTTTATAAGCTCTAATTTAATTCAAACTTGGAGCCAAAAACCTTCCCATCCCGAGTTTACCGGGTACTAGCGATACCACCACCAGTTTAACCCTGACATTAGCGGTACTACCGCCAGTATAGTGGTACCACCACCTGACACATTGATATAGTCAGTGTGCTGGGTGGTACCACCACTAGTACAACTTGGGGAGTTGAACCTGTGTGGTGCCACCGCCCAGTCTAGTGGTGCCATTGCCAGACAAGGTCCAGTACTTCTGGTTGGGCCTTTAACCCTACCCAAACCAATCGAATCCTGGGCCCAATTGGCCCCTACTAGAGTTGTAGGATTAACACTTAATACTAACCCTAATTACGTGCTAATTATAAATTTTTGTGCAGTGGTTAATAATGAAAAATTTTGTCGATATAAACAAGTTCGTATGTTGAAAACTTCATAAGATAAAATTACGTTTCGATGAAAACCGATTTCGATTAAAGCATATCGAAAACGTATTTAACTTGCAAGCATTTAGAGATGAACAAAATAGAGTAGCAAGTGAAGATGGTTTGCTAAAATATAAATTGTGAGAAAGTAAATACAAACCGAGGTTATAGTAGTTCGGTCATACGACCTACATCCACTCTCGATTCCTCTTCACTTGAGGCTACTGACTTTCCACTTGTTGTCTTCCTTCCTATGGCCAAAGATAAGTCCCTTACAGCACTCTCTCCTTTTGAAGAACTTAGGAGGCAACCCTTATAAGCACCCTCTCCTCTCTTTTAACTTGAAAACAAGGACTAAAAGAGGAGATTTCTAAAGATTTAATTAGAGTTTCTTTATTTTCAAAGTATATGTGCTGGTGTGTTCAACCCAAGAATGGGGGGTGGTTTTTATAAGCTCCAATCTAATTGAAACTTGGAGCCAAAAACCTTTTCATCCCGAGTTTATCGGATACTGGCGGTACCACCGCTAGTTTAACCCTGACATTAGCGGTACTACCACCAGTATAGTGGTACCACCACCTGACACATTGACATGGTCAGTGTGCTAGGCGGTACCAACGCCTAGTACAACTTGGGGAGTTGGACCAGTGTGGTGCCACTGCCCAAGTCTAGCGGTGCCACTACCAAACAGGGTCCAGTACTTTTGGTTGGGCCTTAAACCTAGCACAAACCAGTCCAATACCGGGCCCAATTGGCCTCTACTAGGGTTATAGTATTAACACTTAATCGTAACCCTAATTATATGCTAATTATAAAATTTTGTGTAGTGGTTAATAATGAAAAATTTTGTCGATTTAAACAATTTCGTATGTTGAAAACTTCATAGGATAAAATTATGTTTCGATGAAAACCGATTTTGATTAAAGCATATCAGAAACATATTTAACTTGCAAGCATTTAGAGATGAAGAAATAGAGTAGCAAGTGAAGATGGTTTGCTAAAATATAAATTATGAGAAAGTAAATACAAACTGAGGTTATAGTGGTTCGGTCATACGACCGACATCCACTCTCGATTCCTCTTCACTTGAGGCTATCGGCTTTCCACTAGTTGTCTTCCTTCCAATGGATGAAGATAAGTCCCTTACAGCACTCTCTCCTTTTGACGAGCTTAGGAGGTAACCCTTACAAGCGCTCTCTCCTCTCTTTTAACTTGAAAATAAGTAAGGACTAAAAGAGGAGATTTCTAGAGATTTAAATAGAGTTTCTCTACTTTCAAAATATATGTGCTTGTGTGTTCAACCTAGGAATGGGAGGGGTTTTTATAAGCCCCAATCTAATTCAAACTTGGAGCAAAAAACCTTCCCATCCCGAGTTTACCGGGTACTGACGATACCACCGTTAGTTTAACCCCGACATTAGCGGTATACCGCCAGTATAGTGGAACCACCACCTGACACATTGACATGGTCAGTGTGCTTGATGGTACCACCGCCCAGTAAAACTTGGGGAGTTGGACCTGTGTGGTGCCACCACCCTAGTCTAGCGGTGCCACCGCCAGACAAGGTCCAGTACTTTTGATTGGGCCTTAAACCCAACTGAAACCAGTCTAATACGAAGCCCAATCGGCCCCTACCAGGGTTATAGGATTAAAACATAATCCTAACCCTAATTACATGCTAATTATAAAATTTTGTGCAGTGGTTAATAATAAAAAAATTTGTCGATTTAAACAAGTTCGTATGTTAAAAACTTTATAGGATAAAATTACATTTCGATGAAAACCGATTTCGATTAAAGCATATCGGAAACGTATTTAACTTGCAACCATTTATAGATGACAAAATACAGTAGCAAGTGAAGATGGGTTGCTAATGTATAAATTATGAGAAAGTAAATACAAACCGAGGTTATAGTGGTTTGGTCATACGACCTACATCTAGTCTCGATTCCTCTTCACTTGAGGCTATCGATTTTCCAAGGGTTGTCTTCCTTCCAATGGGCGAAGATAAGTCCTTTACAGCACTCTCTCCTTTTGATGAGCTTAGGAGCTAACCCTTACAAGCACTCTCTCCTCTCTTTTAACTTGAAAATAAGTAAGGACTAAAATAGGAGATTTCTATAGATTTAAATAGAGTTTCTCTACTTTCAAAGTATATGTGCTTGTGTGTTCAACCCAGGAATGGGAAGGGTTTTTATAAGCTCTAATCTAATTCAAACTTGGAGCCAAAAACCTTCCCATCCCGAGTTTACCGGGTACTAGCGGTATCACCTCCAGTTTAACCCTGACATTAGCGGTACTACCACTAGTATAGCGGTACCACCACCTGACACATTGACATGGTCAGTGTGCTGGGCGGTACCACCGCCCAGTACTACTTAGGGAGTTGGACCTGTGTGGTGCCACCGCTCCAGTCTAGCGGTGCCACTACCAGACAGGGTCCACTACTTCTGGTTGGGCCTTAAACCCAGCCCAAACAAGTCGAATACTGGGCCCAATTGGCCCCTACCAGGGTTATAGGATTAACACTTAATCCTAACCTTAATTACATGCTAATTATGAAATTTTGTGAAGTAGTTAATAATGAAAAATTTTGTCGATTTAAACAAGTTCGTATGTTGAAAACTTCATAGGATAAAATTACGTTTCGATGAAAATCGATTTCGATTAAAGCATATCAGAAACGTATTTAACTTGCAAGCATTTAGAGATGAAGAAATATAGTAGCAAGTGAAGATGGTTTGCTAAAATATAAATTGTGAGAAAGTAAATACAAACCGAGATTCTAGTGGTTCGGTCATACGACCTACATCCACTCTCGATTCCTCTTCACTTGAGGTTACCGGCTTTCCACTAGTTGTCTTCCTTCCAATGGGCGAAGATAAGTCCCTTACAACACTCTCTCCTTTTGACGAGCTTAGGAGGTAACCCATACAAGCACTCTCTCCGCTCTTTTAACTTGAAAATATGTAAGGACTAAAAGAGGAGATTTCTAGAGATTTAAATAGAGTTTCTCTACTTTCAAAGTATATGTGCTTGTGTTCAACCTAGGAATGGGAGGGGTTTTTATAAGCCCCAATCTAATTCAAACTTGGAGCCAAAAACCATACCATCCCGAGTTTACCGGGTACTGGCGGTATCACGTCCAGTTTAACCCTGACATTAGTGGTACTATCGCCAGTATAGCGGTACCACCACCTGACACATTGACATGGTCAGTGTGTTGGGCGGTATCACCGCCCAGAATAACTTTAGGAGTTGGACTTGTGTGGTGCCACCGCCCTAGTCTAGCAGTGCCACTGCCAGACAGAGTCCACTACTTCTGGTTGGGCCTTAAACATGGCCCAAACCAGTCGAATACTGGGCCCAATTGGTCCCTACCAGGGTTATAGGATTAACACTTAATCCTAACCCTAATTACGTGCTAATTATAAATTTTGTGTAGTGGTTAATAATTAAAAATTTTATCGATTTAAACAAGTTCATATGTTGAAAACTTCATAGGATAAAATTACGTTTCGATAAAAACAGATTTCGATTAAAGCATATCGGAAACGTATTTAACTTGCAAACATTTAGAGATGAGGAAATAGAGTAGCAAGTGAAGATGGTTTGCAAAAATATAAATTGTGAGAAAGTAAATACAAACCGAGGTTATAGTGGTTCGGTCATACGACCTACATCCACTCTCGATTCCTCTTCACTTGAGGCTACCGGCTTTCCACTAGTTGTCTTCCTTCCAATGGGTGAAGATAAGTCCCTTACAACACTCTCTCCTTTTGACGAGCGTAGGAGGTAACCCTTACAAGCACTCTCTCCTCTCTTTTCACTTGAAAACATGTAAGGAATAAAAGAGGAGATTTCTAGAGATTTAAATAGAGTTTCTCTACTTTCAAAGTATATGTGCTTGTGTGTTCAACCCAAGAATGGGATGGGTTTTTATAAGCTCCAATCTAATTCAAACTTGGAGCCAAAAACCTTCCCATCCCGAGTTTACCCGGTACTGGCGGTATCACCTCTAGTTTAACCCTGACATTAGCAGTACTACCGCCAGTATAGCGGTACCACCACTTGACACATTGACATGGTCAGTGTGCTGGGCCGTACCACCGCCTAGTATAACTTTGGGAGTTGGACCTTTATGGTGCCACCGCCCTAGTCTAGCAGTGCCATTGCCGGACAGGGTCCACTACTTCTGGTTGGGCCTTAAACCCAGCCCAAGACAGTCGAATACTGGGCCCAATTGGCCCCTACCAGGGTTATAGGATTAACAGTTAATCCTAACCCTAATTACGTGTTAATTATAAATTTTGTGCAGTGGTTAATAATGAAAAATTTTGTCGATTTAAACAAGTTCGTATGTTGAAAACTTCATAGGATAAAATTACGTTTCGATGAAAACCGATTTCGATTAAAGCATATCGGAAACGTATTTAACTTGCAAGCATTTAGAGATGAAGAAATAGAGCAGCAAGTGAAGATGGTTTGCTAAAATATAAATTGTGAGAAAGTAAATACAAACCAAGGTTCTAGTGGTTCGGTCATACGACCTGCATCCACTCTCGATTCCTATTAACTTGAGGCTACCGGCTTTCCACTAGTTGTCTTCCTTCCAATGGGCGAAGATAAGTCCCTAACAACACTCTCTCCTTTTGGCGAGCTTAAGAGGTAACCTATACAAGCACCCTCTCCTCTCTTTTAACTTGAAAATATGTAAGGGCTAAAAGAGGAGATTTCTAGAGATTTAAATAGAGTTTCTCTACTTTCAAAGTATATGTGCTTGTGTGTTCAACCTAGGAATGGGAGGGGTTTTTATAAGCCCCAATCTAATTCAAACTTGGAGCCAAAAACCTTCCCATCTTGAGTTTACCAGGTATTGGCGGTATCACGTCCAGTTTAACCCTGACATTAGCGGTACTACCGCCAGTATAGCGGTACCACCAGCTGACACATTGACATGGTCAGTGTGCTGGGCTAGACCACCGCCCAGTACAACTTGGGGAGTTGGACCTGTGTGGTGCCACAGCCCCAGTCTAGGGGTGCCACTGCTAGACAGGGTCTACTACTTCTGGTTGGGCCTTAAACCTAGCCCAAACCAGTCGAATACTAGGCCCAATTGGCCCCTACCAGGGTTATAGGATTAACACTTAATCCTATCCCTAATTACGTGCTAATTATAAACAAGTTCGTATGTTAAAAAACTTTGTGTAGTGGTTAACCCTAATTTTGTGCAGTGGTTAATAATGAAAATTTTTTTCAATTTAAACAAGTTCGTATGTTGAAAACTTCATAGGATAAAATTATGTTTCGATGAAAACCGATTTCGATTAAACCATATCGGAAACGTATTTAACTTGCAAGCATTTAGAGATGACAAAATAAAGTAACAAGTGAAGATGGTTTGGTAAAGTATAAATTGTGAGAGAGTAAATACAAACCGAGGTTATAGTGTTTCAGTCATACGACCTACATCCAGTCTCGATTCCTCTTCACTTGAGGCTACCAATTTTCCACTAGTTGTCTTCCTTCCAATGGGCAAAGATAAGTCCCTTACAACACTATCTCCTTTTGACGAGCTTTGGAGCTAACCCTTACCAGCACTCTCTCCTCTCTTTTAACTTGAAAATAAGTAAGGACTAAAATAGGAGATTTCTAGAGATTTAAATAGAGTTTCTCTACTTTCAAAGTATATGTACTTATGTGTTCAACCCAGGAATGGGAGGGGTTTTTATAAGCTCCAATTATAATCTCTTATTAGCAATTATTGGATCTCATCTCAAGATCCAATAAATCAGGGGCTTAATGGATATATAATAATATAGGGGGTTCAACGGATATCTCATATCCGAACCTCTACTCATCGCAACACCTACCATATTTGTGTGACTCTTTAGGCCCAATATCGAGCTGACCGTGAGTCATACTTGTCAGAACTCCTTCTGACTTAGTGAATTATTATCTCTATAATAATTCACCCAACTTATCGACTACGGACGTACCAGGCCACTACGCCGCAGCCCCCAAACGATATAGGGGAATCCAATCCTTTGGACCTATTTGTCCTCAGTTACCATGTATCTATAATCTCTCATCCATCTAATATCCCAAAGACCCTATACCAGGCATGGTGCTGTCAGGCCCATACGGTCTCTCCTCGAGTCTTGCTATTGTCAGATTTTCCCGGAGAACTCTTTCTCTCTCAATTTGAATAACCTTGGCCAAGGATTTGTTCAAGCAAGAATACATGGGATATTTCTCTCATGATACTGAGAGTGGATGATCCTCTATTGACACTCAATAGCCCTCGTAAGGTTGGCTACCACTCCCAATGACCGGCTGTACTAGATATGGAACTTTCCAAACCTATAAGTCCGGTATCAAAGAGTGGAGTACTCATACAGGACATCCTTGGTGTCTCAAGTCTAAGGACCAGATACACTACTGGGACTACGGAATCGCTCTCTGACATGAGGTATCAATAACCATCCAGCATTCTGTAGGTGGATCAATCAGTGAACTCATTCTCTAATGAGCACCTGCACTGTACCCTTAGTCTCCCCACACGAGTAGCTATGAGACCAGCTACCTCCATCATATGAATGGGTATACAACACACTAGTCTATCCAGTTCTCTCGATGTCCTTCTCGAGTAACCTATAACCAGGATAATTTAGGGTCTGCGTTTAGAGGTGAATCGGTCTCATTATCGTGATCTCATCATGATCCAATTCCCATTGCACAGATCCAAGGATATCATAATATATATCTAGATAATGTGAGATAATGTCAATAATCATAAGCAAAGAGATTGACGTAGCGTGTTACAGGTGCTATCATTCATGTGATTGGCTTGTAGGGCACCTATAACTAGCAATCTCCCACTTGACCTAAAGTCAATCAACAACATGTCTGATCCCCATCTGACCTTTATGATGCTCAAAGACAATCCGAGTCAATGGCTTTGTCAGTGGATCTGCAATGTTATCTTCGGATGGAACTCTTTCCATTACTATATCTCTTCGGGCCACGATCTCTCTAATAAGTTGGAACCTCCTCAGAACACTTCTGATGAGAACCGGATTCCCTTATTTGAGTAATCGTCCCGTATTTGTCGCAATATAAAGGAATCATATCCTCGCTGCTTGACATGACTCCTAGGTTTATGATGAACCTCTTCATCCAACTCCCTCCTTTGCTGCCTCTGTCATAGCAATGTATTCCGCCTCTTTGGTCGAGTCAACAGTAGTGTCTTGCTTGGAACTCTTCCAGCATACTACTCCTCCATTCAAGGTGAACACATACCCTGAATTAGACTTGCTATCATCGACATTAGACTGGAAGCTCGAGTCCGAATAGCCCTCAACCTTGAGGCTACTACCTCCATATACTAGTAAAAGATCCTTAGTCTTTCTCAAGTACTTAAGGATACATTTTTATCGCTTTCAGTGCTCAAGCCTGGATCTCGCACGATATCTGCTCGTGACACTCAAAGCATGCGCTATATCAGGCCTGGTACATAGCCTAGCATACATGATAGATCCTATCGTTGATGCATATGGCATCATATCCATGTGTGCCCTTTCTTCAGGAGTCTTTGGGGACATACTCCTAGAAAGTGATATTCCATGTCTCATTGGTATGAGACATCTCTTGGAATTTTTCATGCCAAACCTTTTGACAATATTGTCTATGTACCTGGACTAGGACAAGCCAAGCATCCTCTTGGAACTATCTTTATAGATCCGTATCCCTAATATGTAGGATGCTTCCCCTAAGTCCTTCATGGAGAAGTGCCTAGATAACCAAGTCTTTACTGTAGAGAGCATTCCTATATCATTCCCAATGATCAGGATGTCATCCACATATAATATAAAAAAGGTGATAGTGCTCCCACTTAATTTCCTGTACACACAAGGTTCATCTTCGTTCTTAACGAAGTCATAAGATCTGATCGCCTCATCAAATCGTATGTTCTAACTTTGGAAAGCTTGCTTCAATCCATAAATAGACCTAAGCAACCTGCACACCTTATCTGGATTATCCCTGGACACGAATCCCTCAGGTTGTATCATATACACCTTCTCCTCAAGGTTGCCATTGAGGAATATGATTTTGACATCCATCTGCTAGATCTCATAATCATAGTGTGCTGTAATAGCCAATAGAATTCGAATGGATTTTAGCATGGCTACAGGTGAGAAAGTTTTGTCATAGTCAACACCTTGCCTTTGACGATACCCCTTAGCTACAAGCCTTGCTTTATAGGTCTCTACCTTTCCATCTACTCCAATCTTCTTTTTGAAGATCCATTTGCAACCAATGGGTACAATACCCTCAGGTGCATTAACTAGGTTCCAAACCTTGTTGGAGTACATGGAATCCATTTCTGAATCCATGGCTTCTTGCCATTTCTTGGAGTCTATGATCATAATAGCCTCCTCGTAGGTCTGAGGATCAATATCCTTAATATCCTCTCTTCTGATATGTCCCACATATCTCTCAGGAGGATGGAATACTCTATCTAACCTACGTAAAGTTGGAACTTGTGTGTTAGGTATCTGAACAGATTCTGGAATGATGCTTGAGCTAGGTTCTCCAACCTCGCTCAACTCTATCATGCTCCCACTATCTCCACCAAGAATGTGTTCCTTCTCAAGGAACACAGCTCTCTTGGCTACAAAGACATTTCGGTCCTCAGGGTGATAGAAATAATACCCACAAGTTTCTTTGGGGTATCCCACAAACTTGCACCGTTCCATCCTAGATTCCAACTTGTTAGGGTTGTGTCTCTTAATGTGGGCAGGGCAGCCTCAAATCTTAACAATTTTAAGATCGGGCTTCTTCCCATTCCATATCTCATATGGAGTAGACATTACTGACTTAGTTAGAATTCTATTTAGAAGGTAAGCTGTGGTCTCTAGGGCATATCCTCAGAATGAGATGTGTAGGTCGGCGTAACACATCATAGAACGCACCATATCTAACAGTGTGTGATTCCTCCTTTTTGATACACCATTAAGCTGTGGTGTATAAGGAGGTGTCCATTGGGATAAAATTTCATGGTCTTTGAGGAACTGGGTGAACTCTGTACTTAAGTACTCACCTCCTCGATCTGATCGAAGGGTTTTAATACTCTTTCCTGTTTGGTTCTCTACTTCATTCTTATATTCCCTGAATTTCTTAAAAGCCTTAGACTTGTATTTCATCAAGTACGCATGTCCATATCTTGAGAAATCATTAGTGAAAGTAATGAAATCATCACTGATTTAGTTGGAATTCTGTTCAGAAAGTAAGCTGCGGTCTCTAGGGCATATCCCTAGAATGAGATGGGTAGGTCAACGAAACACATCATGGAATGCACCATGTCTAACAGTTTACAATTCATCCTTTCTGATACACCATTAAACTATGGTGTATAAGGAGGTGTCCATTGGGATAATATCCCATAGTCTTTAAGGAACTAGGTGAACTCTATACTCAAGTACTCACCTCCTCGATCTGATCGAAGGGTTTTAATACTCTTTTTGGTTCTCCACTTCATTTTTATATTTCCTAAATTTCTCAAAAGCCTCAGACTTGTACTTCATCAAGTACACATGTCCGTATCTTGAGAAATCATCAGTGAAGATAATAAAGTAGGAGTAATCACCTATGGCATGAGTCGACATGGGACCACATACATCACTATGTATAAGTTCTAGTAACTCAGTGGCTCTCTCTCTAATTCCACTAAATGAAGAGTTGGTCATCTTTCCCTGAAGGCAAGGTTCGCAAGTCGTATATGACTCATAGTCAAATGGATCTAGATATCCATTCTTTAGCAACTTTTGAATCCTTCCCTCATGGATGTGACCTAGCCTACAATGCCAAAGATATGCATTGTTCACCTCTTGTCATTTCCTCTTAGACTCACTTACACTCATGATATGTGGAGCTGTATCTATCATAAATAAACCATTATATAATGTTCCTCTCATGATGATCTCATCATCTAATATTATTGAATAACCATTATTCTCAAAAACTAATTTATATCCACTAACTATCAAACATGAAATGGAAATAATATTTTTGATAATAGAAGGAACATAATAGCATGCATCTAATGCATTAATAGCTCCACCAGGCAGATGTAAAGTGACCTTGCCAATAGCCATTGTAGCAACCTTTGCTCCATTGCCCATCTTAAGGTCCATCTCGCCTCTGTTCAATCTCCTAGGTCCTGCTAGAACCTACAACGAATTGCAAATATGATAAGCACTCCTGGTATCTAATACCCATGTGTTATCATAAGATTTTGACAAATTGAGACTGATCATGAGTGTACCTGAAGCTTCTGCAAGCTTCTGTTTCGCCTTCTCTGTAAGGTACTCCTTGCAGTTCCTCTTCCAGTGCCCATCTTTGCCATAGTGGAAGCACTGGCCTTTGTCCTTTGTTGGGTCCTTTTTGGCAACCTTTGCCTTACCTATTTTGCCTTTGCCCTTGCCCTTCTTAAGGGTCTTCTCAGTCTTCCTTTTCTTTTTGGTCTCACTAGTGTAGAGAAACGACTTCTCTTTCTTGAATGTGCTCTCTGCTTCTCTCAACATATTGAGGAGCTCTGGGAGGGTCACCTCAAGTTTGTTCATATTAAAATTTATTATGAACTGAGAAAAGAAATCTGGTAGGGACTGAAGTACAAGATCCACACACAGGTTATCCTCTAGGACCATTCCTAAACTTGTAAGTTTTTTTATCCACTCAATTATCTAAGTACTTCACATAACGAGCGATCTCATCCTCGCTTGCCCCTTTGTCGGGCGTAGGGATCACTGTATCAAAGACATATGCGATTTTCTCTGTCGTGAGAATAATTCTCAGATTGCGAAGCCAATCCATATAATTTGGACCAGTGAGGCAGTTTGCATCAAGTATGCCATGTAAAGGATTTGAAAGCGACATTTTTTTGAAATAAAAGATGTAGCAGAAATAAATAACATAAAGACTTTATAGAAATTTAAACAATTAAGATAAGGACTTCTATCTTAATGTATTCCCACTAATTTTTCGCGAGACACACAACACCCTCCGGTATGTGAATCGGAGACCCCCGGCGGATCTCTAATGGGGATCAGGATCCAATCGGCGTCTTAACGTAACCTCGAGGGACTCGACCAATCACGTTAAGCCCGTAAAGGTAGGCAACTCTTGTCAATCACAACTCCTTGTGATTCTTGTCCTGTTCGGCCTCCAAACTACCATGGCCTTGAGGGACTCGACCAACCATGATGTTCGGTTAAGTCATTAGCATCGTTACCAGATGAGTCTGATCAGGTAATATACTCTCGAGGGACTCGACCAAGCATACCATGTCCTCAGTTCACCTCTGACATCTCTATGTCGTAGATAAGATAGCGAGACGTGATATAGGTGAGTCTTGAGGGACTCGACCAACTTAACCTACACCGGGAATCGGCTCCTAGCTATAACGATGGAAGGCCACGTGGGTCAATCTTATTGCCTCACGTTTACCGACTTAATATTATTAATAGAGGGGATTTTGGTTTGGTCTCCTAACATAATGTGTCACACACATATGTATTTAAAATATATATCTACATCGCATGCAAATATATATATATACGTATCTAGTAGGTGTATAACTAATCACACATCATATGAGCAATCACACCAGATGATCATGGACCATATCCTAATGTGATCAGGCCCGAGCCAGTGGGCCCAATCACTCACATCAAGATCTATGTGTACTTTGGTGCATCTCTATGCCCTGTGATCGTCCATCTCGCTTCGTCGGATACGTCGGCATCTCAACACATCTTTATGCGTCGGATCATCCGTTTTGGCCTCATGAGTCACGCTACCGCTGTGCCTCTGATAATTACAACATAATTACAAGCACGCAAGCCCGACAATAAATGAGAAAAATAGAGGCTCGCAGACCCCAATAATAATAATCACATGTACACACATCACATTATAAGTCCATGATCATCTATCCACATCATACAACACATGTATATGTTATTTTATAGGACTACTAGATAAAAATAATAGTTAATTAAACTATTTAATTAACATATTTAATTTTCTAAAATCAGGGACATAAAGGGAATTTTTTGAATTCCTAGGGGTATTTTGGTAATTCGGTCAAAAGGGTATTTTGGTAATTCTATCAAAAGGGACAGAATCTGGAATTTCTAAAATTTCAAAGGGTAAAATTGTCTTTTGCCCAAAACCCTAATACCTTTCCCTTCTACCGAGTTGCGATCGCCGACACCCTACCGGTGGCGACCATTACTACTGGCCAGGGCGCGCCGCCGCTCTCGCCATGGGCGCAGCACCGTGATGCGGTCTGGTCCATGGCGGTGCTGGCCCTTGCGGGCGGTGGTGCCCCTTGCGGATGCACCCACACCTACGGGCAGATCCCCCGCAGGCGGCGTTGCCCCTTACGGGCTAGCCAGCGGGCGGCTAGGCGCGCCCCTTGTGGGGTGGCAGCCTCACCGGCGCCACTTGGGGTGCTACCCTTATGCCGCTGTTCCGCGCGCGCAGCACCCGCAGTGCTGCCTCGGCTGGCAAAGCCGCCGGCTGCTGCAGGTGCAAAGCAAAGCCGCAAGCGACCTTGCGGTTCTTTGCCGCACGAAGCGTGCAATAACAATTGCTGCCCCTTCTCGCTCTTCGTGCCAACGATTTTGGCATCAGAAGCAGATCAAAAACATAATATACGCAGTTTAAGATCCGATCTTCGCACGAACAACCTGGCTCTGATACCATTGTTGGTAAATCCACAAGGGGGAGCGACATCACACCTACGGGCAGATCGCCCGCAGGCGGCGTTGCCCATACGGGCTAGCCGCGGGCCGGCAGCGCTGCCCCTTGTGGGTGCAGCGCCTACCGGCGCCACTTGGGGTGCTACCCCTTATGCCGTTGCACGCGGGCGCGGCAGCACGCAGTGCTGCCTCGCGGCAGTCACGGCCGCTTCACGGCAGGTAGCAAAGAAAGCCGCAGCGAGCCTTTGCGGTTGCTGCACGAGCAGGCAATAACAATTGCTGCCCCTTCTCGCTCTTCGTGCCAACGATTTTGGCATCAGAAGCAGATCAAAAACATAATATACGCAGTTTAAGATCCGATCTTCGCACGAACAACCTGGCTCTGATACCATTGTTGGTAAATCCACAAGGGGGAGCGACATCACATGCGCAGCGGAAGAACAGAAAACAAAACCCCAAATTTCCCGTAGAAAGTTTTCGCCGTCGTACGAAGATCAATGCATCAAAACAAATCCACGAAAACTGCATGTGTTAAAGAAAGATACCTAGGGAGATCGTATATCCCTGAATTCCTACAGATCTGTGGGAGAGGATGAAGGAGGTCAAGCATCCTTCTCTCCAGTGGTATCCACTCAGCAGGGATTGCGACGATGCACCTCTCTCTTTGGGGAGAGGCAAATAGGAGGTGGCTACCAAAAACCCTCAACCTATAGAACTCTGGTTCCCTCCTATTTATAGAGGCCCCTCGAAAAACCCTAATGGATCTTTTGCCCTATTGGGTACTGGATCTTCACCCAATTACCCAAGCCTCTTGGATTAGTGGGTTTCTACCCAATAATCTCTTATTAGTAATTATTGGATCTCATCTCAAGATCCAATAATTCAGGGGCTTAATGGATATCCAATAAGATAGGGGGTTCAGCGGATATCTCATATCTGACCCTCTACTCGTCGCAACACCTACCATATGTGTGTGACCCTCTAGGCCCAATATCGAGCTGACAGTGAGTCATACTTGTCAGAACTCTTTCTGACTTAGTGAATTATTATCTCTATAATAATTCACCCAACTCATCGACTACGGACATACCAGGCCACTACGCCGCGACCCCTAAACGATACAGGGGAATCCAATCCTTTGGACCTATTTGTCCTCAGTTACCATGTATCTATAATCTCTCATCCATCTAATATCCCAGAGACCCTATATCGGGCATGGTGCTGTCAGGCCCATACGGTCTTTCCTCGAGTCTTGCTCTTGTCGGATTCTCCCAGAGAACTCTTTCTCTCTCAATCCGAATAACCTTGGCGAAGGATTTGTTCGAGCAAGAACACATGGGATATTTCTCTCATGATACCGAGAGCGGATGATCCTCTATTAACACTCAATAGCCCTCGTAAGGTTAGCTACCACTCCCAATGACCGATTGTATTAGATATGGAACTTTTCAAACCTATAAGTCCGGTATCAAAGAGTGGAGTACTCATACAGGACATCCTTGGTGTCTCAAGTCTAAGGACCGATATACTCATCGGGACTACGGAATCATTATCGACATGAGGTTTCAATAACCATCCAGCATTCCGTAAGCGGATCAATCAGTGAACTCATTCTCCAATGTGCACCTACACTGTACCCTTAGTGTCCCCACATGAGTAGCTATGAGACCAGCTACCTCCATCCTATGAATGGATATACAGCACACCAGTCTATCCGGTCATCTCGATGTCCTTCTCGAGTAACCTATGACCAGAATAATTTAGGGTCTATGTTTAAAGGTGAATCGGTCTCATTATCATGATCTCATCACGATCCAATTCCCAATGCACAGATCCAAGGACATCACAATATATATCTAGATAATATGAGATAATATCAATAATCATAAGTAAAAAGATTGACGCAGCGTGTTACAAGTGCTATCACTCATGTGATTAGCTTGTAGGGCACCTATAACTAACACCACCGCCCCAGTCTAGCGGTGCCATCGCCAGATAGGGTCTAGTACTTCTGGTTGGGGCTTAAACTCAGCCTAAACCAGTCCAATACCGGGCCCAAGTGACTCCTACCAGGGTTATAGGATTAAAACTTAATCCTAACCCTAATTACATACTAATTATAAAATTTTGTGCAGTGGTTAATAATGAAAAATTTTATCGATTTAAACAAGTTCGTATGTTAAAAACTTCGTAGGATAAAATTATGTTTTGATGAAAACCGATTTCGATTAAAGCATATTGGAAACGTATTTAACTTGCAAGCATTTAGAGATGAAGAAATCGAGTAGCAAGTGAAGATGGTTTGCTAAAATATGAATTGTGAGAAAGTAAATACAAACCAAGATTATAGTGGTTCGGTCAAACGACCTACATCCACTCTCGATTCCTCTTCACTTGAGGCTACCGGCTTTCCACTAGTTGTCTTCCTTCCAATGGGAGAAGATAAGTCCCATACACCACTCTCTCCTTTTGATGAGCTTAGGAGGTAACCCTTACAAGCACTCTCTCCTCTCTTTTAACTTGAAAACAAGTAAGGACTAAAAGAGGAGATTTCTAGAGATTTAAATAGAGTTTCTCTACTTTCAAAGTATTTGTGCTTGTGTGCTCAACCCAGGAATGGGAGGGGTTTTTATAAGCTCTAATCTAATTCAAACTTGGAGACAAAAACCTTCCCATCCCGAGTTTACCGAGTACTAGCGGTACCACCGCCAGTTTAACCCTGACATTAGCGGTACTACCGCCAGTATAGCGGTACCACCACCTGACACATTGACATGGTCAGTGTGCTAGGTTGTACCACCGCCCAATACAACTTGGGGAGTTGGACCTATGTGGTGCCACCGCCCCAGTCTAGCGGTGCCATCGCCAGATAGGGTCTAGTACTTCTGGTTGGGGCTTAAACTCAGCCTAAACCAGTCCAATACCGGGCCCAAGTGACTCCTACCAGGGTTATAGGATTAAAACTTAATCCTAACCCTAATTACATACTAATTATAAAATTTTGTGCAGTGGTTAATAATGAAAAATTTTATCGATTTAAACAAGTTCGTATGTTAAAAACTTCGTAGGATAAAATTATGTTTTGATGAAAACCGATTTCGATTAAAGCATATTGGAAACGTATTTAACTTGCAAGCATTTAGAGATGAAGAAATCGAGTAGCAAGTGAAGATGGTTTGCTAAAATATGAATTGTGAGAAAGTAAATACAAACCAAGATTATAGTGGTTCGGTCAAACGACCTACATCCACTCTCGATTCCTCTTCACTTGAGGCTACCGGCTTTCCACTAGTTGTCTTCCTTCCAATGGGAGAAGATAAGTCCCATACACCACTCTCTCCTTTTGATGAGCTTAGGAGGTAACCCTTACAAGCACTCTCTCCTCTCTTTTAACTTGAAAACAAGTAAGGACTAAAAGAGGAGATTTCTAGAGATTTAAATAGAGTTTCTCTACTTTCAAAGTATTTGTGCTTGTGTGCTCAACCCAGGAATGGGAGGGGTTTTTATAAGCTCTAATCTAATTCAAACTTGGAGACAAAAACCTTCCCATCCCGAGTTTACCGAGTACTAGCGGTACCACCGCCAGTTTAACCCTGACATTAGCGGTACTACCGCCAGTATAGCGGTACCACCACCTGACACATTGACATGGTCAGTGTGCTAGGTTGTACCACCGCCCAATACAACTTGGGGAGTTGGACCTATGTGGTGCCACCGCCCCAGTCTAGCGGTGCCACTGCTAGACATGGTCCAGTACTTCTGGCTGGGCTTTAAACCCAGTACAAACTTGTAGAATATCGGGCCCAATTGGCCCCTACTTGGGTTATAGGATTAACACTGAATCCTAACCCTAATTATATGCTAATTATAAAATTTTATGCAGTGGTTAATAATGAAAAATTTTATCGATTTAAACAAGTTCATATATTGAAAACTTTGTAGGATAAAATTACATTTCGTTGAAAATCGATTTCGATTAAAGTATATCAGAAACGTATTTAACTTGCAAGCATTTAGAGATGAAGAAATAGAGTAGCAAGTGAAGATGGTTTACTAAAATATAAATTGTGAGAAAGTAAATACAAATCGAGGTTATAGTGGTTCGGTCATTCGACCTACATCCACTCTCGATTCCTCTTCACTTGAGGCTACCGACTTTCCACTAGTTGTCTTCCTTCCAATGGGCGAAGATAAGTCACTTACAGCACTCTCTCCTTTTGACGAGCTTAGGAGGCAACCCTTACAAGTACTCTCTCCTCACTTTTAACTTGAAAATAAGTAAGGATTAAAAGAGAAGATTTCTAGAGATTTAAATAGAGTTTCTCTACTTTCAAAGTATATGTGCTTATGTGTTCAACCCAGGAATGGGAGGGGTTTTTATAAGCTCCAATATAATTCAAACTTGGAACCAAAAACCTTCCCATCCTATGTTTACCGGGTACTGGCGGTACCATCGCTAGTTTAACCCTAACATTAGCGGTACTACCGCCAGTATAGCAGTACCACCACTTGACACATTGACATGGTCAGTGTGCTAGGCGGTACTATCGCCCAGTACAATATGGGGAGATGCACCTGTGTGGTGCCACCGCCCTAGTCTAATGGTGCCACTACCAGACAAGTTCTAGTACTACTGGTTGGGTCTTAAACCCAGCCCAAACTAGTCCAATATTGGGCCCAATTGGCCCCTACCAGGGTTATAGGATTAACACTTAATCCTAACCCTAATTACGTGCTAATAATAAAATTTTTTGCAGTGGTTAATAATGAAAAAATTTGTCAATTTAAACAAGTTCGTATGTTAAAAACTTCATAGTATAAAATTACATTTCGATGAAAATCGATTTCGATTAAAGCATATCGGAAACGTATTTAACTTGCAAGCATTTAGAGATGAAGAAATAGAGTAGCAAGTGAAGATGGTTTGCTAAAATATAAATTGTGAGAAAGTAATTACAAATCGAGGTTATAGTGGTTCGGTCATATGACCTACATCCACTCTCGATTCCTCTTCACTTGAGGCTACCGACTTTCCACTAGTTGTCTTCCTACCAATGGGCGAAGATAAGTCACTTACAGCACTCTCTCCTTTTGACGAGCTTAAGAGGTAACCCTTAAAAGTACTCTCTCCTCACTTTTCACTTGAAAACAAGTAAGGATTAAAAGAGAAGATTTCTAGAGATTTAAATAGAGTTTCTCTACTTTCAAAGTATATGTGCTTGTGTGTTCAACCCAGGAATGGGAGGGGTTTTTATAAGCTCTAATATAATTCAAACTTGGAGCCAAAAACCTTCCCATCCCGAGTTTACCGGGTACTAGCAGTACCACTGCTAGTTTAACTCTAACATTAGCGGTACTACCGCCAGTATAGCAGTACCACCACTTGACACATTGACATGGTCAGTGTGCTGGGCGGTACTACCGCCCAGTACAACATGGGGAGATGCACTTGTGTGGTGCCACCGCCCTAGTCTAGTGGTGCCACTACCAGACAAGGTATAGTACTTCTAGTTGGGTCTTAAACCTAGCCCAAACTAGTCCAATACTGGGCCCAACTGGCCCCTACTAGGGTTATAGGATTAACACTTAATCCTAATCCTAATTACATGCTAATTATAAAATTTGTGTAATGGGTAATAATGAAAAATTTTGTCGATTTAAACAAGTTCGTATGTTGAAAACTTCATAGTATAAAATTACATTTCGATGAAAACCGATTTCGATTAAAGCATATCGAAAACTTATTTAACTTGCAAGCATTTAGAGATGAAGAAATAGAGTAGCAAGTGAAGATGGTTTGCTAAAATATAAATTGTGAGAAAGTAAATACAAACCGAGGTTATAGTGGTTCGGTCATACGACCTACACCCACTTTCGATTCCTCTTCACTTGAGGCTACCAGCTTTCCAGTAGTTGTTTTCCTTCTAATGGGCGAAGATAAGTCCCTTATAGCACTCTCTCTTTTTGACGAGCTTAGGAGGTAACCTTTATAAGCGCTCTCTCATCTCTTTTAACTTGAAAACAACTAAGGACTAAAAAAGGAGATTTCTAGAGATTTAAATAGAGTTTCTCTACTTTCAAAGTATATGTGCTTGTGTGTTCAACCCAAAAATAGGAGGGATTTTTATAAGCTCCAATCTAATTCAAACTTGGAGCCAAAAACCTTTCCATCCCGAGTTTATTGGGTATTGGCGGTACCACCGCTAGTTTAACCCCGACATTAGCGATATACCGCCAATATAGTGGTACCATCACCTGACACATTGACATGGTCAGTGTGCTTGGTGGTACCACCGCCCAGTACAACTTGGGGAGTTAGACCTGTGTGGTGCCATCGCCCTAGTCTAGCGGTGCCACCGCTAGACAAGGTCCAGTACTTCTGGTTGGGCCTTAAACCAAACTAAAACCTGTCCAATACCGGGCCCAATTGGCCCCTACCCGGGTTATAGGATTAACACTTAATCCTAACCCTAATTATATTCTAATTATAAAATTATGTGCAGTGGTTAATAATGAAAAATTTTATCGATTTAAACAAGTTCGTATGTTGAAATCTTCGTAGGATAAAATTACGTTTCGTTGAAAACCGATTTCGATTAAAGCATATCAGAAAGATATTTAACTTGCAAGCATTTAGAGATAAAGAAATAGAGTAGCAAGTGAAGATGGTTTGCTAAAATATAAATTATAAGAAAGTAAATACAAACCAAGGTTATAGTGGTTCGGTCATACGACCTACATCCACTCTCGATTCCTCTTCTTTTGAGGCTACCGATTTTCCACTAGTTGTCTTCCTTCCAATGGGCAAAGATAAGTCCCTTACAGTACTCTCTCCTTTTGACGAGCTTAGGAGGTAACCCTTACAAGCACTCTCTCCTCTCTTTTAACTTGAAAACAAGTAAGGACTAAAGGAGGATATTTCTAGAGATTTAAATAGAGTTTCTCTACTTTCAAAGTATATGTGCTTGTGTGTTCAACCCAGGAATGGCAGGGGTTTTTATAAGCTCCAATCTAATTCAAACTTGGAGCCAAAAATCTTTCCATCCCGAGTTTACCGGGTACTAGTGGTACCACCGCTAGTTTAACCCTAACATTAGCGGTACTACTGCCGGTATAGCGGTACCACCACCTGACACATTGACATGGTCAGTGTGCTGGGCGGTACCACAGCCTAGTACAACTTGGGGAGTTGGGCCTGTGTGGTGCCATCGCTCTAGTCTAGCGGTGCCACTGCCAAATAGGGTCCAGTACTTCTGGTTAGGCCTTAAACCTAGCCTAAACCAGTCCAATACCGGGCCCCATTGGCCCCTACCAGGGTTATAGGATTAACACTTAATCTTAACCCTAATTATGTGCTAATTATAAAATTAAAGATATTTCCTAAGCTAATACAAAGTTCGGCACATCAAGTCTTCCTCTAGTGAGTTTCTGGTGAACTTCTAGTGGTCTTTCGATAAACCCTAGGATACCATTCTATGGAATCTCGATAAGCTCCTGGACTTCTCGATTAATTTTGGCGAGTTCCGATGAGCTTCTTCGGCAAGCTCTGATCTTTCTCGGCGAGCTCCGTAAACTTTCGACGAACCTTCCAGTGAACTTCTTAAAACCCTTCAGTAAGTTCCCTACTCATTCTTTGTCAGTTCTGGCAGCACTCTTAACAAATCTTCAAACTTTCGTTGAACTCTCAAACTCCCAATGATTCCATCACACTTGACTCCAGCACTATGTTTTGCTTTATGTCTACATCGTTACCGTAGTTAATCCTACACACTAAGTAAATCTTAACCCTACTTTGATCTAGACAACTATTTCATGAATCAACATCCTGTTGCCCGGCACTCATTGGTCAATGCTTCGTCTAGTTCTTTGGCACACCATCCTCTCTTGTGGCCTATTGCCCAATTGGTGATTGACCTCCACAACCCTGATTTCCTTAGCACAACACCACTCTTCTTGGCCTGAAGCCCGATGTCTGAAGCCTTCTGCCAATTATCGATCAGACCTCTGGCTCGACGTCCAATCTCCTGACATGATTTCTTCTGGCACAACACTGATTTATCCCGTGTCAACTATCTAATCCTGATCTATAGTAGACCTATGTCACTCAAAATATAGTTAGATAATAAAACACTATCAATTAGTTTCATTATCAAAATTCGAGATTCAATAATCTCCTCCTTTTTGATAATGACAATTAATTGATGATGGAGTTAACCTTACTCTTGGAGTTTAACCAAACACCTCCTATGCCATTGATAGAACCCTTGGATTATCCCAAACCCAAGCAACATGTATCAAAATCATGTCAACAAAAATATCATACAAATATGTATAATATTCAATCAACATTATATTGTATGAAGTCATCAATCTACTTCTCCCCCTATGTCATCAACAAAAAGGAGAAATAACATCATAGCTAGTTTAGAAGATATGCAAGTTTTATAATCATACTAGCTATCAATCTAAATGTTCAACATACATCACTTTAAAACGTTTAATTATAGCAAGCTTTTACGGATATGTAATCATGGCAATTCAACACTTGCTTATTGTGCAAGGTTAAACTTTGCTTCTCTTTGCAAGATAGCAATATTTGTAATGTTTGATATAGCAAGTTACTTCATTACAATGATCGAGCTAGCAAATTTTTCATTCAAGTGTGCAAGCTAGCAATAAACATTCGCACCCTTTATTTTTGTCAAAAAGAATGGAAGAGTACAATTCTTTTCCCTTTACATGAATACTTTGATCATGACAAAATAACAAATTTGTATCATGAATTTTTAACATATCAAGTCATGAATTCAAGGGAGTCATAAATAAATCATGATGTGAGGGAAATTGATGATAAGCAAGAAAGCAATAATGATAAGCAAGCTAGTATATTTGCGATATGCAAGCTAGCTCCCTTTCAATTTTTCTCTTTTACAACTAAGTTTTGCCTTTACAAGTTCTAGCTAGCTATGTTTGCCACTTTCTCTTGTGATATACAGACTAGTAAGTTAGTTCTCTCTTAATTATTGTTAAAATAAAGTGGAGGATCCAATGATATAGACTTTTACATCAACTATAAATTTACATCAATAAGAGTTTATAATAATCTTTCAATCATCACATGATGCATTCAAACCATAGATGCAAAGAATTCATATCATGAAAGATATCAATCATGGTTCATAAATATTCCTTTTAGGAAGTATCAAGATCATGATTCAATGATTCATCATAAAGCAAATTAATTTTCAATCATCACATAAGGCATTCTAGCCAAGTAATCATGTCATTTCTAAGTCAAGAAAGGTATGAAATCAAAGCTCTAGAAAATTAAGAAGAACATGATTCATTTGACAAATCCTTTTAATAATGATTCATCATGAAGATATCAAGATCGCATTTCATAAAGAAGGATTTCAATCATCAAGATATCAAGATCACGATATAGATAAAAATTCTCTTAAAAGGATCTTGATTAAAAAGGAATTCAAGTTGTAAATCTATGAGATCAAGATCATGAATTGTAAATATTCTTTAGCATCAATTTTCAATTTATGATCAGGAGTATACAATCAATATAAAAGAGTCATGATAAAAAAAAAAATCAAAGATCAAGTCATGATTCATTATATCATCTCATTCTAATTCAATTTATCAACTCCAAACACATCATCAAAATCACATTCAAAAATTCATAAGATCTATAAAACATACATGGATTCATCATTTGTCTTTTATCCAAAAATCGAAAACTCTAGAGAGAAAATTTTTCAAGAATCAAGCATTTTCTTTTTATGATTTACTTCATATAAACATGCCTTTGTCTTTTAATGTCAAATTGAGATAATCATGAAAGTTCAAAACGTAAAGGCAAAATTTTGAAAAACAAATCATAATATGTATTATCGTATAAATCTGAAATCAATTTTCAAAAGAAATCACTAAGACCAAAAACATGATACACACATTTGTTTTCAAAACATTCATCACGATTATCTTCAAGAGATTCATAAGATTCATAAAATGAATTCATTAACCTCAATAGGATAGAAAATACAATCTCTTTTTATGTGTTTCATCCTATAATCATGCCTTTGCTTTTAGTAAAAACAAGTATCAATATTCAAGAGCAAAAAGGCAAATTTCAAAAAACAATTCATCAAGCATGATTCCATAACTTTCAAGCATGATATCATCATTTTAATATCGAGATATTCATCATCAAGTATGATTTCAAAAGATAAGTTCAAGATTTTTTATTCAAAAGCCATGTATCATCATACAAATTGGATATTATTATCAAAATCTTTCATTCAAAAATTTTATTTAGAATAATGTAGATTAATTTCATGTAAGCATGCTCAAGTCCTCTTTCTATAAAAGTTGTGTATCAAATTTAAGACCGAAAAGGTGATTTCATCAAAGCCATTAAGAACAAACACATAAAAACATCATGATAGCACATTTTCTATTTTTATGTGTTTTATTTCATGTGATTGATCTTATACGAGTATGTTCAAATATTTCATACGAAAGCTATTATTGTATAAATTCAAAATACCAGTTTTGTTATTAAACCCATTAAGATCAAATGCATCACACAAAACATCATGATAGTGCATTTTCTCATTTTTATGAGTTTCAATTTAAGTGACTTGATCTTTCATAAGAATGTTCAAATTTTTCATGCATTATATTTAAAAATGAAAACATCATCAAAATCATTTTAATTTTTTCTTTCATTAGTTATACCAAGATGATCAATGCTCAAATTTTTGCTAAAATCATGCATCATTTTATAAATTTCATCATAAAAACGATTAAGACCTATTAATCCAAGATGGAAGTTTTCAAATTATAAGCATGATACACACATTTATCATCAAAAGATTTTCAAAAAATTCATACATAGATATGTATCATGTTTAAGTCCAAAAACCGATACAAAAAGTATACATGGAATTACATCATCTCAAAACGTCATCTTAATTCGTCATGAAAATAATTAGACCAAAAACATATTAATCCAAAACATAGAGTTTCAAATCAACATTACTTCAAAAACTCATGCATGATATAAAATCAGCAAGCATCATGTTTAGAAATGAAAAGCAATATAAAATATCAAGATACACATGCATAGATTAATCCTAAGTATTATCACAAATCATGCAAGTATCATTTTAATTTTTACTTTTCAAAAATACTAAAAAGAAAAGCATGATATAATTTTTTTTGAAAAATAATTATTTATTTCCTACTATCTAAATTAAGAACTCATGAAAATATATTATGTAATTTCAAAATAGTTCAAGGGAGTTTTGGTTAAGTTGCTTACCTTGTAGTCGAAGCTCGTTAAAGCGCAATAAGCTATTTCGCCTTTGAAAGTTCTTGATTCGTCTTTAGGTGCCATCCTCTTCTTTGGCCTCTTCCTCCATTCAAGTTTATTTTTTATTTTTGATTTTTATTTAATGAACTTATTAAAATTTATTAAAAGTTTAAAGTTTTCAATATTGTCCTCATCACTGAGTCATCACTCAAGTGGCATTCTCTTGTTCGAAATATCAAATCCTTCTTATTCTTTGGAAGGTGGTTCTTATGTTCATCAAGTTCAAGAGTCATTTCATAGGTCATTAAAGACCCAATTAGTTCTTCAAGTGAATAAACGTTCAAGTCTTTAGACTCTTGAATAGCCATTATTTTTGGATCCCAACTCTTTAGAAGGGATCTTAAAATCTTGTTAATGAGATCAAAAATCAAAAAATATTTACCAAAACTTTTCAAACTACTGATGACATCCGCAAAATGGTTGTACATGTCATCGATAGTCTCGCTTGGTTTTATTCGAAAAAGCTCAAAATCATGCATCAAAATGTTAACTTTTGAGTCTTTGGCTCTACTCGTTCCTTCATGTGTGACTTCAAGTGTGTGCTAAATATTGAAAGTCGTTTCACACGTAGAAATCCAATTAAACTTAGTTTTATCTAGAGTGCAAAATAAGGCATTCATAGCCTTTGTATTTAATGAAAAAGATTTTCTCTTCAAATCCGACCATTCATTCGTTAGTTTAGAGGGAAGTTGAAAGCCATTTTCAATGACATTACATAAGTTTAAATCTAAAGAAATCAAGAAAACTCTCATTTGAGTTTTCTAAAATGTGTAGTCTGATCCGTTAATGAACGGGGGACGAACAATAAAAAAATCCTCTTGAAAGCTATTGGGAAATCTGTCAAGGGAGCGATATCACAAGCGCAGAAGAAGAATAGAAAACAAAACCTCAGATTTCTCATAGAAATTTTTCATCGTCATGCGAAGATCGGTGCATCAAAAATAAATCCGCAAAACTGCATGTGTAAAAGAAGATACCTAGGGAGATCGTATATCCCTAAATTCCTGCAGATCTGTGGGAGAGGATGAAGGAGGTCAAGCGTCCTCATCTCTAACGATATCCACATGGCAGGGATTGCAATAATGCCCCTCTCTCTCTGGGGAGAGAAGAATATGAGGAGACTACCAAAAGAAACCCTCAACCTATTGAGCTTTGGTTCCCTCCTATTTATAGAGGCCCCCTGAAAACCCTAATGGATCTTTTGCCCTATTGGGTATTGGATCTCCATCCAATTACCAAGCCTCTTGGATTAGTGGGTCTCTACCCAATAATCTCTTATTAGCAATTATTGGATCTCATCTCATGATCCAATAATTCAGGGGTTTAATGGATATCCAATAAGATGGGGGGCTCAGCGGATATCTCATATCTGAACCTCAACTCGTCGTAACACCTACCATATGTGTGTGACCCTCTATGCCCAATATCGAGCTGGCCGTGAGTCATACTTGTCAGAACTCCTTCTGACTTAGTGAATTATTATCTCTATAATAATTCACCCAACTCATCGACTGCGGACGTATCAGGCCACTACGCCGCGGCCCCTAGACGATACAAGGGAATCCAATCCTTTGGACCTATCTGTCCTTAGTTACCATTTATCTATAATCCCTCATCCATCCAATATCCCAGAGATCCTATACCGGGCATGGTGCTGTCAGGCCCATACGGTCTTTTCTCGAGTCTTGCTCTTGTCGGATTCTCCTGGAGAACCCTTTCTCTCTCAATCTGAATAACCTTGGCCAAGGATTTGTTCGAGCAAGAACACATGGGATATTCCTCTCATGATACCGAGAGCGGATGATCCTCTATTGACACTCAATAGCCCTCGTAAAGTTGGTTACCACTCCCAATGACCGGCTGTACTAGATCTGAAACTTTTCAAACCTATAAGTTTGGTATCAATGAGTGGAGTACTCATACAGGACATCCTTGATGTCTCAAGTCTAAGGACTAGATACACTACTGGGACTACGGAATCACTGTCTAATGTGAGGTATCAATAACTATCCAGCATTCTGTAGGCGGATCAATCAATGAACTCATTCTTCAATAAGCACCTGCACTGTAACCTTAGTGTTCCCACATGAGTAGCTATGAGACCAGCTACCTTCATCATATGAATGGGTATACAGCACACCAGTCTATCCGGTTATCTCGATGTCCTTCTCGAGTAACCTATGACCATGATAATTTAGAGTTTGTGTTTAAAGGTGAATCGGTCTTATTATCGTGATCTCATCATGATCCGATTCCCATTGCACAGATCTAAGGACATCACAGTATATGCAACACGCAAGATAAAGTGATAAAACGCCTAATAATAAGTAAAGAGATAAAGTGCATATTAAGTCATAAGTGTCATCACTCATGTGATTGGCTTGTAGGGCACATATGTCTAGCAAAAGCCATGAAGAGCCATTTCTCACGGGTGTAAATCCGAAAGAGAAACAACGAGGCTTTGATACTATTGTTAGGATCTAGAGTAGCACTAAGAGGGGGGGGGGGTGAATTAGTGCAGTAGTTAATAACAAAAAATTTCATAATTTAAACAAGTTCGTACGTTGAAAACTTCATAGGATAAAATTATGTTTCGATGAAAATTGATTTCGATTAAAGCATATCAGAAATATATTTAACCTGCAAGCATTTAGAGATGAAGAAATAGAGTAGCAAGGGAAGATGGTTTGCTGAAATGTAAATTGCAAGAAAGTAAATGTAAACCGAGTTTATAATGGTTCGATCATACGACCTACATCCACTTCCGATTCCTCTTCACTTGAGGCTAACAGCTTTCCACTAGTTGTTTTCCTTCTAATGGGCAAAGATAATCCCTTACAGTGCTCTCTCCTTTTGACGAGCTTAGGAGGTAACCCTTACAAGTACTCTCTCCTCTCTTTTAACTTGAAAACAAGGACTAGAGGAGGGGATTTCTAGAGATTTAAATAGAATTTCTCTACTTTCAAAGTGTATATGTTTGTGTATTCAACCTAAGAATGGGAGAGGTTTTTATAGGCTCCAATCTAATTCAAACTTGAAGCCAAAAACCTTCCCATCTTGAGTTTATCAAGTACTAGCGGTACCACCGCCAGTTTGACCCTGCCATCTGGCGGATTATCACAAGTATGGTAGTACCACCACCTGACACACTAACATGGTCAGTGTGCTAGGCGGTACCACCACCCAATACTATAATATCCCTCATTTTTAAAAAATTTTATAAGGGCTTGTTTGTAATGTAATGACCAAATTATAAATATGAGGATTGTTTAATAATCCTTTAGCACTAAATATTTTTATATTAAAAGGTTAGTGCTAGGGACTAAAATATAAATATTAATAATTAGATAAGATTTATGAAATATTTATATTCAGTTATAACAAAAAGAAAGAAAGAAAAAAAATGGAGGACATGTGTCCTTACCCAACCAAAGGAGGGTGCCACTTGTGGTTGTTCTATGCATGACACATAGTTTTCCATCATGCATGCTTGCCACCTATCCTTGTATTAGCCAAAAACTTAAGCAAATAGATGAAAAGTTAAGAAAAACTTAACCAAAAGGTGGGAAACTTGCTGCAATGAAGAAGGAGAAGGAATTGAAGGAGAAGAATAAGCTTTGCCCTGGCTTAAGGTTTTGCATCAATTCCCCCACAATTGGGAAATCAAAAAATTTCTAAGGCAAGTGTTCAAACCTCATCCTAGAGAAAATTCTAATCCCTGTTTTCATTTTGATTCTGAGAAAATTGAAAGATTATAGCTTCATATAAGATATCTATGTCATTTATACATCAAATATAGAATCTAGAATTTTTTCAGATTTTGACCTTTCAGTTCTCTTGTGGCCGCAACATTTTACACCAAATTTAAATTGATGAAAACCCTCATTCATACGAAAATAAACTTATAGAGCTTTCATTTGAAATGAAAATTGAAAGCTTCAGAGTAAATTTACCTGTCCAAACATATGAATGAAAAGACCTCATGTACTCGGTAAAACAAATACTACAACTTTTGACCTTCTGTTACTAAATTGTCCATAACACTCTAGTGGAAACTCTAAATTGTGCAAAGCTTGATTCTTTGAAACTAGATCCATACACCTTTCTTTAGATATCTGATTTGGACAATTTTAAGCATATATTTCTATAGAAACATCTATTTTAATTGATTCTACCAAATCTGTAAAATAGAGAGGATAAATTCTGACTCTTCTATACTCTATTGTTTGTAACTTCCTATTAAGAACTCAAAATTTGTAAACTAGAATTCATCCAAAAATAGATTGATACAACTTTCCAATGACACCTTTTTTGAATAAATTGGAGCATAATTGGTTACTCAAACCATTCAGGAAATGTACCAATCAAATTCTACCTGAATTAAAATTTTGTTGAGTTTGCCTATTCACATTTCACTCTATTGGAAATTGATTTTAGCTAAATTCTTCTTCAGTTGAGCTTTATATTAGTCCTTTGCAATTCTTGTATTGTTCATCCTGAAATTATTTGTATACCTAAAATCTATTATGTAATGTTCATATTTGCATTACTTTGTTTTGTAAAGATGCATGCATATTTTTGTTGTTCTGCATATGCTTCTGATATGTGACATGTTATTGTTTATACTACCTTTTTGTACTCTGGTGTCTTGTGAGATGATTTGGACCTTTGCTAGAAATAATAAAGGGCATGTGATGAGAGCCCCGCGATTACTCTACCGGCCCCAATGACTTCACTCAGATATAGGTAGATGGAGCTCCTAGACGTCGAAGACTTAAGTTTGGTGATCATCCAGAAATATATGAACCATGTTATGTTAAATCTCAGATTTTGATGATGAAACTAATTGATTGTGGTTTATTGTTTAACTGTGTTTTAAGTTACGCAGGTCTACTATCGATCAGGATTAGACAGTTGACACTGGAGGAATTAACGTTGCGCCGGGTGATCATGTCTGGATATTGGATGTCGAGCCGGAGGTTCGATCGACAATTGGTTGAAACTTCGTACGTCGGGCATCGGGCCAAGATGTATGTTGCGCCAAGGATATCAGGGTTGCGGAGGTCATCCACCGATTAGGCAACATATCGCAAAAGAGGACGATGGGTCGAAGGATCGGATGAAGCACCGACCAATGACGTGCTGGGCAACTGAATGTCAATTCGTGTTGTAATAACTGTCTAGATTGAAGTAGAGTGTTTGTTTGTTTGTGTGCAGGATTAACTACGATGACGATGAAGACGTAAAGCGAAACAAAGTGCCGGAAGACAAGTGTGATAGATCATTGGGAGTTCGAGAGTTCGATGGAAGTCCGAAGATTCGTTGGGAGTAGTTGTCGGAACCGACCGAGAACGAGTAGAGAGCTTGCCGAAGGGTTTTCGGAAGTTCGCCGGAAGGTTCGTCGGAAGTTCGCGACGCTTGCCAAGAAAGATCAGAGCTTGCCAATGAAGCTCATTGGAACTCGCCAAGATCATCGTGAAGTCTGGGAGCTTTCCAGGAGTACACAGAATGGTTTCCGAGGGTTCGTTGGAAGACTGCTGGAAGTTCGCCGAAAGCTCACCGAAAGAAGTCTTGTCTTATGGACTTTGAAATAGCTTAAAAAATATCTTTAAAATTTTTATTTAGCACATAATTTGGTTTAGGATTAGGTGTTAATCCTATAAACTAAATTTGAGCCAATTCGGACTTCGTTTGGACCGGTTTCGGCCGAGTTTTCGACCGAAACCACTATGCTGAAAAAAATGACCTGGGCGGTTGAACCGCCCCAGGCTGGCGGTGGCACCGCCTAGAGGCCGAGACCTTGGCGGTGGAACTGCCCCAGGCAGGTAGTAGCACCGCCCAGCACTTGCTGTGTTAGTCTGCCAGACTGACAGGCGGTAGAACCGCCTCTGACAAGCGGTAGCACTGGCCGACACCGGGAAACTCAAAAAAATTCAAATTTGAAGCCCAAATTTGAATCACTTTGAGGCCTATAAATACCCCACTCATTCAGAGTTTAGGGGGTGTCTAGAACTGAAAAAAAGAAGGGGGAAACTCTCTTGAAAGTGTGTCAAATCTTCCCTCTAAGTCTTAAGAGTGTTCTAGTCTAAGAGAGGGGTAAGAGTGCTTTGTAAGGGTTATCTCCTAAGCCTGTAAAAAGGAGAGGTGCTGTGAGGGAGTTCATCTTCGCCCATTGGAAGGAGGATAGCTAGTGAAAAGCCGGTAGCCTCAAGCAAGAGGAATCGGGAGTAGACGTAGGTCGGATGACCGAACCACTATAAAAATCTGGTTTGTATTTACGTTCTTGCTATTTACTTTGTCGCAAACCCTTTCCACTTGCTGCTTTATTTACTCAACTTCATCTTCATCTTATTACGTATGCTTTAAAGTTAAAACGCAATCTTTCTGGGTTCAAACGAAACGTTGCATTCATTCGTACGAAGTTTCCGAACTTGTTCAAATCGCTGAAAATTTCTCGTTCCTTACCGCTACACTAATTCACCCCCCCTCTTAGTGCCGCTCACTAATTCACCCCCCCTCTTAGTGCCGCTCAATCCCTAACATATTATATAAGTGGTCCTATAGCACCCTCTATATTTTTTATATGAGATCCGAAGCATTGCTTATATGATTATATTCACACTTTAGATAAAATTTGAAATGCGTACAACATCAAAAAAATGACATACAAGTTTATGTTTATTATTCGTTTCACTTGTTATATTTTGAAATATTTCGTACATCATTGTTATGCTCCTAAACACTCTTACGCCTTTGATATGCATCTAAATACTTCATATGTCATTTGATACTTACCTAAATGCTTCTTATGCCAATGATATGCTCCAATTTCCTTTCTCCTATTGTTAAGACTAAAGCATATTTCAAATGAGATGACCATTTGTGAATTTATATCCAATAAGATTCTTTCAATGAATACTTGTATCTCTACTTTTGTATTTTGATACCAAGCCTACTTGAAGTTCTCCTTTCACCATGGATATGTTAGTCGCTTGCTGAGCTCTTTTTGCTCACTTTGTTGCTATATAAATTTTTCAGGTTAGCTTATCACATAGTGAAAAGCTAGAATTGGGTTGAAGCAATGAAAAGCTAGAAGATTTTTGGGCTGATCTTGGTTGGTTGATAGGTTTTTGTTGTATAGTATACTTTACTTCTGATGAAATGTTAAGGATATGTCGATACTTATATGTTGTAAAAGTTTAAAGGACCTTTCATGTTTATGGGATGATATGTTTAAATTGTATAAGGATATGAACTTATGGTAAATATTTGTTTTATGATTGTATATATTCCCATGATTATGGATTTATGTTGTGGTTGATGCTTAGTTGAGTTGGCTTTGGATTTTATGAATCTATGAGTGGAGTATGATTTATGAACTGTATGGGTTTATGAATTGTGAATGTATGGGTGCGAATATTAATTTGAATGATTCTTAGTATCTCCAAATTGTTAGTTTGGATCCCTGATTTATATTATTGTTAAAATTTTAATGTTATTGATTTATGATACGATCCCACCCTCTGGAATGTGATAAATTCGGGGGAGAGTGACAGAGGTGGTATCAGAGTATGATTTGAGGATCACTAAGAATTTTGATATGCTAGATGCATAATAAATTTTGAGGTTTAGTGACTTTTATATAGAGATTGATCAAAATTTCTCTTTTGTTATTTTTTAGGAAGCAAGGATGATGATGTCATCTGGTTCTCTTGTTGCATCTACTTTTGATCAATTGAGCAGAATTATAAAAACTCTAGAGACTGACACAAGTGATGCAACAAAAAGTCTGATAAGGAAGAAATGAGGAAGCAGGGAATTTAAACCAAACTGGGTTGGGAATTGAACAATTTAAGAAGCTTAGCCCTCCTAGTTTTAGTAGTGAGCCTAATCCAATGATAGTAGAACAATGGATGATACAGATAGAGAAAATATTTGACGTTTTATGTTGCCTTGATGATAAGAAGGTTTCTCTTGCTACCTTCATGCTAGAAGAAGAGGCTGAGCACTAGTGGAGAACAATGAAAAGAATTTCTAAAGTTCGACATGAGCCAATCACTTGGAAGGTATTTACAGAAAAGTTCAATGATAAATATTTTCCAGATTGTATTAGAGAGCAGAAAGAATTTGAGTTCCTGAATCTCATTTAGGAAAATTTGACAGTAGCACAATATGAATCAAAATTCACCGAGCTCTCTAGGTTTGCCATGCATATGATTGATGATGAGTCTAGAAAAGCAAGAAGGTTTGAAAGGGGACTAAGGCCGGCAATAAGAAGCCAAATATCAACTCTAAAACTCTAAGTATATACTGACATGGTAGAAAGAGCTTTGATACTTGAAAAGGACTTGGAGGAGATCCAAGAAATCAGGGGCAAGAACAACAAGGATAAGTTTGTTAGCAAAAGTAGGAGAGGAAATGAACCATAAAGAAGTAACAAGAGGGTAAAGGTATCTAGATTTGAGAAAGGAAAACTACTGCAAAGAACTCTATTGTGTGCAAAATGTGGACATAATCATGAAACAAGTGAGTGTTTTCGGGTGACTGGAGCTTGTTTTGCCTGTGGAAAGTTTGATCATAAAGTAAGAGACTGCCCACTAAACAAGAAGAAAGAGCCATTGCTTCCTAAGCCAATAGCCCATGCTAAAGTATATGCTATCACAGAACAAGATTCCAGAGCCTCTAAATCAGTGGTTGAAGGTATTCTACATGTTTCTAATAAAAATGCAAAAGTTTTGTTTGAACTTGGTTCCAACTTATCTTTTGTTTCATGATATTTTGTTTGTCACTTGGGCATTTAACCTAAACCATTGGATTATTTGCTATACGTAACTACTATTGTTGGAGATTCTTTAACTACAAACTTGGTTTATCCATCATGTTTGATTTCTATCGGAGAACATGAACTCCTTACTGATTTGATACTTCTAGAAATCTAGGGTTTTGATATTATACTTGGCATGGATTGGTTATCTTTCTATCATGCTAGTATTTATTTCTATATAAAATAATTACTTTCTACATACCAAATCAACCTATTTTCTACTTTGAGGGTATTAGGCATGATTTTCCCTTTTGCTTAATATCGGCACTTCAAGCTCATCACCTTAAGTAAAAAGGATGTCTTTGTTATGTTATATATGTAAGGGAGTATTCAGAACAATAAACTCACCTAAATAAAATTTCTGTGGTCAACGAGTTCCCTGATATATTCTCAGAGGATTTGTTTGGACTACCTCCAAACAGGGAAGGCGAATTTGCTATTGATTTAGTCCTTGGGACAACCCCGATATCTAAGCCTCCCTATAGAATGGCACCACTCGAGCTCGAGGGATTGAAGAAGCAAATATAAGAGTTGTTAGATAAGGGTTTCATTCAACCCAACGTCTCACCATGGGGTACTCTAGTGCTATTAGTTAAGAAGAATGGAACGTTGAGGCTTTGTATCGATTATAGATTATTGAATCAGGTGACCATCAAAAATAAGTATCCTCTATCCTGGATTGATGACTTGTTTGATCAATTGTAGGGTGTATAGGTATTCTCTAAGATTGATCTAAGGTCAAGTTACTATTAGTTGAAGGTCAAGAAGGAGGATATTCCAAAAATCACCTTTAGAACTCGATATGGTCACTATGAATTTTTAGTAATACCTTTTGGCTTGACTAATGCCCCTACAGCTTTTATAGAATTGATGAATAGAATATTTTAGCTACTCTTAGATGATTATGTAATTGTATTCATTAATGGCATATTAGTATATTTAAGGAGTAATCAGGAGCATGAGGAACACTTGAGAAATGTATTATCCATACTAAGAGAAAAGAAGTTGTATGTAAAGTTTAGCAAATGTGAATTTTAGTTGAAGGAAATTACTTTCTTAGGCCACGTGAATTCAGGAAAGGGTATATCTGTTGATCCAAAGAAGGTTGAAGCGGTAGTTAATTGGAAAGTACCAACAAATGTAACATAAGTTAGAAGTTTCTTGGGCATGGTAGGTTATTACAAGAGATTTGTGAAGGGATTTTCTCAAATCGTTCATCCTCTCACCAAACTAACTTAAAAGAATGTGAAATTTGAATAGAGTGATGATTGTGAGCAAAGTTTCCAAGAATTAAAAAAAAGATTGACTAGTGCTCCTATTCTCACTATTCCAAGTGGTAATGAAAGATTTATAGTTTACACTAATGCCTTAAGAAAGGGCCTTGGATGTGTTTTGATGCAAGAAGGGAAAGTAATTACTTATGCTTCTAGGCAGCTAAAGAGTTATGAATTGAATTATCCAACTCATGATTTGGAATTGGCAGCTATCATCTTTGCTCTAAAGATTTAGAGACATTACTTGTATGGGTGAACATTTGATATCTTTATTGATCACAAGAGTTTAAGTATATTTTTACTCAGAAAGAGTTAAATATGAGGCAGCGAAGATGGATAGAACTTTTGAAGGATTATGATTATACCATCTGTTATCACCCAAGTAAAGCAAATGTTATAGCTGATGTACTTAGTAAAAAATCTATAAGTTTTATGGCGAGCCTGGTTGTCAAACAATGAAAGTTATTAGAAAAAAATTATGATTTGAATGTTATGAGGAAAGGGTAAGATTCCATAATGTTGATGGCCTCTATCCAGGTGCAATCTGATCTCATTCAACAAATTAAAGAAGGATAACTACGAGATTCACGTTTAATATATTTGAGGAATAAAGTTGAAAAGGGATTGAAACTGAATTTTCAAATTTCAGATGATGGCCTATTGAGATTTGAGGATAGAATATATGTTCCAAATGACTCAGATATTAAGAACCAAATCTTAAAGGACGGTCACAATTCAAAGTACACCATGCATCCTAGTAGCACTAAAATGTATAAAGATCTCCAAAGTTATTATTGGTGGGAAGGCATGAAGAAGGAGATAACAATATATGTTTCAAGGTGTTTGACATGTCAGCAAATCAAAGCAGAACACCAGAGACCTAGAGGTTTGTTACAGCTCTTAAATATTCCAGAATTAAAATAGGAATGCATTACTATGGACTTTGTTTCAGGTCTACCCAGAACCTCTAGAAGGCATGATGCTATTTGGGTCATTATTGATAGGTTAACTAAATATGCATATTTCTTACCAATCAATATGACTTACTCTCTTGATAGGCTTACAGATTTGTATATTGATAAAATAGTAAGACTTCATGGTGTTCTGAAGGAGATCATATCTGATAGAGACTCCATATTTCTTTCTAGATTGTGGAGGAGATTACAAGATTCTATGGGCACCAAAGTAAAGTTTAGCACTGCCTATCACCCTCAGACTGATGGTCAATCTAAAAGAACAATTCAAATACTTGAGGATTTGCTTAGAGCCTATGTCATGGATTGGAGAGGTGAATGGGATAAAGATATTTCTCTTATTGAGTTCATTTACAATAATAGTTACCATTCGAGCATTCAGATGGCTCCTTATAAAGCATTGTATGGGTGAAAGTGTAAAACGCCTATATGTTGAGAGGATGTTGACGATAGAAAGTTGTTAGCACCAAATAACGTACAAGAGACTACTGAAAAGATTCAAGTTATCAGAAGAAGACTAAAGACTGCTCAAAGTCGACAAAAGAGCAATGCTGACAACAGAAGACAAGATATCGAGTTCCAAGTAGAGGATTTTGTATTCCTAAAGGTCTCCCCTTCTAAAAGCATTGTAAGATTTTGAAAGAAAGGAAAGTTAAACCCAATATTTATTGGATCTTTTAAGATCCTTGAAAGAATTGGCTTTATCGCTTACAAGATTGCCTTGTCACCATCGTTGTGTCATATCCATGATATATTTCATGTCTCAATGCTAAGAACGTATATACCTGATCCCTCTCATGTCATTGAGTATTAACCAATTGTGATTGAAAAAGACTTATCTTACAAGGAAGAGCCCACTCAGATCATTGATAAGAAAGAGATGGTCTTAAGAAATAGAATCATTACGCTTGTTAAAGTAAATTGGAAACATCATTCTACAGATAAAACAACTTGGGAGCTAGAGGAAGAAATGAAGAACGTTTATCCTCATCTTTTTATCAAAAAAGGTATGCCAAATTTAGAAAACTAAATTTTCTTTTAAGGAGGGGAGAGTGTAATACCCTTCATTTTTGAAAATTTTTATAAGGGCTTGTTTGTAATGTAAGGACCAAATTGTAAATATGAGGATTGTTTAATAATCCTTTAGCACTAAATATTTTTATATTGAAAGTTTATTGCTAGGGACCAAAATATGAATATTAATAATTAGATAAGATTTATGAAATATTTATATTCAGTTATAACAAAAAGAAAGAAAGAAAAAAAATGGAGGACATGTGTCCTTACCCAACCAAAGGAGGGTGCCACTTGTGGTTGTTCTATGCATGACACATAGTTTTCCATCATGCATGCTTGTCACCTATCCTTGTATTAGCCAAAAACTTAAGTAAATAGATAAGAAGTTAAGGAAAACTTAAGCCAGAGGTGGGAAACTTGTTGCAATGAAGAAGGAGAAGGAATTGAAGGAGAAGAATAAGCTTTGCCTTGGCTTAAGGTTTTGCATCAATTCCCCCACAATTAGAAAATCAAAAAATTTCTAAAGCAAGTGTTCTAACCTCATCCTAGAGAAAATTCTGATCCTTGTTTTTATTTTGATTCTGAGAAAATCAGGAGATTGTGGTTTCATATAAGATATCTATACCATTTATACATCAAATGTTGAATCTGAAATTTTTTCGGATTTTGACCTTTCAGTACTCATGTGGCCGCGACTTTTTACACCAAATTCTGATTGAAGAAAAACCTCATTCATATGAAAATAGACTTATAGAGCTTTCATTTGATAAAAAATTAAAAGATTCAGAATAAATTTACCTACCCAAACATATGAATGAAAAGACCTCATGTACTTAGTAAAATAGATACTAGAACTTCTAACCTTCTGTTACTAAATTATCCATAGCTCTTTGATGGAAACTCTGAATTATACAAAGCTTGATTCTTTGAAACTAGATTCGTATACCTTTCTTTTGATATCTGATTTAGACAATTTGAATCATATATGTCTATAGAAACATCTGTTTCAATTGATTCTACCAATTCTATAAAACAGAGAGGATAAATTCTGACTCTTCTATACTCTATTATTTGTAACTTCCTACTAAGAACTCAAAAATTTGCAAACATAGATTCATCCAAAAATAGATTGATACAGCTTTCCAATGACATCTTTTCTGAGCAAATTGGAGCATAATTGGTTACTCAAACCATTCAAGAAATGTACCAATCAAATTCTGCCTGGATTGAAATTTTGTTGAGCTTGCCTATTCACATTTCATCCTATTGGAAACTGATTTCAGCTAAATTCTTCTTCAGTTGAACTTTATATTAGTCTTTTGCAATTCTTGTATTGTTCATCCTAAAATTATTTGTATACCTAAAATCTATTATGTAATGTTCATGTTTGCATTACCTTGTTTCGTAAAGGCACATGCATATTTTTGTTATTCCGCATGTGCTTCTGATATATGCCAATGTTATTATTCATACTACCCTTTTGTACTCTGGTGTCTTGTGAGATGATTTGGACCTATGTCAGAAATGGTAAATGGTATGTGATGAGAGCCCCGCGATTGCTTTACCGGCCCTAATGACTTCACTCGAACATGGGTGGATGGAGCTCCTAGATATGGGAGACTTATGTTTGGTAGTCATCCAGAAATGGATGAACCATGTTATGTATATGGTCCCACAGTATTGGGAAATCCTTTAAGGGGAATGACATCACATGCGCAGTAGAAGAACATAAAATAAAACCCTAGATTTTTCATAGAAAGTTTCCGTCGTCGTGCGAAGATCGGTGCGTCAAAAACAAATCCGCAAAACTACACGTGTAAAAGAAGATACCTAGGGAGATCGTATATCCCTGAATTCCTATAGATCTATGGGAGAGGATGAAGGAGGTCAAGCGTCCTCCTCTCTAGTGGTATCCACATGGCAGGGATTACGACGATGCACCTCTCTCTCTGGGGAGAGGAGAACAGGAGGTGGCTACCAAAAGAAACCCCCAGCCTATAGAGCTTTAGTTCCCTCCTATTTATAGTGGCCTCCTGAAAACCCTAATGGATCTTTTGCCCTATTGGGTATTGGATCTCCATCCAATTACCCAAGCCTCTTGGATTAGTGGGTCTCTACCCAATAATCTCTTATTAACAATTATTGGATCTCATCTCAGGATCCAATAATTCAGGGGCTTAATGGATATCCAATAAGATAGGGGGTTCAGCGGATATCTCATATCTGAACCTCTACTCGTCGCAACACCTACCATATGTGTGTGACCCTCTAGGCCCAATATTGAGCTAGCCGTGAGTCATACTTATCAGAACTTCTTCTGACTTAGTGAATTATTATTTCTATAATAATTCACCCAACTCATCAACTGTAGACGTACCAGGCCACTACGCCGTGGCTCCTAGACGATACAAGGGAATCTAATCTTTTGGACCTATCTATCCTCAGTTACCATGTATCTATAGTCCCTCATCTATCCAATATCTCAAAGACCCTATACCTGGCACGGTGCTGTTAGGCCCATACGGTCTCTCCTCGAGTCTTACTCTTGTCGGATTCTCCCGGAGAACTCTTTCTCTCTCAATCCGAATAACCTTGGCCAAGGATTTATTTGAGCAAAAACATAAGAGATATTCCTCTCATGATACCGAGAGCGAATGATCCTCTATTGACATTCAATAGTACTCGTAAGGTTGGCTACCACTCCCAATAATTGACTGTACTAGATCTGAAACTTTCCAAACCTATAAGTCTGGTATCAAAGAGTGGAGTACTCATATAGGACATCCTTGGTGTCCCAAGTCTAAGGACCAGATACACTACTGGGACTACGGAATCATTGTCTGACGTGAGGTATCAATAACTATCCAGCATTCTGTAGGCGGATCAATCAGTGAACTCATTCCCCAATGAGCACCTACACTGTACCCTTAGTGTCCCCACATGAGTAGCTATGAGACCAGTTACCTCTATCATATAGACGGGTATATAGCATACTAGTCTATACGGTTATCTCAATATCCTTCTCGAGTAACCTATGACTAGGATAATTCAGGGTCTGTGTTTAAAGGTAAATCGATCTCATTATTATAATCTCATCACGATCCGATTCCCATTGCACAGATCCAAGGACATCACAATATATGCAACATGCAAGATAAAGTGATAAAATACCTAATATTAAGCAAAGAGAAAATGTGCATATCAAGTCACAAGTACCATCACTCATGTGATTGGCTTGCAGGGCACATATGGCTAGTAATCTCCCACTTGACCTAAAGCCAATCACCAACATATCTCTAATCCCCATCAAACCTCTGTGATGCTCAAAGACAATCTGAGTCAATGGCTTTGTCAGTGGATCTGCAATGTTATCTTCGGATGGAACTCTTTTCATTGCTACATCTCTTCTTGTGATAATCTCTCTTATTAAGTGGAACCTCCTTAGAATGTGTTTTGACTTCTGATGAGACCTAGGTTCCTTCACTTGAGTAATTGCCCTGTTGTTATCGCAATATATAAGAATCAGCTCCTTGCTGCTCGGGACGACTCCTAGATCCATGATGAACTTCCTCATCTAGACTCCCTCCTTTGCTGCCTTTGCCGCAGCAATGTATTTCGCCTCTGTGGTCAAGTCATCAGTAGTGTCTTGCTTGGAACTCTTCCAACATACTGCTTCTCCATTCAGGGTAAACATATACCCTGAATTAGACTTGCTATCATCGACAACAGACTAGAAGCTCAAGACTGTGTAGCCCTCAACCCTAAGGCTACTGCCTCCATATATCAATAAAAGATCCTTAGTCCTTCTCAAGTACTTAAGGATACTTTTACTACTTTCTAGTGCTCCAAGCTTGGATCTGCCTGATATCTGCTCATGACACTCAGAGCATGTGCTATATCAGGTCTGGTACATAGTATAGCATACATGATAGATCCTATCACAGATGCATATGGTATCATATACATATATGCCCTTTCTTTAGGAGTCTTTGGGGACATACTCCTAGAAAGTGATATTCTATGTCTCATTGGTATAAGACATCTCTTGGAATTTTTCATGCCAAACCTTTTGACAATGGTGTCTATGTACTTGGACTGGGATAAGTCAAGCATCCTCTTGGATCTATCTCTATAGATCCGTGTCCCCAATGTGCAGGATGTTTCCCCTAAGTCCTTCATGTAGAAGTGCCTAGATAACCAAGTCTTTACTGTGGAGAGCATTCCTACATCATTCCCAATGATTAGGATGTCATCCACATATGATACCAAAAAGATGATAGTGCTCCCACTTACTTTCCTGTACACACAAGGCTCATCTTTGTTCTTAACGAAGTCATAAGATCTGATCGCATCATCAAATCTTATGTTCCAACTTTGGGAAGCTTGCTTCAATCCATAAATGGACCTAAGCAACCTGCACACTTTATCTGGGTTATCCCTAGACACGAGTCCCTCAAGTTGTATCATATACACCTCCTCCTCAAGGTTACCATTGAGGAATACGGTTTTGACGTCCATCTACCAGATCTCATAATTATAGTGTGCTACAATAACCAATAGAATTCGAATGGATTTTAGCATAGCTACAGGTGAGAAAGTTTCATCATAGTCAACACCTTGCCTTTGACGATACCTTTTAGCCACTAGCCTTGCTTTATAGATCCACTTACAGCCAATGGGTACAATACCCTCGGGTGCATAAACTAGGTTCCAAACCTTGTTGGAGTACATGGAATTCATTTCTGAATTCATGATTTCTTGCCATTTCCCAGAGTCTATACTCATAATAGCCTCCTCGTAGGTCTAAGGATCAATATCCTCAACATCCTCTCTTCTAATATATCCCACATATCTCTCAGGAGGATGGGATACTCTATCGGACCTACGTAAAGTTGAAACTTGTGTGTTAGGTATCTAAACAAACTCTAGCTGTGGAATGGTGCTTGAGCTAGGTTCTCCAACCTCACTCAATTCTATCATGCTCCCACTATCTTCACCAAGAATGTGTTCCTTCTCAAGGAATTTTGCTCTCTTGGCTACAAAGACCTTTTGGTCCTCAGAGTGATAGAAATAATACCCACAAGTTTCCTTGGGGTATCCCACGAACTTGCACCATTCCGTTCTAGATTCCAACTTGTCAGGATTGTGTCTCTTAATGTGGGCAAGGTAGCGCCAAATCTTAACAATCTTAAGATCATGTATCTTCCCATTCCATATCTCATATAGAGTAAACATCACTGACTTGGTTGGAATTCTGTTCAGAAGATAAGCTGCGGTCTCTAGGGCATATCCCCAGAATGAGATGGATAGGTCAGCGAAACACATCATGGAATGCACCATGTCTAATAGTATGCGATTCTTCCTTTCCGATATACCATTAAGCTGTGGTGTGTAAGGAGGTGTCTATTGGGATAAGATCCCATAGTCTTTGAGGAACTAGGTGAATTTTGTACTCAAGTACTCACCTCCTTGATCTGATCGAAGGGTTTTAATACTCTTTCCTGTTTAGTTCTCCACTTCATTTTTATATTCCCTGAATTTCTCAAAAGCTTCAGACTTGTACTTCATCAAGTACACATGTCCGTATCTTCAGAAATCATCAGTGAAAGTAATAAAGTAGGACTAACTGCCTATGGCATGAGTCAACATGGGACCGCATACATCACTATATATGAGTTCTAGTAACTCGGTGCCACTGCTGCTAAATCCTTTACAGCCTCTTCCAATCCTTGTCCAATGAATGCATCCGCTCAGGGCCTGGCTCTCTCTCTAGTTTCACTAAATGGAGAGTTTGTCATCTTTCCCCGAAGGTAAGGTTCACATGTCGCATATGACTCATAGTCAAATGGATCTAGATATCTATCTTTTAGTAACTTTTTAATCCTTCCCTCGTGGATGTAACCTAGCCTACAATGCCAAAGATATGCATTGTTCACCTCTTCTCATTTCCTGTTAGACTCATTTACACTCATGATATATGGAGCCGTATCTAGCATAAATAAACCATTATGCAATGTTCCTCTCGTGATGATCTGATCATCTAATATTATTGAAGAGCCATTATTCTCAAAAACTAATTTATATCCAATAACTGTCAAACATGAAATGGAAATAATGTTTTTAATAATAGAAGAAACATAATAGCATGCATCTAATGCAATAATAGCTCCACCAGGCAGATGTAAGGTGACTTTGCCAATAGCCACTACAGCAACCTTTGCTCCATTGCTCATCTTAAGGTCCATCTCGCCTCTGTTCAATCTCCTAGGTCCTGCCAGAACCTGCAACGAATTACAAATATGATAAGCATTCCCGGTATCCAATACCCATGTGTTATTAAAAGATTCTGACAAATGGAGACTGATCATGAATATACCTGAAGCTTCTACATGCTTCTGTTTTGCCCTCTCTGCAAGGTACTCTTTGTAGTTCCTCTTCCAGTGCCCATCTTTATCATAGTGGAAGCACTGGCCTTTGTCCTTTGTTGGGTCTTTCTTGGCAACCTTTGTCTTACCCATTTTGCCCTTGCCCTTGTCCTTCTTAAGGGTCTTCTCAACCTTCCTTTTCTTTCTAGTCTCACCAGTGTAGAGAATGGACTTCTCTTTCTTGATGGTGCTCTCTACTTCTCTCAACATATTGAGGAGCTTTGGGAGGGTCACCTCAAGTTTGTTCATATTAAAATTCATTATGAACTGAGAAAAGGAATCTACTAAGGACTGAAGCACAAGATCTATACACAAGTTATCCTCTAGGATCATTCCTAGACCTGTGAGTTTCTCGATCCACTCAATCATCTTAAGGACATGGTTCTGAACCGGTGTCCCCTCAGTTATCCTAGTACGGAAAAGACTCTTTGATATCTCATATCGCTGAGTTCTTCCCTATTCCTCAAATAGTTTGCAGAGATGCAGGAGTATAGAATTAACATCCATATTTTCATGCTGTCTCTATAACTTAGTAGTCATAGAGGCCAACATATAACACTGAGCAAGAGTGGAATCATCTAAGTACTTCACATAACGAGCGATCTCATCCTCGCTTACCCCTTCATCGGGCATAGGGATCACTGTATCAAGGACATATGTGATTTTCTCTACCGTGAGAACGATTCTCATATTGTGAAGCCAATCTGTATAATTTGGACCAGTGACACGATTGGCATCAAGTATGCCATGTAAAGGATTTGAAAGCGATATTTTTCTGAAATAAAAGATGTAGTAGAAATAAATAACATGCAAACTTTATAGAAATTTAAACAATTAAGATAAGGACTTCTATCTTAATGTATTCTCACTAATTTTTTGTGAGACACACAACACCCTTCGGTATGTGAATCAGAGACCCCCGACGGATCTCTAGTGAGGATCAGGATCCAATCGGTGTCTTAACGTAACCTCGAGGGACTCAACCAATCACATTAAGCCCGTAAAGGTAGGTAACTCTTGCTAATCACAACTCCCTGTGATTCCTATCCTGTTCGGCCTCCGAAGCACCATAGCCTCGAGGGACTCGACCAACCATGATGTTCGGTTAAGTCATCACCATCGTTACAAGATAAGTCTGATTCGGTGATATACTCTCGAGGGGCTCAACCAAGCATACCATATCCTCAGGTCACCGGTGACATCTCTATGTCGTAGATAAGATAGTGAGACGTGATATAGGTGAGTCTCGAGGGACTCGACCAACTCAACCTACATCGGGAATCGGTTCTACCTATAACGATGGAAGGCCACGTGGGTCAATATAATTACCTCACGTTTACCAACTTAATATTATTAATGGAGAGGATTTTTTATTTGGTCTCCTAACATAATGTGTCACACACATACGTATTTAATATATATATCTACATCGCATACAAATATATATACATATCTAGTAGGTGTTTATCTAATCACACATCACATGAGCAATCATACCAGATAATCATAGACCACATCCTAATGTGATCAGGCCTGAGCCAATGGGCCTAATCACTCACATTAAGATCTATGTGTACTTCGGCACATCTCTATGCCCTGTAATCATCCATCTCGCTTCGTCGGATCCGTCGACATCTCAACGCATCTCTATGCGTCGGATCGTCCGTCTCGGCTTCGTGAGTCATACTACTACTGTGCCTCCTCATGTAATTACAACATAATTACAGGCACGCAGGCCCAATAATAAACAAGAAAAATAAAGGCTCATAGGCCCCAATAATAATAATCACATGTACACATATCACATCACAAGTCCATGATCATCTGTCCACATCTTACATCACATATATATGTTCTTTTATAAGACTACTAGATAAAAATAATAGTTAATTAAATTCTTTAATTAACATATTTAATTTTATGAAATCAGTGACATAAAGAGAATTTTTGAATTCCTAGGGGTATTTCGATAATTCGGCCAAAAGGGTATTTTGGTAATTATGTCAAAGGAGACAGAATCTGAAATTTCTAAAATTCTGAGGGGTATTTTGGTAATTCAATCAAAAGGGGTAAAATCTGGAATTTCTGAAATTCCGAGAGGCAAAATCGTCTTTTGCCCTAAAACCCTAACTCCTCACCCCTAGCTGCTTGTGTTACGGCTGCGGTCGTCGCCGCAGTCACAATGCCACCTTGTCAACGGTGGCCCCTGCGTGCAGGGAGGGCACCGGGGTGGCAGCGCCTACTGTCCATGCGAGCGGCGCAGCGCTGGTGCCCCGCGGTGCTGTCCCGTGGGCGTAGCGCTCGCAGGCGCTGCCTTGCAAGCAGCCCGTCGGTGCCCCTGCAGCCAGCAGCCCACCTGCGCCACTACGGGCAGGCTGTAGGCAGCCTGCCTATGGCTAGCAGCCCACCGGCTGGTGGCTACTACCTATGCAGGCAGCAAGGCTACAAGCAGCCTTGCGACCGCTGCACGAACACAACAAGGGCAGCAACAATTGCTGCCCTTCCTGGCCCTTTTGCGCCAACGATTTTGGCATCAAAAGTATATCCAAAACACAACACACGTAGTTTAAGATCTGATCTTCGCACGAACAACCTGGCTCTGATACCACTATTGGGAAATCCTTTAAGGAGAGCGACATCACATGCGTAGCGGAAGAACAAAAAACAAAACCCCAGATTTTTCGTAGAAAGTTTCCATCATCGTGCAAAGATCGGTACGTCAAAAACAAATCTGCAAAGTTGCATGTGTAAAAGAAGATACCTAGGGAGATCGTATATCCCTGAATTCCTACAGATCTATGGGAAGGATGAAGGAGGTCAAGCATCCTCCTCTCTAGCGGTATCCACATGGTAGGGATTACGACGATGCACCTCTTTCTCTGGGGAGAGGAGAACAGGAGGTGGCTACCAAAAGAAACCCCCAGCCTATAGAGCTTTGGTTCCCTCCTATTTATAGTAGCCCCCTGAAAACCCTAATGGATCTTTTGCCCTATTGGGTATTGGATCTCCATCCAATTACCCAAGCCTCTTGGATTAGTAGGTCTCTACCCAATAATCTCTTATTAGCAATTATTGGATCTCATCTCAGGATCCAATAATTCAGAGGCTTAATGGATATCCAATAAGATAGGGGGTTCAGCGGATATCTCATATCCGAATCTCTACTCGTCGCAACACCTACCATATGTGTGTGACCCTTTAGGCCCAATATCGAGCTGGCCGTGAGACATACTTGTCAGAACTCCTTTTGACTTAGTGAATTATTATCTTTATAATAATTCACCCAACTCATCGACTACGGACGTACCAGGCCACTACACCGCGGCCCCCAGACGATACAAGGGAATCCAATTCTTTGGACCTATCTGTCCTCAGTTACCGTGTATCTATAGTCCCTCATCCATCCAATATCCCAAAGACCCTATACCGGGCACGGTGCTGTCAGTCCCATATGGTCTCTCCTTGAGTCTTGCTCTTGTCAGATTATCCTTGAGAACTCTTTCTCTCTCAATCCGAATAACCTTGGCCAAAGATTTGTTCGAGCAAGAACACATGGGATATTCCTCTCATGATACCAAGAGTGGATGATCCTCTTTTGACATTCAATAGCCCCCGTAAGGTTGGCTACCACTCCCAATAACCGGTTGTACTAGATCTGGATTTTTCCAAACCTATAAGTCAAGTATCAAAGAGTGGAGTACTCATACAGGACATCCTTGGTGTCTCAAGTTTAAGGACTAGATACACTATTGGGACTACGGAATCGTTGTCTGACGTGAGATATCAATAACCATCCAGCATTCCGTAGGCGGATCAATCAGTAAACTCATTCCCCAATGAGTACCTGCACTGTACCCTTAGTGTCCCTACACGAGTAGCTATAAGACTAGCTACTTCTATCGTATGGATGGGTATATAGCACACCAATCTATCCGGTTATCTCGATATCCTTCTCGAGTAACCTATGACCAGGATAATTCAGGGTCTGTGTTTAAAGATGAATCGGTCTCATTATCATAATCTCATCATGATCTGATTCTCATTGCACAAATCCAAGGACATAACAATATATGAAACACATAAGATAAAGTGATAAAATACCTAATAATAAGCAAAGAGAAAAAGTGCATATCAAGTCACAAGTGCCATCACTCATGTGATTGGCTTGTATGGCACATATGACTAGCACACAGCACCCTCTATATTTTTTATATGATATCCGAAGCATTGCTTATATGATTATATTCATGCTTTGGATAAAATTTGAAATGCGTACAAATCAAAAAAATAACATCAAGCTTGTGTTTGTTATTCGTTTCACTTGTTATGTTTTGAAATATTTTATATGTCATTGTTATGCTCCTAAACACTCTTACGCCTTTGATATGTGCCTAAATGCTTCATATGCCATTTGATACTTACCTAAATGCTTCTTATGCCAATGATATGCTCCAATTTCTTTTCTCCTATTGTTAAGACTAAAGCATGTTTCAAATGAGATGACCCTTTGTGGAGCTATATCCAATGAGATGCATTCAATGAATACTTATATCTCTGCTTTTGTATTTTGATACCAAGCCTGCTTAAACTTCTCCTTTCACCATGGATATGTTAGTCACTTGCTGAGCTCTTTATGCTCACTCCGTTGCTATATAATTTTTTTAGGTTAGCTTGTAACAGAGTGAAAAGCTAGAATTGGGCTGAAGTAGTGAAAAGCTAAAAGATTTTTGGGCTGATCTTGGTTAGTTGATAGGTTTTTATTGTATAGTATACTTTACTTCTGATGTTTGTTGAATCTCGGATTTTGATGATGAAACTAATTGATTGTGATTTGTAGTCTAACTATGTTTTGAGTTACGCAGGTCTACTATCGATCAGGATTAGATAGTTGATGCTGGAGGAATTGATGTTGTGCTAGAGGTGATCACGTCTGGATATTGGATGTCGAGCCGGAGGTTCGATCGACAATTGGTAGAAGGCTTCGTATGTTGGGCATCGGGCCTAGAAGAGCGTATTACGCCAAGGATATCGGGGTTGCGGAGGTCAACCGTCGATTGGGCAACAGATCACAAAAGAGGATGATGTGCTGAAGGATCGACGAAGCGCCAACCAATGACGTGTCGGGCAACTGAATGTCAATTTGCATTGTAATAACTGTCTAGATCAAAGTAGAGTATTTGTTTGTTTGTGTGCAGGATTAACTACGATGACGATGAACACGTAAAGCGAAACAAAGTGTCGGAAGACAAGTGGGATGAATCGTTGGGAGTTTGAGAGTTCGACAGAAGTCCGAAGATTCGTTGGGAGTGTTGCTAGAACCGGCCGAAAACGAGTAGGGAGCTTGCCGAAGGGTTTTCGAAAGTTCGTCGGAAGGTTCATCGAAAGTTTGCAGAGCTTGACAAGAAAGATCGGAGCTTTCCAAAGAGGCTCAGTGGAACTCGCCAAGATCATCATGAAGTCCGGGAGCTTGCCGGGAGTCCGCAGAATGGTTTCCGAGGGTTCGTCGGAAGACCGCCGGAAGTTCACGAAAAGCTCACCGAAAGAAGTCTTGTCTTATGGACTTTGAAATAGCTTAAAAAAATATCTTTAAAATTTGTAGTTAGCACATAATTTGGTTTAGGATTAGGGTTAATCCTATAAACCAAATTTGGGCTAATTCGGACTTCATTTAGATCAGTTTCGACCGAGTTTTCGGCCGAAATCACTGTACTAAAATAACCTGGGCGGTAGTACCACCCAGTGGCCAATCCTTGGGTGGTAGTACTGCCCCAGGCTGGCGGTAGCACTGCCAAGCACCCGCGGGCACCAGTGGTAGCACCGCTGGATGGGCGGTAACACCGCCCAGTACTGCCAACATCGGAAAATTCAAAATGGTTCAAATTTTGGCTCCAAGTTTGGGCTCCAAATTTGAATCACTTTGAGGCCTATAAATACCCCACACATTCAAAGTTTAGAGGGAGTCTAGAACTGAAAAAAAGAAGGGGGAAACTCTCTTGAAAGTGTGTCAAATCTTTCCTCTAAATCTTAAGAGTGTTCTAGTCCAAGAGAGGGGTAAGAGTGCTTGTAAGGGTTATCTCCTAAGCTCGTCAAAAGGAGAGGTGCTATGAGGGAGTTCATCCTCGCCCGTTGGAAGGAGGATAGCTAGTGGAAAGCCGGTGGCCTCAAGCAAGAGGAATCGGGAGTGGATGTAGGTCGGATGACCGAACCACTATAAAAATCTGGTTTGCATTTACGTTCTTGCTATTTACTTTGCTGCAAACCATCTTCATTTGCTACCTTACTCACTCAACTTCCTCTTCATCTTCTTACGTATGCTTTAAAAGTTAAAACGCAATCTTTCCGGGTTCATACGAAATGAAGTTTTCACCGTACGAAGTTTCCGAAACTTATTCAAATCGTTGAAAATTTATCGTTCCTTACCGCTGTACTAATTCACCCCCCCCCTCTTAGTATTGCTTGATCCCTAACAATTGGTATCAAAGCCACGTTCTTTCTCTTTCGGATTTACACCCGTGAGAAATGGCTCTAAATGGCTTTCAAGAGGGCTTTTCGGTTTTTCATCCATCGTTCTTTAATGGTTCGGACTACACATATTGGAAAACTCGAATGAGAGTTTTCATGCTTTCAATGGATTTGGATTTGTTGAACATTATCGAAAATAGCTTTCAACCTTCCTCTAAACCGACGAATGAATGGTCGGACTTAGAGAAAAAATATTTTTCTTTAAATGCAAAGGCTATGAATGCCTTCTTTTGTGCTTTGGATAAGAAAAAGTTCAATCGAATTTCTATGTGCGTAACGGCTTTTGATATTTTGCGGACACTTGAAATCACGCACGAGGGAACTAGTAGAATCAAAGACTCGAAAGTAAACCTCTTATTGTATGATTTTGAGCTCTTCCGAATGAAGCCAAGCGAAACTATCGACGATATGTACACCCGTTTCACGGATGTCGTCAATAGCTTGAAAAGTCTTGGTAAATATTTTTCGAATTTTGAACTCACTAACAAGATCTTAAGATCCCTTTCAAAAAGGTGGGATCCTAAAATAACGGTGATAGAAGAAACTAAAGATTTAAATGATTATTCTATTGAAGAACTCATTGGATCCTTAATGACATATGAAATGAGTTTCTTAGAACATGTTGAACATGATGAATATTTGAACCACCTTCTAAAGAACAAGAAAGTTTTAGAACTCCGAACTATGAAATGCCACTTGAGTGATGACTCAAGTGATGAGGACAATGAAGAGGACTTTGAACTTTTAATGAATCTTAATAAGTTCATTAAACAAAAATCTAAAAATAACAATGAACTTGAATGGAGGAAGAGGCCACCAAAGAAGAAGAAGAAGGATTGCAAAGAAGAATCAAGTAAAGAAGAGGCGAAATGGGCTTTGACGATTTTCGACAATGAGGTAAGAAACTCACCCAAGTTGTTTTTACCTTATTTTGAAATTACATGATGCTTTCATAAGTGCTTAATTTAGATGGTAGGAAATAAAAATTATTTTCAAAAATTATATTATGCTTCTTTTTTAGCAATTTTGAAAAATTATAAAAATGATCATGAAAAACTATATTGTTAAAGTTTCATGCATGTTATGATTCAAAACTTTGAATGTTATGAATGATGATTACTTAGTTTATAATTTCTATATCGTTTGTTGATGCATGGTTTAACACAAAAGTTATTTAGCATGATTATGTTTAATAGGGTTAATCCATGATTGTGTACTTCGGTTTTCATGCAATGAGGATTTAAAGTAATGTTGATTTAAAAATATCCATCTTGGATTAATGTGTCTTAATCCTTCTTATGATAAGTTTTTATATGATGCATATCTTCATGAAATCAATTGCAAAACCAAAAGACCTAACCCACAAATTTTTAAAATGAAAGAAATATGGTTTTGATGTTGCCTTATGTTATATTTGGACTTAATGGTTTTCATGACGAAAATTATTTTTTCAGATTTTTAAATGATGTATGATTTTAGCAAAAGTTTGAACATTGATCATCTTGTTATAACAAATGAAAGAAAGAATTAAAATGACTTTGATGATATATCATGAAAACATGCTTAATGATTGTATCATACTTGATGATTTGAAATCTCATATTTTGAAATAATATATTCGTAATGAATCCATAAATCTTGTGATTTTTTATTGCTTTTGATTTCAAACAAGATGCATGATTTTTTATACAAAAATTAATAGCATGTTTTAAGATAATGCTTGCACACCAAATATGATCAAAAGATAGAAGCAAGCATATTGATGATTTCGTTTTTACATGAAAGTTTTGAACATGCTTATATAAGATCAATTATAGAACCCCAGAGGAATTCTATGGAGATTGATCTTTGAGGGGGATCAACCCTTGGAACGCTATAGGGGTTCCACCCTCCAAGTAGCCTGGTGGCTGCAATTGTAGATTGATCTTTCTTATCCCAAAGAGGTGGAGGCTACAAGCTTATATAGAGCTCCAAACCCTAGCCCTAGGGGCTGCTTCCTAAGTGAACTACCCAATTTGCCCTCAACTTTAGTGGGCCAGCCCAGTAACAAGGGGGGCGGCGGCTAAGAAGCCCAAAGACCCAAATATAAACCGTGGCCTCTCTTCTTTATAGGATAGAGGTGGCTAAGTGGGGTTTATTACATTCTCACAGGATTTTTATTAGCTGCTACATGGTTGAATAGGACCTAACCCTACTAGGGCCCTATCAAGCCTGCCCTCTTCAAATCAGTCATGTCCTCATGGCTGGGATTCCATGAACTCAGGGAACCGGGACTTCAGCTCCTCATATGATTCCCATGTGGCATCTTCGAGTGGTAAATTAGTCCAATGTACTAGTACTTCAGTAGAGGGACGTCGACGACGCATCATGACTCTGCGATCGAGGATGGCTTGTGGTTGGGCTTGAATATTTCCATCATCAGTGTTGTTGGGCAGTTGGATCTGGGGTGTCTCATGTTCTCCCAACTTGGGCTTCAAGCATGACACATGGAAGACAGGGTGAATTTTGGCATCTTCAGGTAATTTAAGTCATGCAGACGGCCCAATACGCTCTATGATCTGATAGGGCCCATAAAAATGTGGCGATAGCTTCATGGAGGCTCGTGTATTGATGGATAGTTGCTTGTATGGTTGTAGGCGAAGATAAACCTAGTCTCCTACTAAAAATTCTCTTTCACTTCTTCGTGTGTCAGCTTGCTGCTTCATTCTAGCTTGAGCAGTAGAGAGATTATCCTTTAGCAGCTGTAGGAGTTTGTCCCTGTCAATTAAATCTTGGTTGACTTGATCTACCTTAGCCGAGCCAATTACATACTTTGGAATCATAGGGGCCGGCCGACCATATAATGCTTCATATAGGGTACATTTTGTAGATGAATGATATATAGTATTGTACCACCATTCGGCCCAGGGGAGCCATTTCGTCCACTCCTTTGGTCGATCACTAGCGAAACATCGAAGGTATGTCTCTAAACATATGTTCACCACTTCTGTTTGGCCGTCAGTTTGTGGATGATATGCAGTGCTCATCTTGAGTTTGGTGCCCTGTAACTGAAATAACTCGGTCCAAAATTTACTAGTGAAGACCCTATCACGATCACTTACGATGGACCTTGGCATCCCATGTAGTTTAACAATATTTTCTATAAAAATCTGAGCAATACTAATAGTAGTGTAGGGATTTCGCACAGCACAAAAATGAGCATATTTCATAAGTCAATCAACCACAACAAGGATTGTGCTTTTACCTTTGGAAGGTGGCAGCCCTTCGATGAAGTCCATGGAGATGTCAGTCCAAACCGAGTCTAGTATGGGTAGTGGTTGTAGTTTCCCTGGATTCGCCACTATTTCACCTTTTTGCTGTTGACATACATCACATTGTGCTACGTATTCAGAAATAATTTTTTTCATCCCTTTCCAATAAAAGTTTTGCTTCACTCTTTTGTAGGTTCTTAGAAATCCGGAGTGCCCTGCTGAAGGTGTGGAGTGCATTTCGTGCAGAATGACTTTGATATAAGGGGAGTTTGGTATAAGCACAATACGACCTTTATAGCATAGACCCCTCGAATCCCAAGTATAGTGAGCTATTGCACTTGGATCCTCCTCTAATTTTTTGATGATGTTGTTGGTTTCTGGATCCTTCTTCCATTCCTCCCTAATACCCTCGAGGAAGCTAGTGGTAGGAAGAGAGATAGCTGAAACTTCAGCTTGCTGAGGGAGCCATGAGAGTGCATCTGCAACAACGTTTTCTTTCCCATTTTTGTAAATAATTTCATAATCAAATCCTAAAAGTTTGGTTACCCATTTTTGCTGCTCCGGGGATGATATCTTCTGCCAAGTTCCGTCTTTCTTGCGCACAAGTAGCACCAGTGAGGAGTAGGGGCTGCAGCTTGGTCGAATCACCCCTATTTCAAGCATTTCCTTCACGATTTTCTCAATTTCATCTTTCTGGACATGAGGATAGCGGTAAGGCCGAGTGTTTGCTAGTGGTTTGCCCAGAAGGATTGGAATATGGTGGTCATGTTGCCGAGTAGGAGGAAGACCGCGCGGTTCAGCAAAAACATCATTAAATTCAACAAGCAGCTGGGTGATATTTTGATTTTTAATTTCTGTTTTCTCTCCCTCTGGTTGCTGCTGGAGATGCATAAGAAAGCCACCATTTATCTTGTGTAAAACTTTCTCCATTCGTTGGGTTGAAACGGTGGTTACGTTGCTTCCGCGCTTCCCGCGTAGGGTGACCTGTTTACCTTTGCAATAGAATTTCATAATCAATTTGGAAAAGTTCCAAGAGACATCACCTAGTGTCGTTAGCCATTCTATGCCTAGCATAGTCTCATAATCATCAATTAGTAGGAGGAAGAAGTCGGCAACAATTTCTTGGTCCTGTAGTAATAGTTTCACCTGCGGGCATCTTTGGTCGCATTTTAGGATTCGGCCGTCGGTGACCTTTACATCGAACTTGCTGCAACCTTCGATGTGGAGCGCCATCTGAGCAGCAACCTTACTGTTTAGAAAGTTATTAGTGCTGCCTGTATCGATGAGAATGGTGATCGGTTGTTGTTTGAGCCGGCCTCTAACTTTCATCGTTTGCAGATTTGAGTAGCCGGCTAGCGCATGTACCATAAAGTCGACCGATTGTGGCTCTTCTTCCACATCTTCATCCTCATGTTCAATACTCTCTTCTAGCTATTCACTGATCTCTTCTTCCACTAGTTCAATCACAAGAAATCTCCCCTTTTTACAGTGATGCTCGCGGTTCCACGGCTCGTCACAATGCCAACATAACCCCTCGGCAGATCGGTCTCGAAGCTCTTCTCTTGTCAACCTTTTTGGTGCAGGAGCTCAGCTGATAGTAGGGAGGGCTGAGGGCTTTAATATTGCTGGTCGGGGAGCGACCCTAGTCCTCCGAGCTTCATGGTTCAATCGCTCCTCCTGAAGTCGTGTGAAAGAGATGGCTGCCATAAGCGCGTACGGTTGTCACACTTTAACTTCTCCCCGGATCTCCGGCTTTAAGCCCTCAATAAATGTCCCCAATAACTATTTTTCAGACCAATCACGAGTTTGATTAGACAACCTTTCAAACCTGGTTTGATACTCCTGGATGGTGGAGGTTTGTCGGATCTTTGCTAGTTGTCCGTCGATGTTCTCGTAATCGGTTGGTCCGAAACGGATCAGCAGTCCTTCTTTGAATTGTCACCATGAGAGGACTCCATGAGTATGTTCAAACCAATCAAACCATTGTATGGCATCTCCTTCAAGATGTATAGCTGCAATTTCTACCATAGATGCATCTGTGGTTTTGTGGTACCAAAAATATCGCTCCGCGCGCGAGATCCAACCAATCGGGTCTCCTTCTTCCCATCTAGGGAAGTCCACCCTCATGCGTGGATAGTGGGGATCGATCATAGAGCCTGCCCTCTCCTGGAGGTCATCTCTTCGATTAGAGCTCTCCCCTTGATGTGATTTCTTTGGGCTCGGTGGTCGACCCAAACTAAGTTCGGCAAAGAGAGTCCGAATCTTCTCCTCCATTCGTGTCTCGAAGGCTTCGAATTTAGCATCAATTGCCTCCTCGGATGCCATAGCATATGTCTCCAAATCTGTAATATTAAGATCTCTTTTTTGTTATCGAGTTAAAGGCATGTATTGGTTGAGAGAAGTGGTGGTTGAAAGGGTTGGTAGATTAGTGAATGTAGGCTACGGTTAAGGCTTGTTTTGTGGCTGTTTTAGGTGTTGTTTGCAGCTGTGATTTGATGGAGTTTTGGGCTAAGAGGGTAGTGGATGAAGGTTAGGGAAGAGGGTTTTAGATCTGTGGTAGCTCGCAGTAAAGATTTGACAGAAATCAGTAGAAATTGCTGCCTATATGCGCTGTCTCGTAAGAGCAGAATTATCGTCAAAGAAATAGCGGTTTCTCGACAAAATTTCTAGCAAAAACTAAGGGGTTTGAGGTGGGGGTTTGATGGTAGAATCTTAGTTTAGATAGCAACAAGGATAATAAATTGGATCAAGAAATTTCGGCAGCAAAGCAGTAAAGAAATCGGTGCAAGTTATGATACCAGAATTCTCATCAAAAAATTTCAGCAGTATATGACGAGAGATTGCAGCAACACACGAATTTGTTTTTGTGATGAATTCCATAATAGATCAATCACGGATGGGAGCCAAGATGATCTATGAGGTGTACAAAAAATTTCGTTCAAAAAGGATAACGATTAGATCGGTTAAAGGCAGCAACACACGGCTGAAATTTTCTACAGCAATCCTTCGTTCGCAAAGATGGTAACTTTTGTGATGCAAGGAATTCGCAGCAAGGGATCGATAGAAAAACTTCTTTTTGATATTTTAGATGAAAAATTGCAGCAGCAAAAGGTATTGGTGGTAGAAAAATACTAGATCTCTGATGCAATTAGAGGTGGCGACTGTAGATTGATTTGATCTACGTCAAGAGATGACGGTGGAGACGACAACGTCAAGAGCAATTATGGGAATTGCTTGGCTAATGGTGGGCGGCAGGGATGGCAGCAAAAGCAGCAAGATCACTGCTCTGATACCAGATGATAGAACCCTAGAGGAATTCTATGGAGATTGATCTTTGAGGGGGATCAACCCTTGGAACGCTATAGGGGTTCCACCCTCCAAGTAGCCTGGTGGCTGCAATTGTAGATTGATCTTTCTTATCCCAAAGAGGTGGAGGCTACAAGCTTATATAGAGCTCCAAACCCTAGCCCTAGGGGCTGCTTCCTAAGTGAACTACCCAATTTGCCCTCAACTTTAGTGGGCCGGCCCAGTAACAAGGGGGGCGACGGCTAAGAAACCCAAAGACCCAAATATAAAATCTAGCCTCTCTTCTTTATAGGATAGAGGTGGCTAGGTGGGGTTTATTACATTCTCACAGGGTTTTTATTAGCTGCTACATGGTTGAATAGGACCTAACCCTGCTAGGGTCCTATCAATCAACCACATAAAATAAAACACAAAAGTTAAAAATATTTTAATCACGATGTTTTATTTATGATGTGTTTGGTCTTAACGGTTTTTATAACAAAACTTACATCTTGCTTTGAATTGTTGATATATGCTCACATGTAATCAATTTATGTTACTCTTATTAAAATTTTTGAATGAAAGATTTTGATACATTTAATCTTGATGGGTTTAATGACAAACTTCTATTTTGAATTTATACAATGATGGCTTTCATATAAATATTTGAATATACCTTATGAAATCATCATTGATAATGATGAAATGAAAATATTAAAAGTTTATTATCATGCTTAATGATTTTATGATATCATGAGGACTTGAAGTTGTTATATCTTGATGACAAACTCATGTTTCGGTTTTAAAATTTGATACTCATCTTTTGAAACATGAGAACACTTATACGAAATAAACAACTCAAAATGAAACACATTATCATGATAAATTGAATCTCATGTCTTGGAATAATATGTTGTATTTTTGCCTTGACAATTTTTATGATAAAGTTTGACTTTCGATTTTGATGAATCCATGTGAATCTTTTGAATCAAATCTTTTAGAAAATACCACATACTTAATGTGATTTGACTTAATGATCATTATGATGAAATTTGTCTTTCCATTTTGAATGTTGACATTTTGTTTTAAGGCAAAGGCATGCTTATAAGAAGCAAATCATATGAATAGAAATTTACAAGAACGAAATGCAATCCTCTATCTTTTCGATTCTTCAATAAATCTATGTTTGTCATGTATGAATTTATTGAATGTGATTTTTTAGGATGATTTCAGATTTGAAAAATGCTTGATTCATATTTATGATGTAAGATACATTTTAAATATGAATCATGCTCTATCTCCCTTAATTCATTTTGTTCTCCTATAATTCCTTTTTACTTACTAAAAAGGAGAGCCTTCCAAATGAATCATGCTTGATAATTTGTGTTATGAGATTTAGCCTTTATGTCTTGAACATTTATGCTTATTTTTATTCGACATAAAAAGGACAAAGACATGTTCATATGAAATCAATGCAAATCACTAAAAGAGAAATGTATGTTTCTTGAACATCTTTCTATCTCTAAAGTTTTTGATTTTTCATAAAAGACAAGTGATGAATTCATTATGATATTTTATGAATCACTTGAATTATGAATGAGATTTTGATGAAGTGTTAAATTTTCAATCTAATCAAAGATTAATGAACTCATTTATGTGAATCTCTTGATCTCTTGAAATTATGACTTTGAATTCTTAACTTGAGATATCTTTGCGAATCAAAATATTTTCCCCTATGATTGCTTTCTTTTTACCATTAACTAAAGAGGAATATAATCCAAGTCTTGATATCTCGATAATTGATACTTGAATGAATTCGTGTACTTGATATTTGATACTTGAAACTTCTCATGAAATGTAATCTTGATGAGAATTCCCATGCATGAATCAAGTGGCTCTTTGTGCTATATCTTTTCAAATGAATTATGAGCCTTGACATAATATCTTGCATGATATTAAAATGACAAGAATTCTTTGGCTTGTAGGCCTTATGTGGCAATTGAAAAATTGATATTTGCCTTATGATGAATCAATGAATCATGATTTGATCCTTAATATTGATGTGCTTTTATATATCGTGATTCTTGGTTGTATGATATTTATCTTAAATTAAAAATTAATAAATATGAATTTTGATCTTGCAAAAAAGAAAGTTATGAATCATGAATGATATCTTTTGGTTTTGATCCTTGATGAATTTACATATTGATATCCTTCATGACATGATTTCTTTGCATTGTTGTCTTATTTGCATCATGTGATGATTGAACAATTGATGTATATTTTTATTGATGCAAATTTATAATTGATATGAAAAATAGCTTGTATAATGATTAAAATTTTTAGCCATTTAGTCCTCTCTTCTTTTTGACAAAGACAAAGGGGGAGAAAAATTGCTACCTTGCAATTTCACAAGAAGTTAAGTATTATTATTTCAAAGGATACAAATATTGCTATCTTGACTATCTCAAAAGAAGCAAAATGCAAAACTTCAAAAATTTGAAATGTTACACTTGCCATGCCTTTATGTTTGTATGTTTTAATGAAAAGTTAGCATATATATTTAAAGTGATTATATATAATTGCTAGCTCATTACAAATAAAAAATTGATAGCATGCAAAGGTGAAACTTAGTTACAAAAGAGAAGAATTGAAAGAAAGCTAACTTGCGTGTCGCAAAGTATGTTAGCTTGCTTATCATTATTGATTGGTTGCTTATCATCTTTTTCTCTCATATCATGATGTTTGACTCCCTTGAATTCCTGACTTAATATGCTGAAAATTCATGTTGTAAATTTGTTATTTTATCATGATCAAAGCATTGACTATTTGTACTCCACTTATTGCTAGCTTATGTATCGTAAAGAAAAATTTTGCTAGCTAGAAAATGCAAAGGAAGCAAAGAAAGTGCAACTTGCACATCTCAAGAAGCAAGTAAGAAAAAAAAAATTACCATCATTGCCCATATTTAAAAACTTGCTATGATTGAATGGTATGATTAGATGTTGTATTGCAAAGCTATGCTTGAGTTATGATGTGATTAATAGCTAGTATGTTTGTAATATTTGCATATCCTTGAAAACTAGCTATGATGTTACTTCTCCTTTTTGTTGATGACATAGGGGGAGAAGTAGATTGATGACTTCATGCATTGATTGAATATTTTATATATTTACATGATGGTTTGATGTATTCTCTTAACATGGTAATGAATGTTGCTTGGATTTAGGATAATCCAAGGTTTCTATCAATGGCATATTGATAGGGGGAGTTTGGTTAAACTCTAGGGAGTTATGGTTAACTCCGTTAGTCATCAATTAGTTGTCATCATCAAAAAGGGGGAGATTGTTGAATCTCAGATTTTGATGATGAAACTAATTGATTATAATTTGTAGTCTAATTGCGTTTTGAGTTACACAGGTCTACTATCGATTAGGATTAGATAGTTGATGCTAGAGGAATTGACGTTGTGCCGGAGGTGATAACGTCTGGATATTGGATGTCAAGCCGGAGGTTTGATCGATAATCGGTGGAAGGCTTCGTACGTCGGGCATCGGGCCTAGAAGAGCATATTGCGTCAAGGATATCGGGGTTACGAAGGTCAACCATCGATTGGGCAACAGACCGCAAAAGAGGACGATGTGCTGAAGGATCGGACGAAGTGCCGACCAATGACGTGCCGGGCAATTGAATGTCAATTCGCGTTGTAATAACTGTCTAGATCGAAGTAGAGTGTTTGTTTGTTTGTGTGCAGGATTAACTACGATGACGATGAAGATGTAAAGTGAAACAAAGTGCCAGAAGACAAGTGGGATGGATCGTTGGGAGTTCGAGAGTTCGACGGAAGTCCGAAGATTCATTGGGAGTGTTGCCAGAACCGGCTGAGAACGAGTAGGGAGCTTGCCGAAGGGTTTTTGGAAGTTCGTCGGAAGGTTCGTCAGAAGTTCATGAAGCTTGCCAAGAAAGATTGGAGTTTGCCAAAGAAGTTCAGTGGAACTCGCCAAGATCATCATGAAGTCCGGGAGCTTACCGGGAGTCCGCAGAATGGTTTCTGAGGGTTCGTCGAAAGATCGCCGGAAGTTCGTCGAAAGCTCACCGAAAGAAGTCTTATCTTGTGGACTTTGAAATAGCTTAAAAAATATATTTAAAATTTGTAGTTAGCACATAATTTGGTTTATGATTAGGTGTTAATCCTATAAACCAAATTTGGACCAATTCGGACTTTATTTGGACCGGTTTCAACCGAGTTTTCGATCGAAATCATTGTGCTGAAATGACCTGGGCGGTAGTACCGCACAGTGGCCGAACCTTAGGCGGTAGTACCACCCCAGGCTGGTGGTAGCACCACCCAATACCAGCGGGCACCAATGGTAGCACCGCTGGATGGGCGGTAGCACCACCCAGTACTGCCAACATCGGGGAATTCAAAATGGTTCAAATTTTGGCTCCAAATTTGGGCTCCAAATTTGAATCACTTTGAGGCCTATAAATACCCCACTCATTCAGAGTTTAGAGAGAGTCTAGAACTGAAAAAAAGAAGGGGGAAACTCTCTTGAAAGTGTGTCAAATCTTTCCTCTAAGTCTTAAGAGTATTCTAGTCCAAGAGAAGGGTAAGAGTGCTTGTAAGGGTTATCTCCTAAGCTCGTCAAAAGGAGAGGTGCTGTGAGGGAGTTCATCCTCGCTTGTTGGAAGGAGGATAGCTAGTGGAAAGCCGGTGGCCTCAAGCAAGAGGAATCGGGAGTGGATGTAGGTCAGATGACAGAACCACTATAAAAATCTGGTTTGCATTTACGTTCTTGCTATTTACTTTGCTGCAAACCATCTTCATTTGCTGCCTTACTTACTCAACTTCCTCTTCATCTTCTTACGTATGCTTTAAAAGTTAAAACACAATCTTTCTGGGTTCATACGAAACGAAGTTTTCACCGTACGAAGTTTTCGAAACTTGTTCAAATCGCTGAAAATTTATCATTCCTTATCGCTGTACTAATTCACCCCTCACCCCCCCTCTTAGTGCTGCTCGATCCCTAACAATGTTAAAGGATATATCGATACTTATATGTTGTAAAAGTTTAAAGGACCTCTCATGTTTATGGGATGATATGTTTAAATTGTATAAGGATATGAACTTGTGGTAAATGTTGGTTTTGTGATTGTATATATTCCCACGATTATGGATTTGTGTTGTGGTTGATGCTTAGTTGAGTTGGCTTTGGATTTTATGAATCTATGAGTGGAGTATGATTTATGAACTGTATAGGTTTATAAATTGTGAATGTATGGGTGTGAATATTGATTTGAATGATTCTTAGTATCCCCAAATTGTTAGTTTGGATCTTGGATTTGTATTGTTATTAAAATTTTAATGTTATCGATTTATGGTAGGGTCCCACCCTCCTGAATACGATAAATTCGAGGGAGGCATGACAAGTACAATCTGGGGAGTTGGACCTGGGTGGTGCCACCGCCTTAGTCTGGTGGTGCCACCACTAGACAAAGTCTAGCACTTCTGGTTGGGCCTTAAACCCAGCCCAAACCAGTCCAGTACCGGGCCCAATTGGCCCTTACTAGGGTTATAGAATTAACACTTAATCCTAACTCTAATTACTTGTTAACTATAAAATTAAAGATATTTCCTAAGCTAATACAAAGTCTGGCACATCAAGTCTTCCTCTGGCGAGTTTCCAGTGAACTTCCGGTGGTGTTCCGATGAACCCTCGGACACCATTCTATGGACTTCCAACAAGCTCCTGGACTTCTCGATTAATCTTGGCGAGTTCCGACGAGCTTCTTCGGTAAGCTCTGATCTTTCTCGGTGAGCTCCGCGAACTTCCGATGAACCTTCCGACGAACTTTCGAAAACCCTTAAGTAAGTTCCCAACTCATTCTCAATCAGTTCCAGCAACACTCCTGATGAATCTTCGGACTTTCATCGAACTCTCGAACTCCTGGCGATTCCATTGCACTTGACTCTAGCACTTTGTTTTGTTTTATATCTTCATCATTATCGTAGTTAATCCTGCACATTAAGTAAATCTTAACCCTACTTCGATCTAGATAATTATTTCACGAATCAATATCCTGTTGCCCGGCACATCATTGGTCGATACTTCATCCAGTTCTTCGACACACTATCCTCTCTTGCAGCTTGTTGCCCAATCGACGGTTGACCTCCGTAACCCTGATCTCTTTGGCACAACACCACTCTTCTTGGCCCGATGCCCGATATCCAAAGTCTTCTGTCGATTGTCGATCGAACCTCCGGCTCGACGTCCAATCTTCTGACATGATTTCTTCTGGCGCAACGTTGATTCATCCTATGTCAACTATCTAATCCTGATCGATAGTAGACCTGCGTTACTCAAAATGTAATTAGATAATAAAATACTATTAATTAGTTTCATCATCAAAATATGAGATTCAACACCCCCTCTCCCTCTTAGTGCCGAACTAATCCTAACATGATCCACATGTTGGGTTACTATTTGAGCCTTTCACTTGCCCCAACATAACTCACACTTGAGTCCAATTGACCCCTAATTGAGTTGATTTAATTCCAATCCAATTATATTTTAAACCTACTTCAATTTAGAAAATTATTATAAAGCTTAATCGAATGTCGTCCGGTATGTCATTGGTTCATCCGGCGCTTCGTTCGATTCTTCGACGCTTCATCATCTCTTGCAGCTTATTGCCTAATCGGTAGTTGACCTCTGCAATTTTGATCTCCTTGGTACAATTCCGCTCTTCTTGGCCTGATGCTCGAATCCCACGGCATGAAGCCTTTTGTCGATACGTCGACCGATCCTCCGACTTGACATCCAATCTTCTAACATATTCCACTTCGGCCCAACATGAATTCTTCCAGCTTTAATTATCTCTCCTTGATCGAACCTTCCTACGTCATTCAAAATGCTAATCAGATATTTAACACCATCAATTGATTTTATTATCAAAATTCAAGATTCGATAACTTACATAAAAGCACAGCATTTTAATTTTAATATGGTATGATTAAGGAATCGAGGAGCTCACTGACCCTAATAACAAAGTAAACCAACACCTGAGTCTCGTTGCGCAGTTGCTAGCACCCTTCCTATCCTTCAGAGCATGAAAGCATCTTTTAAATACAATACATGAGTTCCAAAAGCTAGAGCAGGACAATTAGTGTGATTTCTTGCCCTCCGGTCCGGTCTGTCTTTGTTTTAATTAGTTCCACTACTTGGGACTTCAGAAGGACATTCTACACTTAGCGCTGAAGAAAGACGACTTGGACCACAATGAAAGTACACTGCTTATTGATTGAGTTGGGACAGTATCAACTAATACTATCATACTATACCCAGATACTATACACGATAAGGTAAAGGTCAACCTATAATTCAATTTCCAATCAAAGAATCTATCTCGCACTCAAAGAATCTCTCTCTCTCTCTCGCCCTCAAACCTACAAGTTCTCTTTGAAGATATCTTGCACTCTAAAGAATCTATCTGACTCCGATTACCCTCTTTTTCTATACTAAACTAGATCGATCTACTTGTTATCTTGGCTACCTACCCTAACCTGATACTTACATAGGAGAAAAGAGGGTCGACTTTCCATAGACTGCTTACTTTCGATTTGATTCTTTCTTTCCAAAACCCAGCTTTTCAGTCCTTTCTCGTCGACACCGCTCCAGTGATTATAGTTGGGCAATAATAAAGGTGAAGGTCAATCAAACCAAGCACTTTAAATTCTCTAATTACCAGGTTCTATTCAATACACCAATACAAAGCTTTTTCTTTTGCTTCAACACAAGAAAGAATAGTAAATGATTGTCATGCGTCAGGGAAAGTTTACGTTGACTTTAATGAAAAAAGGGAAGCAGTGTCTTTGCTGGAAGGGAATAGAGGAGAATATAGACCCACGAAGCGATAAGATAATAAGAATAACTTATCTGTGCGATGCAAGAGAGTCAAATTCAAATTCATGAGTTGACTCGGATCAAGACTCAGGGCTAAAGCGAGTTAGGGCAATAAGATCTTCAGCGCAAGAAAGATTGAATTCCTTATTTGTTGAGTTAGGAGTCACAGAGTCAGATTCAGTTAGCTTTAGCTTAAAGCCAAGAGTAAGAACTCAGGTTAGGAGCTCTGCGCTCGATAATCAATTCATGTTTGACTCGACACTCACTAGATTCAATTCCTTATTTGTTGAGTAAGATCCTGCAATGAAAAGTAAAGGAAAGGTTAGGAAAGCAAAGCAAAGTTATGTGGTCAGGCTAAGCACCCAATGCAAAGATACTCTACTACGTGAGCTACTTCGAGACAATATCTATCTGAAACATCCACTTCAACACCAGATTGAGAGTACTTAGCTTACTCGATCCCGCTCTGAACCATAGAAGAGACTCACATATCGGTACCTAACCACTAATACTTGGTAACTAACTACTAAGTACTATGATTTCACTTCGAAAGTAAGAACTGACATGGTATATAAATGTTGAATCTTACTTGTTTCTATAAAAGAGCTAAACCATTGCTTGCTCTGGCAAACTCACTATCCTAGCTATGTGGACATTCGAACAAAATCTAGTTCTGAGAAAGAATAAAGTACAAGTGAACAAACGGGAGCTGCAAAGTGCTCTCAATATGGCGTTCAAGCCCTAAACAACGAAGAAATCTGCCTTCTTGCCCTTAACCATCACCTTCAGAATTGCCTTCCTATCACCCGTGCTCGATAGACTCAATGAAAAGAATTTCCTTTATCAGGGACCATAAGCAGGAGAAGTCAAATCGATGAGAGAATCAGTAGAGGAAGAGGTTTTGTCTCAAGTCAGAGTAGCGTCATTGCTATTTATACGATCTCGCCCAGTGCCAGTAGTGCCCTTTGAGCTTGCTCCAAGTTTAATAAGTAGTGGTGGAAGAGAATAAGAAGTTAAGCGGTAAAGGCGCAAGTCTAGAGTAGAAAAATAAGATAAAGAAGAAGAGGGGCTTATAGACAAGGTAATTATACAGAGGTAATTATGCAGAGGATTGATTTTCAATATACATTGGATTGATGTTCAGAAGGATCTAAATACGGATGTGAGGCAATGAGAAAGGAAGTTGGTAGAATAAGCTGTTCGAGAGGGTGGTTCACAAAGTGGAGTTCGAAGGTAGGCTGCAAGTGATTCTGTTCTTGTTTCTTTGGTGCTTGTTTGTGATGTCTACAAGAGAGGTGCCGATGATTGGCTTTCCCCTTATGTGGTTGACTCGACCGACTTTGCTCTGGTTGGTAACTAAACAGATCGTCCTGACCAAGCAAAGGCACAAGACACTAAGCAACTACGAATTTTGAATTTTAGAATGGAATTTAGTTAGACATGAATATAGAATTGAATTGGAGTTAAGAGCACAGAGCACCTGGCGCGTAACCTATTCTTATTCTTAATATGCTACTTTTAATTCTTAGATCAAACATTAACCCCAATTCGGATATTCTGTATTGAGAGTGGAATTCTTCCTATACTTTTTACTTGTTTCATTCTGTATTTCCGTTTAACAAGCACAAGGCAGTAGGTTTGTTACCCTAATATCTATGATCTTCTTTGGCAACTACCTCTTCTCCTGCGCCACCAACACCTTCCATTCGAATAGAAATAGACTCATATATTGGATGACTCAGCCTTGGCAAAGTAAGCCAATCAATTAACTTTCGAGTTGACACACCAACCTCTTCTCCTAGCGCCTAAGCTTGTCCATTGCCAACTTTATCCTAATGCCGAGTCAAAGAACTCATCGGGTGCAACTCATTTAGGGCTAGGGCATTGCTAGTACTTTATCTTTATTATTTTCCTTTTGTCGACTTCTTCTCAAGCTTAAGTTCTTAACTGCTAACAAAGATAGATTCACTAAGAACTGAAAGAGACTCCTATAGATCGAATACCGAACCACCTATGTAACTCCCGAAAACAAGACTTGAACTTGAAATAGCTGAAGATACTGACCATGCTTTAGATCCTAATCCAGCATTTGATCCTTCACTTGAATTGTCAACTACTTTCCCTTGACCCTGAACTTATCTCGTATGATTAACTTAGCGTTGCAAAAGTACTAGATTTTGACCTGAACCTTGATTAAGAGTCTTTTTTTACCCTTTGCCTTTAGCCTCTAAATCAATAATTACCGCTCGGTGGGTCTATACTCACAACTCTATTCCCTTTCTTTTCTTTTGAATCTGACTAACCGGGTTGCTTGGTTTGGCTTTTGCAAATATAAGTGCACTTCTTTCTGTATGAGTGAATATGGATGCAATAACAACTAATTCTCTTGGATACTTCCCTTGCACAGAATGAGATTCCCTTCCTACCCCTACTATTGGAGACTTGGATCTTAAAGCGACCTATACATTGTTACATAAATCTAATTTATAACAAGCAAGGTGTACTTAATTCCATTTCTCCACTTCAGTACTGATGGGATAAAAAGGGGCAACAAACAAAGAAGAACTTTTATATATGAACAAATACTAGCAGGTTGTAACACACAGCAGAATTAAACAGAAATCATAATCAAATAGAACACCAAGATTTACGTGGAAAACTCCTTCAATGTGAAGGGTAAAAACCATGGGATAAACCAGAGAAAATCCACTATAAAAATAATGAATGTACAATTCTCAGAGTTTCTTGCCCAAAACCCAAGCAACAATCACAAGAGAATAACTAGGATATAAGGATCACATCACTGTGCATAATATCCAAAACCTCCCCAAACAATCATAGAAAAATTCACTGTAGATCTGATCTAACCTGAGATAAGAAAACTAATTGGATGAATGAGAATAGTCTCTGTGTGTTTCTTATTTTCTTCCCTTTCTTTTTCCCTTGTTTTTCTACCCTTTTCTCCTCTCTTTGAATCCCCTTTGCTATTGCAAAATTTTTGCCTTTTTGCTATGATTTTTTCTCCTCTTTTCGTAGCCACCATTAGCCCCTATTTAAATCTAGGGTTTAGGTTAAGATAGGGTTTAGGAAACAAAAGTGGGCTATGGGTTGATAAAGCCCATATGGGCTGAATTGGGTTGCCTACCCAACAAGTACACTGTGCTGCCCTTCTTCCTTAATACTTTATGCCAAACCTATACCTTAAACTTATGGTGCACTCTATTCATAATCAGCAAGCAAGAGAAGGCATAGATTGAAAGCAACAGGAACTCTAACACATGGATACTCTAACACAAGGATACAATACTCTAACACTTACTCGTCCTTTTGATTAGGCTCAAATTAACTTCTATAGCTTTTCTGGTCAGAAATAGGTATTTTCCCATAATTGAAGTTTCTCATGTCTTAAACGATAATAAATAAGCTTTTTTCCATCTTAACCATAACCCGAGTATCAAATCAGTAGTTCAAGCCATAAACTCGAAAGGAACTTTGAAAGGAAGTTCTCTTAGACCCCTATGACTAATTCTTCTCTTTCAACATAGTAGTTGCTTGTCCCCTTCATGAAACAACTTTACCCTTAGCCTTGTCAACAAATAAAGATCTTTCAAGTGCTACTCCAAAATTGGAATTGAATCCTTATTATGCCAATTGAGTTCTCTTACGTGCCTAAGCATATATGTTCGACTTAACTCTAACTACTGATTTTGTTACTGCTACTATCAATTCTTGAGTAATAGCTTTAGATCTAGATACAACTCCTTCATCGACTAATTCTTGAGTTAACTCCACTCGCCCTTTGACACAACCACTTAATCCTCTCCTCTCTCCATGACCGACATCAATAGCAGAATATACAAGCACTAGGTTTGTTACCCTAATCTATGATAACTAGGGATGAAACTTGAAGACAAACTGTAACATCCCTCATTTCTAAATTTTTGTATAAGAATCTAATTATAATGTTAGTATCCATTTTAAATTCTATAGAAGAGCCTAAATATAAACCTAAAAACCTATTTATAAAATCTGAAGATCTGTTTGTAAAAATCTAATGACCTATTTGTAAAATCTTAGGACCTAATTATAAATATAAATAATACAAGGATTAAATTATAAAATATATAAAATAATAAATTTTACTACCTAAGCCTCTCTACCTTCATTACTAAGGAACCTAACAAAGGTAGCATATGTTAGATAAGAGAGGAAGAGAGAGAAGAAAAAAAGAGAAGAAGAGGAGAAAATTTGGGGCTTAGGGTCTTTTTGCTCAAAACTTCTCATTTGGGATCAAAAATTCCCATAGGCAAGTGTTCTGACCCTATCCGATAGCAATTTTGATCTTTGATTTCATCTTAATTTTAAAAATTTTAGAAGATTTTGGCTTTATACATATATCTCTATCGTTTAGGCATAAAACTATGAATCTATAAATTTTTGAGATTCTAGCCTTTATACATTATTCTAGCCATAACTTTCTATACTAAACTCTGATTTAGGAAAAGTCTAGTTCATCCAAAAATAAACTCATAGTTCTTTTTTTTATACTAAGATTGGCATATTTGGAGTCAATTTGGCCTATTCAAACATATAATTGAATAGGCTCTATAAATTCAGTAAAAAATAGACCAAAATTTTTTATCTTTTGTTACTGAATTGTTTATAACTCTCAGCTGAAAACTTTAACTTATGAAAAACTTAATTCATTATAAACTAAACTTATAAATTTTTCTTTTCATACCTAATATGAAAGATTTGAAGTACAAGTGCCTATTGAAACATCTATTCTAATCAACTCTATGAATTTTATAAAATATTAATGATGTCCTCTGACCTTTGGTTACTAAACTATTTATAAGTCTTTATGGGACCTCTAATTCTAACAAAACTTTATTTATCTAAAACTAGATTGATATATCTTTCACATGATATCTAGTTTATATAAATTGGAACATAATTGGTTATTCAAATAGTTCATGAAATGTGCCTCTCAAATTTTGCCAAATCGATGTTTTGTCAATTTTGCCGATTCTTATTTCACCCCTTTGGCAATTGATTTCAGCCAAAATTCTTTCTTCACTTGAGCTTTATATTATTTCTTTAGAACTCTTGTATACTCTTATCCTTAAATTATTTGCATGCCTGAATCAATTATCTAAAGTTTATGTTTGTATCACATTGTTTCGTATAGGCACATGTATGTTCATTGTTTCTTATGTGCTTCTGATGTGCACCAATTTTATTTATCATATATCCTTTTATACTCTAGTGTTTATGGGATAATATGAACCTTTATCAAAAATGGTAAAGGGAGTTATGCTTAGAGCCCACGATACTTTGTCGAACCCCTATAACTTCACTCAAACATGAGTGGATAGAGCTGCCAAACGTGGGAGACTTATGTTTGGCGGTCATCTAGAAATAGATGGACCATATTATGTGTATGATTCAACTTCACCCTCTATGTTTTTGATATAATATCCAAAGCATTTCTTATGTGTTTATATTTATGCTTTGGATAAGAATATAATGCATACAACATCAAATATGACATACAAGCTTATGATTATTATTTATTCACTTGATATATTTTAAAATATTTTGTATGTCATCAATATGCTCCTAAATATTTTTATGCCTTTGATATGCTCCTAAACGTTTCATATGTCATTTGATACATGCCTAAATACTTCTTATACCAATGATATGCTCTAATTACTTTTCCTCTATTATTATGGATAAAGTATGTTTCGAATGAGATGACCTTTGTGATTTTATATCTAATGAGATGCTTTCTATGAACTCTTGTATCCCTGCATTATATTTTAATACCCAGCTTACTTGAAACTTCTTCTCTTGTCCTAGATATGTTAGTCACTTGCTGAGCTTTGTATACTCACTACATTGCTATATAAATTTTTTTGGTTAGCTTGTCACTTATTGAGATATTTAAATTGGGCTAAAGTAATGGAAAGCTAAAAGATTTTGGGCAAATCTTTAGTGGTTGATATGTTTGGTTATATAAGTATACTTTGTATCTAATGAAATATTGATGGTAAATATGAACTTATGTGTTTTGTAAAAGTTTAAAAGGCCTCTTATGTTTAGAATTTTGTAATATTAAGTATAATTTGTATAATGATATGAACTTATGATAAATGTTGATTTTATAATTGTATAGATTCTCACACTTGTAGATTTATGATGCACAGTTATGGATTTATGATGTGGTTATTATTTAGTTGAGTTAGCTTTGAATTTTATGAATAATTGAGTGATATGGTTTATGATTATAAACTGCATAGTTTTTATGGATTGTTAGATGTTGAAATATTTTTAGTATCCTCAAATATTAGTTTCAATCCTGGATTTTGATTGTGAATGAATTATAATATTATTAATTTAAGATAGGATCATACCTCTTGAATATGATAATTCGAGAAGGGCGTGACAGAGATATCAAAGCATGATTTGAGAATCACTAAGATTTTTAATATGCTAGATGCATAATATATTTTGAGGTTTAGTGACTTTAATGTAGAGATTGATCAAAATTTTTCTTTTATTATTTTTAGGAAGCAGGGATGACAAGGTCATATAATTCTCCTATTGCATCTACTTCTAATCAATTGAGTGGGATTATGAGAATTCTAGAGACTATGACACTAGTGATGTAACAAGTCCGACAAGGAAGAAATGATGGAGCAGGGATATTAAACCAAACTAGGTTGGGAATTGAGTAGTTTAAGAAGTTCAGTCCTCCTAGTTTTAGTAGTGAGCCTAACTCAATGATAGTAGAATAATGGATGATGCAGATAGAGAAAATATTTGATGTCTCAAATTACGTTGATGATCAGAAGGTTTCTCTTAGGGGCAAGAACGATAATGATATGTTTTTATTAGCAAAAGTAAGAGAGGAAATGAACCAGAAAGAAGCAACAAGAGGATAAATGTATCTATATTTTAAAAAAGAAAGCTACTGTAAAGGACTCAATCATGTACAAAATGTGGATTAAATCATGAAACAAGTCAGTGTTTTCAAGTGACTAGAGCTTATTTTGCCTACGGGAAGTTAGATCATAAAATAAGAGATTGCCCATTGAACAAGAAGAAAGAGTCACTGCCTCCTAAGCCAACAACCCATGCTAGAGTATATGCTATCACTGAACAAGATTTTAGAGCCGCTAAATCAGTGATTGAAGGTATTCTTTATGTCGCTAATAGAAATGCAAAAGTTTTATTTGATCCTGGTTCTAACCTATCTTTTATTTCATAATATTTTGCTTGTCACTTGGGCATTCAACCTAAATCACTTGATTATATGTTATATGTAACTATTATTGTTAGGGATTCTTTGACTACAAACTTGGTTTATCCATCTTATTTGAAATCTATCAAAGAATATGAACTCCTTGCTGATTTAATTCTCCTAGAGATCCAAGGTTTTAATATTATACTTGGCATGGATGGGTTATTTTTCTATCATACTAGTATTGATTGCTATACAAAAATAATTACTTTCTACATATCAGATCAGCTTATCTTCTACTTTGAGGGTATTAGGCATGATTTATCTTCTTGTTTGATATCGGTACTTCAAGCTCATCATCTTATGCAGAAGGGTTATTTTTATTATATTATATATGTAAATAAGTATTCAGATTAAGAAACTCACCTAAATGAAATTTTGGTAGTCAAAGAGTTCCCTAATGTATTTCCAAATGACTTACATGGATTACCTCCAAATAGGGAGGGTGAATTTGCTATTGATTTAGTCCCCAAGACAACCCTAATATTTAAGCCTTCCTATAGAATAGCACCACTCGAGCTAGAGGAATTGAAGAAGCAAATACAAGAGTTGTTAGATAAGGGTTTTATTCGACCTAGTATTTCACCATGGGGTGCTCCAATGCTATTAGTTAAGAAGAAGGATGGAACATTGAGGCTTTATATTGATTATAGATAGTTGAATTAAGTGACCATCAAAAACAAGTATCCTCTACCTAGAATCGATGATTTATTTGATCAATTGTAGGGTGCCTAAGTATTCTCCAAGATTGATCTAAGGTCGGGTTACTATCAGTTGAAGATCAAGAAGGAGGATATCCCAAAATAGCTTTTAAAACTTGATATGGTCACTATGAATGTTTAGTAATGCCTTTTGGCTTAACTAATGCCTAAATAGTATTTATGGAACTAATGAATAAGATATTTCAGCCACTCTTGGATGATTATGTAATTATATCCATTGATGATATATTAGTGTATTCGAGTAATCAAGAGTATAAGGAACACCTTAGAAATGTATTATCTATACTAAGAGAAAAGAAGTTGTATACAAAGTTCAGCAAATGTGAATTTTGGTTAGATAAAATTGCTTTCTTAGGCCATGTGATTTCAGGGAAGGGCATATTTGTTGATCCAATGAAAGTAGAAGCGGTAGTTAAGTGAGAAGCACCAACAAATGTTACAAAAGTTAGAAGCTTCATAGGCATAGCAGGTAATTACAAGAGATTTATGAAGGGATTCTCTCGAATTACTCGTCCTCTCACCAAACTACTCAAAAAAATATAAAATTTGAATGGGATGATGATTGTGAGTGAAGTTTTCAAGAGTTAAAAAGAAGATTGACTAGTGCTCGTATTCTCACTATTCTAAGTGGTAATGAGGGATTTGTAGTTTATACCGATGCTTCAAGAAAGAGCCTTGGATATGTTTTGATATAAAAAGGAAAAGTACTTTCTTATGCTTCTAGACAGCTAAAAAGTTATGAATTGAATTATCCAACTTATGATTTGGAATTAGCAGCAATTATTTTTGCTCTAAAGATTTAGAGACATTACTTATATAGGTGGACATTTGAAATATTTACTGATCACAAGAGTTTAAAATATATTTTTATTCAGAAAGAGTTATATATGAGGCAGCGAAGATGGATCGAACTTCTAATGGATTATGATTGTATTATCCGTTATCACCTAGGTAAAGCAAATGTTGTAGCTGATACACTTAGTAGAAAATTTATAAGTTTTATGGCTAGTCTGGTTGTGAAATAATGAAAGTTATTAGAAGAAAATTATGATTTGAATGTTATAAGGAAAGGGAAAGATTCAATGATGTTGATGGCCTCTATCCAGGTGCAATCTGATCTCATTCAACAAATTAAAGAAGGATAACTGTAAGATCCACGTTTAATCCACTTGAGGAATGAAGTAGAAAAGATATTGAAATCGAATTTCTAAATTTCAAAGGATGGCCTATTGAGATTTGGGAATAGAGCATATGTTCCAAAGGACCTAGATATCAAAAACCAAATCCTGAAGCAAGGTCATAATTCAAGGTACACCATGCATCCTAGTAGCACTAAAATATATAGAGATCTCCAAAGTCATTATTGGTGGAAAGTCATAAAGAAGGAGATTGCAATGTATATTTCAAAGTGTTTGACTTGTCAGCAAATCAAAGCAAAACACTAGAGACCTGGAGGTTTGTTACAGCCTTTAGATATTCCTGAATAGAAATCGAAATGTGTTATCATAGACTTTGATTTAAGACTACACAGAACCTCTAGAAAGCATGATGCTATTTGAGTTATTATTGATAAGTTAACCAAATCTATACATTTCTTACTAATCAATATGTCTTATTCTCTTGATAGGCTTGCATATTTGTATATTGATAAAATAGTAAGACTTCATGATGTTCCAAAAGAGATCATCTTTAATAGAGACTCCAGATTTCTTTCTAGATTATGGAGAAGGTTATAGGAATCTATGGGCACTAAAGTCAAGTTTAGCACTGCTTATCACCCTCAAACCGATGGTCAATAAAAAAGAACTATTCAAACTCTTGAAGATTTGCTTAGAGTCTATATCATGAATTGGAAAAGTGATTGGGATAAAGATATATCTCTTATTGAGTTCACTTACAATAATAGTCAACAATCGAGTATTCAGATGGCTCTTTATGAAGCTTTGTATAGGTGAAAATATAGAACGCCTATATGTTAGGAGGAAGTTAGCGATAGAAATTTATTAGCACTAGACAAAGTACAAGAGACTATTAAAAAAATTCAAGTTATAAGAAAAAGGTTAAAGACTGCTCAGAGTCGTCAAAAGAGCTATGTTGACAATAGAAGATAGGATATTGAATTTCAAGTAGGGGAATTTATATTCCCGAAGATCTCCCCTTCTAAAGGCATTGTAAGATTTGGGACCTTTGGAGGTCTTTGAAAGAATTGGTTCTATCGCTTACAAAATTGCCTTGCCACCATCGTTGTGTCATATCCATAATATATTTTATGTTTCAATACTTAAAATGTATATACCTAATCCCTCTCATATCATTAGGTATGAGCTGACTGTGATTGATAAAGACTTGTCTTATGTGGAGGAGCACACGATTATTGATAAGAAGGAAAAGATTCTACGGAATTGGGTCATCCCTCTAGCTAAAGTGGTCTAGAAGCATCATTCTGGGGAGGAAACAACTTGGGAGCTAGAGGAGGAAATGAAAAAAGCTTATCCTCATTTTTTTCATTGATAGAGGTATGATAAATTTAGAGGACTAAATTTTTGTTTTTCATCTCTCATTTCTAAATTTTCATATAAGAATCTAATTATAATATTAATACCTATTTTAAATTCTATAAAAGAGCTTAAATATAAACCTAAGAATCTATTTATAAAATCTAAAGATCTGTTTATAAAAATCTGATGACCTATTTGTAAAATCTGAGGAACTAATCGTAAATGTAAATAACATAAGGACTAAACTATAAAATATATAAAATAACAAATTCCATCACCTAAGCATCTCTGCTTTCATTCCCAAGGAACATGAGAAAGCAGCTTACATTGGAGAAGAGAGAAAGAAAAAGAAAAAAAAGAAGAAGAGGAGAAAATTTGGAGCTTAAGGTCTTTTTGCTCAAAACTTTTCATTTGGGATAAAAAATTCTCAAAAGCAAGTACTCTAACCCCATACTATAGTAATTTTGATTTTTGATTTCATCTTAATTCTAAAAATTTTGAAAGATTTTGACTTCATACATGATATATCTATCATTTAGGCATAAAAATATGAATCTAAAAATTTTTAAGATTCTAACCTTTTCATATTTTTTTAGCCATAACTTTCTGCACCGAACTCTGATTTAGGACAAAGTTAATTCATCCATAAAAGACTCACATCTCTTTCATTTGATACTAATATTGATATATTTGGAGTTAATTTACCTATCTAAACATATAATTGAATAAACCCTATGAATTTGGTAAAATAGAGATCAAAATTTCTGACCTTTTGTTACCAAATTATTTGTAACTCTCTGTTGAAAACTATGATTTATGCAAAACCTAATTAATTTAAAATTAGACTCATATATCTTTATTTTCATACCTAATATGAAAGATTTAAAATAAAAATACCTATTGAAACATCTATTCTAATCGACTTTATGAATTCTATAAAATATTGATATTGTTCTCTGACCTTTAGTTACTAAACTATTCGTAACTCTTTGTGAAAAACTTTAATTCATATAAAACTTAATTTATCTAAAACTAGATTGATATATCTCTCAAATGACTCTAGTTTATGTAAATTGGAGCATAATTGATTATTCAAATAATTTACGAAATGTACTTCTCAAATTCTTCCAGAATCAAGCTTTTATCGATTTGACCTATTCTTGTTTCACCCCTTTGGCAATTAATTTTAGCTAAAATCCTTTCTTCAATTGAGCTTTATATTATTGCTTTGGAACTCTTGTATGCTCTTGTCCTTAAATTATTTACATGCCTAAATTTATTATGCAAAGTTTATTTTATATCATATTATTTTATATAGGCACATGTATGTTCATTGTTTCGAATGTACTTTTGATGTATACTAATTTTATTGCTCATATATCTTTTTATACTCTAGTATTTGTTGGATAATATGAACCTTTATCAGAAATGGTAAAAGAAGTTATGCTTAGAGCCCGTGATGCTTTGTCGACCTCCTATGACTTCACTCAGATGTGGGTGAATGGAACTCCCAAACATGGGAGACTTATGTTTGTTGGTCATCTAGAAATAGAATGGACCATATTATGTTGTGATCCCACTTCACCCTTTATGTTTTTACTATGATATCTAAAGCATTGCTTATGTATTTATATTTACACTTTGGATAAGAATAAAATATATACAACATTAAATATGACATATAAGCTTATGTTTATTATTTGTGTTGAATCTCGAATTTTCATGATGAAACTAATTGATCGTATTTTGGTTATCTAACTGTATTTTAAGTTATGCAGGTCTACACTCAATCAGGATTAGATAATTAACGTAGGAAGAATCAATATTATGCTGGAGGAAATCACATCAGGAGATTGGACATCGAGACGAAGGTCCGGTCGACAATCGGCAGAAGGCTTCGGACAAAGAAATCGGCCATCGAGCCAAGAGGAGTGGAGTTGCGCCAAGGATATCGGGGCTGCAGAGGTTAGTTGCTGATTGGGCAACAAATCGCAAGAGAAGGCGATATGCCGAATTGTCATACAAAGCACCGATAGGCCAACGATGTGCCGGGCGATATTTCGATTCACGTTGTAATAATTGTCTAGATCGAAGTAGGACTGAGTCAAAATTAGTTAATTTTGGGTAAAATAATAACAACTCAATTTGAGACCAATTGGGCCTAAATTGGGATTGATTTGGGCTCATTAGGAGGCCCATTCAATGGCCAAAAGTTGTCATAGGCAATGGCATTATCAAATTGGCGTTAGAACTGCCTATGAGCTGGAAAAGTGAAAAAGCATACTTTACTAGGCTGCAGGCGGTGGCACCGCCCAACATAAATGCTGCAGTAGTGGTACCGCTCTAGGCTAGCAGTAGTACCGCCAGTGTTAGGGTTAGACTGGTGGTGGTACCACCAGTGTTAGGTGGTGGTACTGCTAGCACCCGGGAATCCGAGGTAATTCAAATTTGGGCTCCAAATTTGAATCACCTTGAGGCCTATAAATACCCCTCTCTTATTGCTTTTATTTTTCTACAAACCATTTTATTTGGCTGCCCTACTTCCTTATCGCTGTCTTTCGTCATCTCTAAACTCTCTCAAGTTAATTACATTTCCGATATGCTTCAATCGAAATTGGTTTTAGTCGAAATGAGATTTTCAATGTACGAAGTTTTTGAAATCCATTTTAATCGCTAAAATTTATCGTTCTTAACCGTTGCACTAATTTACCCCCCCTCCTCTTAGTGCCACTCTAGATCCCAATAATTGATATCAGAGCCTCGTTATTTCTCTTTCGGATTCACACCCGTAAGAAATGACTCTTCACGGCTTTCAAGAGGGTTTTTCGATTGTTCATTCTTGGTTCTTTAACGGATTGGACTATACTTATTGAAAAACTTGAATGAGAGTTTTCTTGCTTTCTATGAATTTGGATTTATGGAACATCGTTGAAAATGGATTTCAACTTCCCTCTAAACCGACGAACGAATGGTCAGATTTAGAGAGAAAATATTTTTCTTTAAATGTAAAGGCTATGAATGTCTTATTTTACGCTTCAGGTAAAAAAGAGTTCAATCAGATTTCTACGTGCGAAATGGTTTTTGATATTTAGTGGACACTAACTCATGCACGAGGGAACTAGTAGAGTCAAAGACTCAAAAGTAAACCTCTTATTGCATGATTTTGAGCTTTTCCGAATGACACCAAGTGAGTCTATCGATGACATGTACACCCGTTTCACGGATGTCATCAATAGCTTGAAAAGTCTTGGTAAATGTTTTTTGAATTTTAAACTCACTAACAAGATCTTAAGATCCCTTCCAAAAAGGTGGGATCTTAAAGTAACGGTGATACAAAAAACTAAAAATCTAAATGAATTTCCATTGGAAGAACTAATCAGGTCATTAATAACCTATGAAATAAGTTTCTTTGAACCCGATGAATACATGAACCACTTTCCAAAGAATAGGAAGAATTTGGAACTCCGGACTATAAAATATCACTTGAGTGATGACTCAAGTGATGAGAACAATGAAGAGGACATTGAACTTTTAATCAATTTTAATAAGTTTATTAAATAAAAATCTAAAATAAAAAATAAACTTGAATAGAGGAAGAGGCTAATTAAGTGGAAGGCACCCAAGGGCGAATTAAGTAAAGAATGGAAAATTGGGCTTTGACGAGTTTCAACAACGAGATAAGTAACTTACCCAAAATGCTTTTACCTTATTTTGAAATTACATGACTTTTTCATGAGTGCTAATTTAGTTGGTAGGAAATAAAAGAATTATTTTCAGAAATTATATTATGCTTTTCTTTCTAGTATTTTTGAAAAGTAAAAATTATGAATGATAATTACTTAATTTATGATAATGCATAAATTTCATGTATGCTTTTCGTATCGGATTTCAGTCTTAAACTTAATGCATATCTATGTATGTTATTCTTGAAAGTTTCTTAATAATAATTTCATCTCATTCTTGTACACCTAATAAGATAAAATCAATGAACATCTATCTTGATGATTTTACATTTTAAAACTATGCATGATGAGAGAATTTTATGTGTTAATGCTTGGCTTTCATATAAAAATTTTGAAGATACTTTATGGTATTATGCTTGATCTTTAAATTTTTTTTTCATGCTTAATGAGGAATTGAAATAATGAAAATTGAAATCTTATATTTTGAAATAATGTGTATGATGAATCCATGAATCTTAATGGTTTTAATGATGTTTTCGGTTTTAAATATGATGCATGACATTTTCATATGAAAAATTTGAATATTTCTATGAAAGATCACATCACTTAAATTAAAACACATAAAAAAGAGAAAATACACTATCATGATGATTTATGTGTGATGCATTTGATCTTAATGGATTTGATGACAATACTCATGTTTTGGATTTAAACTTGATACTCATCTTTTAAAACATGAGCACACTTATATGAAACAAATAACTTAAAATAAAACACATTATGTATGATGAGTGACTCTCACATTTTGAACTAATGTGTATTTGGTCTTAATCATTTTTACGATGAATTTTTATATGACATATTATATCTTTTAACTTTAAAAAAACTTGATGGATTTTGCCTTTACGTCTTGAACTTTCATGATTGTCTCAATTTGATATTAAAAGACAAAGACATTCTTATTTGAAGTAAATGATAAAAAGGAAATGCATGATTCTTGAAAATTTTTCTACCCCTAAAGTTTTCGGTTTTGATGAATCCATGTGAATCTCTTGAATCGAATCTTTTGGAAAATACCACATACGTAATGTGATTCGACTTAATGATCTTTATGACAAAATTTACATTTTCATCTTGAATGTTGATATTTATTTTTATTAAGGGCAAAAGCTTGATTATAAGAAGCAAATCGCATATAAAAACGAAAGGCTTGTCATGTATGAATTTATTGAATGTGATTTTGAGGATGATTCCAGATTTGATAAATACTTGATTCGTATTTATAACATAGGATAGATTTTAAATATGAATCATGCTTCAATCATGTTAAATGTTTCAATCATGTTCTATCTCCCTCAATTCATTTTGTTCTCCTATATATCTTTTTAGTCACTAAAGAGAAGAACCTTCCAAATGAATCATGAAATTGATGATTTTATCAATAATCTATTTGTCATTATGAATCTCTTATGAATGAGATTTTGATGATGTATTAAAAAAATCACTTAAAAAAATAAAATACCTTTCCCATCTTATTGAGATTAATGATTTCATGATATCTTATGAACCTCGTAAATTATGATAGTGATTTTGATGATTTGATTATGAGTTCGGAATTGATAAATTGAACTAGAATGAGTTTTATCTATATCGTGATCTTGATAACTTTTTTTTTAAGATCTCTTACTCTATACTATTTTATGATTCTCCCATGTTATTGAAGAAAAATACAAATGAATTATAAATTGTTTTCTCTTGACTTTTCGATACTCAACTTGAGAGAATGTACTTTGATGAGTGAGACATTGTATGCATAATTTTATTTTTATCCTACATTTCAATACTTATTTCTACACATGACTCGATGATTGAAATATTAATGTAAATATTTGATATATCACTTGTCATGATTTGAATATCAAAGTAAAAGAAATTTTATTCTTCTTGATATCTTTTATGAATTTAAATATGATTTATTAATGATTCTTGACTCTTCTCTTGATCTATAGGAATCATGACTTTTTGAGATATTTGTAATGTTTAAATCAAGATCTAAACGATTTCACTTTGCTATAAAGAAATTTTATTGAAATCATGATCTTGATAATTATAACATGAAGTTTTCTCAGTTATCAAAAAAAAAATTTTCAAATGAAATGCAATTTGTCTTTTGATTTCTCGAAACTTAAAACTTGAATTTTTATGAATTCATGATATTGATATCTTGATAATTAAACTTTTGTACATAATGTGATCTTGGTATCATGATACTTGGAATTTATTTTTTATGAAATCTTGATGAGAATTTTTATGCATGAATGAAGTTGTTATCTTTGTTATTTGCTTTATGATGAATCAAAGAATCATGACTTGATCTATGAGAATGATATGTTTTTATGTATCATGATTCTTGGTTGTATGCCCTGTATCATGAATTGAAAATTGATGCTAAAGAAAATCTTTGTGAATCATAATTTTGATTTCTTGAAACTGTGTTTAGAATTTGTTTTTAAAATCATGATCTTGATCTTGCTAAAAAGAATAATTATGAATTGTGAATGATATCTTTTGATATTAATATTTGTTCATGATTTGATTGAAAGATTAATGTAAAACTTTCATTGATGAAAATTTAGAATTGATATGAAAAGTTGATCTTGCAGATCTTGCATTCCTCCACTTCTTTTTGACTTTGATAAAGGGGGAGAAGGGTTTTGCCAGCTTGCATATTGCAAATGAATGTAAAATTCCTAGCGTGCAAAGAAAGCAAAACTTGCAAGCTTGCTCTTCTCAAAAGAGAAAAAAGAAATTGCATGCATATCACAAAGGAAGCAAAGAAAGTGTAACTTACACATCTCAAGAAGCGAATGAAAAATTGCTATCTTGCTTATCTTCAGAAAGAAAAATACAAACTTGCACATCTTTGAAAACTATTAGCTTGCATGTTCAAAGTGATTTGCAAATCTTTAGCTTGAAAATTAAACTAAAAAATCTTGCTAGTATAATTATAAAACTTACATATTTTTTAAACTAGCCAAGATACTACTTCTCCTTTTTGTTGATGACATAGGGGGAGAAGTAGATTGATGACTTCATACAATGTACTGGTGATTGAATATTTTATATATTTGCATGATGCTTTTGTTGACATGATTTTGATACATGTTGCTTAGATTTGGGATAATCCAAGTGTTCTATCAATAGCATTTTAATAGGGAAAGTTTGTTTAAACTCCAAGGAGTTGGGTTAACTCCGTCAGTCATCAATTAGTTGTTATCATCAAAAAGGGGGAGATTGTTGAATCTCAAATTTTGATGATGAAACTAATTGATCGTGTTTTGGTTATCTAACTACGTTTTGAGTTACGTAGGTCTATGCTCGATCAGGATTAGATAATTGACATAGGAAGAATCGATGTTATGCCTGAGGAAATCACGTCAGGAGATTAGACGTCGAGCCGAAGGTTTGGTCGATGATCGACAGAAGGCTTCGGACAAAAAAATCAGGCATCGGGCCAAGAGGAGCGGAGTTGCACCAAGGAGATCGGAGCTACGGAGGTTAGTTGTTGATTAGGCAATAAACCGCAAGAGAGGACGATGCACCAAAGTGTCGGATGAAGCATCGATAGGCCAATGACGTGTCGGGCGATATTTCGATTCATGTTGTAATAATTGTCTAGATTGAAATAGGACTAAGTCAAAATTGAGTTGGTTTTGGGTGAAATAATACCAACTCAATTAGGGGCCAATTGGGCCCAAATTGAGACTAATTTGGGCTCATTATGAGGCTCATTCAGTGGCCCAAAAGTTGTTATAGGCGGTGGCACCGCCAAATTGGCGGTAGAACTGCCTATGAGCTAGAAAAGTAAAAAAACATACTTTTCTAAGTTGCAGGCGGTGGCACCGCCCAGCATAAAAGCTATAGCAGTGGTACCACTCTAGGCTGGCGGTAGTACCGCCAGTGTTATGGTCAGACTAGCGGTTGTACCACCAGTGTTAGGCGGTGGTACCGCCAGCACTCGAGAATCTGAGGTAATTCAAATTTGGCCTCCAAATTTGAATCACTTTGAGGCCTATAAATACCCCTCTCATCCATGGTTGAAAAACACAAAACCTGAGAAAGAAAAATGAAAAACTCTATTGTAATATTATCAAAATCTTCCCTCTAAGCTTTAAGTGTGATATAGTTCAAGAGAAGGGTGAGAAGCTTTGTAAGGGTTATCTCCTAAGCCTATCAAAAGGTGAGTGTTGTAAGGGAGTTGGTCTTTGCCCTTGGAAGGAAGATAATTAGTCGAAAAGCCGGTGGCCTCAAGATAAGAGGAATCGGGAGTGGACGTAGGTCATATGACCAAACCACTATAAAAATCTAGTTTACATTTACTTATTGCTTTTATCTTTCTGTAAATCATTTTATTTGGCTGCCCTACTTCCTTATCACTGTCTTTCTTCATCTCTAAACTTTCTCAAGTTAATTACGTTTTAGATACGCTTCAATTGAAATCGGTTTTAGTCGAAACGAGGTTTTCAACATACGAAGTTTCCGAAATCCGTTTTAATCGCCAAAATTTATCATTCTTAACCATTGTATTAATTTACCCCCCCCCCCTCTTAGTGTTGCTCTAGATTCCAACAATTTATTCACTTGATATGCTTTTTGAAATATTTCGTATGTTATCGATATACTCATAAACATTCTTACGCCTTTGATATGTGTCTAAACGGTAGATTCTCTCATTGACTTAACTCGTACATAAAGAGACTCCGCTCCCTTCTTATTGCCTACTTGTAGACTTGGCTTCTCATGACCGTAACTAATAGAAAGATCTAAAGCAGTTCGAAAATCATGTGTTGGTGGCGCATGGCAAGAATCTATTACTGGCTTTGAAGAAAGGTATCTCTTTCAGTATAGTATTGCCCACTTATGTTATAGTTAATAGCAAGTCTTGTATAAAGGGTAGGTAATTAATGAATCAGAGGATTTCTCTATGCTCTAATAGGAATTTTTGCCTTTAATCAGGAGTTTAGAGATGCTTGAATACATTCTTCACTTCAAGTAGAGGTCAGGGCAGACTCATTAACTGGATTAGAATAAAGATCTGGAGAAAAAGTGTAAGTTAAAGGATCTGGTAAGGAGGAAGTCATAGTTAGTGAGTTTGCCGGAACAAACAACGGTGAGGCTCTGTTAGCACAACTTTAGTGTTTTTTAGGATTCAGTTTGCTACATGTTTCTTCCTTAACTTGTTCTCCTATTAAGTACTTTTGCAGGCTGTAAACTATTCTTTTGAGTCATTGAGCAGAAGTTGTTAGTTTGGCAAGTCCTTTAGTCCCACATCGGGAAAATCAATTTTGCTATCCCCTATTGATGCTATAAAAAGGGGGTCTAGGCTTTGAAGACAGATGCACCAGATGCACCACAGGCATCACAAGAAAAGCCGCTTTGGACTTAATTTCATTAAGTCCATATTAAACTTTTGGGCTTTTCTTGTTTAGTAGTTGAAGGTGTTTTATGGCCTAGGAACAATTTCCTAAGGCATTTGTAATTGTCTCTATTAGTAAAGATTTGCTCCTCCTTTCGTCCGTGGACGTAGGTCAATTGACCGAACCACGTAAATTCTGGTGTCCTTGTCTCCTCTTTTATTTTTCTGTTTATTGTCTTTGTTGCGTTGCCAAATTACCGTGTGGTAATTTCCTGGGGCTAGCTCTAACAAACTGGTATCAGAGCCTGGTTTTGGGATCTTTTGGCAACAATGACAATAACAAAGATTGTTGTCGAGAAATTTGACAGAAATGTCAACTTCGGCATGTGGCAACTCAAGATGGAGGCCATTCTGGTTCAAGACGGAGTTGATTTGGCACTACAGGGAGCTGAGAAAATTTCAGATGGTATGTCAGAGGAAGATTTTGCAGGTATGGATAAGAAGGCCCGATCTAGTATTATTCTAAATCTTTCTGATGAGGTTTTACGGGAGGTAGCTACGGAGACTACGGCTAAGAGCATGTGGGACAAGCTTAAAGCCTTGTATATGAAGAGGACAGTGGAGAACCGTCTCTACTTGAAGCAGAGTTTGTATATGCTTCGGATGATTGAAGGTACATCTATAATCTCACATCTTGATAGATTTGATTCCTTAGTTATGGATTTGGAGAATATAGATGCAAAGATTGATGATGAGGATAAGGCCCTGTTACTTTTGTGTTCTCTCCCCCAATCCTTTAAGTATTTCCGTGATACAATGATTTATGGAAAAGAAACAATTTCGTATCAGGAAATTAAATCTGCATTAAAATCTAAGGAGCAGATTGATAGGGATATCACTGGGGAGAATAGAGGAAATCAGGCCGAGGGTCTGGTTGTCAGGGGTAGAACTGATAAAAGAGAATTTGACAGTAGTAGATCTAAATCTAGATCTAAATCCAGATATAAAAATTTGGAGTGCAGATATTGTCATAAAATGGGGCATATTAAGGCTGATTGCTTTAAATTGAAAAATAAATTAAAGCAAAAGGAAAAAATTATCGAGAAAACTACTGAGTCCGCTGAAGCTAGTGTTGTAGCTGATGAGAATTTTGGAAATATTTTCTTTGCTACTGATGACAGGACAAGGTCTAAAAATGAATGGATTTTAGATTCGGGTTGTTCTTATCACATGTGTCCCAATAGGGATTTGTTTTCCACATATGAATCTTGTAATGGTGGAATTGTTTTGATGGGCAATAATGTTGCGTGTGATGTTATTGGTAAAGGCACAATCCGAATTAAAATGCATGATGGTATTGTGAGGACGCTCACTAATGTTAGACATGTTCCTGATTTGAAAAAGAATCTCATCTCTTTAGGCACCCTAGAGGTTCTTGGGTGCAAATATACAGCTGAAGGTGGAGTTATGAAAGTTTCTAGAGGTGCCCTTATTGTTATGAAAGCTTGTAGGTCTGCTAGCTTGTATATTTTGCAGGGAGCTACTATCACAGGATCAGTTGCAGTCTCGTCATCATCATTGTCTAATTCTGAAAAAGGTTTGAGCATATTAAGCAAAAGGGGTCTTCTTTGCAGACAGAATACTGGGTCATTGGATTTCTGTGAACATTGCATTTTTGGGAAGCGAGAAAGAGTCACTTCGATTCTCCCGAGTCTCATCTTGATAAAGATATTCCAAAGGAAGAGCAATATTCCATAGCCAAGGATAGACCACGGAGAAATATTCGACCACCACAAAGATATGCCAATTTGGTTGCATATGCTTTGTCTGTTGCAGAAGAAATTGGTGGAGTTGGTGAGTCTACTATCTACTCAAATGCAGTTTGTTGTGATGATACCATTGCCGAAGGAAAGGTCCTTGTTCAGAAAATTCATATGAAGGACAATCCAGCTGATATGCTTACGAAACCTCTTCCGGTGTACAAGTTCAAGCAGTGCTTGGACTTGGTTGGTATTCATTGTTGATGATTGCCCGTTGGGGCTTTTGTGAAGAAGGTGGAGTAAGTTTTGTTGGGACATGCCAAGGTGGAGATTTGTTAGTTTGGCAAGTCCTTTAGTCCCACATCGGGAAAATCAATTTTGCTATCCCCTATTGATGCTATAAAAAGGGGGTCTAGGCTTTGAAGACAGATGCACCAGATGCACCACAGGCATCACAAGAAAAGCCGCTTTGGACTTAATTTCATTAAGTCCATATTAAACTTTTGGGCTTTTCTTGTTTAGTAGTTGAAGGTGTTTTATGGCCTAGGAACAATTTCCTAAGGCATTTGTAATTGTCTCTGTTAGTAAAAATTTGCTCCTCCTTTCGTCCGTGGACGTAGGTCAATTGACTGAACCACGTAAATTCTGGTGTCCTTGTCTCCTCTTTTATTTTTCTGTTTATTGTCTTTGTTGCGTTGCCAAATTACCGTGTGGTAATTTCCTGGGGCTAGCTCTAACAGAAGTTATACTATAAAACCCTTCTTTTGAAAAATCCTTCTTTTGAGTCATTTAGCAGAGGTTAAACGGAGCTAATAGCATAACCTATCTTGTCCTTCAGAGCTCCTAACGCTGATTTTCTTATAGAAGTTGATCTCATTTATGAAACTAGAACTGTTACTAGTAAATCTATTGCCTCATATCCTTTTCCTGGTGGTGATTCTTCAGTCTACTCTACAGCTTATTTTTCTCTCTACTTGTAGAACCGGGAACTTGCCTGGCCTTCTCAAGCACCCAAACTCATTTACTTGAGAATCTTGGTAGAACCCTTGCGGATTTTAAGCTTAGGATTGATCTCTTTAGTGGATCGATCTCCTTCGAACTCTATAGGGGTTCCTATTGAATCTCATATTTTGATGTTGAAGCCATATATATTATTGAGATAAGTGTGCAGGATTTGATTAATTGATAGGTTATTTGATCTAATCCATATTATTGAGATAAATGTGCAGAATTAACTACAATAGCAATGGAGACATAAAGCAAATTACCAGAGTCAAGTACGTTAGGAGTTCGAGAGTTCGTCGGAAGTCCGAAGGATTGTCAGAAGTGTTGCTAGAACTGGTCGAGAATGAATCGGGGACTTGCTAAAGGTTTTAGAAGTTCACCGGAAGATTCATCGAAGGTTTACAGAGCTCAGTGAGAAAGTTCGGAAGGTGGCCAAAAGATTCGTCGAACTCACCATAAAGTTCTGGAGGCTACTGGAAGTTCGTTGAAAGATATCCGAGGGTGTGTCGGAAGTCCACCAGAAGTTCACCGGAAAGCTCACCGGAAAGCTCACCGGAAGAAGACTCGACGTTGTCGGTTTTTAATTTATTTAGAATATGTTTTCAATTTCATAGTTAACATGTAATTAGGGTTAGGATTATGTGATAATCCTAATTAACCCTAGTAGGGGCCAACTAGGCCTTAATTGAACTGAATTGGGCCGGATTCAGGGCCCATTCAGTAGTGTTGGACCATGTCTGGCGATGGCACTGCCAGACTGGGGTGGTGGCACCACCTCGGGAACTAGTTCCCAGGTGATCTAGGTGGTGGTACCGCCCTAGGTCAGTGGTGGTACTACCCAGCACATTGATAGAGTAAGGTCAACTGGCGATGGTACCGCCAGTGTTAGGTGGTGGTACCGCCAACACTCGAAAATCTGAGATGTGACTCTTTTTTGCTCTAATTCCAAAGCCAATTGAGTCTATAAATATCCCTTACTTCTTAGCTAGCTAAGTACATTAAGAAGTGATAAAAACTAAGTCAAAGCTCTTGCAAAATTATATTCGATAGCTTGAGTATTCACCTTCCAAGTCTCTTGTGTAAAAGTTCTGTAAGAGAGTATGAACTGCTAGTCATATGTGCCTTACAAGCAAATCACATGAGTGATGGCACTTGTGACTTGATATACACTTTTTCTCTTTACGTATTATTAGGCGTTTTATCACTTTATCTTGCGTGTTGCATATATTGTGATGTCCTTGGATCTATGCAATGGGAATCGGATCATGATGAGATCACGATAATGAGATTGATTCACCTTTACACATACCCTAAATTATCCTGGTCATAGGTTACTCGAGAAGGATATCGAAATAACCGGATAGACTAGTGTGCTACATACCCGTCCATATGATGGAGATGGCTGGTCTCATAGATACTTGTGTGAGGACACTAAGTGTATAGTATAGGTGCTAATTGGAGAATGAGTTTACTGATTAATCCGCCTACAGAATACTGGATGGTTATTAACACCTCACGTCAGACTGCGATTCCATAGTCCTAGTAGTGTATCTGGTCCTTAGAATTAAGACACCAAGGATGTCCTATATGAGTACTCCACTCTTTGATACCGGACTTACAGGTTTGGAAAGTTCCAGATTTAGTACAATCGATTATTGGGAGTGGTAGCCAAGCTTACGAGGACTATTGAGAGTCAATAGAGGATCATCCGCTCTCGATATTATAAGAGGAATATCTCATGTATTCTTACTCGAACAAATCCTTGGTCAAGGTTATTCGGATTGAGAGATAAAGATTTCTCCGGGAGAATCTGACAAGAGCAAGACTCGAGGAGAAACCGTATGGGCCTAACAGCACCATGCCTAGTATAGGGTCTCTGGGATATTAGATGGATGAGAGATTATAGATACATGGTAACTGAGGACAGATAGGTCCAAAGGATTGGATTCCCCTGTATCGTCTAGAGGCTACGACGTAGTGGTCTAGTACGCCCGTAGTCGATGAGTTGGGTGAATTATTGTAGAGATAATAATTCACTAAGTCAGAAGGAGTTCTGATAAGTATAACTCACGGCCAGCTTGATATTGGGCCTAGAGAGTCACACACATATGGTAGGTGCTACGACGAGTAAAGGTTCAGATATGATATATCCGCTGGAGCCCCTAACTTATTGGATATCCATTATGCCCCTGAATTATTAGATCCTCAGATGAGATTCAATAATTACTAATAAGAGATTATTAGGTAGAGACCCACTAATTCAAGGGGCTTAGATAATTAGATGGAGATTCAATACCCAACAAGGTAAGATCCATTATGGTTTACACGGGGCATCTATAAATAAGAGGGAACCAAAGCTCTATAGGCTGAGGGTTTCTTTTGGTAGCCACCTTCTGTTCTCCTCTCCCCTAGAGATGCATCATCGTAGTCCCTACCGTATGGATACTGCTAGAGAGGAAGACGCTTGATCTCCTTCATCCTTCCTACAGATCTGCAAGGATTCAGAGATATACGATCTCCCTAGGTATTTTCTTTTACACATGTAGTTTTCACGGATTTATTTTTTCGCACCGATCTTCGCACGATGATGGAACCTTTCTATTAGAAATCTAGGGTGTTTTGTTTTTGTTCTTCCGCTACGCATGAGATGTCGCTCCCCTGTGGATTTCCCAACAGTGTATTAGAGCTAAGTTATTCGTGCGAAGATCGAATCTTAAACTACGTGTGTTGTGATCTAAAACAGGTCTTGTCATCAAAATTATTGACGCAAAAGGCAAGGAAGGGCAGCAACTGTTGCTGCCCTTACTGCACTCACAGAACGGTCATGGCCAAGGCTGCTTGCAGTTATGGCCATGTACACGGCGGCAACCTGCAACAGGCTATCTGTGCTGGTGGCCTGCAACATGCCCGTAAGGGGCAGGCAGTGCCCACTTACAGGTGGCCCATCCGCAAGGGTCGACCCCGCCTGTGAGCGCTGCGTCGGCGGGCAGAAGCACCTGCATGGCTGGCGCCACCCACGGGCGGTTGCCTCGCACGAGCGACACCTGCGGGCGTTATGCCCACATGACCCACCAGGGCAGCGCCAGCCCGCTGCGGGCGCTGCGAGCGCTGCGGAGGGGCAGCGCCTGCGGGAGCTGCCCCATGGGTGCCGCTTGCACGAGCGGTGCCCACCCGCGGCAGGGGCAGCGCCTGCGGGTGCTGTGCTCGCCTGCCGTGGTCGAGCCGCCCACGGCGTCACCGCCGGCAAGGTGGTGGCGGTTGCACCCCAACACAGTAGTAAGAGAGGGAGAGGGGTTAGGTTTTTAGGCAAAAGATAGTTTTTCCCTTGAGAATTTATAAAATTTCAATCTTATCCTGGTAGCCAAATGACCAAAATACCCTTGGGATTCAGAAAATTCCATCTATATCCCTGATTTCAGAAAAATATATATATATATATGTTAATTAAATAATTTAATTAACTATTATTTTTATCTAGTAGTTCTGTAAAATAACATATATATGTGATGTCTAATGTGGACAGATGATTATGGACTATATGATGTGTGTACATGTGATTATTATTATTGGGGCCTGCAAGTCTCTATTTTTTTCATTTATTGACGGGCCTGTGTATCTTTAATTATGTTGTAATTACATGAGGAGGTGTAGTGAGAATGTGGAAGCGATAGCAGGACCCACGAGGTCGAGACGGATGATCTGACGTATGGAGATGCGTTGAGATGCCGACGGAACCGATGATGCGAGATGGACGATCACAAAGCATGGAGATGCACCGACGCACACATAGATCTTGATGTGAGTGATTGGGCCCACTAGCTCGGGCCTGATCATATTAGGATATGGTCAATGATCATCTAGTGTGATTGCTCATATGATGTATGATTGATTATACACCTACTAGATATATATATATATATGTATATTTACATGTGATGTAGATATATATATATTAAATATGTATGTATGTGATACATTATGTTAGGAGACCAAATCAAAATCCTCTCTATTAATAATATTAAGTTGGTAAACATAAGGCAATTAGATTGACTCACATGGCCTTCCTTCGTTATCGGTAAGAACCGATTCCTAGTATAGGTTGAGTTGGTCGAGTCCCTCGAGACTCACCTATATCGCATTTCGCTATCTTATCTACGACATAGAGATGTCACTAGTGATCTGAGGATATGGTATACTTGGTCGAGTCCCTTGAGAGTATATCACTGAGTCACTCATCTTGTAACGATGGTGATAACTTAATCGAACATCATGGTTGGTCGAGTCCCTCGAGACTATAGTGGTTCGGAGGCCGAACAGGATGGGAATCACAAGGAGTTGTGATTGGCAAGAGTTGCCTACCTTTACGGACTTAACGTGATTGGTCGAGTCCCTCGAGGTTATGTTAAGACGCCGATTAGATCCTGATCCCCACTAGAGGTCCATCGGGGGGTCTCTGATTCATATACCGGAGGGTGTTGTGTATCTCCTGAAAAATTAGTAGGAATATATTAAGATAGAAGTCCTTTTCTTAAACTATTTAATTTTTACAAAGTCTGCATGTTATTTATTTCTGCTACATCTTTAATTTCAGAAAAATATTACTTTCAAATCCTTTACGTGGTATACTTGATGTCAACCGCCTCACTGGTCCAAATTATATGGATTGGCTTCGCAATCTAAGAATCGTTCTCATGGCGGAGAAAATCACGTATGTCCTTGATGATGATCCCTTTGACGAAGGGCAAGCGAGGATGAGATCGCTCGTTATGTGAAGTACATAGATGATTCTGCTCTTGCTTAGTGTTATATGTTGGCCTTTATGACTACTGAGTTATAGAGATAGTATGAAAATATGGATGCTGATTCCATACTCCTACATCTCCGTAAACTGTTTGAGGAATAGGGAAGAACTCAACGATATGAGATATCAAAGAGTTTTTTTCGTGCTAGGATGATTGAGGGGACACTAGTTCAGAACCATGTTCTTAAGATGATTGAGTGGATCGAGAAACTCACAGGTCTAGGAATGGCCCAAGAGGTTAGCCCAAGAGGATAACCTGTGTGTGGATCTTATGTTTCAGTCCCTACCAGATTCTTTTTCTCAGTTCATAATGAATTTTAATATGAACAAACTTGAGATGACCCTCCCAAAGCTCCTTAATATGTTAAGAGAAGCAGAGAGCACCATCAAGAAAGAGAAGCCAGTTCTCCATTCTAGTGAGACCAAAAAGAAAAGGAAGGCTGAGAAGACCCTTATGATGGGTAAGGGCAAGGGCAAAATGGATAAGGCAAAGGTTGCCAAGAAAGACCCAACAAAGGACAAAGGCCAGTGCTTCCACTATGGCAAAGATGGGCACTAAAAGAGGAACTACAAAGAGTACCTTGCAAAGAGGGCGAAATAGAAGCTTGGAGACACTTCAGGTACATTCATGATCAATCTCCATTTGTTAGAATCTTATGATAACACATGGGTATTGGATACCATGAGTGCTTAACATATCTGCAATTCATTACAGGTTCTAGCAGGACCTAGGAGATTGAACAGAGGCGAGATGGACCTTAAGATGGGTAATAGAGCAAAGGTTACTATAGTGGTTGTTGGCAAGGTCACCTAACATCTGCCTAATAGAGCTATTATTGTACTAGATGCATGCTATTATGTTCCTTCTAATATCAAAAATATTATTTCCATTTCGTGTTTGACAATTAGTGGATATAAATTAGATTTTGAGAATAATGATTGTTCAATAATATTAGATGATGAGATCATCATGAGAGGAACATTGCATAATGGTTTATTTATACTAGATATAGCTCCATATATCATAAGTGTAAGTGAGTCTAAGAGGAAACGAGAAGAGGTGAACAATGTACATCTTTGGCATTGTAGGCTAGGTCTCATCCACGAGGGAATGATTCAAAAGTTACTGAAGAATGGATATCTAGATCCATTTAACTGAGTCATATGCAACATGTGAACCTTGCCTTCAGGACATTTAGTGGAACTAGAGAGAGAGCCACTAAGTTACTAGAACTCATATATAGTGATGTATGTGGTCCTATGTCGACTCATGCCATAGGTGGTTACTCCTACTTCATTACTTTCACTGATGATTTCTCAAGATATGGACATGCATACTTGATGAAGTACAAGTCTGAGGCTTTTAAGAAATTCAGGGAATATAAAAATGAAGTGGAGAACCAAACAGGAAAGAGTATTAAAATCCTTCGATCAAATAGAGGAGGTGAGTACTTAAGTACAAAGTTCACCCAGTTCCTCAAAGACCATGGAATTTTATCCTAATGGACACCTCCTTATACACCACAGCTTAATGGTGTATCAAAAAGGAGGAATCACACACTATTAGATATGGTGCGTTCTATGATGTGTTACGCCGACCTACCCATCTCATTCTGAGGATATGCCCTAGAGACTATAGATTACCTTCTAAATAGAATTCTAACTAAGTTAGTGATGTCTACTCCATATGAGATATGGAATGGGAAGAAGCCCGATCTTAAGGTTGTTATGATTTGAGGCTGCCCTGCCCACGTCAAGAGACACAACCCCGACAAGTTGGAATCTAGGACGGAACGGTGCAAGTTCGTGGGATACTTCAAGGAAACTTATGGGTATTATTTCTATCACCCTGAAGACCAAAAGGTTTTTGTAGCCAAGAGAGTAGTGTTCCTTGAGAAGGAACACATTCTTGGTGGAGACAGTGGGAGCATGATAGAGTTGAGTGAGGTTAAAGAACCTAGCTCAAGCACCATTCCACAGCCAGAGTTCATTCAGTTACCTAGCACACAAGTTCCAACTTTACATAGGTCCTATAGAGTATCTCATCCTTGTGAGAGATATGTGGGACATATTAGAGGAGAGGATGTTGAGGATATTGATCCTCAGATCTACGAGGAGGCAATTATGAGCATAGACTTCGGGAAATGGCAAGAAGCCATGAATTAAAAAATGGATTCCATGTACTCTAACAAGGTTTGGAACCTAGTTGATGCACCCGAGGGTATTGTGCCCATTGGCTACAAGTGGATCCTCAAAAGGAAGATTGGAGTAGATAGAAAGGTGGAGACCTATAAAGCAAAGCTAGTGGCTAAGGGGTATCGTCAAAGGTAAGGTGTTAAATATGATGAAACTTTCTCACCTATAGCCATGCTAAAATCCATTCGAATTTTATTGGTTATTGTAGTACACTATGATTATGAGATCTGGCAGATGGACGTCAAAACTGCATTCCTCAATGACAACATTGAGGAAGAGGTGTATATGATACAGCCTGAGGGATTAATATCCAAGGATAACCCAGATAAGGTGTGCAGGTTACTTAGGTCCATTTATGGACTAAAGCAAACTTCCCAAAGTTGGAATATATGATTTGATCAGGCGATCAGATCTAATGACTTCATTAAGAATGAAGATGAGCCTTATGTGTACAGGAAAATAAGTGAGAGCACTATCACCTTTTTGGTATTATATGTGGATGACATCCTGATCATTAGGAATGATGTAGGAATGCTCTCTACAGTAAAGACTTGGTTATCTAGGCATTTCTCCATGAAGGACTTAGGGGAAGCATCCTGCATATTGAGGACACGGATCTATAGAGATAGATCCAAGAGGATGCTTGGTTTGTCCCAATTTAGGCATATAAACACCATTGTCAAAAGGTTTAGCATGGAAAATTCCAAGAGAGGTCTCATACTAATGAGACATAAAATATTACTTTCTAGGAGTATGTCCCTAAAGATTCCTAAAGAAATGGCACACATGGATATGATATCATGTGCCTCAGCGATAGGATCTATCATGTATGCTATGCTATGTACCAGGCCTGATATAGCGCATGCTTTGAGTGTCACGAGCAGATATCAGGCAGATCCAAGCTTGGAGCACTAAAAAGTCATAAAATGTATCCTTAACTACTTGAGAAGGATAAAGGATCTTTTACTGGTATATGGAGGTAGTAGCCTCAGGGTTGAGGGCTACACAGACTCGAGCTTCCAATCCGATATCGATAATAGCAAGTCTAATTCAGGATATGTGTTCATCCTGAATGGAGGAGCAGTATGCTGAAAGAGTTCCAAGCAAGATACTACTGTTGACTCGACCATAGAGGCGGAATACATTGTTGCAGTAGAGGCAGCAAAGGAGGGAGTCTGGATGAAGAAGTTCATCATAGACCAAGGAATCATCCCGAGCAGCAAGGAGCCAATTTTCTTAAATTGCGACAACTACAGAGTGATTACTCAAATAAGGGAACCTGGGTCTCATCAAAAGTATTCTGAGGAGGTTCTAGCTTATTAGAGAGATCATGGCTTGAAAAGATGTAGTAATGGAAAGAGTTTCATCCAAAGATAACATTGCAAATCCACTGACAAAGCCTTTAATCAAATGGTATTTGAGTATCACAGAGGTCTAATGGGGATCAGACATATTGGTGATTGGCTTTAGACCAAGTAAGAGATTGTTGGTCATATGTGCCCTACAAGCCAATCATGTGAGTGATGAAACTTCTAACTTGATATGCACTTTTTCTCTTTGCATATTATTAGGCATTTTTTCACTTTATCTTGCGTGTTGCATATATTGTGATGTCCTTGGATCTATGCAATAGGAATCGAATTGTGATAAGATCATGATAATGAGACCGATTCACCTTTAAACACAGACCCTAAATTATCCTGGTCATAGGTTACTCGAGAAAGACATCGAGATAACCGGATATACTGGTGTACTATATATTCGTCCATATGATGAAGGTGGCTGGTCTCATAGCTACTCGTGTGGGGACACTAAGGGTACAGTATAGGTGCTCATTGGGAAATGAGTTTACTGATTGATCTACCTACATAATGCTGGATGGTTATTGATACCTCACGTCAGACAATAATTCCGTAGTCCTAGTAGTGTATTTGGTCCATAGACTTAAGACACCAAGGATGTCCTATATGAGTACTCCACTCTTTGATACTGGACTTATAGGTTTGGAAAGTTCCAGATCTAGTACAATTGGTTATTGCGAGTGGTAGCCAACCTTACGAGGGCTATTAAGTATCAATAGAGGATCATCCGCTCTCGGTATCATGAGAGGAATATCCCATGTATTCTTGCTCGAACAAATCCTTGGTCAAGGTTATTCGGATTAATAGAGAAAAAGTTCTCCGGGAGAATCTGAAAAGAGCAAGACTGGAGGAGAGACCGTATGGGCCTAACAGCACTATACCCGATATAAGATATCTGGAATATTAAATTGATGTGGGACTAAAGATACAAGATAACTGAGGACAGATAGGTCCAAAGGATTGGATTCCCCTGTATCATCTGGGGGCTGCAGTGTCGTAGCCTAGTGCGTCCGTAGTTGATGAGTTGGGTGAATTGTTATCGAGATAATAATTCACTAAGTCAGAAGGAGTTCTGACAAGTATAACTCCCGGCCAGCTTGATATTGGGCCTAGAGGGTCACACACATATGGTAGGTGTTACGATGAGTAGATGTTCAGATATGAGATATCGACTGGAGCCCCTAACTTATTGGATATCCATTAAGCCCCTGAATTATTAGATCCTCAGATGAGATCCAATAATTGCTAACAAGAGATTATTAGGTAGAGACCCACTAATTTAAAGGGCTTAGGTAATTGGATGGAGATCAAATACCCAACAAGGTAAGATCCATTATGGTTTACACGGGGCATCTATAAATAAGAGGGAACCAAAGCTCTATAGGCTGAGGGTTTCTTTTGGTAGCCACCTTCTGTTCTCCTCTCCCCATAGAGGTGCATCGTCATAGTCCCTACCGTATAGATACCGCTAGAGAGGAAGACGCTTGATCTCCTTCATCCTTCCTACAGATCTGCAAGGATTCAGAGATATACGATCTCCCTAGGTATTTTCTTTTACACATGTAGTTTTCACAGATTTATTTTTGCGCACCGATCTTCGCACGACGACGGAACCTTTCTATGAGAAATCTGGGGTGTTTTGTTTTTGTTCTTCCGCTGCGCATAAGATGTCGCTCCCTTGTTGATTTCCCGATAGTGTCTCAGAGCCAAGTTATTCGTGCGAAGATCGGATCTTAAACTACGTGTGTTGTGATCTAAAACAGGTCTTATCATCAAAATTATTGACGCAAAAGGCGAGGAAGGGCAGCAACTGTTGCTACCCTTACTGCGCTCACAGAACGATCATAGCCAAGGCTACTTACAGCCATGGCCATGTACACGGCGGCAGCCTGTAACAAGCTATCTGTGCTGGCGGCCTGCAACATGCCCGCAAGGGGCAGGCAGCGCCTGCTTGCAGGTGGCCCATCCGCAAGGGTCAACGCCGCCCTCTGAGCGCTATGCGGTGGCGTAAGCACGCGATGGTCGGGCACCACCCGCAGGCGGTTGCCTCGACGAAGCGCGCCACGGCGCTGTGCCCACATGACCCACCGGGGCAGCGCCAACCCGCTGCGGGCGCTGCGAGTGTTGCGGAGGGGCAGCGCCCGAGGGCGATGCCCCATGGGTGGCGCTTGCATGAGCGATGCCCACCCGCGGCAAGGGCAGCGCCTACGGGTGTTATGCGCTTTGCTGGCCGATCGAGCCGCTTCAGGCGCGCCGCCGGGTAAAGGTGGTGGCACTGCACCCAACACAAAGCTGTGAGAAGAGAGGGAGAGGGGTTAGGTTTTTGGGCAAAAGATAGTTTTGCCCCTGAGAATTTATAAAATTTTAATCTTATCCCCGGTAGCCAAATAACCAAAATACCCTTGGGAATTCAGAAAATTCCATCTTTATCCCTGATTTCAAATATATATATATATATATGTTAATTAAATAGTTTAATTAACTATTATTTTTATCTAGTAGTTCTATAAAATAACATATACATGTGATGGCTAATGTGGACAAATGATTATGAACTATGTGATGTATGTACATGTGATTATTATTATTGGGGCCTGCGAGTCTCTATTTTTTTTCATTTATTGTCGGGCCTATGTACCTATAATTTTGTTGTAATTACATGAGAAGGTGCAGCGGGAATGTGGAAGCGATAGCGGGACCCACGAGGTCGAGACGGACGATCTGACGCATGGAGATGCGTTGAGATGCCGACGGAACCGATGATGCGAGATGGACGATCACAAGGCATGGAGATGCGCCGACGCATACATAGATCTTGATGTGAGTGATTGGGCCCACTAGCTCGGGCCTAATCATATTAGGATATAGTCAATGATCATCTAGTGTGATTGCTCATATGATGTGTGATTGATTATACAGCTAGTAGATATATATATATATATATATATTTATATACGATGTAGATATATATATATTAAATATGTATGTATGTGATACATTATGTTAGGAGACCAAATCAAAATCCTCTCTATTAATAATATTAAGTTGGTAAACGTAAGGCAATTAGATTGACCCACATGGCCTTCCATCGTTATAGGCAAAAACCGATTCCTGGTATAGGTTGAGTTGGTCGAGTCCCTCGAGACTCACCTATATCGCATTTTGCTATCTTATCTACGACATAGAGATGTCACCAATGATCTGAGGATAAAGTATACTTGGTCGAGTCCCTCGAGAGTATATCACTGAATCACTCATCTTGTAACGATAGTGATAACTTAACCGAACATCATGATTAGTCGAGTCCCTCGAGGCCATAGTGGTTCGGAGGCCGAACAGGATGGGAATCACAAGGAGTTGTGATTGGCAAGAGTTGCCTACCTTTACGGACTTAACGTGATTGGTCGAGTCCCTCGAGGTTATGTTAAGACACTGATTGGATCCTGATCCCCACTAGAGGTCCATCGGGGGGTCTCCGATTCACATACCGGAGGGTGTTGTGTGTCTCGTGAAAAATTAGTGTGAATATATTAAGATAGAAGTCCTTTTCTTAAACTATTTAATTTTTACAAAGTCTGCATGTTATTTATTTCTGCTACATCTTTAATTTTAGAAAAATATCGCTTTCAAATCCTTTACGTGGCATACTTGATGCCAACCGCCTCACTGGTCGAAATTATACGGATTGGCTTCATAATCTAAGAATCGTTCTCACGGCGGAGAAAATCACGTATGTCCTTGATACAGTGATCCCTATGCTCGACGAAGGGGCAAGTGAGGATGAGATCGCTCGTTATGTGAAGTACATAGATGATTCTGCTCTTGCTTAGTGTTATATGTTGGCCTTTATGACTACTAAGTTACAGAGACAGCATGAAAATATGGATGCTAACTCCATACTCCTACATCTCTAAAAACTGTTTGAGGAACAGGGAAGAACTCAATGATATGAGATATCAAAGAATTTTTTTCGTGCTAGGATGACTGAGGGGACACTAGTTTAGAACCATGTCCTTAAGATGATTAAGTGGATCGATAAACTCACAGGTCTATGAATGGCCCAAGAGGTTGGCCCAAGAGGATAACCTATGTGTGGATCTTATGCTTCAATCCCTACCAGATTCTTTTTCTCAGTTCATAATGAATTTTAATATGAATAAACTTGAGGTGACCCTCCCAAAGCTCCTTAATATGTTAAGAGAAGCAGAGAGCACCATCAAGAAAGAGAAGCCAGTTCTCTATGCTAGGGAGGCCAAAAAGAAAAGGAGGGCTAACAAGACCCTTATGATGGGCAAGGGCAAGGGCAAAATGGATAAGGCAAAGGTTGCCAAGAAAGACCCAACATAGGACAAAGGCTAGTGCTTCCACTATGGCAAAGATGTGCACTAAAAGAGGAACTACAAAGAGTACCTTGCAAAGAGGGCGAAACAGAAGCTTGGAGACGCTTCAGGTACATTCATGATCAATCTCTATTTGTTATAATCTTATGATAACACATGGGTATTAGATACCAGTAGTGCTTAACATATCTGCAATTCGTTACAGGTTCTAGCAGGACCTAGGAGATTGAACAAAGGCGAGATGGACCTTAAGATGGGCAATGGAGCAAAGGTTACTATAGTGGTTGCTAGCAAGGTCACCTAACATTTGCCTGGTAGAGCTATTATTGCACTAGATGCATGCTATTATGTTCCTTCTAATATCAAAAATATTATTTCCATTTCGTGTTTGACAGTTAGTGGATATAAATTAGATTTTGAGAACAATGGTTGTTCAATAATATTAGATGATGAGATCATCATTAGAGGAACATTGCATAATGGTTTATTTATACTAGATATAGCTCCACATATCATAAGTGTAAGTGAGTCTAAGAGGAAATGAGAAGAGGTGAACAATGTATATCTTTGACATTATAGGCTAGGTCTCATCCACGAGGGAATGATTCAAAAGTTGCTGAAGAATGGATATCTAGATCCATTTAACTATGAGTCATATGCAACATGTGAACCTTGCCTTCAAAAAAAGATGACCAACTCTCCATTTAGTGGAACTGGAGAGAGAGCCACTGAGTTAATAGAACTCATACATAGTGATGTATGTGGTCCTATGTCGACTCATGCTATAGGTGGTTACTCCTACTTCATTACTTTCACTGATGATTTCTCAAGATATGGACATGCGTACTTGATGAAATACAAGTCTAAGGCTTTTAAGAAATTCAAGGAATATAAGAATGAAGTATAGAACCAAACAGGAAAGAGTATTAAAACCCTTCGATCAGATCGAGGAGGTGAGTACTTAAGTATAGAGTTCACCCAGTTCCTCAAAGACCATGGAATTTTATCCCAATGGATACCTCCTTATACATCACAGCTTAATGGTGTATCAAAAAGGAGGAATCACACACTGTTAGATATGGTGCGTTCTATGATGTGTTACGCCGACCTACACATCTCATTCTGAGGATATGCCCTAGAGACCACAGCTTACCTTCTAAATAGAATTCTAACTAAGTCAGTAATGTCTACTCCATATGAGATATGGAATGGGAAGAAGCCCGATCTTAAGGTTGTTAAAATTTGAGGCTGCCCTGCCCATGTCAAGAGACACAACCCCGACAAGTTGGAATCTAGGACAGAACGGTGCAAGTTCATGGGATACTTCAAGGAAACTTCTGGGTATTATTTCTATCACCCTGAAGATAAAAAGGTCTTTGTAGCCAAGAGAGCAGTGTTCCTTGAGAAGGAGCATATTCTTGGTGGAGATAATGGGAGCATGATAGAGTTGAGTGAGGTTAAAGAACCTAGCTTAAGCACCATTCCACAGCCAGAGTTCATTCAGGTACCTAGCACACAAGTTCCAACTTTACATAGGTCCGATAGAGTATCTCATCCTCGTGAGAGATATGTGGGACATATTAGAGGAGAGAATGTTGAGGATATTGATCCTCAGATCTACGAGGAGGCAATTATGAGCATAGACTTCGGGAAATGGCAAGAAGCCATGAATTAAAAAATGGATTCCATGTACTCTAACAAGGTTTGGAACCTAGTTGATGCACCCGAGGGTATTGTGCCCATTGGCTGCAAGTGGATCCTCAAAAGGAAGATTGGAGTAGAAAGAAAGGTGTAGACCCATTAAGCAAAGCTAGTGGCTAAGGGGTATCGTCAAAGGTAAGGTGTTAAATATGATGAAACTTTCTCACCTATAGCCATGCTAAAATCCATTCGAATTCTATTGGCTATTGTAGTACACTATGATTACGAGATCTGGCAAATGGACATCAAAACTGTATTCCTCAATGACAACCTTGAGGAGGAGGTGTATATGATACAGCCTGAGGGATTAATATCCAAGGATAACCCAGATAAGGTGTTCAGGTTGCTTAGGTCCATTTATGGACTGAAGCAAGCTTCCCAAAGTTGGAATATATGATTTGATCAGGCGATCAGATCTAATGTCTTCGTTAAGAATGAAGATGAGCCTTATGTGTACAGGAAAGTAAGTTGGAGCACTATCATCTTTTTGGTATTATATGTGGATGACATCCTGATCATTAGGAATGATGTAAGAATGCTCTCTATAGTAAAGACTTGGTTATCTAGGCACTTCTCCATGAAGGACTTAGGGGAAGCATCCTGCATATTGGGGACACGGATCTATAGAGATAGATCCAAGAGGATGCTTGGCTTGTCCCAATTTAGGTATATATACACCATTGTCGAAAGGTTTGGCAAGAAAAATTCCAAGAGAGGTCTCATACTAATGAGACATAAAATATTACTTTCTAGGAGTATGTCCCTAAAGATTCCTAAAGAAAGGACACACATGGATATGATATCATGTGCCTCAGCGATAGGATCTATCATGTATGCTATACTATGTAGCAGGCCAGATATAGCGCATGCTTTGAGTGTCACGAGCAGATATCAGGCAGATCCAAGCTTTGAGTACTGGAAAGTAGTAAAATGTATCCTTAAGTACTTGAGAAGGACTAAGGATCTTTTACTGGTATATGGAGGTAGTAGCCACAAGGTTGAGGGCTACACAGACTTGAGCTTCCAGTCCGATGTCGATAATAGCAAGTCTAATTCAAGATATGTGTTCACCCTGAATGGAGGAGCAGTATGCTGAAAGAGTTCCAAGCAAGATACTACTGTTGACTCGACCACAGAGGCGGAATACATTATTCTGAAAGAGAGGCAAAGAAAGGAGGGAGTCTGGATGAAGAAGTTCATCATAGACCAAGGAATCATCCCGAGCAGCAAGGAGCCAATTTTCTTAAATTGCGACAACTACAGAGTGATTACTCAAATAAGGGAACCTGGGTCTCATCGAAAGTATTCTGAGGAGGTTCTAGCTTATTAGAGAGATCATGGCTTGAAAAGATGTAGTAATGGAAAGAGTTTCATCCAAAGATAACATTGCAAATCCACTGACAAAGCCTTTAACTCAAATGGTATTTGAGCATCACAGAAGTCTAATGGGGATCAGACATGTTGGTGATTGGCTTTAGGTCAAGTAAGAGATTGCTGGTCATATGTGCCCTACAAGCCAATCACATGAGTGATGAAACTTCTGACTTGATATGCATTTTTTCTCTTTGCATATTATTAGGCATTTTATCACTTTATCTTGCGTGTTGCATATATTATGATGTCCTTGGATCTATGCAATAGGAATCAAATTGTGATAAGATCATGATAATGAGACCGATTCACCTTTAAACACAGACCCTAAATTATCCTGGTCATAGGTTACTCGAGAAGGACATCGAGATAACCGGATAGACTGGTGTGCTATATATCCATCCATATGATTAAGGTGGCTGGTCTCATAGCTGCTCGTGTGGGGACACTAAGGGTACAGTGTTGGTGCTCATTGGGGAATGAGTTCACTGATTGATCTGCCTACATAATGCTGGATGGTTATTGATACCTCACGTTAGACAACGATTCCGTAGTCCTGGTAGTGTTGGTCCTTAGACTGAAGACACGAAGGATGTCCTATATGAGTACTCCACTCTTTGATACTGGACTTATAGGTTTGGAAAGTTTCAGATCTAGTACAATCGGTTATTGTGAGTGGTAGCCAACCTTACGAGGGCTATTAAGTATCAATAGAGGATCATCCGTTCTCGGTATCATGAGAGGAATATCCCATGTATTCTTGCTCGAACAAATCCTTGGTCAAGGTTATTCGGATTAATAGAGAAAAAGTTCTCCGGGAGAATCCGACCAGAGCAAGACTCGAGGAGAGACCGTATGGGCCTGACAACACTATACCCGGTATGAGATATCTAGAATATTATATGGATGAGGGACTATAGATACAAGATAACTAAGAACAGATAGGTCCAAAGGATTGGATTCCCCTGTATCATCTGGGGGCTACGGCGTAGTGGCCTGGTACGTCCGTAGTCGATGAGTTGGGTGAATTGTTATAGAGATAATAATTCACTAAGTCAGAAGGAGTTCTGACAAGTATGACTCATGGCCAGCTTGATACTAGGCCTAGAGGGTCACACACATATGGTAGGTGTTGCGACGAGTAGAGGTTCAGATATGAGATATCCGTTGGAGCCCCTAACTTATTAGATATCCATTAAGCCCTTGATTTATTGGATCCTCAAATGAAATCCAATAATTACTAATAAGAGATTATTGGGTAGAGACCCACTAATCCAAGAGGCTTGGGTAATTGGATAGAGATCCAATACCCAACAGGGCAAGATCCATTAGGGTTTATAGGGGGCCTCTATAAATAGGAGGGAATTAAAGCTCTATAGGCTGAGGGTTTCTTTTGGTAGCCACCTTCTGTTCTCCTCTCCCTAGAGTGGTGCATCGTCGTAGTCCCTGCTATGTAAATACCGCTAAAGAGGAGGACACTTGACCTCCTTCATCCTTCCTACAAATTTGCAAGGATTCAGGAATATACGATCTCCCTAAATATTTTCTTTTACGCATATAGTTTTCACGGATTTATTTTTGCGCACCGATCTTCGCACGACGATAGAACCTTTCTATGGGAAATCTGGGATGTTTTGTTTTTGTTCTTCTACTACACATGAGATGTCGCTCCCTTGTGGATTTCCCAATATATACCACTTGTAAAAATCTATAGGAGGGGTGCTTGGTCCTTCCCCTTCAAGAAGAACTGATAGTGGGAGTTAGGAACCTCATCGGAGGAGGTTTCGGAAGTGGACATAGGTCATTTGACCGAACCGCTATACATCACTACGTACTTCTCTTGATGTATGAGTTTTAATTATTACATTTTAATTTTTTACTTAGCTGCAATCTCTTGATCTTCTACTCTCTACTTTCTGTCATATTCACTCGAATCACTTTGCTGAAATCACTTTCGTCGAACCGAAACTTTTCAATATATAACTTTTTTCATAATCATTTTAAATTTATGATTTTTATTCACTGCACTAATTCACCCCCCCCCCTCTCTTAGGAGATCCTAGTAGTTCCTTCCTCCAAGTTGCTGCTCAAAGGTTGCTAAAAGGATTGATTTATTTTTGAAGAAAAGAGGGTGAATACATGGCTATTTATAGGGCTTCTAAACCCCAACTCCTAATAAGACTCCTACTCAAGACCCCTACTTCTAATAAACTCCTAATGCTTCTCTAAAAAGTAACCTCCAAACTAATCCTAACCTAGCCGGCCTCTTCACCTCTTTAATAGGGGTCAGCTAGATATGATTTACATGAATTCCCTTAGAATTTATATATTTGCCCCCTTTAATGAAACTAAATTAGGATTCTCCTAGCTAGAGTCCTAACAGACCCATCCTCTTCAAATCAACCTTGTCCTCGAGGCTGACGCTCTGTAAATTTTAAAAATTTGAACTTCAAGTCATCATAGTTCTCCCAAGTGACATCTTCTACTGGTAGGTTCACCCACTGTATTAGTACTTCAGTAGTGGGTCGTAGTCATCGAGTCATGATCCGTCGATCAAAAAAGGCACTTGGTTAGGTTTAGAGCTCTTCTTGGGTAGTCACATTTGGTAGGTGGCTTTGGGTTATCTCGTTTTGTCCCAACTTAAGTTTCAAACACAACACATGGAAGATTGGATGGATTTGGGAGTTGGTGAGTAAGTCCAATCTATATGCTACTAATCCGATGCACTCCAAAATCTGATAGGGTCCATAAAACCGAGGTGAAAGCTTCATAGATGCTTTGGTTTGGATTGATATTTGCTTGTATGGCTGGAGCCGTAGGAAGACCCAATCTCCTACTGAAAATTCTCTTTCACCTTTGTGTTGATCATATTATTGTTTCATCCTTGCTTGAGCTGCAATGAGATTATCTTTTAGCAACTTCAGTATTTTATCTCTATCCTGTAGTTCCCTATCTATCTGTTCTATTTTAGAGGTGCCCAACACATATTTTGGGATTACAAGGGGAGGTCGTCCATACATAGCCTCATAGAGAGTACATTTTGTGGATAAATGATAAGTTGTATTATACCATCACTCAGCCCAGGGAAGCGACTTTGTCCACTCTTTTGGCCGATTATTAGTGAAGCATCTGAGGTATGTCTCCAAGTACTTGTTCACCACTTTAGTCTGGCCGTTGGTTTGTGGGTGATATACCGTACTCATCTTCAATTTAGTGCCTTGCATCTGGAATAACTCTATCCAAAATTTACTCGTGAAGACCCTATCATGATCATTTACAATAGATCTCAATATTTCATATAATTTTATAATATTCTCCATAAATATTCGAGCAATACTAGTAGTGTAAGGATTACGAACAGCGCAAAAGTGAGCATTTTTTATAAGGCGATCAACTACGACAAGAATTGTACCTTTTCCTTATGATAAGGGAAGCCCTTCGATGAAGTCCATTGATATATCAGTCCATATTGAGTCCGGGATGGGTAGAGGTTGTAGCTTTCCGGGACTTACCAATATCTCGCCTTTATGACGTTGACATACATTATATTATGCTACAAATTCAACAATAATATTTTTCATCCCTACCCAATAAAAATTTTGCTTAATTCTCTTATAGGTTCTATGGAACCTGGAGTGCCTGACCATAGGTATGGAATGCATCTCTTGAAGGATGGTCTTTATACAAGTAGAATTTGGTACAAGCACAATGCATCCCTTATAGCGCAAGTCTTTTGAATCCCAACTATAATTGCTAGGAAATTGAGAGATTTGACATCTCATGTGCAGTGAAAAACAAAAACAAGATCGGATTTTTCATAGTTACATACTTGGCCGTCATGCAATGATTGGTGCACATAAATCATAAATCCGAAAAATCTACATGTATCATGTCAGAAGCGTTATCTGGGGAGATCGTATATCCCCAAAAATTTCAGATCCGATGAAGAGGATGAAGGAGCACTAGCGTACTCCTCTCTAGCGATAATCCATACAGCGGACGCAATAACGATGCTCCTCAGATCACCGCGGGATCTCTCTCCACGTGCACCACAAGGCTGCCGGAGCCAAGGAGGAGAGGAGATTGAGGAGAATAAGAAGATGTCTACCAAGAGCTCTTAGCCTATGAACCATAAGGTTTCTCCTATTTATAGAGGTGGAGGAAGCTTATCCTTAACAGATCCTGTTCACACTAGATCTCTATCCAGTTGGATCTCATTAGATCTTATCTATAGGATCCAATTTGATCTCATCCAATTGGATCTTATCTAATCATTTAATTGGATCTCATCCGATTACCCAATTAGATCTTATCCACAGGATCTAAACTAAGGGCTTCATAGATATCTCATATCTACACCTCTACTCATTGCAACATTCACCTTATGCGTGTGACTCTCTAGGCCCGATACCGAGCTGGCCATGAGTCACTCCCGTCAGAACTTCTTGTAACTCAGAACACCTTCTGATATAGTGAATTATTATTTTCATAATAATTCACTCGACTCATCGACTATGGACGTATTAGGCCACTACGCCATAGTCCCTAGACAGTACAAGGGAATCTAATCTATCGGACCTGTCTGTCCTCAATTATCATGTATCTATAGTCTCTCATCCATCTAATATCCTAGAGACCATATATTGGGCATGGTAAAGTCAGGCCCATACAGAATCTTGTTTGAGTCTTGCTCTAATCGGATTCTCCCGGAGAACTTCTCTCTCAATTCGAACAACCCTGGCCAGGGATTTTACTTGAGCGAGCACACGTGGGATATATCTCTCATGATACCAAGAGTGGATGATCCTCTATTGACACATAATTGCCTTCATATGGTTGGCTACCATTCCCAAGAACCGGCTATACAAGATCTGGGGCTCTCCAAACCTATAAGTTTGACGTCAAAGAATGGAGTACTCAAACAAGGCATATTTGGTGCCTCAAGTCTAAGGACCAGACACACTACTGGGGCTACAGAATCATTGTCTGACAATAAGTATCATTAACCATACAACATTCTATAAGCGGATCAATTAGTGAACTCATTCTCCAATGAGCACCTACACTGTACCTTTAGTATCCCCACACAAGCGACTATGAGACCAATCACCTCCATGACGAATATACAGTGCATCAGTCTATCTGGTTATCTCGATGTCTTCATCAAGTAACCTATGACCAAGATAATTTAGGATCTGTGTTTAAAAGTATATCGGTCTCATTATCGTGATCTCATCATGATTCGATTTTCATTGCACAAATCCATAGACATCACAATATTCATCCAGATAATATGAGAAAATATCATAAATAATATGCGAAGAGATCGACGTAACATGTCATAAGTGTCATCACTCACGTGATTAGCTTGTAGGGCTCCTACAACCAACAATCTCCCACTTGACCTAAAGCCTATCACCTACGCGTCTGATTTGTTGGGAAATCCACAAGGGGAGCGACATCACATGCGCAGTGGAAGAACAAAAAAACAAAACCCCAGATTTCCCATAGAAAGTTTCTATCGTCATGCGAAGATCGGTGCTTCAAAAATAAATCCGCAAAACTGCACATGTAAAAGAAGATAACTAGGGAGATCGTATATCCCTGAATTCCTACATATCTGTGGGAGAGGATAAAGGAGGTCAAGTGTCCTCCTCTCTAGAGGTATCCACATGGCAAGGATTGCGACGATGCACCTCTATCTCTAGGGAGAGGCGAATAGGAGGTGGTTATCAAAAAACCCTCAGCCTATAGAGCTTTGGTTCCCTCCTATTTATAGAGGCCCCCTAAAAACCCTAATGGATCTTTTGCCCTATTGGGTATTGGATCTCTATCCAATTACCCAAGCCTCTTGGATTAGTGGATCTCTACCCAATAATCTCTTATTAGCAATTATTAGATCTCATCTCAGGATCCAATAATTCAGGAGCTTAATGGATATCCAATAAGATAAGGGTTCAGCAGATATCTCATATCCAAACCTCTACTCGTCGCAACACCTACCATATGTGTGTGAACCTCTAGGCCCAATATCAAGCTGGCCGTGAGTTATACTTATCAGAACTCCTTCTGACATAGTGAATTATTATCTCTATAATAATTCACCCAACTTATCGATCATGACGGACGTGCCAGGCCACTAAATTTCCCCAGACGATACAGGGGAATCCAATCCTTTAGACCTATCTATCCTCAGGTACCATGTATCTATAATCTCTCATCCATCTAATATCCCAGAGACCCTATATCGGGCATGGTGCTGTCAGGCCCATACGGTCTCTCCTCGAGTCTTGCTCTTGTCAGATTCTCCCGAAGAACCCTTTCTTTCTCAATCAGAATAACCTTGGCCAAGGATTTGATCAAGCAAGAACACATGAGATATTCCTCTCATGATACCGAGAGCGGATGATCCTCTATTGACACTCAATAACCCTCGTAAGGTTGGCTACCACTTCCAATGACCGGCTGTATTAGATATGGAACTTTCCAAACCTATAAGTCTGGTATCAAAGAGTGGAGTACTCATACAGGACATCCTTGGTGTCTCAAGTCTAAGGACCAGATACACTACTGGGACTACGGAATCGCTGTCTGACGTGAGGTATCAATAACCATCCAAAGCATTCCATAGGCGGATCAATCAGTGAACTCATTCTCCAATGAGCACCTGTATTGTACCCTGTTAGGACTCTAGCTATGAGAGTCCTAATTTAGTTTCATTGATAAGGGCATTCATGTAAATCCTATCTAGCCGACCCCTATTAAAGAGGTGAAGTGGCCGGCTAGGTTAGGGTTAGGTTGCTTCTTAGGAAAGGAGTCCTATTATAAGTAGGAGTTCTATTAGGAAAAGAGTCCTATTAGAAGTAGAAGTCCTATTAGGAAAGGAGTCCTATTATAAGTAAGAGTTTTATTAGGAAAAGAGTCCTATTAGAAGTAGAAGTCCTATTAGGAAGAGAGTCCTATTAGAAGTAGAAGTCCTATTTGGAAGAGTCCTATTAGAAGTAGAAGTCCAACTAGAGAAGGAGTCCTCATTAGAAGTTGGTTAGAAGTAGGAGTCTTAAGTAAGAGTCCTATTAGGAGTTGGGGCTTAGAAGCCCTATAAATAGCCATGTATTCATCCTCTTTAATAAAGGAATAGATCAATCTTTTAGCAGCCTTTGTGCAGCAACTTGGAGGAAGGAACCCCTATAGAGTTCCAAGGAGGCCGATCCCCTATAGAGATCAACCCCAAGCTTAGAATCCGCGGAGGGTTCTATCATACCCTTAGTGTCCCTACATGAGTAGCTATGAGACCAGCTACCTCCATCATATGAATGAGTATAGAGCACACTAGTCTATCCGGTTATCTCGATGTCCTTCTCGAGTAACCTATGACCAGGATAATTTAGGGTCTGTGTTTAAAGGTGAATCAGTCTCATTATCATAATCTCATCACGATCCAATTCCCATTGCACAGATCCAAAGACATCACAATATACATCTAGATAATGTGAGATAATGTCAATAATCATAAGCAAAGAGATTGACGTAGCGTGTTACAAGTGCAATCACTCATGTGATTGGCTTGTAGGGCACATATAACTAGCAATCTCCTACATAACCTAAAGCCAATCACCAACATGTCTAATCCCTATCAGACCTCTTTGATGCTCAAAGACAATCTGAGTCAATGGCTTTATCATTGGATCTACAATGTTATCTTTGGATGGAACTCTTTCCATTACTACATCTTTTCGGGCCACGATCTCTCTAATAAGCTAGAACCTCCTCAAAATACTTTTGATGAGACCCAGGTTCTCTTATTTGAGTAATCACCTCGTAATTATCGCAATATAGGAGAATCATATCCTCGCTGCTCGACATGACTCCTAGGTCTGTGATGAACCTCTTCATCTAGACTCCCTCCTTTGTTGTCTCTGCCACAGCAATGTATTCCACCTTTATGGTCGAGTCAGCAGTAGTATTTTGCTTGGAACTCTTCCAGCATACTGCTCCTCTATTCAGGGTGAACACATACCCTGAATTAGACTTACTATCATCGACATCGGACTAGAAGCTCGAGTCCGAGTAGCCCTCAACCTTGAGGCTACTATCTCCATATACTAGTAAAAGATCCTTAGTTCTTCTCAAGTACTTAAGGATACATTTTACTACTTTCCAGTGCTTCAAGCCTGGATCTGCCTGATATCTGCTCGTGACACTCAGAGCATGCGCTATATCAGGCTTGGTACATAGCATAACATACATGATATATCTTATTGTTGATGCATATGGCATCATATCTATGTGTGCCCTTTCTTCAGGAGTCTTTGGGGACATACTCCTAAAAAGTGATATTCCATGTCTTATTGGTATGAGACCTCTCTTGAAATTTTCCATGCCAAACCTTTTGACAATGATGTCTATGTACCTGGATTGAGACAAGCCAAGCATCCTCTTGGATCTATCTCTATAGATCCGTATCCCTAATATGCAGGATGCTTCCCTAAGTCCTTCATGGAGAAGTGCCTAGATAACCAAGTCTTTACTGTGGAGAGCATTCCTACATTATTCCTAATGATCAGGATGTCATCCACATATAATACCAAAAAGGTAATAGTGCTCCAACTTAATTTCCTGTACACACAAGTCTCATCTTCGTTCTTAACGAAGTCATAAGATCTGATCGCAACATCAAATCTTATGTTCCAACTTTAGGAAGCTTGCTTCAATCCATAAATGGACCTAAGCAACCAGCACACCTTATTTGGGTTATCCCTAGACACGAATCCCTCAGGCTGTATCATATACACTTCCTCCTCGAGGTTGCCATTGAGAAATGCGATTTTGACGTCCATCTGTCAGATCTCATAATCATAGTGTACTGTAATAGCCAATAGAATTCGAATGGATTTTAGCATGGCTACAGGTGAGAAAGTTTCATTACAGTCAACACCTTGCCTTTGACGATACCCCTTAGCCACTAGCCTTGCTTTATAGGTCTCTACCTGTCCATCTGCTCCAATCTTCTTTTTGAAGATCCACTTGCAACCAATGGGTATAATACCCTCGGGTGCATCAACTAGGTTCCAAACCTTGTTGGAGTATATGGAATCAATTTCTAAATTCATGGCTTCTTGTCATTTCTTAGAATCTATGCTCATAATAGCCTACTCGAAGGTCTGAGGATCAATATCCTTAACATCTTCTCTTCTGATATGTCCCACATATCTCTCAGGAGGATGAGACCTACGTAAAGTTGAAACTTGTGTATTAGGTATCTGAACAGATTCTGGAATGGTGCTTGAGCTAGGTTCTCCTACCTCGCTCAACTCTATCATGCTCCCATTGTCTCCACCAAGAATGTGTTCCTTCTCAAGGAACACTGCTCTCTTGGCTACAAAGACCTTTCGGTTCTTAGGGTGATAGAAATAATACCTATAAGTGTCTTTGGGGTATCCCACGAACTTGCGCCATTCCATCCTAGATTCTAACTTGTCATGGTTGTGTCTCTTAATGTGGGCAGGGCAGCCCTAAATCTTAATAATCTTAAGATCGGGCTTCTTTCCATTCCATATCTCATATGGAGTAGATATCACTGACTTAGTTGAAATTCTGTTCAGAAGGTAAGCTGTGGTTTCTAGGGCATATCCCCGGAATGAGATGGATAGGTCAGTGAAACACATCATGGAATGCACCATGTCTAATAATGTGTGATTCCTTCTTTCTGATACACCATTAAGCTATGGTATATAAGGAGGTGTCCACTTGGGATAAGATCCCATAGTCTTTGAGGAACTGGGTGAACTTTGTATTCAATTACTCACCTCCTCGATCTGATCGAAGGGTTTTAATACTCTTTCCTATTTGGTTCTTCACTTCTTATTTCCTCTTAGACTCACTTACACTCATGATATGTGACGCTGTATCTATCATAAATAAACCATTATGCACTATTCCTCTCGTGATTATCTCATCATCTAATATTATTAAACAACCATTGTTCTCAAAAACTAATTTATATCCATTAACTATCAAACATGAAATGGAAAAAATATTTTTGATAATAGAAGAAACATAATAACATGCATCTAATACAATAATAGCTCTACTAGGTAGATGTAAAGTGACCTTGCCAATAGCCACTGCAGCAACCTTTGCTCCATTGCCCATCTTAAGGTCCATCTCGCCTCTGTTCAATCTCCTAAGTCCTGCAAGAACCTATAACAAATTGCAAATATGATAAGCACTCTCGGTATCCAATACCCATGTGTTATCATAAGATTCTGACAAATAGAGACTGATCATGAATGTACCAGAAGCTTTTGCAAGCTTCTGTTTCGCCCTCTCTACAAGGTACTCTTTGTAGTTTCTCTTTCAGTGCCCATCTTTGCCGCAGTGGAAGCACTGGCCTTTGTCCTTTGTTGGGTCTTTCTTGACAACCTTTGCCTTACCCATTTTGCCCTTGCCCTTGCCCTTCTTAAGGGTCTTCTCAGTCTTCCTTTTCTTTCTGGTCTCACCAGTGTAGAGAACCGACTTCTCTTTCTTGAAGGTGCTCTCTACTTCTCTCAACATATTGAGGAGCTCTGGGAGGGTCACCTCAAGTTTATTCATATTAAAATTCATTATGAACTGAGAAAAGGAATCTGGTAGGGACTGAAATACAAGATCCACACACAGGTTATCCTCTAGGACCATTCCTTGACCTGTAAGTTTCTCGATCCACTCAATCATCTTAAGGACATGGTTCTGAATCGGTGTCCTCTCAATCATCCTAGCATAGAAAAGATTCTTTGATATCTCATATCGCTGAGTTCTTCCCTGTTCCTCAAACAGTTTGTAGAGATGCAGGAGTATGGAATTAGCATCCATGTTTTCATGTTGTCTTTAAAACTCAGTAGTCATAGAGGCCAACATATAACATTGAGCATGAGTGAAATCATCTAAGTACTTCACATAACGAGCGATCTGATCCTCGCTTGCCCCTTCATTGGGCGTAGGGATCACTATATCAAGGACATATGCGATTTTCTCCGCTGTGAGAACGATTCTCAGATTGCAAAGCCAATCCATATAATTTAGACCAATGAGGCAGTTAGCATCAAGTATGCCACGTAAAGGATTTGAAAATGATATTTTTCTGAAATAAAAGATGTAGCAGAAATAAATAACATGCAGACTTTGTAGAAATTTAAATAATTAAGATAAGGACTTCTATCTTAATGTACTCCCACTAATTTTTCACGACACACACAACACCCTCCGGTATGTGATTCGAAGACTCCCGACGGATCTCTAGTGGGGATCAGGATCCAATCGGCGTCTTAACGTAACCTCGAGGGACTCGACCAATCACGTTAAGCCCGTAAAGGTAGACAACTCTTGCCAATCATAACTCCTTGTGATTCTCGTCTTGTTCGGCCTCTGAACCACCATGGCCTCGAGGGACTCGACCAACCATGATGTTCGGTTAAGTCATTAACATCGTTACCAGATGAGTCTGATTAGGTGATATACTCTCAAGGGACTCGACCAAGTATACCATGTCCTCAGGTCACCTATTACATCTCTATGTTGTAGATAAGATGACGAGACGTGATATAGGTGAGTCTCGAGGGACTCGACCAACTCAACCTACATTAGGAATTGGCTCCTAGCTATAACGATGGAAGGCCACATGGGTCAATCTTATTGCCTCACGTTTACCGACTTAATATTATTAATATAAAGGATTTTGATTTGGTCTCCTAACATAATGTGTCACACACACACACACATATATATATATAATATATCTATATCACATGCAAATATATATATACATATCTAGTAGGTGTGTATCTAATCACACATCATATGAGCAATCACACCAGATGATCATGGACCACATCCTAATGTGATCAGGCCCGAGCCACTGGGCCCAATCACACACATCAAGATCTAGGTGTACTTCGACGCATCTCTATGTCTTGTGATCTTCCATCTTGCTTCATCGGATCCGTCGGCATCTCAACGCATCTTTATGTGTCGGATCGTTCGTCTCGGCCTCGTGAGTCATGCTACCACTACACCTCCTCATATAATTATAACATAATTACAGGCACGCAAGCCCGACAATAAATGAGAAAAGAATAGAGGCTCGCAGGTCCCAATAATAATAATCAAATGTATATACATCACATCACAAGTTCATAATCATCTATCCACATCATACATCACATGTATATGTTATTTTATAGGACTACTAGATAAAGAAAATAATAGTTAATTAAACTATTTAATTAACATATTTATTTTTCTAAAATCAGGGACATAAAGGGAATTTTTGAATTCCCAAGGGAATTTTGGTCATTCGGCCATAAGGGATAAAATTAGAATTTCAGAAATTTCTAGGGGTATTTTAGTCATTTTGTCAAAAGGGACAGAAACCAAAATTTCTGAAATTCCAAGGGGGAAAACTATCTTTTGCCCAAAAACCTTAATACCATTGCGGTCGTCACCACCCTACCGACGGCGGCCGGGCGCGCCACCCTAGCTCATGAGCATGAGCTAGCCATAAAGTGATCGTCTGTGGCGACTACTTGCCCCTTGCGGGTGCGCCCACATCTGCGAACAGATCACCCGTAGGCAGCGCTACCCCTTGCAGGCTAGCCGCGGGTGGCGCTGCCCCTTGTGGGCTAGCCGCGGGTGGGCGACGCTGCCCCTTACGGGCTAGCCACGGGCGGGCGACGCTGCCCCTTGCGGGCTAGCTGTGGGCGGGCGGCGCTACCCCTTGCGGGTGCAGCGCCTACCGGCGCCCATGCCCATGCAGGCGCTTCTGCCCGCGGTCGCAGCACTCGTAGCCGGCACCGATTCCTACGGGTAGGCCGCGGTTCGAGCGACTGCAGGTGCTACTGGCCTGGCGGTCCGTAAGCTTGCTTGCCGGTCATTTGCCGCCGCCAGCGTGCCACCACCATCAAGCACGCTTTGCAGCAACAAGGCTGCAAGCAGCCTTATGGTTGCTGCACGAGCGAGCAGCAACAGTTGTTGCCCTTCCTCGCCCTTTGCACCAACGATTTTGGCATCAAAAGCAGATCTAGAATACAACACACGCAGTTTAAGATCCGATCTTCGCACGAAGTACACATAGCACTAATACCACTGTGGGAAATCCACAAGGGGAGCGACATCACATGCGTAGTGGAAGAACAAAAAAACAAAACCCCAGATTTCCCAAAGAAAGTTTCTGTCGTCGTGCGAAGATCGGTGCGTCAAAAACAAATCCGCAAAATTGCATGTGTAAAAGAAGATACCTAGGGAGATCGTATACCCCTGAATTCCTACAGATCTGTGGGAGAGGATGAAGGAGGTCAAGTGTCCTCCTCTCTAGCGGTATCCACATGGCAGGGATTGCGACGATGCACCTCTCTCTCTCGGGAAAGGCGAATAGGAGGTGGTTACCAAAAAACCCTTAGCCTATAGAGCTTTGAATCCCTCCTATTTATAGAGGCCCCCTAAAAACCCTAATGGATCTTTTGTCCTATTGGGTATTGGATCTCCAGCCAATTACCCAAACCTCTTGGATTAGTGGGTCTTTACCCAATAATCTCTTATTAGCAATTATTGGATCTCATCTCAGGATCCAATAATTCAGGGGCTTAATGGATATCCAATAAGATAAGGGATTCAGCAGATATCTCATATCCGAACCTCTACTCGTCGCAATACCTACCATATGTGTGTGACCCTCTAGGCCCAATATCGAGCCGACCGTGAGTTATACTTGTCAGAACTCTTTCTGACATAGTGAATTATTATCTCTATAATAATTCACCCAACTCATCGACTACGGATGTACCAGGCCACTACGCCACGGCCCCTAGACGATACAGGGGAATCCAATCCTTTGGACCTATCTATCCTCAGTTACCATGTATCTATAATCTCTCATCCATCTAATATCCCAGAGACCCTATACCGGGCATGGTGCTGTCAGGCCCATACGGTCTCTCCTCGAGTCTTGCTCTTGTCGGATTCTCCCGGAGAACCCTTTCTCTCTTAATCCGAATAACCTTGGCCAAGGATTTGTTCAAGCAAGAAAAAATCCTTATTGACACCAAGAGCAGATGATCCTCTATTGATACCAAGGATATTCCTCTCATGATACCAAGAGCGGATGATCCTCTATTGACACTCAATAGCCCTCGTAAGGTTGGCTACCACTCCCAATGACTAGCTATACTAGATATAGAACTTTCCAAACCTATAAGTCTGGTATCAAAGAGTGGAGTGCTCATACAGGACATCCTTAGTGTCTCAAGTCTAAGGACCAGATACACTACTAGGACTACGGAATCGTTGTCTAACGTGAGGTATCAATAACCATTCAGCATTTCATAGGCAGATCAATTAGTGAACTCATTCTCCAATTAGCACTTGCACTCTACCGATAGTCCCTACACGAGTAGCTATAAGACCAGCTACCTCCATCATATGAACGGGTATAGAGCACACCAATCTATCTGGTTATCTCGATGTCCTTCTCGAGTAACCTATGACCAGGATAATTTAGGGTCTTTGTTTAAAGGTGAATCGGTCTCATTATCGTAATCTCATCACAATCTAATTCCCATTACATAGATCCAAGGACATCATAATATACATCTAGATAATGTGAGATAATGCCAATAATCATAAGCAAAGAGATTGACGCAGCATGTTACATGTGCAATCACTCATGTGATTGGCTTGTAGGGCACCTATAACTAGTATGATCCCCATCAAACCTTTGTGACACTCAAATATAATCTGAGTTAATGGCTTTATCACTAGATCTGCAATGTTATCTTCGGAATGAACTATTTCCACTACTACATCTCCTCAGGCCACGATATCTCTGATTAAGTGGAACCTCCTCAGAACACTTTTGATGAGACCTGGGTTCCCTAGCTTGATCGATCACCCTGTTATTATCGCCCTATATAGGAATTAATTTCACGCTGTCTAATACGATTCCCAGATCTGTGATGAACTTCTTCATCTAGACTCTCTCCTTTGCTGCCTCTGCTACAGCAATGTATTCTACCTCTATGGCGAGTTAGTAGTAGTATCTTGCTTGGAACTTTTTCAGCATACTGCTCCTCCATTCAGGGTGAATACATACCCCAAATTTGACTTGCTATCATCGACATCGAACTGGAAGCTCGAGTCTGGGTAGCCCTCAACTTTGAGGCTAGTGCCTCCATATACTAATAAAAGATCCTTAGTCCTTCTCAACTACTTAATGATACACTTTACTATTTTCCAGTGCTCCAAGCCTAGATCTACTAAATACCTGCTCGTGACACTTAGAGCATGCGCTACATCAGGCCTAGTACATAGCATATCATACATGATAGACTCTATCACTGAGGCATATGGTATTCTATCTATGTATGCCCTTCCTTCAGGAGTCTTTGGGGACATACTCCTAGAAAATGATATTCCATGTCTCATAGGTATGTGACCTCTTTTGGAATTTTCCATGCCAAACCTTTTGATAATGGAGTCCATGTACCTGGACTGAGACAAGCCAAGCATCCTCTTCGATCTATCTCTATAGATCTGAATCCCTAGAATATAGGATGCTTCCCCTAAGTCCTTCATGGAGAAGTGTCTAGATAGCTAAGCTTTTATTGTGGAGAGCATTCCTACATTATTCCCAACGATTAAGATATCATCCACATATAACACCAAAAAGGTGATAGCATTCCCACTTACCGTCCTATACTCACAAGGCTCATCTTCGTTCTTAATGAAGTCATAAGATCCGATCGCTTCATCAAATCTTATGTTCCAACTTCATAAAGTTTCTTTAGTCCATAAATGGACTTAAGCAATCTGCACACCTTATCTGGACTGTGCTTGGACATGAACCCCTCAAGCTGTATTATATATACTTCCTCTTCGAGGTTGCCTTTGAAGAATGTAGTTTTCACGTCCATCTGTCCGATCTCATAGTCATAATGTGCTGTAATAGCCAATAGAATTTGAATGGATTTTAGCATAGCTACAGGTGCAAAAGTTTCGTTATAGTCAACACCTTACTTCTGACGATACCCCTTGGCCACTAGCCTTACCTTATAGGTCTCCACCTTTTCATCTACCTTGATCTTCTTCCTAAAGATCCATTTGTAGCCGATGGGCATAATACCCTTAGGTGCATCAATAAGGTTCCAAACCTTGTTAGAGTACATGGATTCCATCTCAGAATTCATGGCTTCTTGCACTTCCCAGAATCAATATCCTGAGTGTCGTCTCCATTGATATGTCCCACATCTCTCTTAGGAGGGTGTGACACCCTACCAGTCCTATGTAAAGTTAGAACTTGTGTGTTAGGTACCTGAACAAACACCGTCTCTGGAATGGTGCCTAAGCTAAGTTCTCCAATCTCACTCAATTCTATCATGCTCTTACTGTCTCTGCCAAGAATATATTCCTTCTCAAGAAACACTACCCTCTTAGCAACAAAGACCTTTTGGTCCTCAAGGTAATAGAAATAATAACCAAAGTTTCCTTGGGGTATCCCACGAACTTGCACCGTTCCGTCCTGGATTCCAACTTATCGGGGTCGTGTCTTTTAACGTGGGCAGGGTAGCTCCAAATCTTAACAACCTTAAGATCGGGCTTCTTCCCTCTCCATATCTTATATGGTGTAGACATTACCAATCTAGATGAAACTCTGTTCAGAAGGTAAATTACGATCTATAGGGCATATCCCCAAAATGAGATGGGTACATTGGCGAAACTCATCATAGACCTCACCATATCTAACAGTGTGTCATTCCTCCTTTCTGATGCACCATTGAGCTGTGGTGTATAAAGAGATGTCCATTAGGACAGAATCCTATGGTCCTTGAGAAACTAGGTGAATTTTATACTCAAGTATTCTCCTCCTCGATCTGATCGAAGAGTTTTAATACTCTTTCCAGTCTGGTTCTCTACTTCATTCTTATACTCCATGAATTTCTCAAAGGCTTCAGACTTATACTTCATCAAGTACACATGTCCATACCTAGAGAAATCATTAGTGAAAGTAATGAAGTAGGAATAACCACCTATGATATGAGTTAACATAGGACCACATACATCACTATGTATGAGTTCTAGTAACTCAATGACTCTCTCTCCAATTTTACTAAATGGAGAGTTGATCAATTTTCCACGAAGGCAAGGCTCACAAGTTGTATATGACTTATAGTCAAATGGATCTAAGTATCCATTTTTTAACAACTTTTGAATCCTTCCCTCATAGATATGACCTAGCCTATAATGCCACAAATGCATTGTTCACCTCTTCTCGTTTCCTCTTGGACATGTTTACATTCATGATGTGTGAAGCAGTATTTAGCATAAACAATCCATTATGCAATGTCCCTCTAGTAATTATCTTATCATTCTTACTGATTGAACAACAATTATTCTCAAAAAGTACTTTATAACCATTTAATATCAAACATGAAATGGAAATAATATTTTTGATAATAGAAAGAACAAAATAACATGCATCTAATACAATAATAGCTCCATCAGGCAGGTGTAGAGTGACCTTGCCGATAGCAACAATAGCAACTCTTGCTCCATTGCCCACCTTGAGGTCCATCTCGCCTTTTGCCAATCTCCTATGCCTTGTCAGAACCTGCAACGAATTGCATATATGATAAGCACTACCGGTATCCAATACCCATGCATTTTCACAAGAATCTGACACATGGAGATAGATCATAAAAGTATCTGAAGCTTTTCCAAGCTTTTATTTTGCTTTTTCTGCAAGATACGCCTTACAGTTTTTCTTCCAATGCCCATCTTGATCGCAGTGGAAGCACTGGCCTTTGTCCTTTACTGGGTCAATTTTGGTAACCTTTGCCTTACCCCATTTGCCCTTGCCCTTACCCTTCTTAAGGGTCTTCCCAGCCTCACCTTTTCCTTTTGGTCTCACTAACATAGAGAACTAATTTCTCTTTCTTGATAGTGCTTTCTGCCTCCCTCAACATATTGAGGAGCTCAGGGAGAGATACCTCAAGTTTGTTCATATTGAAATTCTTGATGAATTGAGAAAAGGAATCTGGTAGGGACTGAAGTATCAGATCAACACATAAGTTATCATCTATGGTCACTCCTAGACTTATGAGTTTTTCAATCCACTCTATCATCTTCAAGACATGGTTCTGAACCGGTGTCCCCTCAGTTATTCTGGCATGGAAGAGACTTTTAGATATCTCATATCGTTGACTTCTTTCATGTTCTTCAAACAGTTTATGGAGGTGCAGGAGTATGAAATGAGCATCCATGTTTTCATATTATCTCTGTAACTCAGGAGTCATAGAGGCTAACATATAATACCGGGCGAGAGTGGAATCATCTATATATTTCGCATATTGGGCAAACTCTTCTTGAGGAGCTTTTTCCTTAGGTTGGGGCATGACAGTATTTGAGACATATGCGATTTTCTCCATTGTAAAAACTATTCTTAGGTTATGGAGCTAATCCGTATAATTTGGACCAGTAAGGTGCTTGGCATCAAGTATGCCATGTAGAGGGTTTGATAACGACATGTTTATGATAAACATGAGATATAGCATAAGTAAATAACATGCAGATTTCGAAAAAATAAACAATCAAGATATGGACTTCTATCTTGACATGCTCCCACTAATTTTTCTAGTGAGTCACATGATACCCTCATGCATGTGAAACGGAAGTCTCCGATAGACTTCTAGTGGGTATCGGGATACAATCGACATCTTAATGCAACATCAAGGGACTCGACCAATCACACTAAGCCCAAAAGGTAGATAACTCTTGCCAATCATAACTCCTTGTGATTCTCGTCATATTTGGCCTCCAAACCACCATGGCCTCGAGGGACTCGACCAACCATGATGTCTAGTTAAGTCATCACCATCGTTACAAGATGAGTCTGATTCGGTGATATGCCCTCGAGGGACTCGACCAAGCATACCATGTCCTCAAGTCACCGATGACATCTCTATGTCGAAGACAAGATAGCGAGACGTGAAATAGGTAAGCCTCAAGAGACTCGACCAACTCAGCCTATGTCGGGAATCAGTTCCTGCCCCTAACGATGGAAGGCCACATGGGTCAATCTTATTATCTCACGCTTACTAACTTAATATTATCATAGGAGGGGTTTTAGGTTCGGTCTCTTGATATAACGTGCCACACACATACATATTTAATATATTTACATCGCATGCAAATATATATATATACTTATCTAATAGGTGTATAGCATTCACATGCACAAGCACACTAGATGATCATTGATTTCAACCTAATATGATTAGGCCTGAGCTAGTAGGCCTAATCATTTACATCAGGATCTATGTGTATATCAGTGCATCTCTATGCACGGTGATCATGTATCTCATCGTGATCATCTAAATCGATCTCAGGGGACCTGCTACCACCTTCAGACTTCTACCACACCTCTAGGATAATTACAATATAATTACAGGTACGTAGGTCCGACAATCAACGAAAAATAAAGGCTCGCAGGCCCAATAATCACATACATACATCATAAAGTCCATGATCATCTTTTCACATCACATCACATGTATATATCATATAGGATTACTAGATAAATAATAATAGTTACTTAAACCTTTTAAATAACTAAAATTTGAAATCAGGAACATATAGAGAATTTTCTAAATTCTAAAGGGCATTTTGGTCATTTTTCCAAAATGACAAAATTGGAATTTCTATAATTCCCAAGGGAAAAATTGTCTTTTGTCCCGAAAGCCCTGATTCGCTCACTACTCTGCTCGCTACGTTGTGGCTGCGATCGCCACAACCCTACCGGTGGCGGCCACAGCCCGCGGGCACACCGTCGCATCGCGTGGTAGCGCTGCAGCGAGCGAGCACCCCTGCGGTTGTTGCTACCACAACCGGCGGGCGAGCCATCGTGGGCGACGTTGGCATTGCACCCCGCGGGCAGCACTAGCACAGCCCCTTGCGGGCAGCCCAGCGCCGACAAGCGCCGCCACCCCTTGCGGGCAGGGTGACTGCAAGCGGGTGCACACGCCGCCCGCCCTTGTGGGTGGGCCACCTGTGCCCTGCGCCACCCTCAGTCGCCGCCACTATGACCAAGCCGCCGGTGACAGCCAAGGCTACAAGTAGCCTTGTGAAGGCAGCAAGGGCAACAACAGTTGCTACCCTTTTTCGCTTTTGTGTCAATGATTTTGACATCAAAAATGCATTCAAAATACAACACATGCAGTTTATAAGCCAATCATCGCACGACGATCCTGGCTCTGATACCACTGTTGAAAAATTAGGAGAATCACCATCTCATGTGTAGCAAAACACAAAAATAAAATCTGATTTCCCACAGTTACGTACTTGACCGTCGTGCGACAATTGGTGCGTATAAATCGTAAATCCAAAAAATCCGCATGTATCATTTCAGAAGTGTTACATGAGGAGATTGTATATCCTCGAAAATTTCAAATCTGATGAAGAGGATGAAGGAGCACTAGCGTACTCCTCTCTAGCGGTAATCCACACAATGGACGTATTAGGGATCAAGCGGCACTAAGAGGGGCGATGAATTAGTGCAGCGATAAAGAACGATAGATTTTCGACAATTTAAACAAATTTAGAAACTTCATACGATAAAAATTAACATTTCGTTTGAAACCGTTTTGATTGCGTATAAACTTAAAATGATACGTATAAAGATGAAGAGGAAGTTGAGTAAGTAAGGCAGCAAATGAAGATGGTTTGCAGCAAAGTAAGTTGCAAGAAAGTAAATGCAAACCGATTTATAGTGGTTCGGTCATCCGACCTACATCCACTTCCGAAGCCTTCTCCGATGAGGCTCCCAACTTCCACTAGCAAATCCTTTTGAAGGGGAAGGACCAAACACCCCTCTTACAACCCGTTTATAAGAAGTTCACACTCTTACAGACTTTTCAAGAAAAAAGAAGGAGGTGAACACAAGCTATTGAAAACTAGACTTTCCCAAGCCTTTTGCTCAATTTCTAACTCTCAAAAGGGTTACCCTTTCAGCTGAGAAAGGGGGGGTATTTATAGATCCAAAGAGGATTCAAATTTGAGCTCCAAATTTGAATTCTGTTTGGGTTTCCCGGTTCTGGTGGTGCTACCGCCTGTCAGAGGTGGTGCTACCGCTTGTCAGAGGTGGTGCTACCACCTGTTAGTCGTCAGACTGACAGTGCATAAGCGGTTCCACCACCCAAGGCAGGCGGTGCTACCATCGCTGCCTTCTAGCGTTGGGCGTATGGTACCGCCCCGGTCGGGCGATACTACCTGGTGCTTATGGTGGCGGTACCACCGCTCGGCACAAAGCGGTACCATGCCGCTTTGGTTCCCACCGCTGGTTCGGCCACTGGGCGGTGCCACTGCCCAGGTCATTTCAGCACTAGTTTCGGTTGAAAACTCAACCAAAACCAGTCCAAATGAAGTCTGAATTGGCCCAAATTTGGTTTATAGGATTGACACCTAATCCTAAACTAAATTATGTGCTAACTATAAATTTTAAAAATATTTTCTAAGCTATTACAAAGTCCATAAGATAAGACTTCTTTCGGTGAGCTTTCGGCAAACTTTCGATGGTCTTCCGATAAACCCTCGGAAACCATTCTGCGGACTCACGACAAGCTCCCGGACTTCACGATGATCTTGGCGAGTTCCACCGAGCTTCTTTGGCAAGCTCCGATCTTTCTTGGCAAGCTCCATGAACTTCTGACAAACCTTCCGGCGAACTTCCGAAAACCCTTCGACAAGCTCCCTACTCATTCTCGGCCGATTCTGGCAATACTCCCAATGAATCTTTGGACTTCTGTCGAACTCTCGAACTCCCAATGATCCATCACACTTGTCTTCCGGTACTTTGTTTCACTTTATATCTTTATCGTCATCATAGTTAATCCTGCACACACACAAACAAAATCTCTACTTCGATCTAGACAGTTATTACAATGCGAATTGACATTCAGTTGCCTGGCACGTCATTGGTCGGCGCTTCGTCCGATTCTTCGGCACATCGTCCTCTCTTGTGGTCCATTGCCCAATCGGTGGTTGACCTCCGCAACCCCGATATCCTTAGTGCAACACGCTCTTCTTGGCCCGATGCCCGACGTACGAAGCCTTCTGCCGATTATCAACCAAACCTCCAGCTCAACATCCAATATCTTGACATGATCACCTCTAGCACAACGTCAATTCCTCCAATATCAACTATCTAATCCTGATTGATAGTAGACCTGTGTAACTCAAAATACAGTTAAACAATAAATCACAATCAATTAGTTTCATCATCAAAATCTGAGATTCAACAATCTCCCCCTTTTTGATGATGACAACTAATTGATGACTAACGGAGTTAACTTTAACTCCACGGAGTTTAACCAAACTCCCCCTATCAATATGTCATTGATAGAACACTTGGATTATCCCAAATCCAAGCAACATTCATCATAATTAAGATGAGAATCAACAAAAACATCATGCAAATATATAAAATATTCAATTCAATGCATGAAGTCATCAATCTACTTCTCCCCCTATGTCATCAACAAAAAGGAGAAGTTGCATCATAGCTAGTTTTCAATGATATGCAAATATTACAATCATACTAGCTATCAATCACATCATACAACATTTAAACATGGCAAGATTTTTAAAGATATCCAAGCATAGCAATTCAACACTTGCTTCTTGTGCAAGTTTGCACTTTGCTTTTCTTAAATTTGCAAGATAGCAATTTTTGATATTTCAAGATAGCAAGTTCTTTTCTTCTTTTATAGGCAAGTAAGATAGCAATTTTCTTCCTCTTGAATGAGCTAGCAAATTTTTCATGCAAGCTAGCAATAAACTTTCTCCCCCTTTATCAATATCAAAAAGAAAGGGAGGATCAGATATGATGATATAAACTTTTCACATAAGTTTGCACAAAAAAAAATTTACATCAATCTTCAAATCATGATACAAATATATCAACATAATGGATCAAGTCATGATTACAAGTGCTAACATATTTTCTTTTTATTCATTTTTAAGCCATGATAAAAGAATAAATCAATGATTCAATCATTAAGCACATTTCTTTTTCATCAAATTTTTAATCATCAAAATTCAAGTCATGAATGTTAATTCAACAAGCTAACTCCCCCTTTGTCATTGTCAAATAGAAGTGGAGGACTCAATTGTAAAAATAATTTCAAGCTATATAAAGAAATCATGTCATGATATCAAGAAAAAATTAAGAAGGACGTGATTCATTTGACAAATCCTTTTAATAGAGTAAAAGAATTATACAATCAAGGATCATAATAAAAATATATCAAAATCATAGATCAAGTCATGATTCATGATTCATCATAAAGAAAATTAATTTATATCAAATATTCAATTGTCACATAAGGCATACAATCCAAAGAATTATTATCATTTCTATATCATGAAAGATATTATATCAAGGCTCATGATTCATTTGATAGTAAAAGCAACAACTTAATTTATGCATGATAGATCTTAATTCATCATGAATCATAAAAATAATTTCAAGTATCACTTATCGATATATCAAGACTTGAATTGTTTTCCTCTTTAGTAAATGAAAAAAGGAAGCAATCATAGAGGAAAGTATTTCAATTTGCATAAAAAAAATATCTCAAGTCAAGAATTTAAGAGAGAGTTCATGATTCACTTGAAAATATCTCATTCAAAATAATTTGATAACTTGAAACCCATAATCAAATCAAAATCATTTTCGAGATTTAAAATGCTAGCAATTTGCATTAATCATGATAAGTGATACATCAATAGTCTACATCAATATTTCAATCAGCAAGTCATGAAGCATACAAAGTGGTATTGAAACATGAGAAAAATGTTCAAATTACACACGTAATATTTCAACATTCAAAACATATTTTCTCAAGTTGAGTATAAATAAGTCAAGAGAAAATAACTTATGATTCATTTGGATTTCTCTTTAATAGCATAGGAGAATCATAGTATAAAGTAAGAGGCTTTGAAAAATTCAAGTTATCAAAATCTCGATATAAATAAAACTCATTCTAGTTCAATTTATCAACTCATAATCAATTCATCGAAATCACTTTTATAATTTATGAGATTCTTAAGATATTATGAAATCATTAATCTTGATAAGATGAGAAAAGCATTAAGTGATTCTTTTAACACATTATCAAAATCTTGTTCATAATTGAAGTGATTCATAAAATATCATAAATGAATTTATCACTTATCTTACATGGAAAATCAAAAACTTTAGAGAAAGAGAGATGTTCAAGAAACATGTATTTCTATTTTAGTGATTTTCATTTATTTTATATAAGCATGCCTTTGTCTTTTTATACCAAATCAAAATAAGTATTTAAAAAACGAAAGACAAACTTCATTATAAAAATCGTCAAGACAAAAATATAACAAATTATTTGAAGATATGATATTCAATTTTTCATGATAATGTGTTTCACTTTAAGTTGTTTGTTTCATATAAATGTACTCATGTTTCAAATTTTTAAAACCAAACATGAGTTTGTCATCAAAATATAACACCTTTAAATTCTCATGATATCATAAAATCATTAAGCATGATAACAAACTTTCATTTCATCATTATCAATGATTATTTCATAAGGTATATTCAAATATTTATATGAAAGTCATCATTGTATTATTTTGAAATACAAGTTGTCATTAAGCCCATTAAGACAAAACACATGATAGACTCTTTATTTTCAAAATATTCATCATGTTTATTTTCATGAGATTCACAAGATTAGTAAAATGAATTCATTAATCTCAATAGGATAGAAAATACATTTCCATTTCATACAATTGTTTTCATGTGAGTATATTCAAATCTTTTTATGAAAACATGTATTAACAATATATAGGTTTAGTCATAAACTCGTCAAGACCAAACACATCAAAAATAAAACATCATGATAACACATTTTCAATTTTTATGTGTTTTATTTATGTGGTTGATCTCATATAAGCATGTTCATATTTTTATGTAAGGACCATGCATCATTTTTAAAACCAAAAACATTATCAAGACCATTAAGATTCATGGATTCATCATATGCATTATTTCAAAATGTGAGATTTCAAGTCATCAAGTATGATACAATCATTAAGCATGTTTTCATAATGCATCATCAAAATCATTTTAATTCTTTCTTTCATTTGTTATAACAAGATGATCAATACTTAAATTTTGCTAAAATCATGCATCATTTTATAAATCTGAAAAAATAATTTTCATCATGAAAATCATCAAGTCCAAATATGATACACGGCAACATCAAAACCACATTTCTTTTATTTTGAAAATTTATAGGTAGGTCTTTTGATTTCATGAAGACAAGTATCATCTAAATTTTTTATAAAAAAAAATTAAAACCCATTAATCCAAGATAGAAGTTTTTAAATCAACATCATAAAAAAAAACTCATGCATGATATAAAATCGTCGAGCATCATGTTTAGAGATAATGTAAAACATCAAGATACACAAGCATGTGTTAGTCCTATTAGGTGTACACACATTATCACACATCGTACAATCATCATTCAAATTTTTATTTTTCAAAAATTCTAGTAGAAAAAGCAGGAAAATATTTGAAAATAAATTTTTATTTCCTACCAACTAAACTACGCACTCATGAAAAATTTCAAGTAATTTCAAAAAACAAAGGAGCTTTAGTTAAGTTGCTTACCTTGTAGTCGAAAACCGTCAAAGCGTAGTTTGCCTCTTTATTTGATTCTTCTTGGCGATCCTTCTTCTTCTTATTTGGCCTTTTCCTCCATTCAAGTTCATTGTCTATTTTAGATTTTTGTTTAATGAACTTATTAAGATTTAGTGTTCGAAGTTCAAAGTTCTCATTGTCCTCATCACTTGAGTCATCACTCAAGTGGCATTTCATAGTCCAAAGTGTCAAATCCTTTCTGTTCTTTAGAAGGTGGTCTATGTGTTTATCAAATTCATTGTGTTTCAAGAAAGTCATTTCATAGGTCATTAAAGACCCAATGAGTTTTTTAAGAGATAAGTCATTTAAATTTTTAGCTTCTTGTATTGCCGTTACTTTTGGATCCCACTCTTTTGGAAGGGATCTTAAAATCTTATTTACTAAATCAAAACTTGAAAAAGATTTACCAAGACTTTTCAAACTATTGACGACATCCGTGAAATGGGTGTACATATCACTGATAGTTTTGCTTGGTGTCATTCGGAAGAGCTCAAAATTATGTAATAAGAGGTTTACTTATGAGTCTTTAACTCTACTAGTTCCCTCGTGCGTGATTTCAAGAGTTCGCCAAATGTTAAAAGTCGTTTCATATGTAGAAATCTAATTGAACTCATTTTTAGCTAAAGCACAAAATAAGGCATTCATAGCCTTTGCATTTAAAGAAAACAATCTTTTCTCCAAATCCGACCATTCATTCATCGGTTTAGAGGGACGTTGAAATCCATTTTCAACAATGTTCCATAAGTTTAAATCGAGAAAAATCAAGAAAACTCTCATTCGAGTTTTCCAATATGTATAGTCCGAACCGTTAAAGAACGGTGGATGAAAAATCGAAAAGCCCTCTTGAAAGCCATGAAGAGCCATTTCTTACGAGAATAAATCCGAATGAAAAATAACGTGACTCTGATACCAATTGTTAGGGATCGAGCGGCACTAAGAGGGGGGGGTGAATTAGTGCAGCGGTAAAGAATGATAGATTTTCGATGATTTAAACAAGTTCAGAAACTTCATACGATAAAAATCAATGTTTCGTTTGAAACCGTTTCAATTGTGTATAAACTTAAAATGATACGTATGAAGATGAAGAGGAAGTTGAGTAAGTAAGGAAGCAAATGAAGATGGTTTGCAGCAAAGTAAGTTGTGAGAAAGTAAATGCAAACTGATTTATAGTGGTTCGGTCATCCGACCTACATCCACTTCCGAAGCCTTCTACGATGAGGCTCCCAACTTCTACTAGCAAATCCTTTTGAAGGGGAAGGACCAAACACCCCTCTTATAACCCTTTTACAAGAAGTTCACACTCTTACAGATTTTTCAAAGAGAAAGAAGGAGGTGAACACAAGCTATTGAAAACTAGACTTTCCCAAGCCTTTTGCTCAATTTCTAACTCTTAAAAGGGTTACCCTTTTAGCTGAGAAAGGGGAGGGGGGGGGTATTTATAGATCCAAAGAGGATTCAAATTTGAGCTCTAAATTTGAATTCTGTTTGGGTTTCCCAGTGCTAGCGGTGCTACTGCTTGTCAGAGGCAGTGCTACCGCCTATCAGTCATCAGACTGATAGTGCACAAGCGGTTCCACCACCCAAGGCAAGCAGTGCTACCGCCACTGCCTTCTGGTGCTGAGCGGTGGTACCGCCCCAAGCTGGGTGGTACTACCACCTGGTGCTTGGCTGGTGGGCGGTACCATCGCCTGGTTCAGCCACTGGGTGGTGCCACCGTCTAGGTCATTTCAGCACTGGTTTCGATCGAAAACTCGATCGAAACTGGTCCAAATGAAGTCCAAATTGGCCCAAATTTGGTTTATAGGATTGACACCTAATCCTAAACTAAATTATGTGCTAACTATGAATTTTAAAGATATTTTCTAAGCTACTACAAAGTCCATAAGACAAGACTTCTTTCGGTGAGCTTTCGGCGAACTTCCGGTGGTCTTCCGATGAACCCACGGAAACCATTTTGCAGACTCCCAGCAAGCTCCCGGACTCCATGATAATCTTGGCGAGTTCCACCGAGCTTCTTTGGCAAGCTCCGATCTTTCTTGGCAAGCTCCGCGAACTTCCGATGAACCTTCTGGCGAACTTTTGAAAACCCTTCGACAAGCTCCCTACTCGTTCTCGGCCGGTTCTAGCAACACTCCTGACGAATCTTTGGACTTTTGTCAAACTCTCGAACTCCCAATGATCCATCACACTTGTCTTCCGGTACTTTTTTTTCACTTTACCTCTTCATTGTCATCGTAGTTAATCCTGCACACACACAAACAAAAACTCTACTTCGATCTAGACAGTTATTACAACACGAATTGACATTCAATTGCCCGGCACGTCATTGGTCGGTGCTTCATCTGATTCTTCGGCACATCGTCCTCTCTTACGGTCTGTTGCCCAATCAGCGGCTAACCTCCCTAACCCCGATATCCTTGGCACAATACGCTCTTCTTGGCCTAATGCCCGACGTACGAAGCATTCTGCCAATTGTCGACCAAACCTCTAGCTCGACATCCAATATCCTGACTGATCACCTCCGGCACAACGTCAATTCCTCCAGTATCAATTGTCTAATCCTAATCGATAGTAGACCTGTGTAACTCAAAACGTAGTTAAACAATAAACCATAATCAATTAGTTTCATCATCAAAATTCGAGATTCAACAGGACGTAGCAACGACGATCCTCAGATCACCGTGGGATTTCTCTCCACGTGCACCACAAGGTTGCCGGAGCTAAGGAGGAGGAGAGGAGACTGAAGAGAATAGGATGATGTCTACCAAGAGCTCTCAGCCTATAAACCAGGAGGTTCCTCCTATTTATAGAGGTGGAGGAAGCTTATCCTTAACAGATCCTGTTCACACTAGATCTCTATCCAGTTGGATCTCATTGGATCTTATCCATAGGATCCAATTTGATCTCATCCAATTAGATCTTATCCAATCATTTAATTGGATCTCATCCAATTACCTAATTGGATCTCATCCATAGGATTTAAAGTAGGGGCTTCGCAGATATCTCATATCCGTACCTCTACTCGTCACAACATCCACCTTATGTGTGTGACTCTCTAGGTCTGATACCGAGCTGGCCGTGAGTCACTCCCGTCAGAACTCCTTCTAACTCAAAACACCTTCTGATATAGTGAATTATTATCTCCACAATAATTCACTCGACTCATCGACTATGGATGTACTAGGCCACTACGTCATAGTCCCCAAATGGTATGGAGGATCTAATCCATTGGATCTGTATATCCTCAGCTACCATGTATCTATAGTCCCCCGTCCATCTAATATCCCAAAGACTGTATATTCGGTATGGTAAAGTTAGGCCCATACGAAATCTTATTTGAGTCTCGCTCTAATCGGATTCTTCCGAAAAACTCCTCTCTCAATCCGAATGACCCTAGCTAGGGATTTTGCTTGAGCGAGCACACGCGAGATATATCTCTCATGATACTAAGAGTGGATGATCGTCTATTGACACATAATTACCTTCGTAAGATTGGCTACCATTCCCGAGAACCGACTATTCCAGATCTGGAGCTCTCTAAACCTGTAAGTCCAGTATCAAAGAATGAAGTACTCAAATAAGGCATCTTTAGTGCCTTAAGTCTAAGGACCAGACACACTACTGGGACTACGGAATCGCTGTCTAACGTTAGGTATCATTAACCATATAGCATTTTGTAAACGAATCAATCAGTGAACTCATTCTCCAATGAGCACTTGTACTGTACCTTTAGTGTCCCCACACAAGCGACTATAAGACTAGTCGCCTCCATTATATAAACAAGTATACAGTGCACCAGTCTATCCAGTTATCTCAATGTCATCATCAAGTAACCTATGACCAGGATGATTTAAGATCTGTGTTTAAAGGTATATCGGTCTCATTATTGTGATCTCATCATGATCTGATTCCCATTGCATAGATCCATGGACATCACAATATTCATCCAGATAATGTGAGAAAATACCAATAATAATATGTGAAAAAATCAATGTAATATGTCACAGGTGCCATCACTCACGTGATTGGCTTGTAGGGCACCTACAACTAACAGTAATGAGCCACGAAGCTTAGTGTTTTCTCTAATTTTTTTATGATCTTACTAGTCTCTAGATCATCTTGTCATTCCCTCCTAATATCCTCAAGGAAGTCGTTGGTCGGAAGTGAAATGGCTGAAAATCCAGCTTGCTCGGGTAGCCGCGAAAGTGCATATGCAACAACTTTCTCTTTTTCCTTTTTGTAAGTTATTTCATAATTATATCCAAGAAGTTTTGTTATTCATTTTTACTACTTGGGGGAAGATATCTTCTGTTCTAAGAAATATTTTAGGCTTTTATGGTCGGTCTTGATTTGAAAGCATCACCCGATCAAGTACAGTCTTTATTTGGCCACCACATGTACAATCGTGAGCATCTCCTTATCATAAATAGTTATCTTGAAATGGGAAGGAGATAACACCTTACTAGTATAAGCGAGGAGGCAGTCATCTTGTATTATTGTAGCACCAATTCTAACTCCGGAGGCATCGACTTTAATAACAAAAGTTTTACCGAAGTCGGGTAGCACTAGTATGAGCATTATTAACATTGTGGCTTTAAGTTCGTCAAACGTGGTGGTGGCTTTGTCCGACCATTGGAAAGCATCTTTTTTCAGCAAGGAAGTATGAGGTGCACTGATCTTTTGATAGTTTTTCACGAACTTACAGTAGTAGCCTATTAAACCGAGAAAGTCGTGCAGCGATTTTATGTTCCTCAGGGTCAGCCAATTCTACATTGCTTTAATTTTAGAGGGGTCCACTATCACACCTTCCTCTGATATGATATGCCCAAGATATTCTACCTTCAAAAATTCGTAGTGGCCGTTGTGCATTCAAAAGGCAATTTTCGGTATGTCTTCTTCGCACCCTCGTATTTGATAATACCCGGATCGAAGGTTCAACTTTGAAGACTCATGCTCCCTTTAATTCATCTACTACTAGAATAAGGTACTTGTCCTTGATGGTTATGCCATTGAGAGCTCGGTAATTAATGCACGTTCCATCCTTTCGTATGAGGAGCACCATTGAAGAGTAGGGGCTGCAACTTGGCCGAATAACTCTTGTTTTGAGCATCTCCTTTATAATCCTTTCTATTTCATCTTCTAAAGATATGGATACTGATATGGTCGAGTATTTGTTGAAGGTTTGTCCGAAATAATCGGTATACGATGATCATGCCAGCGGGTAGGAGGTAGGCTGCGCAGTTCATCAAGCAAGGGAAGTAGGTTTAGTTCTTTAAATTTGGTTGGCTCTCTCTTAGATTATTGCTCAAGTTGTATTAGAAAGCCACTACATGCTTTGTGCAAAACTTTTTCTATTCATTGTGTGCAAATCGTCGTTACGTCACCCCCACGTTTCCCGCGTAGTATCGCATGTTTCCCCTTACTATAAAATTTCATAATTAGTTTAAAAAAAATTAGGAAACATCACCTAATGTCATTAGCCATTCATTGTCAAGCACGGCCTCATAATCATCAAGAGGGAGGAGGAAAAAATTTGCAATTATCTCTTAGTCCTGCAGCAACAGTTTCACCCACGGGTACCTACGATCACACTTCATAATTTATCCGTCGGCAACCTTAACATCAAACCTGTTGCAATTCTCAATAGGTAAGGCCATCCGAACAGCAACCTTACTATTCATAAAATTATTAGTGCTCTCGATGTCAATAAGAATAGTGATCGGTTGTTGCTTCAGAAGTCCTCCCACTTTCATCATTTGCGGGTTCGCATAATCGGCAAGGGTATGTATCGTAATATCAACCAACTGCTGTTCTTCATCTATGACCTCTTCCTCATGCTCCAGGACCTCCTCCTCCATGTCTTCAAGAGGTTCAATCAATAGGAGGCAGCTCCTTTTGCAGCGATGATCGCAGTTCCACGGCTCATCGCAATGCTAACAAAAACACTTTGCTGATCGGTCAGGTAGTTCTTCTCTTGTCAATAATTTTTGCAGCGAAGGATGACTGGGAGTAGAAGAAGGTTTATATGCCATGGGCCTAGGAGAGGTTCTCATCCTCCGAGCATCTTGGTTGAGCCGTTCTTCTTGTATTCGGGCGAAAGAAACCGCGGCTATCATAGTACGGGGCTACTACGGCTTAACCTCTCCTTTGTTCTCTTGCTTGAGTCCTTCGATAAATGTTTCAACCAATTGATAGTCAGTCCAATCATGAGCAAGGTAGGATAGCTTCTCAAACCTAGTTTTGGTACTATTGAATCGTAAAGGTTTGTCAAATCTTTGCGAGTTGGTCATCGATATTTTCATACTCCGTAGGTCTAAAACGATTAAGCAGTATATTTTTAAATTGATCGTTGGAGCCCCATGATTGTATTCCAACCAATTATACCATTGAATAGCATCTCCTTCAAGGTAATGATAGCAGTTTCCACTATAGCATCATCCAACGTTCGGTAGTAGCGAAAGTAACATTCGGCGCGCGAAATCCACCCTGTCGGGTCTCCTTCTTCCCATCGTGGGAAGTTCACCCTCATGCATGGCTGAAGTATGTTTGAGGGCTATCTCTCCTTCTCTGAAGGGCTCTCTAAACTCTCTCCTTGCTGAAATTTGGTTGGACTCGGTGGTTGTTCAATTCAGAATTCTGTAAACAAAGCACGCAATTTGTCCTCCAAGCCATGATTCAATCCGAGATTCTAATACTTCAAATTTGGTATCAATTGGATCTTGAGAACTCGAACATATGCCTGTAGATCAGAGATGTCCTTGTCTTTTTTCTATTGATAAGTTAATGGCATGGGGGAGTGGATGGTTTAGATCATAGATCAGTGATAGAAAGGTTCGGCTATAATAGTTTACTATTTTGGGCTACAGTTTTTGATATTGTTAGGGTTATGAAAATAGGTTATAATAACTGCATCTTAAGGCTACAGAGATGCCCTAAAGATGTCTTGGTTGGTGGCAGCAAGATGGCTAGGGTTTGGTAGGTTACGGAGAAGAAAAAGGACAAAGGTGCAGTACTAGATTTTTCATCGAAAAAATTTCAATAGTAAAGATGTAATTTTTTTTCCAACAATTCTCAATAGAGATTCAAGCAAAACTCAAAGGGAATCTATTAGCAAGGGAGAGATACTGCTATTAAAAATTTTGTAGAAGAAAATGACAGCAAGAGGTTCGACAAAATTAAGGATCATGGAAAGGTACTATAGCATATTTTTATGTCTAAAGTGTAGCAGCTTAGACGAAAAAGATCAGTAGTTTATATTAAGAATTTTTCAACAAAACCAAAGGAAAATCCACTGTTAGGAAGTGTCAAAGCTATCGTAAAAATTTCATAGAGATTTGGATAGAAAAAATATAGTAGCAAGATAAAAAATATAGTGCTATGCGGTTGGAATTCTGTAGTGCATCTTTCGTCGTAAAGATGAAAACTTTACGACGAAAAATTTATGCAGTAATATAGGAATAATTTTTTTGGATTTTTTGAATAAGGATAACTAAATTGCAGTAGCAGTAAGGTAGGAAACCAGAACCTGTTGCAATTCACGGGGAGATCAAAGGATGATCCGCGGTGGTGGAGATGACGACGAAATTCAACGATGATCTTTTAAGCAATTGTGGGAATTGCTTTGGGAGGCTGTGGAGGGCTTATGGATGACTGTGAAAGGGCAGCGAGACACCAAGAATACTGCTCTGATACCAAGTGTAGAATCCTTGATGATTCTAAGCTTAGGGTTGATCTCTTTAGGGGATCGGCCTCCTTGGAACTCTATAAGAGTTCTTTCCTCCAAGTTGCTGCTCAAAGGCTACTAAAAGGATTGATCTATTCATGAAGAAAAGAGGGTAAATACATGACTATTTATAGGGCTTCTAAACTCCAACTCTTAATAGTACTCCTACTCAAGATCCCTACTTCTAATGAACTCCTAATGCTTCTCTAAACAGCAACCTCCAAACTATTCCTAACTTAGCTGGCTTCTTCACCTCTTTAATAAAGGTCGGCTAGATAGGATTTACAAGAATGCCCTTAGAATTTACATGTTTGTCCTCTTCAATGAAATTAAATTAGGACTCTCCTAGCTAGAGTCCTAACAGATGTGCTTTGTATCTTCACATTGTTGATTAAAATCTCTATTTCTATATGATAAAAATATAACTTCGATTTCTGGACCGACAACAGCTCACTGAATTGCTTGCCACATTAAATGAATTTATCTCTCTTTCGTCGCCAACACCCATTAACTGCACTGCTTATAATTCTAAATATGATTCAACAAGAACAAAAAGAGACTTGTCATCAAGAACCATCATTGCTTGTTCAGTTTCAAGAAAAAAGTCACAGTTTGCTTATTCCCCTGTGTGCCTATTCTAATTTTATACCCTTAAACATAAAGGTGACTCTAAACTCTTACTAAACTCATTAAGGTTGTTCTAAATCCTTACTAAACTCATTCACTTGAAGAACGAGAATATTCTTGGATGACTTGGGGCACTCCTTAATCTATATCCTCTTCTTGGTTACCTCATTCTATCTAATGTATATGAAACTCGAACTTATCTCTATCTCATAGACTTAGAGCTAATAACTTCATCTCCATGATGTCTTGTCTTATTTTATTGGATATAGGAACTATGTAAAGCTATCCCATTTCTTATCTTTCATGGGCAATAACTCTCTTCCCGTTAGTGCCTAACTCTAGACAGGATGCATGGAGTGTTGTTGCCTGTCTAGCCACTCCTTTCTTTAGTATCCGAGGTGGGCTCTTGAAAGAGCTCCTTCGGCAGCACTGTACGTGACATTCATTCAGGTTGGTTCTTCTTTCTTTGTATTAGTTATCTGGAGTAGTGAGGGAAAAGGCGTCAGGATGTGCTTGTCCCACCTACTTCTGTACTTCACCCGATGAGTTAGAAAGTGAGACCTGGAATAGAGTGTACCTCGAGGCAAACTTTGCCAATCTCATGGAGGAAGCAAGTCAATCGCAGAACTTTCCTATATCCAGGGGAAAGAGAGGGGAAGCTAAGCAAGCAAGTAAACTACTTTCAATTCAGTAACAATAGTAACGTCAATCTAATAAGCAAGCCATGTGCCGATCCTCCACCAACAAACCTCTACTGTCATAGAAAGAAGGGCTACAGAATTGTAAATAAAGGATTATTATAAATCATATGTCTCTTACATTATTAGCTGGATTTGCATCTGGAAGGGCTTGGCTCCATAAGTGAGTAACTTTTATCGAACATCTTAAAAGAGAAGACTATCTTTCTTTCGAAATCGGGGTATATATAAGAATGAGTTCATAAGCCATACTCTGAGACTTCTCTCATGTTGAATATGGAATAAAATCTTTTCTCCCCTTCGAATCAATCCACGGCAACCCCCTATCCTAGGAAGGGAGTGGTTGCTCTACGTGAAGGAAGATAAATAAGGTATCATCCTAACTCTCATCGTACACTTGTCTAAGTTAGTCAGTATTAACGTCCTCTTGTGCAGGGCATTGATAGTCTATAGGGATATCAAAATTAGTCTAATTGACTCATGTGGTTGATTCAATCATTTGATAAATGTCGGGTTGACCAGGGAAGGGATAAGTTCAAGCAAGCTCATCCGAAGAAGATATAAGTGCAGACGGAGCCCCATCTAATTCATATCATAAATAAAACCCATGCTTCATATAACGAAGTGCATTTTTCATCCAAAAGGTGTGTGCGATTGATCGATTCATTTCCTTGGCCATTCGAATGATAGATCCCACCCATGTCAAATAGGTAATCTCTCCCGTATACCTGCTAGGGGAGAATTAGTACATTTCATCTTCACTGATAAGAAAATGAGTAACAATTCATATCCCACTTACCCCAGGTGCTTTCTTTCTAGGGAAGTCAACCAAGCTTACTTATAATCTCAGATAGAGGATCAAAAACCCCATCCACTTTTTGGATCTGGGTCTGCCCCCTATACATAGCGAGGTCTTAAGTATACCTTTTTGCATGGCATAGAAAAAGACACGAATTTAGAAATAAACCCCTACCTTATAGTTCCTTTAGAACATCTCCTATTTTCGGAATGGCGTAAAGGAACTCCGAATGAGAAGTACGAATGCTCTGGAGCAACGTGGGTTACTGAAGAGCTAGATAGGGGCACGTACGTCTGGACGATGGGCATAAATCTTAGACCCTAGCAATGCAGCCCTTCTCTTTTTGCATGGAAAGAATGCCTCTGCTGTGGCACATTATTCATTGGATCTTTTTCTCAAGCCCATACATAAAGGTCCCCCATGTCATGATCTGTCCGGGTCGACCCAGTCATGAGAGTCTGTCCGTTTCTCCTGCGGACAGAAGACCTGCTCCGCTCTCGAGGTGATGGGCCCAAAAAGATTAAGGTAAGCATGAACATGAATGTAACTCGCTGGTCCTCCTTTCGGTGCGAGCGGTGGGCAGTTCTCACTGAAGGAAGTTTGACCGAACATCATGTCCAAGTGTGGTCCCCCTACTCTTAGAAAGAGCTAGCCACTCCGCTTGGATACGGGCTGCCTAAATATTCAGGGTACATCACAAACAACGGCTAAATCTAATTCGCGTCTAGCGAAGCTCTAGGATAGACATTCACGAGTACAAAAAGGAACTATCACTCATTAGTACAAGCCTAACAATAAAATAGGCCGGTTGAAGGACCGAGTAGATCCTTATTTACTCCCTTAGAGGTTCTCTATAACTCCTGTAGAAAGGGCTCAAATAGTAAACCGAAGGAAAAGAAAAGCATCTGTCCTAGAAAAAGGCCAAAAATCTCGTATAGGTCCGGGTCGAAGGCGCTCTCTCTCTCTCTCTCGAAAGGGTGGCAAAGGAAAAAGACAGACTCTCTCAGCAATATAAGTTTACTGATTACAAGACAACGTATATGGTTCTAGAAAAGATCTACTGTACTCTTACATGGGCCTCATTTATTGTTATGAATTTAGCTAGTTTTGCCTAAGTTATGTGATACTCTTACGTTTTCGTCCGTAATAGTCAGTTTCTTCGAAACCTCCTACGATCCTTTAGAACCTGCAAAAAAGAAGATGGGACAGAAAAAGCACTTCATACGGGATCCACAAATAACCCTTTTAATAAACACTTTATAGTCAATACAAATTCCAACCATGGATATCACAAGCTCAGAACGGTTGTACAACAAAGGTATAAAATTGGTCTACTACAGACCGAAATCTAGTACAAGTGTTCAATTGATGCAAACTTTATGTACAAGCCTACAATGGCCGCAAACTCACTCAAATGGGATTGTTAAGCCTTTGGCTAGCCCTTTACAAGCTTTACAAAGCTAGAACAAACCGAAAAGATATGGACATACATAAGCATTACACTGAACAAGTCATTTATAATTTATCCGTGACATTTTCCCCCACTTATTCCTTCAACATCCTCTTCGAAGTCTTTGCTGACGCTGTAACTCCTTATCTTTGTTGGATCTTCAATCTTCTACTCCTAATGCGATGCACCCCTCAGCTCCCAATTATTCTCCTCTTGTTGTTGAGTCATCGAACTTTAATCCACCATGTTGCTTCAACTCGTCAATGACTCTGACTCTGGTCTGGGGTCGACAGAGTTGGGCTAATCTTTGCTGGTTCTTGCAGATTCATCTGATAAAGGAAAAGACCATCTTTGATATGCGCCAGTCTTCAAATTCTTCTTGTTTCTTGAATTGGATAGATGCTGACTCACAAACTTTGAAGTTTTTAGGTCATTCCTTAGCAAAATTTTCCCATCGAATCTTCTTCCACTTAGTTGTCTCATCCAAATAGGTTCATATTACTTCTGCTTTTGATTGGTATTCAGTTAGAAAATGAAGCGGACAATCTACTCTCAGTAGTACTGATCACCATTGGTGAGGACTTGACAATTGTTATCTTTTATTAGTCTCTTCGAAAGGTCTTTAAATCTGTACAGAGCTCCTTTGCTGGATAACTAAGAGAGCTGGAGTACTCGGTTTCGCCCATTCTCTTGAGAGTTGAGAAGGTAAATGTTACTTGACTTTGCTCGCTTCCTCGAGGTTGTACTTCATGCGTCGAACTGGCTACTAGAATTCGCTTGCTCTTAGCTCACACTTCTGAAGCACTTGAAGTATTTGTAATCCTTGCGTTGAGTTAGCTATTACGATTCACCTTCTCAATACCATTGAACTCCTAGAATGTAAGAAGTTATCACTCTAACTGCGAGCAAGTCTTCGATAGATTTGGTCGCCTTTGGGATTGTACCGCCTTCTCCATCATTTCTGTCGCCTACTCCTTTGAGTAGCAAAGGTACAGCACCGCGTATTTCCTGCTTCGTTCCTTGGTCATGCACTCTTGCATCGATCTGAAGTCCTTCACTTATGGTTATCTTAATGAGAAGTCTATTGACATCGATCTTATGAAGTTTCCTGACCTTTGCCCTTCAATCTTATCATGGTACATAAAGTTTGTCACTATATTCTCCTCTTCTACACCCTATATCATGACTAAGTGCTCTCACTCTATGAGAGCAAGGGATCAATGACTCTACGGAAGTCCTGCCTCTACAGTACCATGGTGCTACCATGCCCATGGCACTACTATCCATTATCTTGTATCTGCGTCCCTTATTCGTGATCAGTAGATCTGCCTCTATGGCGCTGCCACACTCCTCTGAGTCCACCTTCATTCTAATCGATGCTCGATTTTGGGTAGCTGAGTCCCTTTGGACTCATCATTGCTTCCTTGCCCTTTTCGACCATTTGCTTCAACATCTCTGTCTTCTCTGAGCAGTTCCTCTTGGTAGATGAAAAGACAGACTATAAATCCCATGTATGGTCTCCGCTCCATGTTTCATCTTCTATGCTAACTCCTTTCATGCGGCTTGGGTACATCACCAAGTTATTATTAGTTGTATATGCCCTACAAGCCAATCACGTGAGTGATGACACTTGTGACATGTTACGTCAATCTCTTCATATATTATTATTAGCGTTTTCTCATATTATCTGGATGAATATTATGATGTCCATGGATCCATGCAATGGGAATCGGATCATGATGAGATCATGATAATGAGACCGATATACCTTTAAACACAAATCCTAAATCATCCTAGTCATAGGTTACTCGATGAGGATATCGAGATAACTGAATAGACTAGTGCATTGTATACTCGTCTATATGATAGAGGTGACTGATATCATAGTCGCTTGTGTAGGGACACTAGAGGTACAGTGCAGGTGCTCATTGGAGAATGAGTTCACTGATTAATCTACTTACATAATGCCATATGGTTAATAATACCTAATGTCAGACAACAATTCCATAGTCCTAGTAGTATGTATGGTCCTTAGACTTGAGGCACCAAAGATGCCTTGTTTGAGTACTCCATTCTTTGACGCCGGACTTATAGGTTTGGAGAACTCCAAATCTAGTATAGTCGGTTCTTGAGAATTGTAGCCAAATTTATGAAGGCAATTACATATCAATAAAGGATCATCTACTCTCAGTATCATGAGAGATATATCCCGTATGTGCTCGCTCAGGCAAAATCCCTAGCTAGGGTCGTTCGGATTAAGAGAGAAATAGTTCTCCGGGATAATCCAATTAGAGCGAGACTCGAACAAAATTTTGTATGGGCCTAACTTTACCATGCCCAATATATGATCTCTAGAATATTAGATGGATGAGGGACTATAGATACATGGTAACTGAGGATAGACAGGTCCGATTGATTAGATCCCCCTATACCATCTGGGGACTATGGCATAGTGGCCTAGTACGTCTATAGTTGATAAGTCAAGTGAATTATTATAGAGATAATAATTTACTATATCAGAAGGTGTTTTGAGTCATAAAGAGTTCTAATGGGAGTGACTCACGGCCAGCTCGGTATCGGGCCTAAAGGGTCATACACATAAGGTGGATGTTGCGACGAGTAGAGGTGCAGATATGAGATATCTGCAAAGCCCCTAGTTTGGATCCTGTGGATAAGATCCAATTGGGTAATTGGATGAGATCCAATTAAATGATTGGATAAGATCTAATTAGATGAGATCAAATTGGATCCTATGGATAAGATCCAATGAAATCTAACTGGATAAAGATCTAGTGTGAACATGATCTGTTAAGGATAAGCTTCCTCCACCTCTATAAATAGGAGGAACCTCCTGGTTCATAGGCTGAGAGCTCTTGGTAGTTATCCTCTTATTCTCCTCAGTCTTCGCTCCTCCTCCTTAGCTCCGGCAGCCTTGTGGTGCATGTGGAGAGAGATCCCGCGATTATCTAAGGAGCGTCATTGCTACGTCCGCTGTGTGGATTACCGCTAGAGAGGAGTATGCTAGTGCTCCTTCATCCTCTTCAACGGATCTAGAATTTTTGGGGATATATGATCTCCCCAGATAACGCTTCTGATATAATATATATGGATTTTTTGAATTTATGATTTTTACGCAACAATCGTTGCACGACGGCCAAGTACGTAACTATGGGAAATCCAATCTTGTTTTTATTTTTCGTTGTGCATGAGATACTGAATCTCTCGATTTCTCAACAATTACCCCCAAGTTGCTCCACTTCTCGATTTGCATTGAGTTAATGATGTCTCTCACGCCTACCATTCCATGGGTCAGCCCTGTGTTGAATCTAATCTCCCTATCGACTCCAAGTGTGCCTTCACTTTGTATTACCTTAGGTTACTCCCCCACTTGATCTTGCTATGCGTCCACCAATGCATTACCTCTTGTAATATCATATGACGACTCCTCACCGCTCACTCGGTCTGTTGAGCTTTGTCTTGAGGTACTCCTCTTCAACATATGCGATCTGTTGCATATGATTTTCCCTTTGGAGAACCAAGACTTATCCCTCTTGGATATCTGCCCCGTTGGAGTAACTTCTCTCTTTGTATCCTTCCTTCTAGAAGTTTTGGAGATCACCATCCCCTTGGACCACTCCACCTTTGCTGAACAAATTATGCATTGTTCTGCCTCCGCAAATGCACATGCTAGATTGTGACTCTTCACCAATATAGCTCCTACTATACCCCTCTAGGTCTAGCAACATGTTGAACCTACTGCATACTTTAGCCTCTTACGAACATATCCTTCTCATGCCAAAGAGAAAGTTTTAATGCTCCATGGCATTGACCTTCGGCCATCTTGGGATGGCCACGGATAGTCCGTCGTCCACATACAAGCCCTTGCATGAGTATCAAATTCCTTAAGTTTGTAACTTCCCTCACCTCTGTGAGCTTTGCATAATTTTTTCGATCATTGAACAACCCACTCCACCTCGCATGGTCTCATCCTTTACCAAGCACCCCGCTTGCCTTGAGCACCATCAAGTTTGGTTGCCAACATCGAGTCACTGCTCGAACTCAGCCATCCTAACCTTTATACACTAAGCAATTCTTCTTAGCTTGTTTGTCCTCGTGGTACCTCTTGCGCGAAGGGTTGGCCATTCCTCTGAATGTCATTCTCGGATGTCTGCTCCTCTAAGTGACTCCTTTCTCTACAACTCCATGTCTGTTTCCCCTAAACGGTTACGCATGCTAGCTGCCCTCACGTAGCCTTGCTAGGTCCCCCACGTTTGCATGTCAAGTATTTCTATGTGTGCTTGTCCTACTCTAATACCAACTGTCACGAACTTAACTGATTTTGCCTAAGTCATGCGGCACCTTTGCTTATTCTTCTGTAATAGTCAACCTTCCCGAAACCTCCTACGATCCCTTATGACCTGCAAAAGAGAAGACGGGATAGAGAAAGTACTTCACACGGGATCCACAAGTAACCATTTCAGCAAACACTTTATAACCAATGCAAATTCTAACTATGGATATCACAAGCTCAGAACGGTTGCACAACAAAGGTATAAAATTAGTCCACTATAGATCGAAATCTAGTACTAGTGTTCACCTGACATAAACTTTATATACAAGTTTATAATGATCATCAAACTCACTTAAATAAGGTTGTTAAATCTTTGTCTAGTCAAGTTTTATAAAGTTAGAATAAATCAAAAAGATACGAATATACATAAGCATTACATCGAATAAATTATTTAAAATTTATCCATAATACTGTCACTAAATGTTTAACTATACAACTATAAAGATGGACCGCTTCAAGTCTCTCTGTGAAAAGCCAGCCTCGGTAACATCCTTAGCCCCAAGAATAGGAATAACAACAGGGAAGAGATTATTAAAAAGAGATAAGAGCTGTCTGCCAGAATACACTGCTAGAATCGAGTAGGTTGTTAAGGAAGCAAGAACTAAGCTTTGCCCCTCGGAATCTGTTACTTCCTCGCTAGAGGTGCAGTGGGGTCAGGAGCGGTGTATTCTGTCCTTGCTTTGGTTCTGACTCTATCCTTCTTTGCACACCCTGCTAAGTACCTTGGCATCTGAAGCTTGATTTATGGACTTCTCGGCGCCTATGAAAAGGCTAGGCTCCTCTTATTCGATATTTTTTCTACTAAGAAAAACTGCAGCCCAATGTGCAGTTATAGTTGAGTCTCACCACCCCAACTCTATCTTCCTTATTAGTGAACCGGAAATAGTGCATAGGTACTCTTCAATGAAGCGGGGTCGAGACGATGTGCCATACTACGATCACGTAAAGAAGACCTTCGGCTCGGTAATATGAAACCTCTCAACAGCTCTCGTTCCTTTATGAGGATAAAATAGGCCCGAGCCTTTCCCCTCCCCCCTTCCCTTATTAAATAAAATGAAAAGTCTGAACTTAGTAGTAACCATTCTATAAGCTACTTGTCGAGTCGATTTCACTTTGCTTCTTATAGTCGGTCCGTAATGCCTCTCTTCATTTGCTTGCCTCCTTTTTAGCTCAGAATGCTTGGCCTCTTGTACCAAGTCGATTTATTAGGCTTCTTGGAAGCTTCGCTTCTATGACAAGTCACTTCTCTCGTTCTAGACTCTCTCTGGCAGAGAAAGAAAGTATTGGAAATAAACTTATTCCAATATCATAAATAGACTAATTTATTCAAAAAAAAAGTTCATTGCATCAAGAAGGAGATTCAATCCATCAAGAAGAAAAGATAGATTAGAAGTCTATGGAAGGATAAGTAAAAATGATCATTGGTTCTTGAAGAGGTTCCTTGAAAGAGAATGATTCATTCTGAATATAATAAATATGATGTATCTTTGGGGACTATATAAATCCCATATGTTGGTTCATGAAAGCAATAGAGTTTGTGAAATTGTAAAGAGTTTTTTAAGAGAAAAATAGAAAGTTACTCCTGTCCTACTCTTCCTCTGTTTGAAAACTCTCTCTTCTTCCTATCTAGATTTTCAACATTTGGTATTAGAGCTTAGGTTAAGCGATGGCCTCTTCCCCAAGTACCATCCAAATTCAGATCCCTAGATTGACAAAGCAAAATTATGATATATGGTGCATCCAAATGAAGGTTCTTCTAGGCTCCCAAGATGTATGGGAGTTTGTAGAAGATGGATTTGTTGAGCCAAGTCCAGCAGAAGAAGGAGCAATGAATGCAGAAGTAAGAAAACAACTCAAAGATAGAAGGAAGAAGGAGAAAAAGGCTTTGTTCATGATCTACCAAGGACTTGACGATACAATGTTCGAGATCATCACTCCAGCAAATACTTCAAAGGAGGCTTGGGAAATGCTTCAAAAAGCATTTGGTGGTGTTGATAAGGTAAAAAAACTTCGTCTACAAGTTTTACGAGCCGACTTTGAAAAATTATAACAAGGTACTTCTGAAACTATTTCTGATTACTTCTCAAAAGTCATTTCTATTGTTCATCAAATGAGATGAAATGGTGAACAAATAAGTGATCAAAGAGTAATAGAAAAAAATATTGAGATCTTTAGATCCAAAATTTGATTTTATTGCTGTTGCGATTGAAGAATCTAAAGATTTAGAAAAAATGTCTTTAGAACAACTTATGGGTTCTCTTCAAGTTCATGAACAAATGATTCAAAAAGAGGAGAAGACAAAACTTTGGAGCAAGCACTACAAACCAAGTTTACTCTTGAAAATAAAGGTAAATCAAAATTTCAAAGAGGAAGAGGTCGTGAACAAAGAGGAAGAGAAGGCAGAAATCAGACCAATCAGGAATCTCCAAACAATGAAGGTGGTGGAGAAAATTCTAGCCAAAGAGGCCAAGGTTATAGTCGAGGATGTGGCCAAGGCCGTGGACGTGGCAGAAATTTTAAAAGGTCTGAAATACAATGCTATATTTGTAAAAGGTATGGACATTACTCTTTTGAATGTTATTACAATCCTAACAACCAAGGTGATAAGGCAAATTTTGTTGAAAAAGAAAAGAATGAAAATCAAGTTTTACTGATGACATATGATAAACTGAAAGAAGATCAATCTATGACATGGTATTTAGATACTGGAGCTTCAAATCATATGTGTGGTATTAAAAATTTATTTTCAGAAATAGATACAAGTTATTCTGGAAATATTACATTTGGTGATATGTCTTAGAGACCAGTAAGAGGCAAAGGTCAAATTCTCCTTGAACTAAATAATGGTAAAGAGTTATACATTTCAAATATTTATTATGTTCCTGATATGAAAAATAATATTTTGAGTTTGAGACAATTACTTGAAAAAGATTATAATATTGAGATGAAAGATATGACTCTTTCAATTCATGACAAAGATAGAATATTGATATCTCATGTGAAAATAGCAAAGAACAGAATGTTTCCTCTGCATTTATGTATTCTTGATCGATCAAACTGTTTTAAGACTGATATTGAGGATATTTCTACACTATGGTATCTTAGATATGCTCATTTAAATTTTAAGGCTTTGAAACTTCTAGAGAAGTATAATATGGTGACAGGAATGCCAAAAATTGATCACCCATCAAAACTATGTGAAGTATGTGTTATGGGTAAGCAAGAAAGAAAGCCTTTCAAAGTCAGAAGAACAAGAAGAGCGTGACATCGGCTTGATTTGGTACACTCAGATGTTTGTGGTCCTATTAATCCAGTATCACTTGGAAGAAGCAGACATTTTCTTACTTTCACTGATGATCATAGTGGAAAAACTTGGGTTTATATATTAAAAGAAAAGAAAGAAGTTTTCAGTAAATTCAAAGAATTTAAGGAGTTGGTTGAAAGACAAAGTGGTTGTAGGATTAAATGTTTAAGAACAGATAGAGGTGGTGAATATACATCAAATGAATTTAAAATTTTTTGTAAAAACAATGGGATTTTGCATCAATTCACTATGCCATACACACCTCAACAAAATGGTGTCTCAGAAAGAAAAAAATAGGACTATACTTGATATGGTCCGATGCATGTTAAAGGAAAGAAGAATTCCTAAAGAATTTTGGGGAGATGCTGTTGCCTCTGCAGTTTATTTGCTTAACAGGTTTCCAACAAAGTGAATTGAAAATATTACACCAGAAGAAGCATGGAGCTTACAGAAACTAAGAGTCGATTATTTGAGAATTTTTGGAAGTATTACATTTGCTAAAATACCAGAGGAAAAGAGAACAAAACTGGAGGATAAAGGTCAAAAATGTATTTTGTTAGGTTATGCTGAAAATTCTAGTGGTTATAAACTCTACAATCCTATCACAAATAAAGTTGTGATGTCAAGAGATGTTGAGTTTGATGAACAATAGATTTGAAATTGGAAAAGTGATGAATAACATAAGAAAGCCATAGCTTCAGAAGAAGAAGATTTAATACAAGCAAATACCGAAGAGGCTTTACCAGAATCATCACCTAGATCAGCTAGGTCACTTGATTCAAGAAGTCCGACAATAAGAAGGACAAGACCAGTTCAGGAGCTCTATGATGTGACTCGAAGGATTGATACTAACAATGATGAACTTTTTTATTTTGTCTTTTTACAGGATATGATCCATTAACCTTCGAAGAAGCTTGTAATGAAGAAAAATGGCGACAAGCAATGAATGAAGAGATTCGTGCAATTAACAAAAATGATACATGGGAGCTTACTACACTTCCAAAAGATCACCAAGCGATCGGTGTTAAGTGGATCTTCAAAATAAAAAGAAATGCACAAGGAGAGGTGGAGAAATATAAAGCACGATTGATTGTAAAGGGATACAAACAATAATATGGGATCGACTATGAAGAAGTATTTGTACCAGTTGCTTGATTGGAAATAGTAAGATTACTTCTCCTTAGCAGCTCAAATGAAATGGAAAATTTTACAAATGGATGTCAAATCAGTATTTCTTAATGGAGTTCTTGAAGAAGAGGTATTTATTCAACAACCCCCTAGTTTTATTATTCATGAGCAAGAAGACAAAGTATACAAGTTAAAGAGAGCTCTTTATGGGCTTAAACAAGCCCCACGAGCATGGAATTCTCAGATAGATGCTTATTTTATTTAAAATAGTTTTTCTAAATGCCCAAATGAGCATGCTCTCTATACGAAATCTAACTCTAATGGAGATATCTTATTTATATGCCTGTATGTAGATGATTTAATATTTACAGGCAATAGTAGCTCTATGATTGAAGATTTTAAGCACTCTATAAAGAAGGAATTTGAGATGACTGACATGGGCCTAATGACTTATTTTCTTGGTATCGAAGTTATACATGACAATGGAGAAATTTTTATCTCATAAGAAAATTATGCAAAGGAGATTCTAAAGAAATTTTCTATGGAAGATTGTCTCCCTATAGATACACCTATTGAATATGACACTAAGTTGACTAAGGAAGGTGAAGATAAATACATTAATCCAACTTATTACAAAAGTTTAGTTGGATGTTTAAGGTATTTGACATGCACTCGACCTGACATATTATTTGGAGTTGGTTTAATTAGTAGATATATGAAAACTCCTAAGACATCTCATTTAAATGTCGCCAAAAGAATTTTACGATATGTTAAAGGAACAATTAAGTATGGGATGTTTTATTCATCATCTAAAAGGCTGGAGCTTATTGGATATAGTGACAGTGATTGGGCCGAAAGCTACGATGATCGGAAAAGTATAACTAGATTTATATTTTATTTTGGTGAAACTACATTTACTTGGTCTTCAAAGAAGCAGTAGATTGTTGCTTTATCAAGTTATGAAGCAGAATATATAGCAGCATCCTCTTATGTTTGTCATGCAATCTGGCTAAGAAGATTACTCCAAGAACTTCATATCCCACAGGAGAAGTCAACCAAGATTTATATTGACAACAAATCAGCTATTGCCTTAGCCAAGAATCCAGTCTACCATGAAAGATCGAAGCATATTGACACAAGATTTCATTTTATAAGAGATCATATCAAAAATAAAGAAGTGGAGCTACATCATATCAAGACAAGTGAACAAGTGGCTGACATTCTTACAAAACCTCTCAAATTTGAAATATTTCAACAACTTCGAAAGAAACTTGGGATGACAGATGGAACAAGTTTAAGGGGGGATAATGTTGGAAATAAACTTATTCCAATATCATAAAGAGACTAATTTATTCAAGAAAAAGGTTCATTGCAACAAGGAGATTCAATCTATCAAGAAGAAAAGATAGATTAGAAGTCTATGGAAGGACAAGTAAAAATGATCATTGGTTCTTGAAGAGGTTCCTTAAAAGAGAATGATTCATTCTAAATACAATAAATATGATGTATCTTTGGGGACTATATAAACCCCATATGTTGGTTCATGAAAGCAATAGAGTTTGTGAAATTGTAAAGAGTTTTTTGAGAGAAAAATAGAAAGTTACTCCTGTCCTACTCTTCCTCTATTTGAAAACTCTCTCTTCTTCCTATCTAGATTTTCAACAGAAAGAAGTCGGGTAAGCTTACGCTTACTCTCTGCCTCTTTGATTGGTAGGCAGGCAGCCCCCTATGACTTTTTTTTTCTATTTATAAGGTACTTGCCGTGACGTTTTAGTTAGGTCGACTACTAGACTACTTGCTAAACAAAGGCAAGCAGTATAAGCCCTTCTTCCTTTGGCCTGGGAAAAGCAACGAACTCTAGAAGCTAGGAAAAGAGTTTTGTTTTACCTTTGGACAAGAACACTATTTCATTCTCAGCGAAAACCCGCCTGAATTCATCAACTTATCTTATTGCTCAGATAGCACTAATAGCTTGTAGTGAACTCCCTTATGAAACCAACCGAAAGCTGCCTTTGGTTAAGGTTTGGAACCCTTGGTACTATGATAGAAAGCCATTTGCTTGTTGCTAAACCCTTCACCTTTCTTTTGAATTATCGCCAATTGTTGTATTTTAGTTGGTCGTGGGAAGCTTCGCTTCGACGTCTACTTCCTCGTCTTGCTTATAGTAAAGCTTCTTAATCTGCTTGCTTCTAAAAAAAAGGTCCATCTTTTTTGCTAGGTCCAAAGGCTTCCGTCAAAGCGAAAGATCTGATCCAACAAAAATCCTTATCAAGCACAGACCTAATAGCAATTGAAGAAGAAGAAACTGCAAGGACACTAGTCTAGGGAGCATGCCAAGAAGAGGTTCTTAACATAAGAGCCCTTTATGCTGAGTGAATATCCCTTGCTTGCTTTTAGCCAAGAGTAATTGGTTCTCAAGCAGGGGATTATAGCAGCCATTTTGTCCTACTAGCAGCCTATTCTTTCAAAGGCAAAGTGACCCCTAGTGATAGCAAGAGAGAGAGAGTGCACGGTTGATAATACACATTACATAACCATATGAAAGCATAGTGAAAGGAAACTCCAACTCCATTGTTGGAAGCAAGACCCATTATGCAACTCTAAAGCTAGCTCCTTACTGTCAGGAGAGGGAAGATCAAAGAATACCTTCCCTAATATATAAATAATAAACAGCTGACTGCTTAGCGATTGAGAGGAGAAAATACCCCCCATAGAAAGACAGAAGCAAACGGATCCACTCGCTCAACTAACTAGTTGGTAGTTCTCATAGGCATTTGCAAGCAATCGATATTGAAAAAGTCACTTGTCTACAACTAACAAGAGTCCGAGTCTTATCCCCTCTTCCGTAACTCCAGTTACCTGCTCATTATCATTAGTAAACCATCGTAATAGATATAGGAAAGCATGCGAAAGAAGCAGTTGAATAAGCAAAAAAAGCCTTTTGATTTGCTTGATAGGTCTTGCTTTTATCAGTAGGGGCCTTGTGCCATGCTTCGTTCCCCTTTCTAGGCATTCTCCTCATAAGGAAGATGGCTTGAACGTCGAAAGATTACTTTTATGTGGTTGTTAAAACTCACTCGTCGATCACCTAGTCGATCCATAATTGCCCTTTCTTTATCTCAATCGATCTATCGGGACTTTCCATATTGATTGTGCATGGGTCTATAAGACATGGGATGTCAGGGCAACTCTTACTCTGACTTAAGGCTAGGCCCGGATGTGATGGAAGCATCTGGCATGTAGAATGTACAAGAGTAAGAGGATGAGGCCTTCGGGTGTTCTTTGAAACCGAACAACAGCCTCACTTCATTCATTCATGGGTGTTGCACAAATGAAAGCGAACCAATGCCTTTCCTTTTGCAGCCGTGCGGTTGGATATAAGAGTCTAATTCATTATTTTTTTTCCTTGACTTTGAAACCTTCTTGTTGCTGCATGTAAATTTTTTCTTCCAAGTCACTATGAAGAAATGTAGTTTTCACATTAAGTTGCTCAACTTTTAAATTCAAACAGACAGCCAAACCAAGAACAACTCAGATATAGGATATTTTCACCATAGGAGAAAATATTTCTTCAAAGTTAATACTTTTCTTCTGACTAAATCTTTTCACAACTAGTTGTGCCTTGTATTTTTGTTGTGAGCTATTATTTTCAGTCTTTAATTTATAAAATCATTTATTCTTGAGAGTTTTCTTCTTTTTAGGTAACTTTACCAAGTCATAGGTGTGGTTCTCAAGCAAGGATCTCATTTTTTCTTGCATAGCTTTAACCCACTCATTCTTGTGCCTATGTAGAATAGCTTCTTGGTAAGTTTCTGGCTCTCCCCTGTCAATAAATATAACATACTCATGTGAAGGATATTTTGTAAATGGTTATCGCTCTTTTGTAGATCTTCTCAATGGAATCTCAATTGATAGTGGAGGTGCTTGCTTAAATTGTTCAGTTGGTTCAACATCATCAACTATAGGAGCATTATCACTAACATTCTCACTACATTCTTATTATTCATCTCCCCCATAATCATCATGAATTACAAGTGAAGGAATTAGACTGAAACTCCAAAGGATATAAACAAAAGTTTTTGGCTTCTCAACATTATCACCATCATTATGCTAAGAAATCACAAGTCGACATTTCATGCGGTGGAAAACAAAAATAAAATCAGATTTCTCATAGTAAAATACTTGGTCGTTGTACAACGATTGGTGTGCAAAAAATCATAAATTCTAAAACTTATATATATCAAGTTAGAAGCGTTACCTAGGGAGATCGTATATCCTTGAAATTTTTAAATCCGATGGAGAGGATGAAGGAGAACTCATATACTCTTCTCTAGCGGTGATCCACACAGTAGATGTAGCGACGATGCTCCTTAGATCGCCATAGAATCTCCCTCTCCATGAGCACTACAAGGCTATCAAAGCCAAGGAGGAGGAGACGAGGCTGAGGAGTATAGAAGGTGCAACCACCAGAAGTTCTAGCCTATGAACCATGATGTTACTCCTATTTATAGAGGTGTATAAAACTTATCCCTTAATGGATCCTATCCTTATTGAATCTTTATCCAATTATCTAATTGGATCTCTATCTAATTAGATCTTATCCATAGGATCCAAACTAGGGACTCAGTGAATATCTCATATCCGCATCTCTACTCGTCGCAATATCTACCATATGTGTATGACCCTCTAGGCCCAATACCGAGCTAGCCATGAGTCGATCCTACCAGAACTCCTTCTAACGTAGAACTCCTTCTGATATAGTAAATTATTATCTTCATAATAATTCATTCGACTTATTGACTATGGACATACTAAGCCACTACGCCGTAGTTTCTAAATGGTATACGGGGATCTATCCATCGAACCTATCTATCCTTAGTTATAATGTATTTATAGCTTCTCATCCATCTAATATCCTAGAGCTGATATATTGGGCATGGTAATGTCAGGCCCATATGGAATCCTGTTCGAGTCTCACTCTAATCGGATTCTCTCGGAGAACTCATTCTCTCTCAATCCGAATGATCCTAGCTAGGGATTTTGTCTGAGCGAGTATATGTGAGATATTCCTTTCATGATACCAAGAGTGGATGATCCTCTATTAATATTCAATTGCCTTTGTAAGGTTGGCTATCATTTCCGAGAACTGGTTGTATCAAATCTAGAACTTTTAAACCTATAAGTTTGACATCAAAGAATGAAGTACTCATACAAGACATCTTTGGTGTCTTAAGTCTAAGGACCAAACATACAACTGGGACTACGGAATCACTATCTGATATTAGGTATTATTAAACATCCAATATTCTGTAAGTGGATCAATCAGTGAACTCATTCTCCTATGAGCACCTGCACTATACCTCTAGTATCCCCACATGAGCAACTATGAGACCAGTTGCCTCCATCATATTGACAAATATATAACGCACCAGTCTATTTAGTTATCTCACTATCCTTTCTTGAGTAACATATGATTGAGATGATTTTGGATCTATGTTTAAAGGTGAGTCGATCTCATTATCATGATTTTATTACAATCTAATTCTCATTGCACAGATCCAAGGACATCACAATATACATCCAGATAATATCTGATAAAATACCAGTAATAATATATAAAGAGATTATTGTAATATGTTATAGGTATCATTACTCACGTGCTTGGCTTGTAGGGCACCTATAACTAATAATCTCCCACTTGACCTACAGCCAATTACTTACGTGTTTGATCCCTATCAGAACTCTGTGATGCTCAAATACAATCTGAGTCAATGGCTTTGTTAGTGGATTTATAATATTATCTTCGAATGGAACTCTTTCTACTACTATATCTCTACAGACCACAATCTCTCTAATCAGGTGGAACCTCCTCAGAATACTTTTGACAAGACCCGAGTTCCCTAGCTTAAGCGATCGCCCCGTTATTGTCACAATATATAGGAATTGGTTCCGCGCTGCTTGATATGACTCCCAAATCTGTGATGAACTTCTTCATCCAGACACCCTCTTTCATTACTTCTATTACAGTAATATATTCTGACTCTATGGTTGAGTCTGCAGTAGTATTTATTAGGACCATAACGGCACTAAGAGTTAGTGCTTTCATAAAAACATCGATTTGAAAATTTTTGTTCGATGAAACCATATCAAAAATGATATTGAAAGTATGCTTGAGTTAGAGTAAGTGTAATAAGCAATTAAAATAAAAAATAATAGTAATGAAGAGCAGAAAGAAAGTGCATACCAAATTTATAGTGGTTCGTTCATCGCGACATGTGCAAACTAGTAATTCTTGCTTCTCTCTTGAGATGTGCAAGTTTACAAATTTTGCTTCTTAAGATGGGCAAGCTAGCACTTTTGCTTCTCTTGAGATATGCAAGATAGCAAGTTTTGCTTCACTTGAGATAGCAAGTTTTTGTGATGTGCAAATTAGTAGTTTTGCTTCTTCTTGAAATGTGCAAGTTAGCAAATTCTTTCTTCTCTTTTGAAAAGTGCAAGCTAGCAATTTTTGCTTCTTTTTGAAATATGCAAGCTAGCAAATTCTTTCTTCTCTTTTGATATACAAGCTAGCCTTTTTTCCTTTTTTCTTTTTTCCATTGAGATTTGCAAGCTAGCAATTTTTCTCCCCCTTTGTCATTGTCAAAAAGAAGGGTATGATACAATGGTACAAAATATTCCAATCATAACATGAGATATATAAGCCATAAATACAAAGGAATTATACATAATAAAACTCAAGTTTATAAATACCAAGAAGTCAATTAATATATCATGGTTTATTTGTATAAATTTCTTCTTTAGTAACTCTAAGAAGAATCATAGGAGAACAATTAATGAAAAATATTGATTCATATAACATAAATCTTAATTCATAAATATTAAGTGAAAGAATTAAGATTCGTTTAGATAACTCTCCTCTTTAGTAAACCGGAAGAATCATATGAGAATAAATAGTAAGAGATCTTGATTCATATAAAGAAAATCTCAAGTTATAAATATCGAGAAATTAAGATCATGATTTTGATAAAGCTTCTTTTTAGTAAATAGCAAATAGAATCATAGGTGAATAAATAAGAGATCTTGATTCACAAAAAAAATCTCAAGTATCAAATGAAAGATTTAAATAAAACTCATTCAAATTCAAATCATCAAAATCACTTTAAGAGATTCAAAAAATATATATAAATAGATTCATTAATCTCTTTTTGAAAAACTCGACAAGCTTTAGAGATAGAGACATTTTCAAGAAAATTGCATTCTCTTTTTTTGTTTCAATTTGATTGATTTTATACAAGCATGCCATTGTCTTTAATCAAAGATCAATAGTATAACACATTAAAAAAAATAAAACATCTTTAATCAAAGATTTGTTATAACAAAATCATCAAGTTTCAATCATTTTAATTCAAATGATCTTTCTTTATTATTGTCGTTTTGACTAGTGAGCTTGAAAAGTATGTTTTGGATCTCCGGTCATAAGCCTTAAGTCTCCATAATCAAAATATCATCTTTTATTTCTAGTTATTGATTTTAATGATGTCTACAAGAATAGTGAATTTGTTCTAAGCACCCATTTAGCTTTGGGTCGCTAATAATTAGATCTATCTATTTTGATTTTTAGCATTAAGTCATTCATGATTCCTTTAGGAATCTAAACTAATTTATGTGAGATATACTTTTTAAATGAGCATTTATAAGCACAATGACCACATCAATTATAAAAATTATACTTAACCTTAGGGGGAACATGCAATGTGCATGTTTTAACAAATAAAGTTAGCTTTTGTTAAGTATTACTCACAAAGCTAATTTCTCCCTTTCTACGTATATGACCTTTGTTAGTAAGGACTATGTTTAAAGATTTATTTTTAATTTTAAATTTTTTAAAATTTATTATAATAATAATTTTTTCTTTTTAAATGACTCTAATTCTTCACATTGAATATAAGAGTTAACATGCAATTATCATGCTCATTTTTTAATTTTTCAAATTTACTAGAAAGAGAAGCATGATCATTTTTTAATAATTTATATTTTTTTATCAATTAATTTAAATTATTCAAATAAAACATGAAAAGCACTAAATAATTCATTATAAGATAAATAAGTTTCGATTGACTCACTTACCTCATCATTGAGGGCCATTAGAGCATAGTTTTTCACCTCATCTTCATTAGTTTGCTCCTTATCTTTGGATGCACTCGATTCGTCCCAAGTTGCCTTTAGTGCTTTTTTCTTCTTTGGCAGCTTTTTCTTCAATTGAGGACATTCACTTTTGAAGTGTCCCATTTTCTTACATTCATAGCAAATTATTTTATCCTTTTTAAGTTCATTTTTATTCTTAGATTCTTGTTTTATGAACTTTTTAAATTTTATTGTAAGAAGTTCAAAATTATCATCATCACTTGAGCTTTCGCTTGAGTAGTCTTCTTTTGTTTTAAGTGATATATCCTTCCTGTTCTTTGGATGATTGTTCTTATATTCATCATGTGTCATACAAGTCATTTTATAGGTTATTAAAGACCCAATAAGTTCTTCAAGCAGAAAATTACTTAAGTTCTTTGCTTCTTGAATAGTAGTTACTTTTAGATTTCAACTTTTAGGAAGAGATTATAAAATTTTATTAATAAGTTCAAGGTTAGAAAAACTTTTACCAAGTGCTTTCAAAACATTGATGACATTCATAAAACGAGTGTACATGTTTCTAATGGTTTCGCTTGGTTTTATTTGAAATAATTCAAAACTGCACATCAAAAGATTGATATTAGATTTTTTAACTCTTATACCTTCATGTGTAATTTCAAAAGTGTACCAAATATCATATGCAGTTTCACAAGTCAAAATATGATTGAACTCATTTTTATCCAAAACACAAAATAAAACATTCATAGCTTTGGTATTTAATGAAAACGATTTTTTCTCAAAGTCATTCCATTCATTCATATGTTTAGAGGGTATTTTTAAATCAAGTTCAATAACAATCCATAAATTGAAATCTATAGAAAGTAAGAAATCTCTCATTCATGTTTTCCAGTACATATAGTCCGTTCCATTGAACATAAGAGGACGAGTGATAAAGTGACCCTCTAAATTATCAAAAAAAATTATTTCTCTTAAATGTTAAATCAAATGAGAAAAAGTTAGCTCTAATACCAATTGTTAGGACCATGATTATACTAAAAAGGGGGGTGAATTAGTGCTTTTGTAAAAACGTTGATTTAAAAATTTTTGTTTGATGAAACCATATCGAAAATGATATCAAAAGTGTGCTTGACTTAAAGTAAGTGTAATAAGCAATTAAAACAAGAAACAATAGTAATAAAGAGTAGAAAAAAAGTGCACACCAAATTTATAGTGGTTCGATCGTCGCGACCTATGTCCACTCCCGATTCCTCTTCCGTCGAGGTCACCGACATTCACTAATGATCTTCTTTCAATAAGTGAAGATCAACTGCGCTCTTTATAACTCTTTCTCCTTTTCACAAGCTCAGGAGAGAACCTTCACACCTCTCTTTTACATGAGACCTCACTCCTCCCTTAGAAAACTTCTAACTTTAAGAGAAAGAGACTCTAAACTTTAAAAGGGATTACAATACTTTTTCCTCAAGGATTCTTTCCTTCTTTCTATTCTTCCTCTTGCTATTCTAAGCAGGAATAGCTGGGGTATCTATAGACCCTAAATGGCTTCAAAAATGAAGCCAAAAAAGGTCTTATCTTGGGTTTCTTGTGTCCTGACGATACCATCCCCTATGATGGGCAGTACCATTGGTTGCAGCATTAGTTGCTAATAGTACCATCGCCTAGTCTTGGCAGTACTATCATCTACAGACTAACATTGGATAGTACCACCACTCAATTAGGCGGTACCACCACTTGACACTAGCAATAACACTGCTAGGTCTTCTAGAAAAAGTACATTCATACTTTTTCAGTTAACAAGGTCTAAATAGGTCTTTTGGGTCATTGAATGGGCCTCTCAATAAGCCCAACTCAGCCTCAGATCAAGCCTAATGGGCTTCTAGAGTTAGCATGGTTACAACAAAAAATAACTTAATTATAGCCTAAACTACTTCGATCTAAACACATATGATTACAAGCATGAATCCTATGTTGTTCGGCATGTCATTGGTTCTTCCGGTGTTTCATCCGAACCTTCGGTACATCATCCTCTCCTTTAGTATATTGCCCAATTGGCATGTTGACTTCCTACAATATCTGATCTCCTTAGCATAATGTCCGATCCTTCTAGCCTGAAGTTATGGCACGAAGTCTTTCTGCCGACATATCAAATAATCTTCTGACATGATGCTCTCTAATCCAACGTTTGATTTTCTTGCTTTAATAAAGTTGTCTATCCATGATCGAAGATAGTCCAACGTCACTCAAATACTGATTAGATCATAATTTCATCATCAAAATTTGAGATTCAATAGTATCTTACTTGGAACTCTTCTAGCTCACTGTTGCTCCATTCAAGATGAACACATACCCTGAATTTGACTTGCTATCATCGACATCGGACTAGAAACTCGAGTTTATATAGCCCTCATCTTGGAGACTATCTTCTTCATATATCAATAAAAGATCTTTAATCCTTCTCAAGTACTTAAGTGTTGAATCTCAAATTTTGATGATGAAATTAATTGATAAATTATTGATCTAATCCATATGTTCAGAAAAGTGTTACAGGATTAGCTATGATAATGAATAAGGCATAAAGCAGATATTATGCTAGAGTCAAAGATCGGACGATTTGTCAGGAGTCTGAGAGTTCGTCGGGAGCTCGCCAAGAAGTTTGTAGGGAGTGTTGCCGGAGTTTGCTGAGAAGTTCGTTGGGAACTCACCAAAAAGTTCATTAGGAGTTCATCGAGAATTTCATCGGAGTTCACCGGAGCTCACCGAGAAGTTTGCTAGGAGCTCGCTAAGAAGCTTGTTGGAGTTTACCGAGAAGATTATCGAGAGTTCAAGAAGCTTGTCGGGAGTACGCTAGAAGATCACTGAGAGTCCGTCGGAAGTCTGCCGGAAGATCGTCGAAAGCTTACCGGGATTTCACTAGAAGAACATTTGACCTATCGGACTTGATTTGCTTAGTTAAATGTCTTAATTATTATATTTAGGATGTAATTTGAGTTAAGATTGAGAGGTAATCCCACTAACTTAGTTAGGGGCTAATTGGGCTTAAATCAAGACTAGTTTGGGCTAGACTGATGGTCCAAATAGTATCTTGGATCTTGTCTGGTGGTGGCACCACTAGAACTGGGCTGTGGAACCTCCAAAATCTCAGTCTCCGAGGATGTTTGGGCAGTGGTACCACTGGCAGTTAATAACTGGCAAGTGGTGGTACCGCCTAGTGCCAGAGAGCACTAGCAGTGGTATCACCGAGCATAGCGATGGTACTGCTAGTACCTCAGAAATCTAGGATAAGACTTTTTTTTACTCCATTTTTAAGCCAATTGAGGCCTATAAATACCCCACACTTTTCTACTTATGGAGCATAGAAAAGTGAACAAAAAATTGAGATCCTTGTGAAAATGCTGTTATAACTTTGAGAGTTCACCTCCACTGATTCTAGCCTTAGAAATTTGTATAAGGAGAAGTGAGCAATTTGTAAAAAGGTTTACTCCTAAACCTGTTAAAAGGAGAAGAGATCTGTAAAAGGAGTGATTGATCTTCACCCATTGAAAGAAGATCAATAGTGGAAGCCGGTGACCTCGATGGAGGAGGAATCAGAAGTGGACATAGGTCACAATGACTAAACCACTATAAATCCGGTATGTTCTGTGCTTTGCTATTTACCTTCATTGCCTTTTTATTTAACTACAAACTGCTCTACTTGCTCTCTACTCTCTTACAAACGTTTTCAAAGTTAAACGATTTTTTATATGGATTCTATTAAACTAAAAGTTTTTGAATCGCAACCATCGTTTTTATCACTACACTAATTCACACCCTCCCTCTCTTAGTGCCGTATTGATCCTAACAATTGGTATCAAAGCAAAGTCACTCTCAATTTGGTTTAAAACCCAAGAAAGTTGACTTTTGCTAGTAATCAAGAAGGTCATTCTATCATACGTCCACCCATATTCAATGGAACGGATTTCACATATTGAAAAATTAGAATGAGGATTTTTTTGATTTCTATGGATTTCGAGTTATGAAATATCATCGAAAATGGATTTCAAAAGTCTTTTCTTCTAATAAATGATTGAAATGATTTGGAGAAGAAGACTTTCTCTTTGAACGCTAAAGTTATGAATACTTTGTTTTGTGCTTTGGATAAAAATGAATTCAATCGAGTTTTCATTTGTCAAACGACTTATGATATTTGGCATATACTTGAAATTACACACGAAGACACAAATAGGGTAAAGGAGTCAAAAATCAATCTTTTGGTTCGTAGTTATGAATTATTTTACATGAAACCAAGCAAGACCATTGGAGATATATACACCCGGTTTACAGATGTCATCAATGGTCTAAAAGCATTTAGTAAAAGTTTTTCTAATTTTAAACTTGTTAATAAGATATTAAGATCACTTCCAAAGAGTTGAGATTTGAAAGTAACAGCTATTCAAGAAGCCAAGGACTTGAACAACTTTCTGCTTTAATAACTTATCGGGTCTTTGATGACCAATGAAATGACTTGCAATGCATATGAAGAACTTAAGAATAACCTTCCAAAGAACATGAATAATTTGACACTTAGAACTCAAGAAGACCACTTGAGAGAAAACTCAAGTGACAATGATGATGATAGAACCCGAGAGGAATTCTATGGAGATTGATCTTTGAGGGGGATTAACCCTTGGAACGCTATAGGGGTTCCACCCTCCAAGTAGCCTAGTGGCTGCAATTCTAAATTAATCTTTCTTATTCCAAAGAGGTGGAGGCTACAAGCTTATATAGAGCTCCAAACCCTAGCCCTAGGGGCTGCTTCCTAAGTGAACTACCCAATTTGCCCTCAACCTTAGCGGGCCGGCCCAGTAACAAGGGGGCGGCGGCTAAGAAGCCCAAAGACCCAAATATAAACCCTAGCCTCTCTTCTTTATAGGATAGAGGCGGCTAGGTGGGGTTTATTACATTCTCACAGGGTTTTTATTAGCTGCTACATGGTTGAGTAGGACCTTACCCTGCTAGGGTCCTATCAAGCCCGCCCTCTTCAAATCAGCCTTGTCCTCAAGGCTTGGGTTCCATGAACTCAGGGAACCGGGACTTCAGCTCCTCATATGATTCCCATGTGGCATCTTCGAGTGGTAAATTAGTCCAATGTACTAGTACTTCAGTAGAGGGACGTCGACGACGCATCACGACTCTGCGGTTAAGGATGGCTTGTGGTTGGGCTTGAATATTTCCATCATCAGTGGTGTTGGGCAGTTGGATCTGGGGTGTCTCGTGTTCTCCCAACTTGGGCTTCAAGCATGACACGTGGAAGACAGGGTGAATTTTGGCATCTTCAAGTAATTTAAGTCTGTACGCCACAGCTCCAATACGCTCTATGATCTGATAGGACCCATAAAAACGTGGAGATAGCTTCATGGAGGCTCGTGTGTTGATGGATAGTTGCTTGTATGGTTGTAGGCGAAGATAAACCCAATCTCCTACTAAAAATTCTCTTTCACTTCTTTGTGTGTTAGCTTGTTGCTTCATTCTAGCTTGAGCGGTAGAGAGATTATCCTTTAGCAGCTGTAGGAGTTTGTCCCTGTCAATTAAATCTTGGTCGACCTGATCTACCTTAGCCGAGCCAATTACATATTTTGGAATCACAAGGGCCGGCCGACCATATAATGCTTCATATATGGTACATTTTGTAGATGAATGATATGTAGTATTGTACCACCATTCGGCCCAGGGGAGCCATTTCGTCCACTCCTTTGGTCGATCACTAGCGAAACACCGAATGTATATCTCTAAACATCTGTTCACCACTTCTGTTTGGCCGTCAGTTTGTGGATGATATACAGTGCTCATCTTAAGTTTGGTGCCCCAGAATCTGAAATAACTCGGTCCAAAATTTACTAGTGAAGACCCTGTCACGATCACTTACGATGGACCTTGGCATCCCATGTAGTTTGACAATATTTTCTATGAAAATCTGAGCAATACTAACAGCAGTGTAGGGATTTCGCACAGCACAAAAATGGGCATATTTCGTAAGTCGATCAACCACCACAAGGATTGTGCTTTTACCTTTGGAAGGTGGCAGCCCTTCGATGAAGTCCATGGAGATGTCAGTCCACACCGAGTCTGGTATGGGTAGTGGTTGTAGTTTCCTGGACTCGCTTAACTGTTTCACCTTTTTGCTATTGACATACATCACATTGTGCTACGTATTCAGAAATAATTTTTTTCATCCCTTTCCAATAAAAGTTTTGCTTCACTCTTTTGTAGGTTCTTAGAAATCCGGAGTGCCTTGCTAAAGGTATGGAGTGCATTTCATGTAGAATGACTTTGATACAAGGGGAGTTTGGTATAAGCATAATACGACCTTTATAGTGTAGATCCCTCGAATCACAAGTATAGTGAGCTATTGCGCTTGGATCCTCCTCCAATTTTTTGATGATGTTGCTGGTTTCTGGATCCTTCTTCCATTCCTCCCTCTCTGGTTACTGCTGGAGATGCATAAGAAAGCCACCATTTATCTTGTGTAAAACTTTCTCCATTCGTTGGGTTGAAACGGTGGTTACGTTGCTTCCACGCTTCCCACGTAGGGTGACCTGTTTACCTTTATAATAGAATTTCATAATCAATTTGGAAAAGTTCCAAGAGACATCACCTAGTGTCGTCAGCCATTCTATGCCCAGTACAGCCTCATAATCATCAATTGGTAGGAGGAAGAAGTCAGCAACAATTTCTTGGCCCTGTAGTAATAGTTTCACCTATGGGCATCTTTGGTCGCATTTTAGGATTCGGCCATCGGCAACCTTTACATCAAACTTGCTGCAACCTTCGATGTGGAGCACCATCCGAGAAGTAACCTTACTATTTATAAAGTTATTAGTGCTGCCTGTATCGATGAGAATGGTGATCGGTTGTTGTTTGAGCAGGCCTCCAACTTTCATCGTTTGCGGATTTGAGTAGCCGGCTAGTTCATGTACTATAAAGTCGACCGATTGTGGCTCTTCTTCCATATCTTCATCCTCATGTTCAAGACTCTCTTCTGGCTGTTCACTGATCTCTTCTTCCACTAGTTCAATCACAAGAAGTCTCCCCTTTTTACAGCGATGCTCGCGGCTCCACGGCTCGTCATAATGCCAACATAACCCCTTGGCAGATCAGTCTCGAAGCACTTCTCTTGTCAACCTTTTTGGTGCAGGAGCTTAGCTGATAGTAGGGGGGGCTGAGGGCTTCAATATTGCTGGTCGGGGAGCAACCCTAGTCCTTCGAGCTTCATGGTTCAATCGCCCCTCCTAAAGTCGTGCGAAAGAGATGGTTGCCATAAGCGTGTACGGTTGTTGCGCTTTAACTTCTCCCCGGATCTCCGGCTTCAAGCCCTCAATAAATGTCCCCAATAACTATTTTTTAGACCAATCATGAGTTTGATTAGATAACCTTTCAAACCTGGTTTGATACTCCTGGATGGTGGAGGTTTGTCGGATCTTTGTTAGTTGTCCGTCGATGTTCTCGTAATCGGTTGGTCCGAAACGGATCAGCAGTCCTTCTTTGAATTGTCGCCATGAGAGGACTCCATGAGTATGTTCAAACCATTGTATGACATCTCCTTCAAGATGTATAGCTGCAATTTCGACCATAGATGCATCGGCGGTTTTGTGGTACCGAAAATATCGCTCTGCGCGCGAGATCCAACCAATCGGGTCTCCTTCTTCCCATCTAGGGAAGTCCACCCTCATGCGTGGATAGTGGGGATTGGTCATAGAGCCTCCCCTCTCCTGGAGGTCTTCTCTTCGATTAGAGCTCTCCCCTTGATGTGATTTCTTTGGGCTAGGTGGTCGACCCAAACTAAGTTCGGCAAAGAGAGTCCGAATCTTCTCCTCCATTCGTGTCTCGAAGGCTTCAAATTTAGCATCAATTGCCTCCTCGGATGCCATAGCATATGTCTCCAAATCTGTAATATTAAGATCTCTTTTTTGCTGTCGAGTTAAAGGCATGTATTGGTTGAGAGAAGTGGTGGTTGAAAGGGTTGGTGGATTAGTGAATATAGGTTGTAGTTTAGGCTTGTTTTGTGGCTGTTTTGGGTGCTGTTTGGGGCTGTGATTTGATGGAGTTTTGGGTTGAGATGGTAGTGGATGAAGGTTAGGGAAGAGGGTTTTAGATCTGTGGTAGCTCGCAGTAAAGATTTGACAGAAATCAGTAGAAATTGCTGCCTATATGCGCTGTCTCATAAGAGCAGAATTGTTGTCGAAGAAATAACGGTTTCTCGACGAAATTTCCAGTGAAAACTCAGGGGTTTGAGGAGGGGGTTTGATGGTAGAATCTTAGTTTAGATAGCAACAAGGATAACAAATTGGATCAAGAAATTTCGGCAGCAAAGCAGTAAAGAAATTGGTGCAAGTTGCGATAGTAGAATTCTCGTCAAAAAATTTCAACAGTTTGTGACGAGAGATTGCAGCAACACACGAATTTGTTTTTGTGATGAATTCCACAATAGATCAATCACGGATGGGAGCCAAGATGATCTATGAGGTACATAAAAAATTTCGTTTAAAAAGGATAACGATTAGATCGGTTAAAGGCAGCAACACACGGTTGAAATTTTCTGCAGCAATCCTTCGTTCGCAAAGATGGTAACTTTTGCGATGCAAGGAATTCGCAGCAAGGGATTGATAGAAAAACTTCTTTTTGATATTTTAGATGAAAATTTGCAGCAGCAAAAGGTATTGGTGGTAGAAAAATACCAGATCTCTGATGCAATTAGAGGTGGCGACTATAGATTGATTTGATCTACGTCAAGAGATGACGGTGGAGATGACGACATCAAGAGCAATTGTGGGAATTGCTTGGCTAATGGTGGGCGACAGGGATGGCAGCAAAAGCAGCAAGATTGCTGCTCTGATACCAGATGATAGAACCCCAGAGGAATTCTATGGAGATTGATCTTTGAGGGGGATCAACTCTTGGAACGCTATAGGGGTTCCACCCTCCAAGTAGCCTAGTGGCTGCAATTCTAGATTGATCTTTCTTATTCCAAAGAGGTGGAGGCTACAAGCTTATATAGAGCTCCAAACCCTAGCCCTAGGGGCTGCTTCCTAAGTGAACTATCCAATTTGCCCCCAACCTTAGCGGGCCGGCCCAGTAACAAGGGGCCGGCGGCTAAGAAGCCCAAAGACCCAAATATAAACCCTAGCCTCTCTTCTTTATAGGATAGAGGTGGCTAGGTGGGGTTTATTACATTCTCACAGGGTTTTTATTAGCTGCTACATAGTTGAGTAGGACCTTACCCTGCTAGGGTCCTATCAGATGATGATGATGATGACTTGGCACTTTTAATAAGAAAATTTAAAAAATTCATAAAAAGAAACAAAACTAAACAAGACACTAAAAATAAAAATGAACTCAAGAAGGACCAAATAATTTGCTATGAATACAATAAGTTAGGATACTTCAAAAGCAAATATCCCCAAGTAAAGAAGAAGCAACCGAAGAAGAAAAAAGCACTTAAAGCTACTTGGGATGATTTGAGTGTATCCAAAGATGAGGAGCAAACCAACAAAGAAGTAGCAAACTACGCATTAATGGCATTTGGTGATGAGGTAAGTAATTCAATTGAAGCTAATTTATCTTTTGATGAATTGTTGAATACTTTTCGTGACTTATTTGATGAATACAAACTAGTTAGTAAAAAGTATAAATTATTAAAAAAGGAGCATGCCTCTCTAGTTAGTGAATTTGATATATTAAAGATTGAGTATGATAATGAGATGTTGCCTCCTTATACTAAATGTGAAGAACTAGAGACGCTTAAAAATGAAAAATTGCTACTACATGAAACTTTAGAAAAATTTAAATAGGTAGCAAATCCTTAGACATGATCCTTACTAATAAGGGTCATGTTTATAGAATAGATGGAATCGACTTTGTGAGTAACACTCACCAAAACCCAACCATGTTCGTTAAAGGTCCAACTCTACATGTTTCACCCCAAAACAAATATAATTTTTGTTACAAATTTAGACATTATGCTCATAAATATCCACTTAAGAGGTATAGTCTACATAAGTTATTTTGGGTTCCGAAGGGAACCGTAAATGACTTAATACAAAATGATAAGTTAGGTAGATCGATTAATGAGATATCCAAAATTAAATGGGTACCTAAAAGAAAACCCCCTTTCTTGTAGATGTGTTTATAATCATAAGCTAGGAGCAAGAGATGGTACCTTGATAGTGGATGCTCAAGGCATATGACCGGAGATCCAACTCAATTTTCTAAGTTTACTAGCCAAGACGAAGGGTATGTTACATTCGGAGATAACAACAAAGGTAAAATCATTAGCAAATGAACCATAGGTAACAAATCAAACTTCTTAATTGAAGATGTGTTATTAGTAGATGACTTAAAGCATAATCTTCTTATTGAGTCTCGGATTTTGATGATGAAACTAATTGATTGTGTTTTATTGTCTAACTAAATTTTGAATGATGTAGGTCTACTATATCGATTAGGATTAGACAGTTGACACAGGATGAATCAGCGTTGCACTGGAGGAAATCATGTTAGGATATTGGACGTCGAGTCGGAGGTCCAATCGACAATTAGTAGAAGGCTTCAGACATTAGGCATTGGGCCAAGAAGAGTGGTGTTGAGACAAGGAGATCGAGGTTGCAGAGATCAACCGTCGATTGGGCAACAGGCCGCAAGAGAGGATGGTGCGCCAAAGAACTAGACAAAGCGTTGACCAATGATGTGTCGGGCAATAGGATGTTGATTCGTTATAATTGTCTAGATCGTAGTAGGGTTAAGATTTACTTAGTGTGTAGGACTAACTATGATAACGACGAAGACATAAAGTGAAACGAAGTACCAGAGTCAAGTGCGATAGAATCATTGGGAGTTCGAGAGTTCGACGGAAGTTGGAAGATTCATTGGGAGTGCTACTGAAACTGGCTGAGAATGAGTGGGGAGCTTACCAAAAGGTTTTCAAAAGTTCGCTAGAAAGATTTGTCAAAAATTCACGGAGCTCACCGAGAAAGATCGAAGCTTACCAAAGAAGACTCGTCAGAACTAGAAAAATGACTCCTCTCCCATCCCTAGGTTGAATATATAAGCACACATACTCTTAAAGTAGAAAAATGCTATTTAAATCTCTTTAGAACTCTCTCCTCTAGCTTTTATTTGATTTTAGAAAAAAGAGAGTGAAGTGCTTGTAAGGGCTACCTCCTAAGCCTGTCAAAAGGAGAGAGCATTGTAAGGGATCTTGTCTTCACCTGTTAGAAGAAAGACAACTAGTGGAAAGTCAGTGGCCAAAGTGAAGAGGAATCACGAGTGGACGTAGGTCATATGACCGAACCACTATAAAATTGGTTTACATTTACTTTCTCACATTTTACTTTTCAGCAAACCTTCTTTACTTGCTCCAATTCCTTATCATCTTCTCTAAATGCTTTCAAGTTAAATATACTTTAATCGAAATCGACTTTCATAAAAAAGTAGTGTTTATCATACGAAGTTTTCAAAGTTTTTAAATCGTTAAATTTATCATTCTTAACCATTGTACTAATTAACCCCCCCCCCTCTTAGTGTCAAACTAGTTCCAACAATTGGTATTAGAGCCACGTTATTTCTCTTTTAGATTCACACCCATGAGAAATGGCTCTTCACAACTTTCAAGAGGGTTTTTTCCGATCGTTCATCCTCCATTGTTTAACGGTTCAAACTACACTTATTGAAAAACTCGAATGAGAGTTTTCTTGATTTTTTTGGATTTAAATTTATGTAATATTATTGAAAATGGCTTTTAACTTTTCTCTAAATCGATAAATGAATGGTCGAATTTGGAGAAAAATTCTTTTTTGTTAAATTCAAAGGCTATGAATGCCTTATTTTGCACTTTGGATAAAACCAAATTTAATTATGTTTCTACTTGTGAAATGACTTTCGATATTTGGCACACACTTGGAATTATGTACGAGAAAACTAGTAGAGTCAAAGACTCGAAAGTAAATCTCTTATTGCAAGATTTTGAGCTTTTTCAAATGGAACCAAGTGAGACTATTATCGGTGACATGCACACTCATTTCACGGATGTCGTCAATAGTCCAAGAGCTCTTGGTAAATCTTTTTCAGATTTTGAACTCACTAACAAGATCTTAAGATCCCTTCCTAAATGGTGGGATCCTAAAGTAATGGCGATACAAGAAACTAAAGATCTAAATAAATTTTCATTGGAAGAACTAATTGGCTCATTGATGACGTATGAAATGTGTTGGGATCTAGAGCGGCACTAAGAGGGGGGGGTGAATTAGTGCAGCGGATAAAGACGATAAATTTTAACAATTTTGGAAACTTCATACAACAAAAGATAATTCATTTCAATAAAAACATATTAGAGAAATCGTATCGGAAAAGCTCTAACTTAAAAACGTTTGCAAGTGATAATGAAGCAGAGCATCAAATCAAATGGAAAGGGTTTGTAGCAAAATAAATAACAAAAATAGAAATGCAAACCCAGGTTTATAGTGGTTCGGTCATACAATCTACGTCCACTCCCGATTCCTCTTCTTTTGAGGCCACCGGCTTTCCACTAGGTATCCTCTTTCCAACGAGCAAGGACCAACTCCCTTACAGCACTCTCCTTACGTATGACTCTTTATGAATGATGCATGATTGCTCACACTAAGCTAAATCATCTTATTATAACTAATAATAATGAAAGAAAGAATGTTAGAATGATTTTAATGATGCATTGTGAAATCATGCTTAATGGTTGTATCATGCTTGATAACATGAAATCTCACATTTTGAAATAATGTGTATGATGAATCCATGAATCTTAATGGTTATGATGATGCTTTCGGTTTTAAATATGATGCATAACATTTGACACAAAATTAATTATCATGATAGTCACATATTTCATGACAATGCTCGTACACCAAATAGGATTAAAAGATAGAAGCAAGCATATACGATTTCGTTCTCATCATGATGTGTGGCTTTTATATAAAAATTTGAACATGCTTATATGAGATCAACCACATAAAATAAAACACATAAAAATTGAAGATGTGATATTATGATGTTTTAGGCATTTGGTCTTAATGGTTTTATGACAAAATTTTTAGATGTCGTGTCCTATTTTTGGTCTTGATGACGAAACTTGTGTTTTGGTTTTGAACTTGACACACATCGTTTATACAGGAGGTGTGATCCTGTCTTAAGTCCATAATAATATAATTCATCAACAATTCAATCCAGGTTCCAATCTAACAATTTGAGGATACTAAGAACCATTCAAATCAATATTCACAATTCATCAACCTGTACATTTCATAAAATCATACTCCACTTCCCTTAGAGATTCATAAAATCTAAAGCCAACTCAACTAAACATCAACCACAACACAAATCTATAATCCTAGAAATATATACAATCATAAAAATAATATTTACCACAAGTTCATATCCTTATACAATTTAAACTTATCATTCCATCAATATTAGCGGTCTTGTAAACTTTTACAACACATAAGTATAAACATATCCTTAACATTTCATCAGAAGTAAAGTATACTATAAAACAAAAACCTATCAACCAACAAAGATTAGCCCAAAAATCTTCTAGCCTTTCTCTGTTTCAACCCAATTCTAGCTTTTTAGTGCGTGACAAGCTAACCTGAAAAATTTATATAGCAACGGGGTGAGCATAAAGAGCTCAGCAAGTGACTAACATATCCATGGTGATAGGAGAAGTTCAAGCAGGCTTGGTATCAAAATACAAAAGCATAGATACAAGGGTTCAATGAAAAGCATCTCATTTGATAGAAAATTGCAAAGGGTTACCTCATTTGAACTGGCATTATACATAATAATAGGAGAATGAAAATTAGAGCATTTCATTAGCAAAAGAAGCATTTAGGTGCATATCAAAGGCGTAAGAGTGTTTGGGAACATAACAATGACATACGAAGCACTTCAAAGTATAACAAGTGAACCGAATAACAAACACAAGCTTGTATGTCATTTTTGATGTAGCATGTATTCCATTTTTATCCAAAGTATAAATATAATCTCATAAGCAAAGCTTTGGATATCATATCAAAAAAAACATAGAGGGCATTGTGGGATCACATACATAACGTGATTCATCCATTTCTGGATGACCACCAAACATTAGTCTCCCACGTTTGGGAGCTCCATCCACTTACGTCTGAGTAAAGTCAATGGGGCCGGCAGAGCAATTGCAGGGCTCTCATCACATTCCCTTTACCATTTCTAGCAAAAGTCCAAATCATCTCACAAGACACCAGAGTACAAAAGGGTAGCATGAACAATAACATTGGCACATATCGGAAGCACATGCGGAACAACGAAAATATGTGTGTGCCTTTACGAAACAAGATAATGCAAACATAAACATTACATAATAGACTTCAAGTATACAAACAATTTTAGGATGAATAATACATGAATTTCAAGGGATTAATATAAAGCTCAACTGAAGAAGAATTTATCTGAATCAGTTTCCAATAGAATGAAACATGAATAGATAACATTAACAAAAGAACTTGATTTTGGCAGAATTTGAAAGGTACATTTCCTGAATTGTTTGAGTGACCAAATATACTCCAATTCGCTCATAATAGGTGTCATTTGAAAGCTGTATCAAACTATTTTCAGATGAACTTAGATTTGTAAATTTTTGAATCCCTAACAGGAAGTTACAACAAATAGAGTAAAGAAAGGTCAGAATTGATCATATCTGTTTTGCAGAATTGGTAGAATCAATTTAAATAGATGTTTTAGAGGGCAAACATACTTCAAAATTTTCAAATTAGGTGTCAAAAAAAATATATATGAATCTAGTTTCTAAAGAATTAAGTTTTGTATTATTAAAAATTTTCATCAGAGAGTTATGAGCCATTTAGTAATAGAAGGCTAGGTGCTATAGTATCTATTTCACCAAATACATAAGGTCTTTTCATTCATATATTTAGATATGTAAATTTACTCCAAATCTTTCAATTTTTATATCCAATAAAATCTCTATAAGTCTTCTTTTGTATGAAAAAGGTTTTTTCTTAATCAGAATTTGATCCAAAAAGTTATGGCTACAAGAGTTCTAAAAGGTCAAACATCTAAAAAATTCCAGATCCAACATTTGATATATAAATGGCATAGATATCTTACATGAAGCCGCAATCTTCCAATTTTCTCAGAATCAAGATGAAAACAAGGATCAAAATTTATCTCTAGGATAGGGTTAGAATACTTGCCTTACAAAAGTTTGATTCCCAACTATGGAGAGTTGATGCAAAACCTTGAGCTAAGACAAAAGTTCTTCTCCTTCTCTTCTACGTTGGCAGCAAGCTTCCCATGTTAAGTTTTCCTTAACTCCTCATCTATTTGCTTAAGTTTTGGCTAATGCAAGGATAGGTAGCAAGCATGCATGAGGAAAACATGTGTCATCCACATAATTAACACAAGTGGCTCATTCTTATGTTAGCTAATGCCACTTGTCCTCTCTTTTTCTTTTTTTCTTTTTTTTTAACTGAATACCAATCTTTCATAAATCCTATATAATTATTAATATTCACATTTTGGTCCCTAACACTAAACTTTTAATATAAAAATATTTAGTACTAAAGGATTATTAAAAGAAATCCTCATATTTACAAATAAGTCCTTATAAATTTTTCAAAAATGAGGGATGTTACAACTATCAATAAACTTTCCAAATGAAATAAAAGTGGTCATAATGATGCTTTCATCTCTAAGTGTGATGCTTGACATTCTTGTAAAAATTTGAACATGCTCACCTTAATTAAAACATATAAAAAAGGGGGAAGCAAAATGTATTATCATGATGAATCAACTCTTTTACTTAATGATTCTCTATATATATATATTTTTAATTATTTTTATGGTAAATTTTTTAGATGACATGTCATATTTTTGGTTTTGATGACAAAACGTGTGTTACGATTTTATACATGATACACATATATGCATGCTATGAATCTCATGAATTATAAAAGAAATTTTGATGATAGTTTGAATGTATGAATCAAAAATCTTTGTCCTTTATTTGATACATGAAAATTCTTCATAATTAAATAATTCTTGAATGAGTTAAAAAGATCGATATCCTAAAAATAAAAGAATTATCATTGGAATTAAAATGATGGTATCATGCTTGATGATCTTTTTGATGAAGTTTGCCTCTCGCACTTGAACATTGATATTTGCATTGATTTGGTAAAATTTTGAGCATTCCCATATGAGATCAATTGCATGAAATGAAAATGCATTTTCTATCCTATTGAAATTAATGAACTCATTTCATGAATCACGTGAATCTCTTGAATCAATTTTGGAAAATGCTGCATACTTGATAAGTTACGATTTCATGATCTTTATGACGAAATTTGCCTTTCCATCTTGAATGTTGATATTTCTTTTTAAGACAAAAGCATGCTTAAATGAATTTAATCAAAAAGGGAAAATGCTTGTTCCTTGAAATTTTTCTATCCCTAGAGTTTTTATTTTTAAATGAAAGACAAGTGATGAATTCATTTATGACCTTATATGAATCTCGAAAGTAATTTTGATGAAGAGCTTGAAGTTGACGAATTGAATTTGAATTTTTACTCATGACTCTTCTCTTGATATTTTTGGAATCATGACTTTTTGAAATATTTGTAATGCTTGAATCAAGCTCTAAAAGATTTCATTTTGCTATAAAGATATTGAAATCATAATCTTGCAAATTATAACTTGAAGTTCTTTATAAATCAAGATCGTTTACCATGCTCCTTTCGTTTTATCAAAAGAAAATTCTTTAAATGAAATGTAACTTGTCTTTTGATTTTTTGGAATTCAATACTTGAATTTTTATGAATTTGTGATCTTGATATCTTAATATTTGAATTTTTAAATGAGATCTTGATGAGAATTCCGTGCATGAATCATGTTCTTCTTGATTTTCTAGAGCTTTGATTTCATATCTTTCTTGACTTAGAAATGACATGATTACTTTGCCTTGTATGCATCATGTGATAACTAATATATATTTTGATGCAAATGTATTTGAAAGTGAATGTAAAGAAAACTTTGTATTCCCTCCTTTCTTTTTGACAATGACATAGGGGGAGAAAGATTACTAGCTTAAGGCAAATGCTTGTTAGCTTATGCATCACGAGAGAGAATTTTGCTAGAGCAAGCAAAAATTACTTGCTAACGTATCACAAAATTGTTAGCATCTTAATAAGTATCATAAGAGATAGCTTGAATGTTAAATTTGCAACTTGATTCTGATTCATAACTTGATTTTCATAAATTGATTTTGAATCATGAATGTATACTTTTGATACCCCATGAATATTTATCTTTATTAATTATCATAATTTAAAAATTCATGTAAAGGGAAAAGAATTGTACTCTTCCTTTCTTTTTGACAAAAACAAAAGGGGAGAAAATTTATTACTAGCTTGCGACTTCAATGAGGAATTTGCTAGCTCGATCATTGAAATGAACGAACTTCCTATCTTGAACATAAAAAATTACCACCTTGCAATTTTATGATTAAATGGTATAATTGAATGTTGTAAATCTAGATTATATGTTGACTTGCATATCTTTTAAATAGCTAGAGCAACTTCTCCTTTTTGTTGATGACAAAGGGAGAGAAGTGGATTGATGTGATGATATCATGCAATGTGTGATATTTTGAATGTTTTATATATTTGCATGATATTTTTGATGACCTGATATTGGATACATGTTGCTTGGATTTGGGTTAATTCAAGTATTCTATCAATAGCATATTGATAGAGGGAGTTTGGTTAAACTCCGAGGAGTTAAGGTTAACTCCATTGGTCATCAATTAGTTATCATCATAAAAAAGGGGGAGATTATTAAATCTCATATTTTGATGATGAAACTAATTGATTGTGTTTTATTTATCTAACTATGTTTTAAGTCACGCAGGTCTACTCGATCAGGATTAGATAGTTGACGCAAGAGGAATTGACGTTGCGTCGGAGAAACACATCAGGATATTGGATGTCGTGTCGGAGGTCTGGTCAATAATCGACAGAAGGCTTCGGACGTCGGGCATCGGACCAAGAAGAGTGGTGTTGTGCCATGGATATCAGGGTTGCAGAGGTCAACTGTCAATTAGGCAACAGGTCGCAAGAGAGGACGATACACCGAAGAAGTGGACGAAGCACCGATAGGCCAATGACGTGCCGGGCAATAGAATATCAATTCACGTTGTAATAACTATCTAGATTGAAGTAGAGTTTTGACTTGTGTGTAGGATTAACTATAATAATGATGAAGACATAAAGCGAAACAAAGTGCCAGAGTCAAGTACGATGGAATCATTGGGAGTTCAAGAGTTCGACGGAAGTCCAAAGATTCGTCGAAGTGCTACCAGAATTGGTCGAGAATGAGTAGGCAAGGGTTTTCGGAAGCTCGCCGGAAGGTTCGTCGAAAGTTCGCGGAGATCGATGAGAAAGATCGGAGCTTACCAAAGAAGCTTGTCGGAACTCACCAAGATCAATCGTGAAGTCCAGAAGCTTGCCGGGAGTCTATAGAATGGTATCTGAGAGTTCATCGGAAGACCACCGAAAGTTCGTCGAAAGCTCGTCAGAAGAAGTCTTAACTTTTTAGACTTTATAATAGCTTAGGAAATGTCTTTAATTTCATAGTTAGCACATAATTAGGGTTAGAATTAGGTGTTAATTCTTTAACCTTGTTAGGGACCAACTAGGCCTTGTATTGGATCGATTTGGCCCAATTTTAAGGCCCAACCAAGAGTACTGGACACTGTATGGCGGTGGCACTGCCAGACTGGGGCAGTGGCACTGCCTAGGTCCAGCTTCCCAAGAAGTCTAGGGCAGTCACACCGCCCTGGGACAGAGTGCTCGGGCGATGGCATCGCTGGTTGGGAGGTGGTATCGCCCAGTACACTAATCGTGTTAGTGTGTCAGGCAATGGTACCACCTAGTACACTGACAAGGGCAAAAAGCCTGGGTGATGGTACCGCCTAACACTAGCGGTGGTACCACCTATTGGAAAATCCTTCAGGGGAGCGACATCACATACGCAACGGAAGAACAGAAAACAAAACCCCAGATTTCTCATAGAAAGTTTTTGTCATCGTGCGAAGATTGGTGTGTCAAAACAAATCCGTGAAAAACTACATGTGTAAAAGAAAATACCTAGGGAGATCATATATCCCTGAATCCTTACAGATCTGTAGGAGAGGATGAAGGAGGTCAAGCGTCCTCCTCTCTAACGGTATCCACACAATAGGGACTGCGACGATGCACTTCTCTAGGGCAAGGAGAATAGAAGGTGGCTACCAAAAGAAACCCTCAGCCTATAGAGCTTTGGTTCCCTCCTATTTATAGAGGCCCCCTGTAAACCCTAATTGATCTTACCATATTGGGTATTGGATCTCCATACAATTACCCAAGCCTCTTAGATTAGTGGGTCTCTACCCAATAATCTCTTATTAGCAATTATTGGATCTCATCTTAGGATCCAATAATTCAGGGGTTTAATGGATATCCAATAAGATAGGGGGTTCAACGGATATCTCATATCTGAACCTCTACTCGTCGCAACACCTACCATATGTATGTAACCCTCTAGGCCTAATATCGAGCTGGCCATGAGTCATACTTGTCAGAACTCTTTCTGACTTAGTGAATTATTATCTCTATAATAATTCACCCAACTCAATGATTGCGGATGTACCAGGCCACTACGCCGTAGCCCCCAAACGATACAAGGGAATCCAATCCTTTGGACCTATCTGTCCTCAGTTACCATGTATCTATAGTCCCTCATCCATCTAATATCCCAGAGATCCTATACCAGGCATGGTACTGTAAGGCCCATGTGGTCTCTCCTCAAGTCTTGCTCTTGTTAGATTCTCCTGAAGAGCTCTTTCTCTCTTAATCCGAATAACCTTGGCCAAGGATTTGTTCGAGCAAGAATACATGGGATATTCCTCTCATGATACCAAGAGCGGATGGTCCTCTATTAACATTCAATAGCCCTCGTAAAGTTGGCTACCACTCCCAATAACTGGTTGTACTAGATCTGAAACTTTCCAAACCTATAAGTCTGGTATCAAAGAGTGGAGTACTCATATAGGACATCCTTGGTGTCTCAAGTCTAAAGACCAAATACACTACTGGGACTACGGAATCGCTGTCTGATGTGAGGTATCAATAACCATCCAGCATTTCGTAGGCGGATCAATCAGTGAACTCATTCCCCAATGAGCACCTGTATTGTACCCTTAGTGTCCCCACACGAGTAGCTATGAGACTAGCCACCTCCATCATATAGACGGGTATACAGTATACCAGTCTATCCGGGTATCTTGATGTCCTGCTCGAGTAACATATGATCAGGATAATTTAGGGTATGTGTTTAAAGGTGAATCGATCTCATTATCGTGATCTCATCACGATCCGATTTTCATTGCACAGATCGAAGGACATCATAATATACATCCAAATAATGTGAGATAATACCAATAATCATAAGCAAATAGATTGATGCAGCGTGTTATAGGTGCAATCACTCATGTGATTGGCTTGTAGGGCACCTATAACTAGTAATCTCCCACTTAACCTAAAGCCAATCACCAACATGTCTGATCCCCATCAAACCTCTGTGATGCTCAAAGATAATGGCTTTGTCAGTGGATCTGCAATGTTATCTTCAGATGAAACTCTTTCCATTACTATATCTTTTCGGGCCACGATCTCTCTAATAAGCTAGAACCTCCTCAGAACACTTCTGATGAGACCCGGGTTCCCTTATTTGAGTAATCTCTCTATATTTATAACAATATAAGGGAATCGGCTCCTCGCTACTCGGGATGACTCCTAGGTCTATGATAAACTTATTCATCCAAACTCCCTCCTTTGCTGCCTCTACCGCAGTAATGTATTTCACCTCTATGGTTGAGTTAGCAGTAGTGTCTTGCTTGGAACTCTTCCAGCATACTGCTCCTCCATTTAGGATGAACACATACCCTGAATTAGACTTGCTATCATTGATATCAGACTGGAAGCTTGAGTCCGTGTAGCCCTCAACCCTGAGGCTAATATCTCCATATACCAGTAAAAGATCCTTAGTCCTTCTTAAGTACTTAAGGATACATTTTACTGCTTTCCAGTGCTCCAAGCTTGGATTTGCTTGATATCTGCTTGTGACACTCAGATCATACACTATAGCAGGCCTAGTACCTAGCATAGCATACATAATAGATCCTATCACTGAGGCATATGATATCATATCTATGTGTGCCATTTCTTCAGGGGTCTTTGGGGACATACTCCTAGAAAGTGATATTCCATGTCTCATTGATATGAGACCTCTCTTGGAATTTTCCATGCCAAACCTTTTGACAATGGTGTCTATGTACTTGGACTGGGACAAATCAAGCATCCTCTTGGATCTATCTCTATAGATCTATATCCCCAATATGCAGGATGCTTCCCCGAAGTCCTTCATGGAGAAGTGCCTAGATAACCAAGTCTTTACTATGGAGAGCATTCCTACATTAGTCTCAATGATCAGGATGTCATCCACATATAATACCAAAAAGGTAATAGTGCTCCCACTTACTTTTCTGTACATACAAGGCTTATCTTCGTTCTTAACGAAGTCATAAGATCTGATCGCCTCATCAAATCTTATATTCCAACTTTGGGAAGCTTGCTTTAGTCCATAAATGGATCTAAGCAACCTGCACACCTTATCTGGGTTATCCCTGGACACAAATTTCTTACGTTGTATCATATACACCTCCTCCTTGAGGTTGCCATTGAGGATTACGGTTTTGACGTCCATCTACCAGATCTCATAATATAGTGTGTTGCAATAGCCAATAGAATTCGAATGGATTTTAGTATGGCTACAAGTGAGAAAGTTTCGTCATAGTCAACATCTTGCCTCTAACGATACCCCTTAGCCACTAGCCTTGCTTTATAGGTCTCTACCTTTCAATCTACTCCAATCTTCTTTTTGAAGATCCACTTGCAGCCAATGGATACAATACCCTTGGGTGCAACAACAAAGTTCCAAACCTTGATGGAGTATATGGAATCCATTTCTAAATTCATAGCTTCTTGCCATTTCCTGGAGTCTATGCTCATAATAGTCTCCTCGTAGGTCTGAGGATCAATATCCTCAACATCCTCTCCTCTGATATGTCCCACATATCTCTCAGGAGGATGGAATACTCTATCAGACCTATGTAAAGTTAGAACTTTTATGTTAGGTATCTGAACAGATTTTGGCTGTGGAATGGTGCTTGAGCTAGGTTCTCCAACCTCGCTCAACTCTATCGTGCTCCCACTGTCTCCACCAAGAATGTGTTCCTTCTCAAGGAACACTGCTCTCTTGGCTACAAAGACCTTTTGGTCTTCAGGGTGATAGAAATAATATCCTCAAGTTTCCTTAGAGTATCCCACGAACTTACATCGTTCCATCCTGGATTCTAACTTGTCGGGGTTATGCCTCTTGATGTGGGCAGGGCAGCCCCAAATCTTAACAATCTTAAGATTGGGCTTCTTCCCATTCCATATCTCATATAGAGTAGACATTACTGACTTAGTTGAAATTATGTTCAGAAGGTAAGTTACGGTCTCTAGGGCATATCCCTAAAATGAGATGGGTAGGTCGATGAAACATATCATGGAACGCACCATGTCTAATAGTATGCGATTCCTCCTTTCTGATACACCATTAAGCTGTGGTGTATAAGGAGGTATCCATTGAGATAAAATCCCATAGGCTTTGAGGAACTGGGTGAACTCTGTACTCAAGTACTTGTTAGGATCAGATAGGCACTAAGAGGGGGGGGGAGGGGGTAAATTAGTGCAGCGGATTAAAACTGTAAGTTTGAAACCAATTTCGGTAAAATAGTTAGTTCATGTGAAAACTTCGATCCGACGAAAAATGACTTGATTGAAGTAACTTGAGCAAGGGTAATGAAAAACTAAATAGTTTGCAGCCAAGTAAAAGGATGAAACAGAAATTTAAACACTCACACATTCAAGAATGTGAAGATGTATAGTGGTTCGATCAAAGTGACATACATCCACTTCCGAAGCCTTCTCCGATGAGGCTCCCAACTTCCACTAGCAAATCCTTTTGAGGGGGAAGGACCAAACACCCCTCTTATAACCCTTTTACAAGAAGTTCACACTCTTACAAATTTTTCAAACAGAAAGAAGAAGGTGAACACAAGCTATTGAAAATAAGACTTTTGCAAGACTTTAGCTCAATTTCTAACTCTAAAAAAGGTGCCCTTTCAGCTAAGAAAGGAGGGGGGGAGGGTATTTATAGATCCAAAGTGGATTCAAATTTGGGCTCCAAATTTGAAATCAATTTGGATTTCTCGGTGCTGGCGGTGCTATCGCCTATCAAGGGCGGTGCTACCACTTGTCAGTCGTCAGACTGACAGTGCACAGGCGATACTATCGCCCCAAGCAGGCGGTACTACCACCGCTACACACTAGTACTAGGCGGTACTACCACCCAGCATTCGGCTACCAGGTGGTTCTACCGCTTGGCACAGGCGGTTCTATCGCTTGGCCCATTCAGTAATGCTGAATGGGCCTTGTTCAAGGCCCAAAAAGGCCCAGTAAGAGCTCAGTTGGCCCCTACCAGATTTGAGCAGGATTAATTTAAAATCCTTGCCCTAAGTATGTGCCAACTACGAAATTGAAACATAATTAACAGTGATTTAAACCGACATTCTTCAAGTCTTATTCCAGCAAGCTTTACGATGAGACTTCGGTGGTCTTCCGATACTTCCCTCGGATTTCTTCTGGCGGATTCCTAGCATGCTCTTGGCTTGTATGGCATGCTCAACGAGTCTTCGGCAAGCTTCCAAACCTTCTCGACAAACTCTGTAAATCCTTCAATGATCTTTGTAGTGAACTTTCGAAAACTTTAGTAAGTCCCTGATTCGATCTCGGTTGGTTCCAGTAACACTTCCGACGATCCTTCGGACTTCCGATGAACTCTTGAACACCTGATGGACTTGACCTCGGAAAATCGTTTTATGTTTTTAACCCATCGTAGTTAATCCTGCACACTTATCTTTAACAATATAGATTAGAACAAATATTTCACCAATTGATTTCATCACCAAAATCCGAGATTCAACAGTACTCACCTCCTCGATTTGATTAAAGGGTTTTAATACTCTTTCCTATCTGGTTCTCCACTTCATTTTTATATTCCCTGAATTTGTCAAAAGCCTCAGACTTGTACTTCATCAAGTACATACATCCATATCTTGAGAAGTCATCAGTGAAAATAATGAAGTAGGAGTAACCACCTATGGCATGAGTCAACATGAGACCACATACATCACTATATATGAGTTCCAGTAACTCAGTGCCTCTCTCTTCAGTTCTAATAAATAGAGAGTTGGTCATCTTTCCCCGAAGGCAAGGTTCACATGTCGCATATGACTCATAGTCGAATGGATCTAGATATCCATTCTTCAGCAACTTTTGAATCCTTCCCTCGTGGATGTGACCTAGCCTACAATGCTAAAGATATGCATTGTTCACCTCTTCTCATTTCCTCTTAGACTCACTTACACTCATGATATGTGGAGCTGTATCTATCATAAATAAACCATTATGCAATGTTCCTCTCATGATGATTTGATCATCTAATATTATTGAACAACCATTATTCTCAAAAACTAATTTATATCCACTAACTGTCAAACATGAAATAAAAATAATATTTTTGATAATAGAAGGAACATAATAGCATGCATCTAATGCAATAATAGCTCCACCAGGCAGATGTAAGGTGACCTTGCCAACAGCCAATGTAGCAACCTTTGCTCCATTGCCCATCTTAATGTTCATCTCACCTCTATTCAATCTCCTAAGTCCTGCCAGAACCTGCAATGAATTACAGATATGATAAACACTCCCGGTATCCAATACCCATGTGTTATCATAAGATTCTGACAAATGGAGACTGATCATGAGTATACCTGAAGCTTCTCCAAGCTTTTATTTCGCCCTCTCTTTAAGGTACTCTTTGTAGTTCCACTTCCAGTGCCCATCTTTGCTGTAGTGGAAGCACTAGCCTTTGTTCTTTATTGGGTCTTATTAGGGATCGAGTGACACTAAGAGGGGGGGGGGTGAATTAGTGAAACGGTAAAGAACGATAGATTTTTCAGCGATTAACATAAGTTCGAAAACTTCGTACGAATGAATGCAGCGTTTCGTTTGAACTCGGAAAGATTGCGTTTTAACTTTAAAGCATACGTAAGAAGATGAAGATGAAGTTGAGTAAATAAGGCAACATATGAAAATGGTTTGCAGTAAAGTAAGTTGCGAGAAAGTAAATGCAAACCGATTTATAGTGGTTCGATCATCCGACCTACATCCACTTCTGAAGCCTTCTCCGATGAGGCTCCCAACTTCCACTAGCAAATCCTTTTGTAGGGGAAGGACTAAATACCCCTCTTACAACCCTTTTACAAGAGGTTCACACTCTTACAAGTTTTCACAAAGAGAAAGAAATGAGGTGAACACTTAAACAAATGAAGAACAAGAATTTCTCAAGACTTATTTTCAAAATCTAACTCTCCAAGGGTTCTCTTTCAGTTGAGAAAGGGGGGGGTATTTATAGATCCAAAATGGATTCAAATTTGGGCTCCAAATTTGAAATCAAATTGGAGTTCCCGGTGCTAGGGCGGTGCTACCGCTTGTCAGAGGCGGTGCTACCGCCTGTCAGTCTAGCAGACTGACATAGTAGGGGTGGTACTACCGCCCCAGCCAGGGGGTGCTACCACCCCAACCAGGCGATGCTACCGCCTGGCCTGCTGGCTACCGCCGCCACCGCCCAGCACGCGGCTGTTGCTGGGCGGTGCCACCGCCCAGCACACACCAACTTCCTGGTTTGGGCCAAAAACTCGATCCAAACCGGTCCCAAACAAGGCCCAATGGGCCCATATTTGGGTTAAAGGATTAACACCTAATCCTAACCTAAATTAATATGCTAACTATGAAATTAAAGATATTCCTAAGCTATTACAAAGTCCGCAAGTCAAGTCTTCTTCCGGTGAGCTTCCGGTGAACTTCCGACAGTTTTCCGACGATCCCTCGGAAACCATCCTGCGGACTCCTGGCAAGCTCTCAGACTCCACAATGATTTTGGCGAGTTCCCCCGAGCTGCTTTGGCAAGCTCCGATCTTTCTTGGCAAGCTCCGCGAACTTCCGACGAACATTCTGACGAACTTCCGAAAACCCTTCGGCAAGCTCCCTACTCGTTCTCGGCCGGTTCCGGTAGCACTCCCAACGAATCTTAGGACTTCTATCGAACACTCGAACTCCCAATGATCCATCGCACTTGACTTCAGCCCTTTGTTTTGCTTTACGTCTTCATCCTTATCGTAGTTACTCCTGCACAAACAAACACCAAACACTCTACTTCAATCTAGACAGTTACTACAACACGAATTGACATTCAGTTGCCCGACACATCATTGGTCGACGCTTCGTCCGATCCTTCAGCACATCATCCTCTCATGCGATCCATTGCCCAATCGGCGATTGACCTCCGCAACCCCGATATCCTTGGCGCAACATGCTCTTCTTGGCCCGATGCCCGACGTATGAAGCCTTCAACCGATTGTCGACCGAACCTCTGGCTCGACATCCAATATCCTGACGTGATCACCTCCGATGCAACGTCAATTCCTCCAGCGTCAACTGTCTAATCCTGATCGATAGTAGACCTGCGTAACTCAACATGCAGTTAAACAACAAAACACACTCAATTAGTTTCATCATCAAAATCTGAGATTTAACAATCTCCCCCTTTTTGATGATGACAACTAATTGATGACTGATGGAGTTAACCATAACTCCCCGGAGTTTAACACAAACTCCCCCTATCAATATGCCATTGATAGAACCCTTGGATTATCCCAAATCCAAGTAACATGTATCATTCATGTAGTGAGAAATAAAAATCCATCATGCAAATATATAAAATATTCAAGCATCATTACATTGCATGAAGTCATCAATCTACTTCTCCCCCTATGTCATCAACAAAAAGGAGAAGTAGCATCATAGCTAGTTTAAAAGATATGCAAATTTCTTACAACACACTAGCTATTTATCACATCATACAATATTTTTGCAATACAACATCAAATAATACCATTCAATCAGAGCAAGTTTCAAGGATGGGCAATGATGGTAATTTTCACTTGCTTCTTGAGATGTGCAAGTTTGCACCTTGTTTCTCACGATAGTAATATTTGCATCCTTTGATATAACAATTCTTAGCTTCTCATGAAATTGCAAAATAGAAATCAAGATGGCAAATTTTTACAATGTTCGAGCTAAAAACTTTCTCCCCCTTTGTTAGCATCAAAAAGAAAGGGAGGATCAAATACTTCAAATAATCTTGCATGAGATTCAACAATAATTTGCAACAAAAATGTAAGCAATTATGAAGAAGTAAAATTGAGCAAGATTTTTGCCTCTCTTGAGATAGCAACTTTTTGCTTTTCAATGTTCAAGCTAGCAAAATTTTCTCTTTTGATGCACAAGCTAGCAATTTTCTTCCTCTTGAATGAGCTAGCAAATTAATCATGCAAGCTAGCAATAAATCTTCTCCTCCTTTGATTTTGTCAAAATGAAGGGAAGAATACAATTCTTTTCCCTTTACATGAATACTTCCATCATGACAAAATAACAAATTTCCATCATGAATTTTTAACATATCAAGTCATGAATTCAAGGGAGTCATAAACAAATCATGGTATGAGGAAAATTTATGACAAGCAAGCAAGCAATAATGATAAGCTAGCATACTTTGCAATACACAAACTATCTCCCTTTCAATTTTTCTCTTTTGCACCTAAGTTCCCCTTTTGCAAGTCATCAACTTTTTGTTTGCAATGAGCTAGTAATTTTTGTAAAATTTATAACATTTTAAACATGCAAGCTCATGAGTTAAAAAATAATGCAACTTTACAATTTCTTTCTTCTCATTTTGAGAAGTGCAAGTTTTGCCTTTTGCAAGTTCTAGCTAGCTATGTTTGTCATTTTCACTTGTGATATATAAGCTAGCAAGCTAACTCCCCCTTTGTCACTATCGAAAAGAAGGGATGAATAATATTTCAATGAAATAATTTTGCATCAATCAATATATCAATCATCACATGATGCATACAAGACAATAATGTAAAGAAGTCATGTCATGAAGGATATCAATATATAAATTCAACAAGGATTAAAACCAAAAGATATCATTCATAATTCATAACTTTCCTTTTAGCAAGATCAAAATTCATATTTATCAATTTTTAATTCAAGATAAATATCATATAACCAAGAATCATGATATATAAAAGCATATCAATATCAAGGATTAAATCATGATTACAAGTGCTAACATATTTTCTTTTCATTCATTTTCAAGCCATGATAAAAGAATAAATTAATGATTCAATCATTAAGCACATTTCTTTTATATCAATTTCGAATCATATAAGGCTTACATGGCAAATATCAATTCATGATAAAGGGTATACAACCAAGAATCATAATGTATAAAAGCATATCAATATCAAGGATCAAATCATGATTCAATGATTCTTTATCATAATGCAAATTTCATTTATCAAATATTCAATTTACCACACAAGACAAAGAAATCATGTCACTTTTAGGGTCATGAAATATATGACATCAAGGCTCATGATTCATTTAAAAAGATATAGCACAAAGAGTAACTTGATTCATGCATAAGAATTCCAAGTATCAAGTATTAAGATATCAAGACTTGGATTGTGATAAAGCTCACTCAAGTTCGAATCATCAAAATCATTAACATAGTTTATGAGATTCACAAAAAAACATAAACTTGAATTGTTCTCCTCTTTGGTAAATGATAAAAAGAAGCAATCATTTTCGAGATTCAAAATGCTAGCAATTTGCATTAATCATGACAAGTGATACATCAAAAGTCTACATCATTATTTCAATCAACAAGTCAAGAAGCATACAAAGTAGTATTGAAACATGAGAGAAAAGTTTAAATTATCAAATCATAATCAATTCATCGAAATCACTTCTATAATTTATGAGATTCTTAAGATATCATGAAATCATTAATCTCGATAAGATAGTAAATATAATTTCTTTATGTTTCATCATATAAGTATGTCTTTTGCCTTTATATGCCAAATCAAAATATTCAAAACCGGAAGACAAACTTCATTATAAACATTGTCAAAACAACACATTGTTTTAAGACATGAGATTTAATTTATCATGATAATGTGTTTCATTTTGTTTCAAACAAGTGTGCTCATGTTTCAAAAGATGAGTATCAAATTTAAGACCAAAACATGAGTTTGTCATCAAGATATGATATCACAAAGTCATTAAGCATGATAACAAACTTTTAGTATTTTCATTTCAATGATGATTTCATAATGTATGTTCAAACATTTATATGGAACCCATCATTGTAGAAATTCAAAACATAAGTTTGTCATTAAATCCATCAAGATCATATGCATCAAACATCATGATAGTACATTTTCTCATCTTTATGAGTTTCAATTTAAGCGATTTGATCTTTCATAAGAATGTTCAAATTTTTCATATGAAAATGTCATGCATCATATTCAAAAATGAAAATATCATCAAAATCATTTTAATTCTTTCTTACATTAGTTATAACAAGATGATCGATGCTCAAATTTTTTGGTAAAATCATGCATCATTTTATAAATCTGAAAAATAATTTTTGTCATGAAAATCATTAAGTCCAAATGTAATACAAGGCAACATTAAAATCACATTTCTTTCATTTGGAAAATTTATGGGTTAGGTCTTTATAATTGATTTCATGAAGACATGTATCATCTAAAAATTTCATCATAAAAAGGGTCAAGACCTGTTAATCCAAGATAGAAGTTTTTTAAATCAACATCACTTCAACAACTCATGCATGATATAAAATCATCAAGCATCATGTTTAGAGACAGTGTAAACTATCAAGATACTCATGCATGGGTTGATTCTATTAGGTGTCTAAACATTATCACAAATCATACAATCATCATTCATATTTTTACTTTTCAAAAATACTTTAAAGAAAAGCATAGTATAATTTTTAAAATATTTTTTTTTAATTTCTAAAAACATAAGAAAAGCATGAAAAAAAAATTCCTACTAACTAAGTTAAGCATTCATGGAAAGCATCATGTAATTTCAAAATAAGGTAGAAGCAACTTGGGTGAGTTTCTTACCTCATTGTTGAAAACTGTCAAAGCCCATTTTGCCTCTTCTCTACTTGATTCTTCTTTGTAAGCCTTCTTTTTTTTCTTTGGCCTCTTTCTTCGTTCAAGTTCATTTGTGCTTTTTAATTTTTGTTTAATGAACTTGTTAACATTCATTGTTATGTGTTCAATGTCCTCATTGTCCTCATCACTTGAGTCATCACTCAAGTGGCATTCATTTGTCCGATGTTCCAAATCCTTCTTGTTCTTTAGAAGGTGGTTCATATGTTCATCATGTTCCAAATGTTCGAAGAAACTCATTTCATATGTCATTAGTGAACCGATTAGTTCTTCCAATGAAAAATCATTTAAATTTTTAGTCTCTTATACTGCGGTTACTTTTGGATCCCAACTTTTTGGGAGGGATCTTAAAATCTTGTTAGTGAGTTCAAAATTCAAAAAACATTTACCAAGACTTTTCAAGCTATTGACGACATCCGTGAAGCGGGTGTACATATCGCCGATAGTTTCGCTTGGTGTCATTCGGAATAGCTCAAAATCATGCAATAAGAGGTTTACTTTCGAGTCTTTAACTCTACTAGTTCCCTCGTGCGTGATTTCAAGTGTTCGCCAAATATCGAAAGCCGTTTCGCATATTGAAATCCGATTGAACTCATTCTTGTCTAAAGCGCAAAATAAGGCATTCATAGCCTTTGCGTTTAAAGAAAAAGACCTTTTCTCCAAAACCGACCATTTGTTCATCGGTTTAGAGGAAGGTTGAAAGCCATTTTCGATGATGTTCCACAAATCCAAATTCATTGAAAGCATGAAAACTCTCATTCGAGTTTTCCAATATGTGTAGTCCGAACCGTTAAAGAACGGTGGACGAAAAACTGAAAAGCCCTCTTGAAAATCATTTAGATCCATTTCTCACGGGTGTAAATCTGAAAGAGAAAGAACGTGGCTCTGATACTAATTGTTAGGGATCGAGTGGCACTAAGAGTGGGGGGGTGAATTAGTACAGCGGTAAAGAACGATAGATTTTTCAGTGATTAACACAAGTTCGGAAACTTCGTACGAATGAATGCAGCGTTCTGTTTGAACCTAGAAAGATTGAATTTTAACTTTAAAGCATACGTAAGAAGATGAAGATGAAGTTGAGTAAATAAGACAGCATATGAAAATGGTTTGTAGCAAAGTAAGTAGCGAGAAAGTAAATACAACCTACATCCACTTCCGAAGCCTTCTCCGATGAGGCTCCCAACTTCCACTAGCAAATGCTTTTGTAGGAGAAGGACCAAATACCCCTCTTACAACCCTTTTACAAGAGGTTCACAATCTTACAAGTTTTCACAAAGAGAAGGAAATGAGGTGAACACTTAAGCAAATGAAGAACAAGACTTTCCCAAGACTTATTTTGAAAATCTAACTCTCTAAGGGTTCTCTTTCAGCTGAGAAAGGGGAGGTATTTATAGATCCAAAATGGATTCAAATTTGGGCTCCAAATTTGAAATCAAATTGAGTTCAGTCTTTGAGGCGGTGCTACCGCCATCGGGCCTAGCAGATCGACACGCCAGGGGCGGTACTACCGCTTGACTAGGCGGTGCTACCGCCCCAGCTAAGCAGTGCTACCGCCTGGCCTGGCTGGCTTTGGGCGGTGCTACCGCCCAGCACACAAGTTGCTGGGTGGTGCCACCGCCCAGCACACATGCTGCTGGGCTGTGCTACCGCCTAGCACACACCAACTTCCTGGTTTGGGTCGAAAACTCAGCCCAAACCGGTCCCAAACAAGGCCCAATGGGCCCATACTTGGGTTAAAGGATTAACCCCTAATCCTAACCCAAATTAATGTGCTACCTACAAAATTAAAGACATTCCTAAGCTATTATAAAGTCTACAAGTCAAGTCTTCTTCCGGCGAGCTTCCAGCGAACTTTCGGCGGTCTTCCGACGATCCCTCGGAAACCATCCTGTAGACTCCAGGCAAGCTCTCAAACTCCACGATGATTTTGGCAAGTTCCCTCGAGCTACTTTGGTAAGCTCCGATCTTTCTTGGCAAGCTCCGCGAACTTCCGACGAACCTTTCGGTGAACTTCCGAAAACCCTTCGGCAAGCTCCCTACTCGTTCTCGGCCGGTTCCGGCAGCACTCCCAACGAATCTTCGGACTTCCATCGAACACTCGAACTCCCAATGATCCATCGCACTTGACTTCGGCCCTTTGTTTCGCTTTACGTCTTCATCCTTATCGTAGTTACTCCTGCACAAATAAACACCAAACACCCTACTTCGATCTAGATAGTTACTACAACATGAATTGACTTTCAGTTGCCTGTCACATCATTGGTCGATGCTTCGTCCGATCCTTCGGCACATTGTCCTCACATGCGGTCCGTTGCCCAATCGGCGATTGACCTCCGCAACCCCGATATCCTTGCCCAATCTGCTTCTCTCAACATATTGAAGAGCTCTGGGAGGGTCACCTCAAGTTTGTTCATATTAAAATTCATTATGAATTGAGAAAAGGAATCTAGTAGGGACTGAAGCACAAGATCCACACATAGGTTATCCTCTAAAACTATTCCTAGACCTATGAGTTTCTCAATCCACTCAATTATCTTAAGGATATGGTTCTGAATCGGTGTCCCCTCAGTCATCCTGGCATAGAAAAGACTCTTCGATATCTCATACCGCTGAGTTCTTCCCTATTCCTCAAATAGTTTGCAGAGATGCAAGAGTATGAAATTAGCATCCATATTTTCATGCTATCTCTATAACTCAATAGTCATAGAGGCCAACATATAACACTGAGCAAGAGCGGATTCATCTATGTACTTCACATAACAAGTGATCTCATCATCGCTTGCCCCTTCGTCGGGTGTAGGGATCACTGTATCAAGGACATACGTAATTTTCTCCGTCGTGAGAATGATTCTCAGATTACAAAGCCAATCTGTATAATTTGGACCAGTGAGGTGGTTGGCATCAAGTATGCCATGGAAAGGATTTGAAAGCGATATTTTTCTGAAATTAAAGATGTAGCAGAAATAAATAACATACAGACTTTATAAAAATTAAATAGTTAAGATAAGGACTTCAATCTTAATATATTCCTACTAATTTTTTGCGAGACACACCACACCCTTTGGTATGTGAATCGGAGACCCCCAGCGGATCTCTAGTGGGGATCGGGATCCAATCGACATCTTAACGTAACCTCGAGGGACTCGACCAATCACGTTAAGCCCATAAAGGTAGGCAACTCTTGCCAATCATAACTCCTTGTGATTCCTGTCCTGTTCGACCTCCGAACCACCATGGCCTTGAAGGACTCGACCAACCATGATGTTCGGTTAAGTCATCACCATCGTTACAAGATGAGTCTGATTCGGTAATATACTCTCGAGGGACTCGACCAAGCATACCATGTCCTCAGGTCATCGGTGACATCTCTATGTCATAGATAAGATAGCGAAATGTAATATAGGTGAGTCTTGAGGGACTCGACCAACTCAACATATACCGGGAATCGGTTCCTAACTATAACGATGGAAGGCCACATGGGTCAATATAATTGCCTCACGTTTACCGACTTAATATTATTAATAGAGGAGATTTTTGATTTGGTCTCCTAACAAAATATATTACACACATACATATTTAATATATATATCTACATCGCATGCAAATATATATATATATATATATATGTATATATATATATATATGTATATATATATATCTAGTAGGTGTATAACCAATCACACATCACATGAGCAATCACACCACATGATCATGGACTACATCCTAATGTGATCAGGCCTGAGCCAGTGGGCTCAATCACTTACATCAAGATCTATGTGTGCTTCAATGCATCTCCATGCCCTGTGATTGTCCTTCTCGCTTTGTCGGTTACATCGGCATTTCAACACATCTCCATATGTTGGATCATCCGTCTCGACCTCGTAGGTCCTGCTACCATTGCACCTCCTCATGTAATTATAACATAATTACAAGCACATAGGTCTGACAATAAATGAGAAAAATAGAGGCTCGTAGGCTCCAATAATAATAATCACATGTACACACATCACATCACAGGTCCATGATCATCTGTCCACATCATACATCACATGTATATATTATTTTATAGAACTACTAGATAAATAATAATAGTTAATTAAACTATTTAATTAATATATATATTTTTTGAAAATAGGGATATTCAGAGAATTTTTTGAATTTTGAGGGGTATTTTGGTCATTCTATCAAAAGGGATAGAAATCAAAATTTTTGAAATTTCGAGGGGCAAAAATATCTTTTGCCCAAAAACCCTAACCCCTCTCCCTCTCTTGCTGCTGCGTTGCGGTGCAGCCGCCGCTACCTTGTCGGCGGTGGCGCCGTGGGCGGCTCGGCCGCAGCAGGCGGGTGCAGCGCCCATAGGCGCTGCCCCTGCCATGGGTGGGCGTCGCTAGCAGCGCCTGTTCGTGTAGGGCAACTGCCCGCGGGCGGCGCCAGCCATGCAGACGCTTCTGCCAGTGGGCGTGGCGCCGACCCTTGCGGACAGGCTGCCTGCAACCGAGCGTCACCTACCCCTTGCGGGTATTCCATAGGCCACCGTGTACACGGCTATGGCTGCAAGCAGCCTTGGTCATACACGGCTATGGCTGCAAGCAACCTTGGCCATGACCGTTCTATGAGCGGAGCAAGGGCAGCAATAGTTGCTGCCCTTCCTTGCCTTTTGCATCAACGATTTTGACGACAAAAGCATATCAAAGTACAATACACATAGTTTAAGATCCGATTTTCACACGAACAACCTGGCTCTGATACCACTTATGGGAAATCCTTCAGGGGAGCGACATCACATGTGTAGTGGAAGAACAGAAGACAAAACCTCAGATTTTCTGTAGAAAGTTTTCATCATCGTGCGAAGATTGGTGCATCAAAACAAATCTGCGAAAAACTACATATGTAAAAGAAAATACCTAGGGAGATCGTATATCCCTGAATCCCTACAAATCTGTAGGAGAGGATGAAGGAGGTCAAGCGTCCTCCTCTCTAGCGGTATCCACATTGCAGGGACTATGACGATGCACTTCTCTAGGGCAAGGAGAATAGAAGGTGGCCACCAAAAGAAACCCTCAGCCTATAGAGCTTTGGTTCCCTCATATTTATAGAGACCCCCTATAAACCCTAATGGATCTTGCCCTGTTGGCTATTGGATCTCCATCCAATTACCCAAGCCTCTTAGATTAGTGGGTCTCTACCCAATAATATCTTATTAGCAATTATTGGATCTCATCTTAGGATCTAATAATTCAGGGGCTTAATGGATATCCAATAAGATAGTGAGTTTGACTGATATCTCATATCTGAACCTCTATACATCGTAACACCTACCATATGTATATGACCCTCTAGGCCCAATATCGAGCTGGCCATGAGTCATACTTGTCAGAACTCTTTCTGACTTAGTGAATTATTATCTCTATAATAATTCACCCAACTCATCGAGTGTGGACGTATCAAGGGAATCCAATCCTTTTGACCTATCTGTCCTCAGTTACCATGCATCTATAGTCCCTCATCCATCTAATATCCCAGAGACCCTATACCGGGCATGGTACTGTCAGGCCCATACGGTCTCTCCTCGAGTCTTGCTCTTGTCGGATTCTCCCAGAGAACTCTTTCTCTCTCAATCCGAATAATCTTGGCCAAGGATTTGTTCGAGCAAGAATACATGCGATATTCCTCTCATGATACCGAGAGTAGATGATCCTCTATTGACACTCAATAGCCCTCGTAAGGTTGGCTACCACTCCCAATAACCGGCTGTACTAGATCTGGAACTTTTCAAACCTATAAGTTCGGTATCAAAGAGTGGAGTACTCATATAGGACATCCTTGGTGTCTCAAGTCTAAGGACCAAATACACTACTGGGACTACGGAATCGCTGTCTTACATGAGGTATCAATAACCATCCAACATTTCATAGGTGGATCAATCAGTGAACTAATTCCCCAATGAATATCTATACTGTACCCTTAGTGTCCCCACATGAGTAGCTATGAGACCAACCACCTCCATCATATGGATGGGTATACCGTACACTAGTTTATCCGGTTATCTCGATGTCCCTCTCGAGTAACCTATGACCAGGATAATTTAGGGTATGTGTTTTAAGGTGAATCGATCTCATTATCGTGATCTCATCACGATCCGATTCTCATTACACAGATCTAAGGACATCACAATATACATCTAGATAATGTGAGATAATGCCAATAATCATAAGTAAAGAGATTGACGCAGCGTATTACAGGTGCAATCACTCGTGATTGGCTTGTAGGGCACCTATAATTAGCACCACCAGTACCCCTGAAATCCGAGGTGATTCAAATTTGGGCTCTAAATTTGAATCCTTCTGAGGCCTATAAAAATCCATCCCATCCCTGGTTAGAACACATAAGCACATACACTTTGAAAGCAAGAAAACGCTATTGAAATCATTCTAAAATCCCTCCTCTAGCTTTCATTTATTTTCAGCTTCAAGAGAGGAGTGAGTGAGTGCTTGTAAGGGTTACCTCCTAAGCCCGTCAAAAGGAGAGTATTGTAAGGGAGTTGGTCCTCACCCATTGGAAGAAGGATACTTAGTGGAAAGCTGGTGGCCTTAAAAGAAGAGGAATTGGGAGTGGACGTAGGTCGTATGACCGAACCACTATAAATTCGAGTTTGTATTTCTGTACTTATTATTTATTTTGCTGCAAACCCTTTCCATTTGATTTGATGCTTTGCTTCATTATCACTTGCAAACATTTTGAAGTTAGAGCTTTTCCGATACGATTTCTCTAATACATTTTCGTTGAAACGAATTATCTTTTGTGGTACAAAGTTTTCGAAATTATCGAAATTTATCGTCTTTATCCGTTGCACTAATTCACCCCCCTTAGTGCCGCTCTAGATCCCAACAAAATGAGCTTTTTCGAACTCAATGAACACATGAACCACCTTCCAAACAACAGGAATGATTTAGAACTTTGGACAAAAGAATACCACTTGAGTGATTACTCAAGTGACGAGGACAATGAAGAGGATATTGAACACATAACAATGAATTTTAAAAAGTTCATCAAACAAAAATTAAAAAACATAAATAAACTTAAAAAGGATACAATCTCTTGCGATGAACACAAGAAATCGAGGCCACCAAAGAAGAAGAAGAAGGCTCACCAAGAAGAATCAAGTGAAGAAGAGACGAATTGGGCTTTGACGACCTTCGACAACAAGGTAAGAAACTTACCCGAAAAGCTTTTACCTTATTTTGAAATTACATGATGCTTTTTATGAGTGCTTAATTTAAACAGTAGGAAATAAAAAAAAAATATTTTAAAAAATTATCATGCTTCTCTTTTTAAGCGTTTTTGAAAAATTAAAAAAAAATTGATCATGAAAATTATATTGTTAAAGTTTCATGCATATTATGATTCAAAATTTTGAATGATGTATGCAACATTATGGATGATAATTACATGATGTGTGATAATGCATTTCGATGCATATGATTTTCGTATCAGTTTTTGGTTTCAATCTTGATGTATGGTTTTGACATAATAAATCAATTAATATGATTATGTTTGTACACCTAATGGGATTAATCCATGATTATGTATTTTAGTTTTCATGCTTAATGATATTATGCATGAGGATTTGAAGTAATGATATCCTATGTTTTGGAATGATGTCTTGATGGTTTTGAAAAAACTTTGTTTCAGATTTATATGATGATACCTATATTTATGAAATCAATTGCAAGACTAAAAGATTTAACCCACATTGCTATCAATAAATTTTCTGAATGAAAGAAAAGTGTTTTTGATTATAAATATGATGCTTGACATCTTCATAAAAATTTGAGCATGCTCACTCAAATTGAAACATATAAAAATGATAAAATGAAACACATAAAAAAGGGAAAGTGTTTGATCATGATGAATTCATATTGATTTTGGTTTCAAACAAGATGTATTATTTTTGACACAAAAAATAAATTATCATGATAATAGCATATTTCATGATAATGCTTGCACACCAAATATGATTAAAAGATAGAAGCAAGCATATTGATGATTTCGTTTTCAACATGATGCATGGCTTTTATATGAAAATCTGAACATACTTATATGAGATCAACCACATAGAATAAAATACATAAAAATTGAAAATATGCTATCATGATGTTTTATTATGTTTGGTCTTAATTATTTTTATGATGAAACCTTTTGATGACATGTCATTTTTTTATAAAACTTGTATTTCGGTTTAAACTTAACACTCATCTTTTATACAAAAATGATTTGAGCATACTTATATGAAACAAACAACTTAAAATAAAACACATTATGCATGATGAGTAACTCTTACGTTTTGAACTAATGTATTTTTGGTGTTAATCATTTTTATGATAAATTTTTATGACTTTAAAAATCCTGATGAGGGATTTTGCCTTTACGTCTTAAACTTTCATGTTTATCTCTATTAGACATTAAAAAACAAAGGTCTGCTTATATGAAGTTAATCATAAAAAAAGAAATGCATGATTCTTGAAATTTCACTATGACTAAAAGTTTTTGATTTTTCCATAAAAGAGAAGTGATGAATTCATTTATGATATTTTATAAATCACTTGAATTATGAATGAGATTTTGATGATATGTTAAAAGAATCACTTAAAAAGAAAATGCTTTTCCCATCTTATCGAGATTAATGATTTCATGATATCTTATGAATCTCGTAAATTATGAAAGTGATTTTGATGATTTGATTTAGAGTTCGGAATTGATGAATTGAACTAGAATGAGTTTTATCTATATCGTGATCTTGATAAGTTGAGTTTTTCAAGATCTCTTACTCCATACTCTTTTATTATTCTCTAATGTTATTGAAGAAAAATGCAAATATTTTTCTCCTACGTTTCAATACTTATTTCTACACATGACTCAATGATTAAAATATTAATGCAAATGTTTGATATATCACTTGTCATAGTTTGAATATTGAAGTAAAAGAAATTTTGTTCTTCTTGATATCTTCTTTGAAGAATTTGAATAAGACTTGTTAATGATTCTTGACTCTTCTCTTATCTCTTGTAATCATGAACTTTTTTAGATATATATATAATATGTGAATCAAGTTCTAAAAGATTTCATTTTGCTATGAACAAATTTTATTGAAATTGTGATCTTAACAATTATAACTTGAAGTTCTTTATATATCAAGATCATTTATCATGCTTCAATTATAACTTGAAGTTCTTTATATATCAAGATCATTTATCATGCTTCTTCTAGCTATCAAAAGAGAATTTTTCAAATGAAATGCAATTTTTTTTTATTTCTCGGAACTCAATACTTGAATCTTTATGAATTCATGATCTTGATAACTTAAGATGTCTTTTGGAATTCATAGCATGATATAATTGAATCATTAATTTACTCTTATTTATCATGGATTGAAAATGAATATTTTGAATCATGGTTGATGACCTTTACATTTTGAAATTATATATGATGAGTAATGATAGTTTGAATACATAAATCGATAATTTTTTATTCATTACTCGAAATTTCATTCTCATGATTTTGATTTCTCATCATTTGATGCTTGAGATTTTTCTTGAGAATCAAGATCTCCTATTTGATCTCTTGAGTTTCTTATGCAATTTACAAAGAAAAGACATATCAAAGTGAATCATGTTCTCTATACTTAATGCCTATGATTCTTTAGCTCCTAAGAATTCTTTACGTTATTTGCTAAAAAGAAGATTTATTGAAATGGTTCATGGACTTCTTGGATTTATAACTTTTGGTATTCATGATATGATTTCATTTATGCCTTGTATGCATCATGTGATGATTGAAGGATTGATTGTTGCAAATTTAAATGATGTGAAAAGTTGTTGTAAAAAAGGAAGAAAACAATCCAAGTCTTGATATCTCAATATTTGATACTTGGAATCAATGTCTGTCATATCGAATGATACTGTCCAGTATGGGCGGTACATACCGGTCCAACTGGATATCGATATGCAAACCGTCCGTTATCGCTCGGTATCATTTTTTTATTTTTAATAGAAAAATTTTATTTTTTATTTTTTTAATATCGGGCGACGTCGTCGAGATGACGTCTCAGATAACATTACCAAGGCGATGTCACTTTTTTTGTTTTTCATTTTAATATAAGACGTCATCGACACCTCGACGACATCGCTTATGAAGCAAGGTAACATCATATTGCTTGAGCAGTGAGGCGACATCGCATCGGCGGCATCGCCCGTGAAGCGAGGTTTTTTTTTTAATAAGTGACATCACCGACGTCACCGAAAAAGAAATATATATAATTATATATAATATTTATAATTATATATATACTGAATGGTATACCGAAATAGATCGTTCGGTATATGGTACCGTATTATACCGGAAGAGTATCAAAACTCCATTATAGTATGAAATTACAGGCATTGCTTGGAATATTTTTAAAATGTGATCTTGATGAGAATCCTTCAAGTAGCTCTTTTTGTTATTTATTACCTCATGAATCTTGATCTTGATCTCATTAGAAAAAATATTAATGAACCATGAATGATATCTTTGGTATTCTCAAATTAATCCTTATTGATATCTTTCATGAATTCTTTGCATATATGGCTTGTATAATTATTGAAATTTTTAACCATTGAGTCCTTCTTTTTGACAAAAACAAAGGGGGAGAAAGTTTTTACAAGCATGCAGACTTTAATGAAAAAATTTGCTAGCTCAAAAGAACTTACTATCTCAATAGAAGCAAAAAATTACAAAACTTAGAAAATTTGCAATCCTACACTTGCTATGCTTCTATGCTTGTATGTTGTAATGAAAATTTAGCTTACATGTTTAAAGTGATGAAATCTTTACACAAAATTGCATGCATATTGCAAATGCACATCCTTTGAATATTATTAGCTTGCATGTTTAAACTGCTGTATGTTGCAAATCTTTAGCTTGAAAATTGAACTTAAAACTTGCTATGACTGAATGTTGTAAATCTATGCATAAATGTTGTAAATCTTGCTAGTATATTAAAAATTGGTGTATCATTAAAATTAGCTAAGATGCAACTTCTCCTTTTTGTTGATGACAAAGGGGGAAAATAAATTGATGATTTCATGCAATATATGTTGTATTGAATATTTTTATATATTTTCATGATTTTTTTATAACATGTGATGAATGTTACTTGGATTTGGCATAATCCAATATTATTATCAATATAGCATATTGATAGATGAAGTTTGGTTAAACTCCGGGGAGTTCAGGTTAATTCCATCAATAATTAGTTGTCATCATCAATTAGTTATCATAATCAAAAAGGGAGAGAATGTTGAGTCTCAAATTTTGATGATAAAACTAATTTATTATGTTTTATTGTCTAACTACGTTTTGATTGACGCACATCTACTATCAATCAGGATTAGATAGTTAACATAGGATGAATCAACATTGTGCCGGAGGAAATCACGTCAGGATATTGGATGTCGAGCCTGTTGAATCTCGGATTTTGATGATGAAACTAATTGAGTGTGATTTGTGGTCTAACTGCGTTTTGAGTTACGCAGGTCTATTATCGATCAGGATTAGACAGTTGATGCTGGAGGAATTGACGTTGTGCCGGAGGTGATCACGTTAGGATATTAGATGTCGAGCCGGAGGTTCGGTCAACTATCGGCAGAAGGCTTCGTACGTCGGGCATCGGGCCAAGAAGTGCGGAATTGCGCCATGGATATCGAGGTTACGGAGGTCAACCGTCGATTGGGCAACAAGCCGCTAGAGAAGATGATGTGCCGAAGGATCGGACGAAGCATCGACCAATGACGTGCCGGGCAACTGAATGTCAATTCGCATTGTAATAACTGTCTAGATCGAAGTAGAGTGTTTATTGTTTGTGTGCAGGAGTAACTACGAAAGGGATGAAGACGTAAAGCGAAACCAAGGGCCGAAGTCAAGTGTGATGGATCGTTGGGAGTTCGAGAGTTTGACGGAAGTCCGAAGATTCATTGGGAGTGCTGCCTGAACCAGCCGAGAACGAGTAGGGAGCTTGCCGAAGGGTTTTTGGAAGTTCGCCGGAAGGTTTATCGGAAGTTCACGGAGCTTCCCAAGAAAGATCGGAGCTTGCCAAAGGAGCTCGGAGAAACTCGCCAAAATCATCGTGGAGTCCAAGAGCTTGCCGGGAGTCCGCAGGATGGTTTCCGAGGGATCGTCGGAAGACCGCCGGAAGTTCGCCGGAAGCTCGACGGAAGAAGACTTGACTTGCAAACTTTGTAATAGCTTAGGAATGTCTTTAATTTCGTAGTTAGCACATCAATTTGGGTTAGGATTAGGGGTTAATCCTTTAACCCAAGTATGAGCCCATTGGGCCTTGTTCGGAACCGGTTTGGGCCAAGTTTTCGGCCCAAACCAAATGTAGATTTGTGCTACGCGATGGAGCCCAGCAGCCAATGTGCCTAGCAGCATGTGTGCATGCATGCATGCATGCTGGGCTAAGTGCATGCATGTTGGACGGTTGCACCGCCAGCAGCATGCGTGCTGCTACGTGCATGCATGCTACGTGCATGCATGCTGGGTGGTAGCACCGCCCAACAGAACTAGCGGCTGTGTGCTAGGCGGTAGCATCGCCAACAATTTCTTGGTCGGGCGGTAGCATTGCCCAAGAGCACCAAAGAACACCAAAGAAGATGCATGCATGCTACGTGTATGCCGCCAGAGTTCGGCATCGTGAGTCTCGGCCATCAGAGGTGCAACAAAGATCAAGAAGATGCATGCATGCTACGTGCATCTTCTTTGTAGACTCGGGCATCAGAACTCAAGTATCTATAGTCCGGCATCGTGAGCGGCAGAGCATCGCCTGGTGGGGCGAGTAGCATCTTGTTGTTAGCACGCCAGCTCTGAAAACCAGCGTAGCACCGCCTGGCTGAGGCGGTAGCACCGCCTGGCTATGTTAGTCTGCCAAGACTGACAGCACCGAAAAAATTCAAAAGATTCAAATTTTTGGCTCCAAGTTTATGCTCCAAATTTGAATCACTTTGAGGCTTATAAATACCCCTTCTTTCTCAGCTGAAAGAAGAACCCTTTTTGAGAAGTTAGAATCTTAGTTTTAAGTCTTGAAAAGTCTTATTCTTGCTAAGTGTTCACCTCATTCTTCTTGTGAAATCTTGTAAGAGTGTAAACCACTTGTAAAGGGTTGTAAGAGGGGTATTTGATCCTTCCTCTTCAAAGGATTTGGTAGTGGAAGAAGGGAGCCTCATTGGAGAAGACTTCGGAAGTGGATGTAGGTCACTTTGACCGAACCACTATACATCGCTGCGTCTTGATTGTGTGAGTGTTTAAATTTCTGTTTTACTTTGTTGCAAGCCTTTACTTTACTTACTCTACTTCCTTTTCATCTTCGTACGCATGCTTTAAAGTTAAAACGCGATCTTTCCGGGTTCAAATGAAACATTGCTTTCATCGTACGAAGTTTCTGAAGCTTGTTTTAAATCGCTAAAAAATCTATCGTTTTATCCACTGCACTAATTTACCCCCCCTCTTAGTGCCGCTCGATCCCTAACAGAGCCGGAGGTCTGATCGACAATTGGCAGAAGGCTTTGGACATTAGGCATCAGGCCAAGAAGAGTGGTGTTGTGCCAAGAAGATCGGGGTTGTAGAAGTCAATCACTGATTGGGCAACAGACCATAAGAGAAGATAGTGCACCGAAGAACTAGATGAAGCGCCGACCACTGATGTGGCGAGCAACAAAATGTTGATTCATTGTAATCGTCTAGATCATAATAGGGTTAAGATTTACTTAGTGTGCAGGATTAACTATGATAACGATGAAGACAAAGCGAAACGAAGTACCAGAGTCAAGTGCAATGGAATCGTTGGAAGTTCGAGAGTTCGACCGAAGTTCGAAGATTCATCGGGAGTGCTAATAGAACTGGCCAAGAATGAGTAGGGAGCTTGCCAAAGGGTTTTTAGAAGTTCACCAGAAAGATTCATCGAAAGTTTGCGGAGCTTGTCGAGAAAGATTAAAGCTTATCAAAGAAGACTCCTCGAAACTCGCCAAGATCATCGTGAAGTCCAAGAGCTTGTCGGGAGTTCGTAAGAAGGTGTCCGAGGGTTCGTCGGAAGACTGCTGAAAGTTTGCCGGAGGAAGACTTGATATGCTTGACTTTGTTTACTTAGAAAATATCTTTAAAATTCATAGTTAGCACATAATTAGGGTTAAGACTATGAGGTAATCCCATTAACCCTGGTAGGGGCCAACTTGGCCTGTTATGGACTGGTTTGGGTCAAATTTAAGGCCTAACCAAAGGTGTCAAACCTCGTCTAGTGATAGCATCGCTAGACTAGGGTGTTGGAACCACCTGGGTTCAACTCCCTAGGTTATACTAGGCGATGGTATTACCCAATAATAGAGTACTTGGGTGATGGTACTGCCCAGACTAGGTGATGGTACCGTCTAGTACACTAACAATGTTAGTGTGTCCGCTTAGGTTCAGCTCCCTAGGTTGTACTGGGTGGTGGTACTGCCCAATAAAAGAGTACTTGGGTGGTGGTACCGCCTAGACTAGGCGATGGTACCGTTTAGTACACTAACAATGTTAGTGTGTCCAAGCGGTGGTATAGTCAAACTGGCAATGGTACCGCCCGATGTCAGAGTCAAACTAGCAGTAGTACCACCAGTGATAGGCGATTGTACCATTATGTCACGCACTTAGCTGGAATTGCCTAAGTGGTGAGGCACCCTTGCGGCAAACACGGCCTTAGCTCGAGTTATCTATGTCGAGAAGCACCCTTACGCCCACTTCGATCAGACTTAGCTGGAATTGCCTAAGTCTTGAGGCGCCCATGCGACATACGCATCCGCAAAGGGTCAGCCGAGCTGCAACCTCATGTAGGTCCCGTAGGACCTGTAAAAAGAGAAGTTGATTAGTTGTTGGAATGAGCGACGGACAAGTCCTGACGTCTCGCGAAGAAGGAAACTTTACAAATAATTGAGCGAGCACTTGGAGTGCAAGAAAGCAGAGAAGGAGAGGAGGAAAACAAGGACTTTAGAAGGGTGAATGAGCAGCTGCAAGTCCCCAAACAACTACTCCCCAAGTGCCGGGCGCAAAGGCAAGTTTCCGTTAAGTTGACGTGCAAACTTGTGAAAGTGTTCAATGCCCGACACTATACTGAAGACCCATCTAGCCATGCGCCACCAAGGGGGTTCCAAGGTGCTGAGATGGCTGACAAAATTTGGGTGGCTGCAGGCTATAGAAATCATCTTGCGGCACACGAAAACGGAGCTATTTTGGGGGTTTTGAGCAGATGTAGCGAGCGATCATTCTGCAGCATTGCGAGCTATTGTTTCTTACATTTTTACAAGGAAAACACACCAAAAACATGGCAAAATAGGCTGCCAAGGATATTTATATGCATGGGCAAGAAACGAACAAAACGTTGAACGAAGTTGCTGCGAGTGTGCGATGACCGTTCGTGACATTCTCCCCCACTTAAGCTGTCGACGCCCACGTTGACACTCTTTGGTAGGCTTTGATGGCTGTTTCTTCATGTCAGAGGGTATCTTCTGGCTCCCAACTGGCTTCAGTTCTGGGAAGCTTCCCCCACTTCACCAAGTATTCAATCTGCTCAGCTCCATTGGGTAGCTTTGTCTTGCGATCCGCTAAAATGGTCTCAACTTGCTTCTCATAGGAGGCTCTGGTAGGAGGTTGTCGAGTTGAAACGCCTCGGGACGCATCTTGCAGATCGGAGTGGTAGGCTTTCAAGTTGCTGGCATGGAAAACATTATGAATCTTGAGCCACGCCGGCAGTTGCAACTTGTAGGAGACGTTGCCCACCCTACTGATAATTGGGAAGGGGCCATCATACTTGCGCACCAATCCTTTATGCACCTTGTTTCTAAAGAATTGGAGTGATGCTAGTTGGAGCTTCACCAACACCAAATCGTCGACTTTATATTCCTGTAGTCGCCTTCCCAAGTCTACCCACTTCTTCATCTTTCTGGCCGCCTTCTCCAAGTAGGACCACACAATATCTGCATTTCGATGCCATTCTTTTGCCAAGTGATATGCGGACGAACTACTCCTTGTATATCCAATAGCCAAAGTATGAGGAGTCGATGGCTGTTGTCCTGTGATGATCTCAAAGGGGCTCTTGTTGGACGCAGAGCTCCACTACAGGTTGTAAGAGAATTGGGCTATGTCCAATAGCTTCACCCAATCTTGTTGGTTTGCACTCACGTAGTGCCGAAGATATTGCTCTAAGAGTGAATTTATTCTCTCAGTTTGGCCATCCGTTTGGGGGTGGAGGCTTGTGAAGAAGTATAGCTTCGACCCCAACAATTTAAATAACTCGGTCCAAAATCGTCCTAGAAACCGAGCATCTCGATCACTTATGATATTGTGCGGGACTCCCCAATACTTCACCACATTCTTCATCATTAGCTTCGTCGCTTCCTTTGTTGAATAATGTAGGGGTGCAGCAATGAAGGTTGCATACTTCGAAAATCGATCGACCACCACAAGTATCGATCTGAGTCCCCCTACTGCTGGTAAGCTATATATGAAGTCCAGAGAAATACTCTCCCACGGCCTTTTTGGTACAAGCAACGGCTCTAAAAATCCCACCGGCTTCCGTTGCTCCACTTTGTCTTGTTAATAAGTTAGGCATGTCCGAACATATTCCTTCACGTCTGTCCCCATCTTCGACCAATAAAAGGCTCTCTCCACGAGAGCTAATGTTTGGTGAATGCCCGGATGTCTTGCCCAAAGGGAATCATGACACTCCTTCAAGAGTTCACGTCTCAAATTGTCCACTCGAGAGACATAAACTCTATTCCCTTTGGTGTAGATGAGTCCCTCCTGGACCCAAAATCGTCGTGCCTTGCCTTCTTGTATCAGTTGCATCAAAGTTACTGCCTGGGGATCACTGTACAGTCCATTCTTGATCCGAGAAAGAAAGTTGGAGTGCAACTGACTTGCTTGGCCTCCGCCCTCTAGTTGCATAGTATTCACGGCCTCCACTTTCTAACTCAAGGCATCGGCTACGACATTTGCTTTTTCGGGTTTGTACTCCATTGCCATGTCAAATTTTGCCAAAAAGTCCTACCATCGTGCCTGCTTTAGAGAGAGTTTCTTTTGAGTCTGGAAGTAATTCAAAGCGATGTTGTCTGTCCTCAGCACAAATCGCGATCCGAGAAGGTAGTGTCGCCACACTCGTAAATAGTGGATCACCGCTGTCATCTCCTTCTCGTGCACTGGATACCGTCACTCGGTCTCGTTGAGCTTGTGGCTTTCATAGGCCATTGGGTGGCCCTCCTGCATAAGTACTCCCCCAGTAGCGAAGTTTGAAGCATATGTATGGACTTCGAAGGGCTTCCCATAGTCTGACAATTTAAACATCGGTTCTTCCAAAATGGCAGCCTTTAGGTCTTGGAATGTCGCTTCACATTTGTCAGACCATCTCCAAGGCTGCTCCTTCTTCAGCAACTCTGTTAGTGGAGTTGCGCGCTTCAAATACCCTAGTATGAAGTGTCGATAGTAGTTCACAAACCCAAGGAAGGATCTTGTTAGAATCGAAAAGGCACTAAGAGGAGGGGGGGTGAATTAGTGCAGCGGATTAAAAACGTAACTTTGAAGCCGACTTCGTACAAAGACAAGTTCGTAGGAAGATTTCGATTTGATGAAATAGAACTTGTAAGAAGTTGCTTGAGTAAAGGAAATAGCAAGGAACTAAGCAATTTGTAGCTAAGTAATAAAATGATTCAGAAATATAAACACTCACACATTCATGAACACAATGATGTATAGTGGTTTGGTCAAATGACCTACATCCACTCTTGAAGCCTTCACGATGAGGCTCCACACTTCCACTAGTAAATCCTTTGAAGGGGAAGGACCATGTATCCATTTTTACAACCCTTTACAAGAGGTTCACACTCTTACAAGATTTTTCAAGATGAAGAAGGAGGTGAACACGTAGCAAGAGACAAGGCTTTTTAAGACTATTCAAAGACTTAAACTCAAGATTCTAACTCTTAAAAGGGTGCCCTTTCAGCTGAGAAAACGGGGGTATTTATAAATCCAAAATTGTTTCAAATTTGAGCTCCAAATTTAAAATCAAATTTGAGTTCCCAGTGCTGGCGGTGCTACCGCCTGTCAGCGGCGGTGCTACCACCTGTCAGAGGCGGTGCTACCGCCTGTCAGTCGTCAGACTGATAGTGCACATGCAGTGCTACCGCCTAGAGCAGGTGGTGCTACCGCTTGAGCAGCGGTACTACCGCCATCAGATATCAGTAGTCGGGTGGTACTATCGCTTCAGTCGGGCGATAGCACCGCCAAAGACACACGATTGCCAAGCGGTGCTACGCGCCGCAAAGCGATTCTACCGCCTGGCCCATTCGGCTTTCTTTGAATGGGCCTTGTTCAAGGCCCAAAAGCCCAAGAAGGGCCGGTTGGCCCCTACCAATTTAGAGCAGGATTAATTCGAAATCCTTGCCCTAAGTACGTGCAAACTACGAAATTAAAATATAATTAACAGTGATTTAAACCAACATTCTTCAAGTCTTATTTCGGCGAGCTTTACGATGAGACTTCGGTGGTCCTCCGATATTTCCCTCGGATTTCTTCCGACGGATTCCCAGCATGCTCCCAGCTTGTATGGCACGCTCAACGAGTCTTCGACAAGCTTCTGAACCTTCTCGGCAAAGTTCCGCAAACCTTCAATGATCTTTGTGACGAACTTCTGAAAACTTCGGCAAGTCCCTGATTCGATCTTGGTTGGTTCCGGCAACACTTCCGACGATCCTTCAGACTTCCGATGAACTCTTGAACACCCGACGGACTTGACCTTGGCAAATCACTTTATGTTTTTGACCCATCATAGTTAATCTTGCACACTTATCTTTGATAATATAGATTAGAACAAATATTTCACCAATTGATTTTATCATCAAAATCCGAGATTCAACAATCTCCCTCTTTTTTATGATGACAATCAATTGATGATGGAGTTAAACTCAACTCCCCCTATCTATATGCCATATCATTAGAAGGTAAAAAGCACTTAAATTCAATCTTTTGAATTTAAGCCAAATCGAATAGATTTCATTCAACATAAAGCTTAATAAGCAAGCTTAGGCATAAATACTCAAAGCAATGTATTTTAAATAATGTCAAAGTATTTACACCTATAATAACCAGAAATATTAATTCAAACATGATAAAGATCAAGTGATATCCAAAAGAGTATTTTAATATCAAGTCATGATATCATATGAAAAAGTAGCTTATCTCAAGAATAAGAGTTCTTAAGCATTTGCAATGCGATACAATTGATTTATATTTCACTTTAAGCATTTTATTCCAACATAGCAACAATTACTCCATCATAGCAATTTACATTTTTCTCCCCCTTTGTCATCAACAAAAATAATGAAGGTGAAGAAACCATTCATTGTCATGGAGAGAGCAAGAAACCATTTGAGGAAAGTATCACGTCATAAAATGATATAAAAGTGTAATCCATAGTAGTCACAAGGAAGAAGGTATCAAGTCAAAATTATGATCAAATCGAAAAAAAAGTTCATACAAAAGCTGAGTAGATGAAATGAAAGTTACAACATCATCCATAGTAGTCATAAGTATAACAGGACAAGTGTTTAAAAAGAAAACAACAGCTACTCCGGAGGAGGAATGCCAAGATGCCTATACAAGTGATCTATTTTGCAGTTCATTTGTTACACTTCCTTCAAAATTTTAGTTTGTTGTGATGTGATTTGATTCAAGGCACGCATGATCGGATCTTCAATAGATGGAGCAAGAGCTGGCTTAGACGGTGCTGGATCAATGGGACTAGGCAGAGGAGATTTATTTTCCCTAAAAATTGGTGTTTTCGGTTGCTCTACTGGAGGAGGAACTATATCAACCCTTCTAGGTTGCCTAATCCATATGTCATCTCTAAAGGTGCATCTAAGCCACTTCAGGAGACTTCTATTAATTGTGTTATATCTATCAACTTTCATTACTTCCTCGTTGGGTGACACACAAATGTCATGGGCAAAAATGAGTCTAGTGATCAACCCACCATACGACAACATCGAATCTCTAGAGAAAATTTCTATCATATGTTGTCTAATTAAAATAACCAAAGTAGTTGTTTTGTCTAGTCATAATCCAATACATCGTACTCAGTTCCAACATACTCATTTCATCAGGATGAAACTGCTTCGAAAGTAGAATGCTTATCATAATATGATGAAATAATTTTGAGTTAAAAGGTAATAAGTGCTCGCAGCTTTTAGGGATAATGCCTAGGTTAGGATTAGCAAAAATTATTTCTAAGGCTTCGGAGTGGGTTGCTCCGATTGCATCCATATCCCATTGTCCTCTAAAATAACATCCTCTATTCGTTTCTTCAATTCCAAGTAACTCACATATGATACGATCAGAAATCTGAATTGTGGTTCCTAACACATAGGTGGACAAAACATCATTTTTAATAATCATGTTAGCATAAAATAGCTTAACCAACCTAGGGTAGATTGGTTCATTAATTTGCAAGATAGGTAGAGCATTTAGATTAGCAAACCATCTAATAAGTTCTAGGTTTCCTAGTTCACCTAGATTAACATGTTTACCCTTATGTATGGTTTTACAATCAAAATTTGGGTATCTTAAGGCTACCTCATTAGATCTAAAAAGGGTTGGGTCAAATGAATCTCCTTCCAACCTTTTTCCTTTCCCTCTTGTTGATTTCTTAGGAGCCATGTCTATATCTATTCATGATGAACAAACAAAAGGAAATAATAAGGAAAAGACAAGCAATTGTGAGTAGAAGAGAAAATTTCAGCTATTACCTTGTTTGTGTTTCCTAGAGAGGTGAGGAGCTTGGATCACAAAAATGCCTTTGATTGCCCTTTAGGAGGAGGAAGAATGGAGAGGAGAAGGCTTAGAGGTGCTTAGGAGGAAGAAGAATGAAAAGGAGAGAGTTTTCGGTTGGTTCTACCGCCGACCCTAACACCCCCTTTAATATGGGGGTGTTCGGGTGGTACTACCGCCAACCAGGCGGTGCTATCGCTTGGGAGCCGAATACCCAGGTGGTACTACCGTCGATTCAGGCGGTGCTACCGCTGGCCCCACAAAATATTTTTTTTAAAAAAAATTGTTCTGAATTTGTTTTCAGAGATTTTAAGGATGGGATGATGTCAAAAAGAAATTTAAAATTTCAAAAAGAAATCCGAGAGGAAGTCAAATCGACAAAAATTGAAATTTCAAAGAAAAATCTCATACAATAAAGCTCATTTATTAGGACAATTTAACATGCCTAATTTCCTTTTAATAAAATTAAATTGTTCCTCATTTAAGGGTTTTGTAAAAATGTCCACTAATTGATGATTTGTATCAATAAATTCAAGGGTGACATCTTTACTACTGACATGATCACGTATAAAATGATGCCTAATGTCAATGTGCTTAGTTCGAGAGTGTTGAATCGGATTTTTCGTTAGACAGATAGCACTCGTGTTATCACATTTTATAGGAATATTCTTTAAATAAATTTCGTAGTCTTCTAGCGTATTTTTCATCCAAATAACCTATGCACAACATGCACTTGCAGCTATGTATTCGGCTTCTGTCGTAGATAGTACAACTGAATTTTGTTTCTTGGAAGTCCAAGAAATAAGTGCATGTCCTAAAAATTGGCATGTTCCGGATGTACTTTTTCTATCTATTTTACATCCACCAAAATCCGCATCTGCATAAGCTTTCAAATCAAAGTTATCGGATTTTGGATACTATAATCTAAGATTCGGAGTCCCTTTAAGATATCTAAGGATTCTTTTAACAGCTTTAAAGTGAGATAGCTTAGGATTAGCTTGGAATCTTGCACATAACCCCACACTAAACATGATGTCAGGTTTGGTTGTAGTAAGATAAAGCAAGCTACCTATCATGCCCCTATATGTTTTTTGATCAAAACTTTCTCCTTTTTCATCTATATCTAACTTTGTGGAGGTGCTCATAGGAGTGCTAATGTCTTTTGATCTATCCATGTTAAATCGTTTTAACAATTCTAATGTATACTTTGATTGAATTAGAAATATACCATCACTTAGTTGCTTAATTTGCAATCCTAAAAAGAAATTTAGTTCTCCCATTAGGCTCATCTCAAATTCATCACTCATATTCTTGGCAAATGATTCACATAGTGATTTATTAGAAGAACCAAAAATAATATCATCAACATAAATTTGAACAATAAGAAAATTATTTTTAAAATATTTAATAAACAATATAGTATCAACCTTGCCTTTAGTGAAATCATTTGAAATTAAAAAAGAACTAAGCCTCTCATACCAAGTCCTAGGGGCTTGTTTTAGACCATATAAAGCCTTAGTTAGCTTAAACACATGGTTAGGGAGATGAGATTTTTCAAATCCGGGTGGTTGCTCGACATACACTTATTCGGAAATAAAACCATTTAAGAATGCACTTTTGACATCCATTTGAAATAATTTGAAATCATTACTACTAGCATAGGCAAGGAGCATCCTAATGGCTTCTAATCTTGCCATCGGAGCGAAGGTCTCTTCGTAATCGATACCTTCTTCTTGGTTGAAACCTTTGGCCACTAGTCTAGCCCTGTTTCTAACCACAATACCACATTCATCTTGCTTGTTTCTAAAGACCTACTTAGTATCAATAACTAAGTGGTCATTAGGTCTAGGAACAAGCTTCCATACCTCATTCCTCTCAAATTGATTCAATTCTTCTTGCATTGTGATAACCCAAGAATCATTTTTCAAGGCATCATCAATACATTTTGGTTCAACTTGAGAAAGAAAAGCGACATGGGCACAAAAATCTTTTAAAAGAAGAGCGAGTTTGAACCCCTTTTGATGCATCTCCTATAATTAACTCCTTGGGATGAGCATCTACATACTTGCATTCCTTGGGTAAGGAAGTTTGGGAAGAAGATGCATCCAAGTTGTCATTTTGAGGAGAGGGTTCATTCAAATTCAAATTACCAAAGCCAAAATCATCATCAAAATCTTTCTTCTTAAATTCGGAAATTTCATTAAAAACCACATGAATATATTCTTCTATAACTAAGGTTCTTTTGTTGAAAACACGAAAAGCCTTAGAAACGGAAGAATAACCAAGAAATATGCCTTCAATGGATTTTGCATCAAATTTTCCTAAGGTATCCTTTTCATTTAAAATAAAACATTTACAACCAAAAACTTTAAAATAAGAAACATTGGGTTTTTTATCATTCCATAATTCATATGGAGTTTTAGATAGGGATGGTCTCACTAGAACTCTATTCATAACATAGCAAGCCGTATTCACGGCTTCGGCCCAAAAATATTTTGGTAAATTGTATTCATTTAACATGGTTCTAGCCATTTCTTGCAAACTTCTATTTTTCCTTTCCACTACTCCATTTTGTTGTGGATTTCTTGGAGTAGAGAAGTTATGGTTATATCCGTTTATTTCACAAAAATTTTGGAAGTCATGATTTTGAAATTCACCTCCGTGATCACTTCGAATCGATAAAATCATAAAACCTTTTTCATTTTGAGTGAGTTTACAAAATTTAGAGAAACATTTGAAACAATCACTTTTGTGAGCTAAGAAATAGGTCCAAGTGTATCTACTATAGTCATCCATAATTACAAAGGCATATTTGCTACCTCCTAGGCTTGTTATGTCAATTGGTCCAAATAAGTCCAAATGGATCAATTGCAATAGTCTAGTGGTGCTAATTTGATTTTTTGATTTGAAACTAGTTTTTATTTGTTTTCCTAGTTGACATGCATCACATACCTTGTCCTTGATAAATTTCATGTTTGGGATACCTCTTACTAACTCTCTAGATGAAATCTTAGAAATTAGTTTCATGCTTGCATGGCCTAATCTCCTATGCCAAAGCCAAGCATCATCATTCAAAATTGAAAAACACATTTCATTACTTAATTCATCAATATTTATGGTGTAGACATTGTTTTGTTTTAAAGCAATCATAGATATGTCATTGTTTGGTTTTTCAATAATGCAAACATTAGATTCAAATCTAACAACATAACCTTTATCGCATAATTGACTAATGTTTAAAAGATTATGTTTTAAACCATCAACTAGCAACACATCATCAATTGAAAAACTTGATTTATTACCTATGGTCCCCTTGCCAATGATTTTACCCTTGTTGTTGTCTCCGAAGGTGATATACCCTTCTTCTTTGCTAGTGAGCATAGAGAAATGAGATGGATCTCCGGTCATGTGCCTTGAGCATCCACTATCAAGATACCATTTCTTGCTCCTAGCTTGTGAGTTTGTCTACAAAAGAGGATGGTTTTTAAGTACCCATTTGATTTTGGGTACCTTACAAATTGATCTACTTAATTTGTAATTCAACATTGAGTTGTTTATGGTTCCTTTAAGAACCCATATCAATTTTTGTGGACTAAATTTCTTGAATGGACATTTGTAAGTAACATGTCTCATTTTACCACAAAAATTGCATTTCAAATGGGGTGATACATGCAATGTAGGTCCTTTAATGAAGGTGGTGGGATTTTGGTGAGATCCACTCACAAATCCGATTCCACTCCTATTTTCGACGTGACCCTTGTTAGCAAGGATCATGTCCAAGCCCTTGCTACCGACCTTAAACTTGTTTAGGGTCTCTTTGAGTAGCAAGTTCTCCCTTTTGTTGCTTCCAAGTGTTCACACTTAGAGCATGGGGATAGAGAAGGGATTTGGAGACTATTAAACTTATTTTGTAATAAAGCATGCTCTTTCTTAAGCAAATTGAACTTCTTACTAAGAGTTCTACATTCATCAAATAACTCATGAAAAGCGATAGAAAGTTCATCGAAAGATAACTCTTCATTAAATAACTCACTAACCTCTTCTCCTAATGCCATTAGCGCAAAGTTGGCCTCCTCTTTGTTGCTAGCTTCTTCAACCTCGGAGTTACTAGAATCATCCCACGTGGCCTTCAAAGCTTTCTTCTTCTTGAATTGCTTCTTCTTGGCTTGAGGACATTCATTCTTGAAGTGTCCCAGCTTCTTGCATTCGTAGCAAATAACTTGGTCCTTTTTGTGTTCAAATTTATTTTTTGTGTCATTTTTAAATTTGTTCTTTCTTATAAATTTCTTAAACTTTTGAGTTAAAAGTGTAATGTCATTGTCACTGTCCTCATCATTTGATGTTCCTTTCAAGTGGTCTTCTTGTGTTCTAAGTGCCATATCCTTCCTGTTCTTTGGAAGGTGGTTCTCAAGCTCTTCATGAGCATGACATGTCATCTCGTAGGTCATTAGAGACCCAATAAGTTCTTCAAGCGAAAATATTTTAAGATCCTTGGCCTCTTGAATGGCCGTAACCTTTGGATCCCAACTCTTTGGAAGGGATCTTAAAATTTTAGTTACCAATTCAAAATTAGAAAAATCTTTACCAAGAGCTTTAAGTCTATTGATGACATCCGTAAAGCAGGTGTACATGTCTCCAATGGACTCATTTGGTTTCATCCGAAAAAGTTCATAAGAATGCACAAGAATGTTGATTTTGGACTCTTTCACTTGGCTAGTGCCTTCATAAGTGATTTCAAGAGTGCGCCAAATATCAAATGCCGATTCACAAATAGAAACCCGATTAAACTCATTTTTATCAAGTGCACAAAATAAGGCATTCATAGCCTTTGCATTGAGAGCAAAAATCTTCCTTTTCGACTCATTCCACTCACTCATCGGAAGAGAAGATTTTGCAAAGCCATTTTCAACAATGTTTCAAAGTTCGAAGTCCATAGAAATGAGAAAAATCCTCATACGAGTCTTCCAATACATATAATCTGACCCATTAAACATAGGCGGACGAGTAATGGAGTGACCCTCTTGCATACTGGAGTAGGCCATCTCTCTTGGGTTTTAAACCAATATGAGAGTAAACCTTGCTCTGATACCAATTGTTAGGATCAAAAAGGCACTAAGAGGGGGGGGGGTTGAATTAGTGCTGCGGATTAAAAACGTAACTTTGAAGCCGACTTCATACAAAGACAAGTTCGTAGGAAGATTTCGATTCGATGAAATAGAACTTGTAATAAGTTGCTTGAGTAAAAGAAATAGCAAGGAACTAAGTAATTTGCAGCTAAGTAATAAAATGATTCAAAAATGTAAACTCACACATTCATGAACACAATGATATATAGTGCTTCGATCAAATGACCTACATCCACTCTTGAAGCCTTCACGATGAGGCTCCGCACTTCCACTAGCAAATCCTTTGAAGGGGAAGGACCAAATACCCCTTTTTACAACCCTTTACAAGAGGTTCACACTCTTACAAGATTTGTCAAGAAGAAGAAGGAGGTGAACACTTAGCAAGAGATAAGGCTTTTCAAGACTATTCAAAGACTTAAACTCAAGATTCTGACTCTTAAAAGGGTGCCCTTTCAGCTGAAAAAGGGGGGTATTTATAGATCCAAAATGGTTTTAAATTTGGGCTCCAAATTTGAAATCAAATTAGAGCTCTCGGTGCTAGCGATGCTACCGCCTATCAGAGGCGGTGCTACCACCTGTCATCGTCGACCGGACGATTACAGCGTGCATGCTACCGCTGGAGCAAGCGGTGCTACCGCCATCAGATATCTTGTAGCCGGGCGGTACTACCGCCCCAGGCTGGGTGGTAGCATCGCCCAAAGACACGGCACTGGCTGCGCAAAGGTGCTACCGCTCGCACAAAGCGATTCTATCGCTTGGCCCATTCACTTTCTTTGAATGGGCCTTGTTCAAGGCCCAAAAAGCACAGTAAGGGCCCGGTTGGCCCCTACCAATTTAGAGCAGGATTAATTCGAAATCCTTGCCCTAAGTATGTGCCAACTACGAAATTAAAACATAATTAATAATGATTTAAACCGACATTCTTCAAGTCTTATTCCGGCGAGCTTTACGATGAGACTTCGGTGGTCCTCTAATATTTCCCTTGGATTTCTTCCGACAGATTCCAGCATGCTCCCAGCTTGTATGGCATGCTCAACAAGTCTTCGACAAGCTTCCGAACCTTCTCGGCAAAGTTTCGCGAACCTTCAACGATCTTTGCGACGAACTTCCGAAAACTTCGGCAAGTCCCTGATTTAATCTTGGTTGGTTCCGGCAACACTTCCGACGATCCTTCGGACTTCCAATGAACTCTTGAACACCCGACGGACTTGACCTCAGCAAATCACTTTATGTTTCTGACCCATCGTAGTTAATCCTACACACTTATCTTTGACAATATAGATTAGAACAAATATTTCACCAATTGATTTTATCATCAAAATCCAAGATTCAACAGATCTCAGTTCAGGCACCTTCTTTGGAGTTTTCCAGTCCACAACCGCTTGCACCTTTGATTTCTCCATCTGAATGGAACCGTCGCTGATTCGATACCCTAAGAATAAGATCTCTTTCTGAGCAAAGTAGCACTTCTCTCTTTTTACGAACAAAAAATTCTCCCTGAGAACTTTGAAGATTGTTCGAAGGTGCTCAATATGCTCCTCAAGTGTTCGGTTATAGACGACAATATCGTCCAAGTAGACAACCACAAACTTATCCAAATACTCCTTGAAAAGCTAGTTCATAAGAGTGCAGAATATGGCTGGAGCGTTGGTTAAGCCGAAAGGTATCACCAAGAACTCAAACACTCCATACCTGGTCACACAGGTAGTCTTCGCTTCATCATCTTCAGCAATACGCACCTGCCAATACCCCGACCGAAGGTCGAGTTTGGAGAAATACTTTGCTTTGCCTAGTTGGTCGAACAAGTCTGTAATGAGCGGGATGGGATATTTGTTCTTCACGGTCACCTTGTTAAGGGCTCGATAGTCGACGCATAATCGGAGACTCCCATCTTGTTTCTTTTGGAAGAGAACTGGAGCTCCGAATGGTGCTTTGGAACTGCGGATGAGACCACCGCTTTGCAGTTCATCTAACTGCTTTCTGAGATCTGCCAACTTAGGAGGGGGCATGCGGTATGGTGGTCTCGCTGGAGGCTTCACTCCCGGCTCCAGCTCGATAAGATGATCCACGCCTCTGCGTGGTGGCAGAGTTTTCGGTAACTCGAGCGGCATAACATCTGTGAACTCCTTCAGAACGTTTGCCACTGTAGCAGGTTCTTGAATGGCCTCCCCACTGAGTGTTTCCAGCTTTACAACCGTCACAAAGGTTAACTCTCCTTTGCATACACCTTTCTTCAATTCCACCGTCGATAGTTGTTGGGGATCCTGGGTTTCCCTCCGAGAGACGGGAACCACACAGGGGTTGTCACCTCCCATCAAACATATAGAGTTTAGGAACGGCATCGGCACCAACTTTACTGCGTGCATGAACTCCATTCCAAGAATCACTTAGAAGTCATCCAATGGTATCGCCATCATGTTTGTGCGCCCGCTCCATGATCCGATCTTGATGGAGACCCCCTTTGCTAGCCTAGAGATCTGCTTGGCCTCTGAGTTGACCGCTTTCATCCGACTTGGGTTCTTCTCTAAGATTAGCCCAAGCCGCTTTGCTTCTCGGTCGGCGATGAAGTTGTGGGTAGCACCCGTGTCCACCATTGCTCGGGTGGTTTGGCCGTTGAGTCTGATGTTCATATACATTAGCTCACTGCCTCCTGCTTTTTGTTGCTTTGGCTTCATGTTCTCCCCCACTTGACCCCGCAATGCATTCAACAAACGCATCGCACCCATTCGGAGTCCTTGCGACTTCTCATCGTCGCTACCCAATTTGGAGCTACTCGAACTGAGAGCAACTGCCTTGCCCTTGTCTGGCTTGGGGGGTTGATGGAAGCCGACAAGGCATTGAGTGCCTGCTTTTGTGGGCACTCCCACACACTGTGTGGCCCTCCGCACAAGAAACATCTCCTAGGTTTTGAGGCCCTGCCATTTGAGTTCGGCTCCTTATGGAAACTCTTCTTCCTTTGCTCGCCCCTAGGTTCCTTCCTAGGAGGATACCTTGGTTGGTGATTTCTTGTGGACTGTTTCTTCTTCCTTGAGTCCTCTGAATAAATAAAGTCGGTAAGCCTTTCTGTGGCTACAATTGCTCCGACCAAATCAATGGCATTCCGTCGATGAAGTTCCTGTTGAGCCTATGGCTTTAGGCCGTCAAGAAAGCTGAATAGCTTATCTTTTTCAGACATATCTTGAATGTCCAACATTAGTGCAGAAAATTACTTCACATAGTCCCGAATGGAAGTCGTTTGGTGGAGTTATCTCAACTTCCTCCTTGCGACGAACTCAGTGTTCTCGGGCAAGAATTGAGTTCTCAACTCATGCTTCAAGTCATCCTATATGTACACTCGGCACCGACCTTGTTGAATCTCTTCCCAACGGGTTCTCCACCAAAGCTTTACATCTCCATTCAGATACATAGTCGCTATCGAAACTTTGGTGTCCTCAGAGTCTGGCCTCGTAGCTCAGAAGTATTGTTCCATGTCAAATAGGAAATTCTCGAGCTCCTTCGCATCTCTAGCACCCCCATAACAATGTGGGTTGGGCGCTCTGAAGCTTTGTGTTGGTGCAACGTGGGTGTTGCTTCCCGCATTTAGCGCCCTTGTGAGCATTATCACTTTGGAAGTGAGTTCCACCACCATTTCTTAAAGATGTTGTACGGAGTCCTTGGTGTCATCCGTTAGTCAATCGACCAAGGCTTCAACCTTGTCAATCCGGGATTTAGCTTCCTCTTATGAGCTCTCTACCCCAAGGAGCCTATGTTGGCCTTGGTAGAGTTCCTCCAAACTCGCTTCAAGAACATCCAAGCGGGTTTCTACCGCTGTGACCCTTTCTCTATGGCTCATTTTCCTGGTCGGCACTCCAGATTGCGCCTCCTCCATTCGTGGTGAGAAGCCAACTTCTTGCTCATCATGTCCACTACCCTGCTCTTCTTGAGCGGCACTAGTAGTGAGCGAGCGAGTTTGAACATGCAGCCCACCTGTAGCTGCTTGGGGCAACAATCCGACTTGCCCTGTCTTGCTCGATTCACCGCGATGTCTCACCATGGTGAGATTACAAAGTTTCTTCGTAGCTTGCTTAAATTTCTTGCCTGCTCTAATACCACAATGTCACGCACTTAGCTGGAATTGCCAAAGTGGTGAGGCACCCTTGCGGCAAACACGGCCTTAGCTCGAGTTGTCTATGTCGAGAAGCACCCTTGTGCCCACTTCGATCAGACTTAGCTGGAATTACCTAAGTCTTGAGGCGCCCTTGCGACATACGCGTCCGCAAAGGGTCAGTCGAGCTGCAACCTTGTACAGGTCCCGTAGGACTTGTAAAAAGAGAAGTTGATTAGTTGTTGGAACGAGCGATGGACAAGTCCCGACGTCTCGCAAAGAGGGAAGCTTTACAAGCAATTGAGCGAGCACTTGGAGTGCAAGAAAGCAGAGGAGAGGAGGAAAACAAGGACTTTAGAAGGGTGAATGAGCAGCTACAAGTCTGCAAACAACTACTTCCTAAGTGCCGGGCGCGAAGGCAAGTTTCCGTCAAGTTGATGTGCAAACTTGTGAAAGTGTTCAATGCCCGACACTATACTGAAGACCCATCCAGCCATGTGCCACCTGGGGGGTTCCAGGGTGCTGAGATGGCTGACAAAATTTGGGTGGCTACAGGCTGCAGAAATCAACCCGCGGCATATGAAAATGGAGCTGTTTTGGGGGTTTTGGGCAAATGCAGTGAGCGATCGTTCTACAGCGCTGTGAGCTACTGTTTCTTACATTTTTATAAGGAAAATACACCAAAAACATGGCAAAACAGGCTGCCAAGGATATGTACATGCATGGGCAAGTGATGAACGAAACGTTGAACGAAGTTGCTACGAGTGTGCGACGATCGTTCGTGACAACTAGTACCCGAAAAACCCGGGATGGGAAGATTTTTGGCTCTAAGTTTAAATCAAATTAAAGTCTATAAATACCCCTCCCATCCCTGGGTTGAATATATAAGCACACACACTTTGAAAGTAGAAAAATAGTGTTTAAATCTCTTTAGAAATCCCTCCTCTAGCTTTCATCTAATTTCAGAAAAAAGAGAGTGGTGAAGTGCTTGTAAGGGTTACCTCCTAAGCTTATCAAAAGGAAAGAGTGCTATAAGAGATCTTGTCTTCACCCGTTGGAAGGAAGACAACTAGTGGAAAGCCGATGGCCTCAAGTGAAGAAGAATCGAGAGTGGACGTAGGTCATGTGACCAAACCACTATAAAATCAGTTTACGTTTATTTTCTCGCAATTTACTTTTCAACAAACCTTCTTTACTTGCTCTACTTCCTCATCATCTTCTCTAAATGCTTTCAAGTTAAACACGCTTCAATCAAAATCGACTTTCATCGAAATATAGTGTTTATCATATGAAGTTTCTAAAGGCCTTAAATTGCCAAATTTGTCGTTCTTAACCACACCCCCTCTTAGTGCCAAACTAATCCCAACATTTTTAAGCATTAGTCAATTGTGTGATAAAGGATATATTATAAGATTTGAATCTAATGCTTGCATTCTTGAAATGTCATACAAAAATACATATATGATTGCCTTAAAACATAATAACGTGTATACTATTGACATTGATGATCTTTGTAATGAAATATTCTTTTTGGTTTTAAATGATGATACTTGGCTTTGGCAAAGGAGGAGGTTAGGTCATACTAGCATGAAACTAATCTCTCAAATTTCATCTAGAGAACTTGTAAGAGGAATCCCTATTAAGTTTGTCAAAGACAAAGTGTGTGAAACATGTCAACTAGAAAAATAAATAAAAGATAGTTTCAAATCAAAGAATCAAATAAGCACCTCTAAACCATTACAATTGATCCATATGGATTTATTTGGACCAATTGATACCACAAGCTTAGGAGGCAACAAATACGCCTTTGTCATTATTGATGATTATAGTAGATATACTTGGACATACTTCTTGGCACACAAAAGTGATTGTTTTAAGTACTTTTCAAAATTTTATAAATTATTCAAAATGAAAATGGCTTTTTGATTTCATCTATTCGTAGTGATCATGGTGGTGAGTTTCAAAACTGTGATTTTCAAAACTTTTGTGAATCAAATGGGTACAACCATAATTTCTCTACTCCAAAATACCCACAACAAAATAGAGTAGTTGAAAGAAAAAATAGAAGCTTATAAGAAATTGCAAGAATCATGTTAAACAAACATAGTCTACCCAAATATTTTTGAGTTAAAGTTGTTAACACGGTATGCTATGTCATGAATAAGGTTCTAATGAGACCATTACTTTCCAAAACTCCTTATGAATTGTGGAACAACAAAAGATCTAATGTTTCATATTTTAAAGTTTTCGATTGTAAATATTTTATTTTAAATAAAAAAGATGTCTTAGGAAAATTTGATGCAAAATCTGATAGTCATTTTTTTAGTTATTCTTCCACTTCTAAAGCATTTCATGTATTTAATAAAAAAAACTTTAGTTATAGAAGAATCTATTCATGTTGTTTTTAATGAGGTTTTCAAATTTAAGAAAAATGATTTTGATGATGATCTTGATTTTGATGCTTAAAATTTGAATGAAACTTCTCCTGGCAACTTGGATGCATCTTCTTCCAAAGTATCCTTACCTAAGGAATGAAAATATGTGGATGCTCATCCTAAGGAGCTAATCATATGAGACACATCAGAAGGTGTTCAAACTTGCTCTTCCTTTAAAAAAATTTTGTACTAACGCCACTTTTCTCTCTCAAATTGAACCAAAATATATTAACAAAGCCCTGAAAGATGATTCATGGGTTATCGCAATGCAAGAAGAGTTGAATTAATTTGAAAGAAATGAGGTGTGGAAGCCTATTCCTAGACCTAGTGACCATTTAGTGATTGGTATTAAATGGGTCTTTAGAAACAAGCAAGATGAATTTAGTATCATGGTTAGAAACTATCGAATCTCGGATTTTGATGATGAAACTAATTGATTGTATTTTTTTATCTAAGTGCATTATGAGTGATGCAAAACTACTTTCAATCAGGATTAGACAATTGAAGTAGAAAAAATCGATGTTGGGCCGGAGGAGAACATGTCAAAAGATTAGACGTCGAGCCGGAGGATCGGTCGACATATTGGCAGAAGGCTTCGGGCAAGGGATTAGGGCATCAGGCCAAGAAGAGTGAAATTGCACTAAGAAGATCGGAGTTACGAAGGACAACTGTCTATTGGGCAATAGGCCACAAGAGAGGACGATATGTCAAAGAATCGAATGAAACACCAATGAACCAATGACATGCCAATCAAATTCGATTAAGTTTTATAATAATTATCTAGATCGAAGTAGGATTAAGGTGTAATTGAGTTAGAATTGGGCCAACTCAATTAGGGGCCAAATAGGCCCAAATAAGAACTGTGTTGGACTAAGTAAAAGGCCCAAATAATGACCTGAAGTCACGTCAGGCGATGGCACCACTAGGGTGGGTGGTAGAACTGCATGAAGGCTCAGCCTCCAAGACTAAGTCTGGGTGGTGGTATCACCCAATGTTAGGTAGCCTAGGTGATGGTACCACCTAGTACACTGTCAGCCTAGTGTGCCAAGTGATGGTACCACCAAACTGGGTGATGGTACCACCCAATGATAGAAAGCCTGGGCGATGGCACCGCCCAGCACCTTGAAGACCTAGAGTGATTCAAATTTGAGCTCCAAGTTTGAATCTTCTTGAAGCCTATAAATATCCCTCTCATCCTTGGTTAGACACACACTAACTAAGAAAGAAAAGGGGGAAAAACTCTGTTAAAATCTTGTCAAAATTCCTCCCCTCTAGTTTAGTGTTGGCTAAGTTTAAGAGAAAGGTGAGTGGGTTTGTAATAGGTTAACTCCTGCACCTTTTAAAAGAAGAAAAGAGCTGTAAGGGTGGTTAGTCTTCGCCCATTAAAGGAAGACCGATAGTGAAAGCCGGTAGCCTTAACGAAAGAGGAATCAGGAGTGGACGTAGGTTGGACGACCTAACCACTATAAAAATTCGGTGTGTTTTGTGCTTTACTTGTTTACTTATCTTGCAAGTGTTTTACCTGCTTATTCTATCTTGCACTTACTTTAATTCCAAGCACAATCGAAATTGGTTTTCATCGATAAGGCTTTCATCATACGAACCAAGGTTTTCCAAAACGTTCAAAATCGAATGTTTTTACCACTGCACTAATTCACCACCCCACCCCCTTTAGTGTCGGACTCAATTCTAACAGTTGTTTTTAGAGCCTCGTTATTTCTTCTTTGGATTAACACCTAAGAAAAATGGCTCTTTTTGGCTTTCAAGAGGGTTTTTCTATCGTTCGTCCTCCCATGTTTAATGGGACAAACAATATATATTGAAAAACTTGAATAAGAGTTTTTTTGCTTTCCTTGGATTTAAATTTATGGAATATCATTGGAAACGAATTTCAAAAGTCTTCTCTTCCCATAAACGATTGGAATGATTTGGAGAAGAAGACTTTCTCTTTAAATGCAAAGGCTGTGAATGTCTTATTTTGTGCCTTAGATAAAAACAAGTTTAATTAGATTTCTATTTGTGAAACGGCTTATGACATTTGGCACACACTTGAAATCACTCACGAATGCACTAGTAGAGTCAAAGACTGGAAAATAAATATTTTGATGTATGATTTTTAAACTTTTTCAAATGGCACCAAGCGAAACTATTGGTGACATGTACACCCATTTTTCGAATGTCATCAATAGTTTAAAAGCTCTTGGTAAATCTTTTTTGAGTTTTGAACTTGTAAACAAGATTTTAAGATCCCTTCCAAAAAGTTGGGATCTAAAAGTAACCTCTATTCAAGAGCCAAAAGATTTAAATAATTTTTCATTGGAAGAACTCATCGGGTATTTGATGACCTATGAAATAACACTTATGGGACATGATGAACTTGAGAACCACCTTCCAAAGAATAGGAAGGATTTAGGACTTCAAACTATAGAAGACCACTTGAGCGAAAGCTCAAGTGATGATGACCTTGAACTCATAACAATAAAATTTAAAAAATTTATAAAACAAGAATTAAAGAACAAAAATGAACTTAAAAAGAAGAAGATGCCAAAGAAGAAGAAAGAACTCAAGGATAAATCGTGAACATCTGATGGCGAGATGGTGAGTTATGCTTTGATGGCTTTCGACAACAAGGTAAGTAACTCACCCGAAATATTTTTATATTATTATAAAATTACTTGATCTTTTCATGAGTTGCTTAATTTAGTTTGTAGGAAATAAAAATTTTGTAAAAATATATCATGCTTTTCTTTCTATTAATTTTTAAAAATTAAAATTATGAATGATAATTGGATGATTTTGTGATAATGTTTGTACACCTAACAAGATTAATTCCATGAAAATATATCTTGATGATTTCCGTATCGCTTTTCATAATGCATGATTTTAGCATAAAGACTTGAGCATGCTTATATGAAATCATGCTTGATGATTTTAATGATGTAATGAAAATATTTGATAATTTGAAATCTTATGTTTTGGAATAATGTATTTTTGGTCTTGATGGTTTTTATGACAAAACTTGTGAATTAGTTTTAAATGTTGATGCACGTCTTTATTTAGAAGACTTGAGCATACTTGTATGAAATCAATTACAAAACTAAAAAACTTAACCCACATTGCTTTCAATAAATTTTCCGAATGAAAGGAAAGTGATTTTGATAATGCTTTTGGTTCTAAATATGATGCATGGCCATTGCATGAAAAATTTGAACATGCTCACTTAAATTGAAACACATAAAAAAAAAAGGAAATGTATTATCATGATAAATCAAATCTTTTGTTTGAAGATACTTTATGTGTTTGGTCTTAATCATTTTTATGATAAAAATTTTTTTAAGATGACATGTTATATTATTGGCCTTGATGATCTTTATGACGAAGTTTGCCTTTCGCTCTTAAACATTGATACTTATTTTTATTTAACATTAAAGGCAAAAGCATACTTATAAGAAGCAAATAACATAAATAGAAACACATAAAAATGAAATACATTTTCTCAATCTCTATCTTATCGAGTTTTTGTCATAAGAGATCCTTAATAATGAATCCATGGATATTATGTTTTGTGAATCTCTTGAATCATGAAATTGGTCTTGATGATTTGATAATGAGTTTTTATCCAAAATCTATTTATGTTATTTTATGAATCTCATGAGTCTATTTATGTCATTTTGAAAGTGATCTTGATGATTTTGACAAATCGAATTTGAATGAGATTTTTTATTCATGACTTATCTCTTAATCTCTTGGAATCAGACTTATTGAGACTTCTTATGTATGAATCATGTTCTCATATAATTCATTTACAAATAAGATTATATATTCAAATAAATCATTTATCAGTATTTATGATTGCGATACATTTTACATGAAATATACTTCTTGATTCTCATATGATTCATTCTTTGAAGAGAATATTTATCTAATCATGATCTTGATATCTCGATATTTGATACTTAAATTTTTTTTAAAATATAATCTTGATGAAATGTCTTTTGCTTGAATCGAGAGTTTTTCTTTTATGTTTCTTCTTGTCATTTACTAAAAGGGAAAACTTTCTAAATGCATCGTGAATTTTTTAGAATCATAACTTAAATTTATTATGATTCAAGATGAATTGATAGATATTATGCATGAATCGAGATCTCTTCTTTGTTTTCCTAAGATTCCTTTTTGTTATTTATAAAAGAAGAGACATATCAAAATGAATCATGACTTGATTTTGATATTGATATTTTTTTTATATCATGGTTCTTTTGTATTTGTTATATACCTTTTATGATGATTAGAACATTGATGTAAAACAAAATTTGTATTCTTCCCTTGTTTTTAACAAAGACAAAGGGGGAGTTAGTTTGTTAGCATCACAGAAAGAATTGCAAGCTCGATCAATGCAAAAAAAGCAAAACTTTCTAGCTTGCACTTCTCAAAAGAGAAGAAATAACTTGCTATCATGAACACCACAAAAATTACAAATATGCAATATCAAAAGAAGCAAAGTGCTATCTTGCCTATCTTAAGAAGCAAAAGTGCAAACTTGCACATTTTAAGAAGCAAGTGATAAATTACAAAATTGGACATCTTTAAAACTTGCTATGCTTAAATGTTGAAAAGTGTTGTAAAACTAGCTTGAATGTTGTAAATTTTGCATATCTTCAAACACTTGCTAGATGTCACTTCTCCTATTTGTTGATGACAAAGTGGGAGAAGTATGATGATGATCATGCATTGTATGATGTATTGAACTTCTTAATTTAGCATGATTTATTCATTTTTTAATTTTAAATTTTTATTAATATGACATATTAATAGGGGGAGATAAGGTTACTCCATCATCAATTAGTTGTCATCATCAAAAAGGGGGAGATTGTTGAATCTCAAATTTTGATGATGAAACTAATTGATTGTATTTTTTATCTAACTATGTTTTTATTGAATCTTAGATTTTTATGATGAAGTCAATTGATAGATTATTTGATCTAATCCATATTATTGAAATAAGTGTGTAGAATTAACTATGATAGCTTGAAGACATAAAGCAAATTATCGGAGTCAAGTTGTTGGGAGTTCGAGATTCCACCAGAAGACCAAAGGATCGTCGGAAGTGCTGCCGGAACCAACCGAGAAAGAATCAGGGACTTGCCGAAGGTTTTGGAAGTTCACTGAAAAGATCGTCGGAGGTTTGCGGAGCTCACCAAGAAAATTTGGAACCTTGCCCAAGATTTGTCACTCACAATAAGTCTGGGAGCCTGCTGGGAGTCCACCAGAAGAAATCCAAGGATGCATCGGAAGTCCGTCGAAAGTTCATTGGAAAACTCGCCAAAAGAAGACTCGACATTGTCGGCTATTAATTTGCTTAGGATTTTGTTTCAATTTCATAGTTAGAATATAATTAGGATAAGGATTAGATAATAATCCTGTTTAACCCTTGTCGGGGCCAATTGGCTTTATTTGGACTGATTTGGGCCGAAGTTAGGGCCCATTCAACCTTGTTGGTACAATCTGGCGATGGCACCACCCCAGGTCAACGGTGGTATTGTAGACTTTAATATTTGGTAGGCGGTGGTACCACCCTAGGTTAGCGATAGTATCGTTAGCAGTTATTACCTGCCAGCGGTAGTACCGCCTAGCAAGCGATGGTACCGCCTAGCAAGCGGTGGTACCGCCAGACCACAAAGCCTGAGGACTCTATCAAGCGGTGGTACTGCCAATACCCCAAAACACATAATGTGACTCTTTTTGGCTCCAATATTGAAACCAAATTGAGTCTATAAATACTCCTCTTTTCTCAGTTAAGAAAACATATTTTTGAAAAGTTAAAAATTGAGTCAAAGCTATAGCAAAGTCTTATTTTCGATAGCTAAGTGTTCACCTCCCTCTTTCCCTTTGTGAAAAAATCTGTAAGAGTGTGAACCACTTGTAAAAAGTTGTAAGAGGGATATTTGGTGCTTCCCCTTCAAAGAAGTTTTGATAGTGGAAGTTGAGAGCCTCATCGAAGAAGGCTTCGGAAGTAGACGTAGGTCATTTGACCGAACCACTATACATTGCTGCATACTTTGGATGTATGAGTTCTAAATTTCTGCATCTTACTTTTACTTGCTGTAAATCGCTCGATCTTCTTCTCCTTATTCTCAATTGCATTTGCTCAAACTACTTTAGCTAAAATCTCTCTCGTTGAATCGAAATTTACTTATAAATGAACTATCTTTGAAATCGTTTTCAAGTTTATGAGTTTTAATCTGCTGCACTAATTCACCCCCCCCCCCCTAGTGCCGCTCTGATCTTAACAATTATTATCAGAGCAAGGTCACTCTCATCTAGTTTAAAACCCAAGAGAGATGGCTTATTCTGGCATGCAAGAGGGTCATTCTATTACACGTCCACCTATGTTTAATGGGTCAAATTATACTCATTGGAAGACTCGTATGAGAATTTTTCTGATCTCCATGGATTTTAATCTTTGGAATATCATTGAAAATGAGTTTAAAAAATCTTCTCTTTCGATGAGCGAATGGAATGAATTGGAGAAGAAGGTTTTTCCTTTAAATGCAACAGCTATGAATGCCTTTTTTGTGCACTTGATAAAAATGAATTTAATCATGTTTCGATTTGTGAATCAGCTTTTGATATTTGATGTACTCTTGAGATCACACATGAAGGCACTAGCTGGGTGAAAGAGTCCAAAATCAACATTCTTATGCATTCTTACGAACTTTTTCGAATGAAACCAAGTGAGTCCATCGGAGACATGTACACCCGCTTCACGGATGTCATTAATGGACTCAAAGCACTTGGTAAAGGTTTTTCTAATTTTGAACTTGTAACTAAAATTTTAAGATTCCTTCCAAAGAGTTGGGATCCAAAAGATACGACCATTCAAGAGGCCAAGGACCTTAAAACTTTTCCTCTCAAAGAACTCATTGGGTCTCTAATGACCTACGAAATAACATGTTATGCTCATGAAGAGCTCGAGAACCCCCTTCCAAAGAACAGAAAGGATATGACATTAAGAACACAAGAAGACCACTTGAAAGGAACATCAAGCGATGAGGACAGTGACGATGACATTGCACTCTTGACTCGAAAATTTAAAAGATTCATAAGAAGGAATAAATTTAAAAATGATACTAAAAACAAACTTGAATAAAAAATGGACCAAGTTATATATTACGAATGCAAGAAGCTGGGGCACTTCAAAAATGAATGCCCCCAAGCCAAGAAGAAGCAACCGAAGAAGAAGAAAGCTTTAAATGCGACATGGGAAGACTCAAGTGACTCCGAGAATGAAGAAACAAGTAACAAAGAGGAGGCCAACTTCGCACTAATGGCTTTAGGTGAAGAGGTATGTGATTTAATTAAAGAAGATTTATCTTTCGACGAACTTTCAATAGCTTTTTATGAATTATTTGATGAGTGTAGAACTATTAGTAAGAAATTTAATTTATTAAAGGAGTATGCTTTATTAATAGATAAACTTGATAGTCTTTAAACTCCCTCTTCATCTCCATGCTCTAAGTGTGAACACTTAGAAGCAATAAAAAATGAGAACTTGCTACTTAAAGAGACCCTAAACAAGTTTAAGGTCGGTAGCAAGGGCTTAAACATGATCCTTGCAATTAAGGGTCACATCGCAAATAGAAGTAGAATTGGATTTGTTAGTAGATCTCACCAAAATCCTACCACCTTCATTAAAGGACCTACATTACATATATCACCTCGTTTGATATGTAATTTTTGTTATAAATATAGATATATTGTTTAAAAATATCCGTTTAAGAAAATTAGTCCACACAAATTGATATGGGTTCCTAAAGGAACCATAAATAATTCAATGCTAAATGACAAAGTTAGTAGATCAATTTTTTAGGCACCTAAAATCAAATGGATACCTAAAAACCATCCTCTTTTATAGACAAACTCACCATCACAAGCTAGGAGCAAGAGATGGTATCTTAATAGTAGATGCTCAAGGCACATGACCGGAGATCCATCTCAATTCTCTATGCTCACTAGCAAAGAAGAAGGGTATGTCAACTTCGGAGACAACAACAAGAGTAAAATCATTGGCAAGGGAACCATAGGTAACAAATCAAGTTTTTTAATTGATGATGTGTTACTAGTTGATGGATTAAAACATAATCTTTTGAGCATTAGTAAACTATGCGATAAAGGTTACATCGTTAGATTTGAATCTAATGCTTGCATCATTGAAAAACCAAACAATAACATATCCATGATTGCGTTAAAATAAAATAATATCTACACCATTAACATTGAAGAACTTAGTAATGAGATGTCCTTTTCCATTTTAAATGATAATGCTTGGCTTTGGCATAGGAGATTAGGCCATGCAAGCATGAAACTAATATCTAAAATTTTATCTAGAGAACTAGTACGAGGAATTTCTAATATCAAGTTTGTCAAGGACAAAGTATGCGATGCATGTCAACTAGAAAAATAAATAAAAACTAGCTTCAAATCAAAGAATCAAATAAGCACTTCTAGACCATTACAATTAATCCATATAGATTTATTTGGACCAATTGATACAATAAGTCTATAAGGTAGCAAATATGCATTTGTCATTGTAGATGACTATAGTAGATACATTTGGACCTATTTTTTGGCTCACAAAAGTGATTGCTTTAAATGTTTTTCTAAATTTTGTAAACATACTCAAAACGAAAAGGGTTTCATGATTTCATCGATTCGGTTGGTGAAGAATTCCAAAACCATGACTTTCAAACTTTTTATGAATCTAGTGGTTATAACCACAACTTCTCTACTTTGAGGAATCCTCAACAAAATGTAGTAGAAAGAAAGAATAGAAATTTACAAGAAATGACAAGAACCTTGTTAAATAAACATAGCTTACCCAAATATTTTTGGGCCGAAGCCGTTAATACGACTTGCTATGTCATGAATAGGGTTCTAGTAAGACCATCTCTATCCAAGACTCCATATGAATTGTGGAATAAGAAAAAACCTAATGTTTCTTACTTTAAGGTTTTCGGTTGCCAATGCTTTATCTTGAATGAAAAGGATACCTTAGGAAAATTCGATACTAAATCCGATGAAGGCATCTTTCTTGGTTACTCTTCCGTTTCTAAAGCTTTTCGTGTTTTTAACAAAAGAAAGTTAGTTATAGAAGAGTCTATTCATATAGTTTTTAATGAAGTTTTCGAATTTAAGAAAAATAATTTTAATGATGATCTTGGTTTTGATGGTTTAAATTTGAATGAATCCTCTCCTCAAAATAGCACCTTGGATGCATCTTCTTCCGAATTTTCCTTACCTAAGGAATGAAAGTATGTAGATGCCCATCCTAAGGAGCTAATTATAGGAGACACATTAAAAAGGATTCAAACTCGTTCCTATTTTAAAAAATTTTATGCTCATGCTGTTTTTCTTTCTCAAATTGAACCTAAGTGCATTAACGATGTCTTGAAAGATGATTCTTGGGTTATCGCAATGCAAGAAGAGTTGAATCAATTTGAGAGGAATGAGGTGTGGATGCTTGTTCCTAGACCTAGTGACCATTTAGTTGTTGGTACTAAATGGATCTTTAGAAACAAGCAAGATGAATGTGGTATCATGGTTAGAAATAAGGCTAGATTAGTGGCCAAAGGTTTTAACCAAGAAGAATGTATCGATTACGAAGAAACCTTCACTCCTGTGGTAAGTTTAGAAGCCATTAGGATGCTCCTTGCCTATGCTAGTAGTAATAACTTTAAGCTTTTTCAAATGGATGTCAAAAGTACTTTCTTAAATGGCTTTATTTCCAAAGAAGTGTATGTTGAACAACCATCCAGATTTAAAAACTCTCTTCTTCCCAATCATGTGTTTAAACTAACTAAGGCTCTCTATGGATTAAAACAAGCCCCTAGAGCTTGGTATGAGAGGCTTAGTTCCTTTCTTATTTTAAATAATTTTACTAAAGACAAGATTGATACTATATTATTTATTAAATATTTTAAAAATAACTTTCTTATTGTTCAAATCTATGTTGATGATATTATTTTTGATTCTTCGAATGAATCACTATGTGAATTATTTGCCAAGTGTATGAGTCATGAATTTGAAATGAGTCTAATGGGTGAATTAACTTTCTTTTTAGGATTACAAATTAAACAACTTAGTGATAGTATATTTCTTAATCAAACAAAGTATACATTAGAATTATTAAAATGATTTAACATGGATAGTTCAAAAGCCATCAACACTCCTATGAGCACTTCCACTAAGTTAGATTTGGATGAAAGTGGAGAAAATTTTGATCAAAAAACATATAGGGGAATAATAGAGGTAGCTTACTTTGTCTCACCGCAACTAGACCGAATATCATGTTTAGTGTAGGTCTATGTGCAAGATTCGAAGCTAATCCTAAGTTATCTCACCTTAAAGCCATTAAAAGAATCCTTAGATATCTTAAAGGAACTCCTAACCTAGGATTATGGTATCCAAAATCCGATGACTTTAATTTAAAAGCCTATGCAGATACGGATTTTGGCAGATGTAGAATAGATAGAAAAAGCACATCTGGAACATGCTAATTTTTAGGACATGCACTTGTTTCTTGGACTTCCAAGAAACAAAATTTGATTGCACTATCTATGATGGAAGCTGAATACATAGCTGCAAGTGCATGTTGTGCACAAGTTGTTTAGATGAAAAATACGTTAAAAGGCTATGGAATTCATTTAAAGAATATTCCCATAAAATGTGATAACACAAGTGCTATTTGTCTAATCAAAAATCTAATTCAACACTCTAGAATTAAGCATATTAACATTAGGCATCACTTTATATGAGATCATATCAATAATAATGATGTCATTCTAGAATTTATTGATACAAAACATCAATTAGTGAATATCTTCACAAAACCCCTAAATGAAAAATAATTTGACTTCATTAGAAGAGAATTAGGTATGCTAAATTGTTCTAATACATGATGTTGTTTCTTTTCTAAAATTTTTCAACTTCGGCTTTGGCTTTCATTGTCTTATCTTAATATTATTTCTTTGTTTTTGGATGACATCTTTACAATATCATCTTTTGAACGGAGTTCTCATCATAGTATTTTTTATTCTCCTCTTTGATTGATGAATTTTTGAGTTATGTTATGCCTTTTGATGAAATGATTAAAATTTCAATTTTGATAGTCTCGCCTTGATATTATATTTTTGAATTTTGATGACATCTTTATATCATGGAGCTCTCATTTTTATCTTTCAATCGTAATCTTGATGAAAGCTATCATGATGTTGTTTTCCTCTTTCTTCAAATAATGGATATTAATGATGTAGGAAAAATTGATTTTATACCCTCCTTTAAGTATAACTAAAGAGATTTCATGACTTGCATTTTATATGAAGCTTAACATATGCATAAATTAATGTCATGAATCGTGTAAAAAATTAAGCTCTTAAATGTTCATTTTCGATTTTTATTCTTGTGCTAATTGCTATGATTCAAGGTTTTATGACTTCCTCCTCATGAATCACTATAAGAATGCCACGTTAAAGTTTTATGAATTTTGACATCTCTTTCTCACGGAGTTTATCTTAAAATATGAAATGTTTGATGAATGGCTTTAATAATCTATCCTTCCATAATTTTATCCTTGGATTTTCAAAATTGCATCTTAAGCCTTTCATCCTCTTTCATGAATGAATCTTTTATAGCTTGATAAGTGATGATTTATCTTTTTTCAGATTTCATAAACATGAACAAAAATGATCAAAACATTTTTTGGATTTATCCATCGAGAATGACATATCTTACATTTTGTTCAAATCGATTTCTAAGCAAATATTAACCTCATGTATCATATATGTTTGATAAATGACTGCTCTTACAATTTTCTTTATATGGTTGATGTGCATTATAATACCTTATGATGACTATTTTTTTTTATTCACCTCCTTTTTGTTGATGATAAAAGGGGAGAAGAATGTGCAAATTGATGACATAGAAGAATATGCAAATAAATTGATGACATAGAAGAATATGCAAATAAATTGATGCCATGAGCAAATAACTTGATAAAATGTCTTGCATGCATAGTATTGAGAAGAATATGACTTATATGTTGTGTATTACAATATGATGGAATGAAAATATCTTATATGTTTTATATTACAATTTAATTACTTTTGCCATGCTTTATAATTAAAAATTGATGATATCTTTAAAAGCATCGCAATAAAATTTGGATCGTATCGCAATGTATCACGTGTATCTCAAATACTTAAAATGTAAATTTTTGAGAGATTGATATCATATCATGTTTAAAAAATTGGGTTCTTTTTATTGATATGATAAACTATTATTTCATTTGATATTGTCTTGATTTTGTGCACTTTATCAATATCATTTGATACTTGTTGTATTTCAAATTATAATTAGTATCTCTTGTTAAAATGGTAAATATCTATCATTCGACTTGAAAAATATGAAGTTTTGTATTTGTGGATGAAAAATCATACTTGTTGAGCATGATGATAAGTTTAATGAATGAAACTTATTGGTTTCGGTTTGAATTCAAGAAGATTGAATTCAAGTATTCTTCCTTCTCATAATATGACATATAGATAGGGGGAGTTAAAATTAACTCCATCATCAATTGATTATCATCATCAAAAAGGAGGAGGTTGTTGAATCTCAGATTTTGATGATAAAATCAATTGATAGGTTATTTGATCTAATCCATATTATTGAGATAAGTGTGTAGGATTAACTACGATAGCTTGAAGACATAAAGTAAATTACCAGAGTCAAGTTGTTGGGAGTTCGAGAGTCCACCGGAAGTCTGAAGGATCGTCGAAAGTGCTGTTGGAACCAACCAAGAAAGAATCGGGGACTTGCTGAAGGTTTTAGAAGTTCATCAGAAAGATCGTCGGAGGTTCGTAGAGCTCACCGAGAAAGTTCGGAAGCTTACCCAAGATTCGTCAAACTCACCACGAAGTCCGAGAGCCTACTGGGAGTCCGTCGGAAGAAATTCGAGGGTGCGTCAGAAGTCCACCGGAAGTTCACTAGAGACCTCACCGGAAGAAGACTCGATATTGTCAGTTGTTAATCTGCTTAGGATTATGTTTCAATTTCGTAATTAGTATGTAATTAGGGTAAGGATTAGGTAATAATCATGTTTAACCCTTGTAGGGGCCAATTGGGCCTTATTTAGGTTGATTTGGGCTGAAGTTAGGGTTCATTCATCCTTGTTGGTATAGTCTAACTGTGGCACCACCCTAGGTCAGCGATAGTACCACTAGCAGTTATTACCTACCAGCGATGGTATCGCCTGGCAAGCGATGGTACCGCCAAACCATAGAGCCCGAGGACTCTATCAGGCGATGGTACCACCAATACCCCGAAACATGCAATGTGACTCTTTTTTGCTCTAATTTTGAAACCAAATTGAGTCTATAAATACTCCTCTTTTCTCAATTGAGAAAACACCTTTTTAAGAAGTTAGAAATTGAATCAAAGCTATAGCAAAGTCTTATTTTCGATAGCTAAATATTCACCTCCCTCTTTCCCTTTGCGAAAAAATCTGTAAGAGTGTGAACCACTTATAAAAGGTTGTAAGAGGGGTATTTGGTCCTTCCCCTTCAAAAATATTTTGATAGTGAAAGTTGGAAGTCTCATCGAAGAAGGCTTCGGAAGTGGACGTAGGTCATTTGATCGAACCACTATACATCACTGCGTACTTTGGATGTGTGAGTTCTAAATTTTTTCATCTTACTTTTACTCGCTGTAAATTGCTCGGTCTTCTTCTCTCTATTCTCAATTGCATTCGCTCAAACTACTTTAGCTAAAATCTCTCTTGTTGAATCGAAATTTAATTATGAACGAACTATCTTCGAAATCGATTTCAAGTTTACGAGTTTTAATCCGCTGCACTAATTCACACCCCCCCTCTCTTAGTGCCGCTCTAATCCTAATAGTTTTGAGTAACTCTGGAGTACTTTCGATCAGGATTAAACAATTGAAGCAAGAAGAATCGACATTAGGCCAGAGGAGAACATATCAAAAGATTGGACATCGAGCTAGAGGATCGGTCAACATATTAGCAGAAGGCTTCGAACAAGGGATTCGGGCATTGGACCAAGAAGAACGAAATTATACCAAGAAGGTCAGCGTTGCGGAGGACAACTGTCGATTGGGCAATAGGCTGCAAGAGAGGATGATGCGCCAAAGAATCGAATGAAGCACCGATGGACTAATGACATCGATTAAGCATTGTAAAAATTATCTAGATCGAAATAGTATTAAGATGTAATTGAGTTAGAATTGGGCCAACTAGGCCTAAATCAGGGCTATGTTGGGCCAAGTGAAAGGCCCAAACAATAATCTGAAGCCACATCAAGTGGTGGCACCACTAGGATGGGCAATGGAACCACCTAAAGGCTCAACCTCCAAAGCTAAGTCTGGGTGATGGTACCGCCCAGTGTTAGGTAGCCTAGGCAATGGTATTATCAAACTAGGTGGTAGTACTGCCCAGTGATAGAAAGCTTAGGCAATGGTATTGTCAAACTAGATGGTGGTACTGCCCAATGACAGAAAGCCTAGGTGGTGGTACCGCCCAGTGACAGAAAGCCTAGGCGACGGTACCACCCAACACTAGCTATGGTATCGCCAATAGCTTGAAGACCCGGGGTGATTCAAATTTGGGCTCCAAGTTTAAATCCCGTTGAGGCCTATAAATACCCCTCTCATCCTTGGTTAAATACACACCAACTGAGAAAGAAAAGAGGGAAAAACTCTATAGAAATCTTGTCAAAATTCCTTCCCTCTAGTTTAGTGTTGGCTAACTTTAAGAGAGGGGTGAGTGGGCTTGTAAGATGTTAACTCCTGAACCTTTTAAAAAGAGAAGAGAGTTGTAAGGGTAGTTGGTCTTCGTCCATTAAAGGTAGACCAATAGTGAAAGCCGATGGCCTCAACAAAGGAGGAATCGGGAATGGACGTAGGTCAAACGACCGAATCACTATAAAATTCCAATGTGTTTTGTACTTTACTTGTTTACTTATCTTGCAAGTGTTTTACCTGCTTATTCTATCTTGTACTTACTTTAATTCTAAGCACAATCAAATCAGTTTTTATCGATAAGGCTTTCATCGTACGAACCGAAGTTTTTCCAAAACGTTTAAAATCAAACATTTTTACTACTGCACTAATTCACACCCCCCCCTCCTCTTAGTGTCAGACTTGGTCCTAATAGAAATAAGGCTAGATTAGTGGCCAAAGGTTTCAACCAAGAAGAAGGTATCGATTATGAAGAAATCATCGCTCCTGTGGCAAGATTAGAAGTCATAAGGATGCTCTTTGCCTATGCTTATTGTAATAATTTTAAGTTATTTTAAATGGATGTCAAAAGTACTTTTTTAAATGGCTCTATTTCCAAAGAAGTTTATATTGAACAACCACCCGGATTTGAGAATGCTCTTTTTCTTAATCATGTATTTAAGTTATCTAAGGCTCTCTATGGATTGAAATAAGCCCCAAGGGCTTAGTACGAGAGACTTAGTTCCTTTCTTATCCAAAATGATTTCTCTAAAGGCAAGGTCGATACTATATTATTTATTAAAAATTTTAAAAATAATTTCCTTGTTGTTCAAATTTATGTTGATGGCATTGTTTTTGGTTTCACGAATGAGTCCTTATGCGAATCGTTTGCCAAAAGTATGAGTCAAGAGTTCAAAATGAGCTTAATCGGAGAACTAACCTTTTTCTTAGGTTTACAAATCAAGCAACTAAGTGATGAAATTTTTCTTAGCCAAACTAAATATGCATTAGAATTGCTAAAATGATTCAATATGGATAGTGCAAAGGCTATCAATACACCAATGAGTATTTTCACTAAGTTAGATATGGATGATAATGGAAAAAACTTTGATCAAAAAACTTATAGGGGTATGATAGGTAGTTTACTATACCTCACCGCAACTAGACCAGACATTATGTTTAGTGTTGGACTTTGTGCTAGATTTTAATCTAATAATAAGCTATCTCATTTTAAAGTTGTTAAAAGAATTCTTAGATACCTAAAAGGAACTCCTAATCTAGAATTTTGGTATCCAAAATCTAAGAACTTTGAATTAATTGCTTATGCAGATGTTGATTTTGCTAGATGTAGAATAGATTAAAAAAAAGTACATCCAGAATATGTCAATTCTTAGGTCATGAACTTGTCTCTTAATCTTCCAAGAAATAAAATTCGATTGCACTATCTAAAACCAAAGCCGGATATATGGCAGCAAGTGCATATTGTGCGTAAGTTATATGGATGAAAAATACATTAGAAGATTATAAAATTTATTTAAAGAATATACCTATAAAATGTGATAACACTAGTGCAATATGTTTAACAAAAAATCTCATTCAGTACTCTAGAACTAAACATATTGACATTAGGCATCACTTTATAAGAGATCATGTTAATAATCATGATATAACTTTAAAATTTATTGATATGAAACATCAATTAGCTGATATTTTTATAAAACCTTTAAATAAGGAATAATTTAATTTTATTAGAAGAGAATTAGGCATGTTAAATCTATCGAATGCATGAGTTTCTTGTATACACTCTATTGAATCTTATATTTTGATGATGAAACTAATTCAAAAGTGTTTATGATCTAACTATATTTTGAGTAATGTAGGACTACCTTCGATCAGGATTAGATAATTGAAGCAGAAAGAATCGATGTTGGGCCAGACGAGAACATGTCAGAAGATTGAATGACAAGCCGAAGGATCAGTCGATGTATTGGCAGAAGGCTTCAGACAAGAGATTTGAGCATCGGGCCAAGAAGAGTAAAATTGCGCCAAGGAGATCAGAGTTGCAGAGGACAACTACTAATTGGGCAATAGGTCATAAGAGAGGATGATACGCTGAAGAATCGGATGAAGCGTCAATGGACCAATGACATGCCAAGCAATAAATTCAATTAAAGCTTTGTAATAATTATCTAGATTGAAGTAGGATTAAGGTGTAATTGAGTTAAATTTGGCTAACTCAATTAAGGGCCAACTGGGCACAAATCAGGGCTATATTGGGCTAAGTGAAAGGCCCAAACAGTGGCCTGAAGCCACGTCAAGCGGTAGCACCACCAGGGTGGGCAATAGAATCGCTTGAAGGCTCAACCTTCAAGGCTGAGCCTGGGTGGTGGTATCACCCAATGTCAGGTAGCCTAGGTAGTAATACCGCTTAGTGACAAAAAGCTTGCGCGGTGGTACCGCCCAGCATTGGCGGTAGTACCGCTAGTACCCTAAAGACCCGGGTGATTCAAATTTAGGCTTGGAGCCCCCTTGAAGCTTATAAATACTCCTCTCATCCCTGGTTAGACTACACACCAACTGAGAATAAAAAAATAAAAAATTCTGTCGTTATCACTTGAGAAATCCTCCCCTCTTGCTCTAAGTTATGGTCAAGTTTAAGAGAGGGGTGAGAGGTCTTTTAAAGATTGTTCTCCTAAATCTGTAAAAGGAGAAGAGGGTTGTAAGGATAGTTAGTCTTCGTCCGATTAAAAGAAGACTGATCATGAAAGCTGATGGCCTCGATGGAGGAATCAGGAGTGGACGTAGGTCAGATGACCGAACCACTATAAATTGGTTTGCCTTTACTTCTTTGCTATTTATCATTATACAAATCACTTTACCTACTCTACATCACTGCTCTAATTCACTTACAAATCTTTCTAAGTTAGAGCATTTCTGAGACAAGTTCACCGATATGGATTTAATCAAAATGAAGCTTTTCATATGAAACGATTTTTTGAAATCTATGTTTTTACCACTACACTAATTCACCCCACCCCCACCCCCATCCCCCTCTTAGTGCCAAACTCGATCCTAATAATTGGTATCAGAGCCTCAGTATTTCTCATTTGGATTAACACCCAAGAGAAATGGCTCTTTTCAACTTTCAAGAGGGTCATTCTATCGTTCGTCCTCCTATTTTCAATGGGATAAACTACACTTATTGAAAAACTTGAATGAGAGTTTTCTTGCTTTCCTTGGATTTAAATTTATGGAATATCATCGAAAACAGATATCAAAAGTCTTCTCTTCCAATGAACGATTGGAATGATTTGGAGAAGAAGATTTTCTCCTTGAATGCAAAGGCTATGATTGCCTTGTTTTGTGCCTTAGACAATAATGAATTCAATCGAGTTTCTATTTATGAAATGACTTTTGATATTTAGCACACACTTGAAATCATACACGAAGGTACTAGTAGAGTTAAGGATTCTAAGATATATCTTTTGATGCATGATTTTAAACTTTTTTGAATCACATCAAGCAAAACTATTAGTGATATATACACCCATTTTATGTATGTCATCAATAGTTTAAAAGCTCTTGGTAAATATTTTTTGAGTTTTAAACTTGTAAATAAGATTTTAAAATCTCTTCCAAAAAGTTAGGATCCGAAAGTAACCGCTATTCAATAGGCAAAAGATTTAAATAATTTTTCATTGAAAGAACTTATCAGGTCTTTGATGACCTATGAAATAAACTTTTTGGAACATGATGTATATGAGAACCACCTTCCAAAGAACAGAAAGGATTTGGGACTTCGAACAATAGAATACCACTTGAGTGATGACTCAAGTGATGATGATGAGGACCTTAAACTTATTACTATAAAATTTAAAAAATTCATAAAACAAGAATCTAAGAACAAAAATAAACTTAAAAAGAAGAATATGCTAAAGAGGAAGAAAGAACTCAAGGACAAATCGAGCACATCCGAAAACGAAGACGCGAACTACACCTTGATGGCTCATAACGATAAGGTATGTGACTCACCCGAAATGTTTTACCTTATTATGAAATTACTTGATATTTTCATGAGTTGCTTGATTTAGTTAGTAAGAAATAAAAATATATTTTTTCATGCTTTTTCTTTCTAGAGATTTTTGAAATACAATTATGAATTATAATTGGACGATTTGTGATAATGCTTGTACACCTGACAAGTTTAATTCCAAGAATATTTATCTTGATAATTTCTATTGAATCTCGAATTTTGATGACGAAACTAATTGATTGTAGTTTATGATCTAACTACGTGTTGAGTTACGCAGGTCTACTATCGATTAGGATTAGACAGTTGATGCTGGAGGAATTGACATTGCGCCGGGTGATCACGTCTGGATATTGGATGTCGAGCCGGAGGTTCGGTCGACAATCAGCGGAAGGCTTCGTACGTCGGGCATCGGGCCAAGAAGAGCATGTTGTACCAAGGATATTGGGGTTGCGGAAGTCAACCGTCGATTGGGCAACGAATCATAAGAAAATACGATGTGCCAAAGAATCGGACGAAACACCGACCAATGACGTGCCAGGCAACTGAATGTCAATTCGCGTTGTAATAACTGTCTAGATCGAAGTAGAATGTTTGTTTGTGTGTGTGTAGGATTAACTACAATAGCGATGAAGATGTAAAGTGAAACAAAGTGCTGGAAGACAAGTGTGATAGATGGTTGGGAGTTCGAGAGTTCAATGGAAGTCCGAAGATTCGTTGGGAGTGTTGCCGGAACCAACCGAGAACGAGTAGGGAGCTTGCCGAAGGGTTTTCGGAGTTCGCCGGAAGGTTTGTCGGAAGTTCACAGAGCTTGCCAAGAAAGATCGGAGCATGCCAATGAAGCTCATTGGAACTCGCCAAGATCATCATGAAGTCTGGGAGCTTGTCGGGAGTCCGCATAATGGTTTCTGAGGGTTCGTCGGAAGACTACCGGAAGTTCACCGAAAGCTCGCCGAAAGAAGTCTTATCTTGTGGACTTTGTAATAGCTTAAAAAATGTCTTTAAAATTCATAGTTAGCACATAATTTGGTTTAAGATTAGGTGTTAATCCTATAAACCAAATTTGGGCCAATTCGGATTTCATTTGGACCGGTTTCGGTTGAGTTTTCGGCCGAAACCAGTGTGCTAAAATGACCTGAGCGATGGTACCGCCCAGGCTGGGCGGTGGCATCGCCCAGTGGCCAAGAGCCAGGTGGTGGCACCGCCTGACTGGGGCGGTAGCACCGCCCAACACCCGCGGGCACCAGCGATGGCACCGCTGAATGGGCGATGGCACCGCCTAGTACTACCAGTACCGGGAAATTCAAAATGGTTCAAATTTTGACTCCAAGTTTGGGCTTCAAATTTGAATCACTTTGAGGCCTATAAATACCCCTCTCATTCATAAATGAAAGGGTATCTAGAACTGAAAAAAAGAAGGGGGAAACTCTTTTGAAAGTGTGTCAAATCTTCCCTCTAAGTTTTAAGAGTGTTCTAGTCCAAGAGAGAGGTAAGAGTGCTTGTAAGGGTTTCCTCCTAAGCCCATCAAAAGGGGAGGAGTTGTAAGGGAGTTCATCCTTGCCCGTTGGAAGGAGGATAGCTAGTGGAAAGCTAGTAGCCTCAAGCAAGAGGAATCGGGAGTGGACATAGGTCGGATGACCGAACCACTATAAAAATATGATTTGCATTTACGTTCTTGCTATTTACTTTACTGCAAACCCTTTCTACTTAATTTGATGCTCTACTTCTCATCTTTGCAAACATCTTTAAGTTAGAGCTTTTCTTATATGAGTCCGCTGATATGGCTTTCATAATACGAAACGAAATTTTCACCGTACGAAGTTTCCAAAGTTGGTTTAAATCGCCAAAAATTTATCATCTTTATCCGCTGTACTAATTCACCCCCCCCTCCCCCCCTCTTAGTGCCGCTTGATCCCTAACAATTGATATCAGAGCCATGTTATTTCTCATTCGAATTTACACCCATAAGAAATGGCTCTTAATGGCTTTCAAGAGGGCTTTTTGGTTTTTCGTCCACCGTTCTTTAACGGTTCGGACTACACATATTGGAAAACTCGAATGAGAGTTTTCTTGATTTCTCTTGATTTAAACTTATGGAACATCATTGAAAATGGATTTTAACTTCCCTCTAAACTGACGAACGAATGGTCGGACTTAGAGAAAAAATCTTTTTCTTTGAATGCAAAGGCAATGAATGCCTTATTTTACGCTTTGGACAAGAACGAGTTCAATTGAATATCTATGTGTGAAACAGCTTTTGACATTTGGCAAACACTTGAAATCACGCATGAGGGAACTAGTAGAGTTAAAGACTCGAAAGTAAACCTCTTATTGCATGATTTTGAGCTCTTCCAAATGACACCAAGCGAATCTATCAACGACATGTACACCCGGTTCACGGATGTCGTCAATAGTCTAAGAGCTCTTGGTAAATCTTTTTTGGATTTTGAACTCGTAAGTAAGATCTTAAGATCCCTTCCAAAAAGGTAGGATCCTAAAGTAACCGTAATACAAGAAGCTAGAAATCTAAATGACCTTCGGATTGAAGAACTAATTGGCTCACTAATGACATATGAAATGAGCCTCCTATAACATCTTGAACATGATGAATATATGAACCACCTTCTAAAGAATAAGAAGGTTTTGGAACTCCAAACTTTGAAATGCCACTTGAATGATGACTCAAGTGATGAGGACACTATTGAGAACTTTGAACTTTCAACACTAAATCTTAATAAATTCATGAAACAAAAATCTAATATTAATAATGAACTTGAACGGAGGAAGAGGCCAAAGAAGAAGAAGAAGGCTTGCAAAGAAGAATCAAGTAAAGAAGAGGCGAAATGGGCTTTGACGGTTTTCGACAATGAGGTAAGAAACTCACCCAAGTTGTTTTTACCTTATTTTGAAATTATATGATGCTTTTCATGAATGCTTAACTTAGTTAGTAGGATTTTTTTTGGAAATTAAAACAAATTGTTTTAAAAAAAATTATGCTATGCTTTTCCTTTTAGCATTTTTGAAAAATTATAAAAATGATCATAAAAAACTATATTGTTAAAGTTTCATGCATGTTATGATTCAAAACTTTGAATGATTATGAATGATGATTGCTTAGTTTATGATTTCCATATCGTTTGTTGATGCATGGTTTAACACAAAAGTTAATTAGCATGATTATGTTTAATAGGGTTAATCCATGATTGTATACTTCAGTTTTCATGCAATGAGGATTTGAAGTAATGTTGATTTAAAAACATCTATCTTGGATTAATGTGTCTTAATCCTTCTTATGATGAAGTTTATATATGATGCATGTCTTCATGAAATCAATTTCAAAACTAAAAGACCTAACCCATAAATTTTCAAAATGAAAGAAATATGGTTTTGATGTTGTCTTGTGTTATATTTGGACTTAATGGTTTTCATGACGAAAATTATTTTTCAGATTTTTAAAATGATGTATGATTTTAGCAAAAGTTTAAGCATTGATCATCTTGTTATAACAAATGAAAGAAAGAATTAAAATGACTTTGATGATGTATCATAAAAACATGCTTAATGATTGTATCATACTTTATGACTTGAAATCTCATATTTTGAAATAATATATTTATAATGAATCCATGAATCTTGATGATTTTTATATCACTTTTTGGCTTTAAATTTGATACATATCTTTCATGCAAAAAGTTTTTGGGCATGCTTATGTGAAATCTTGCTTGATAATGAAAATGCTCCATATATATGATCATGATAAATTCATGAATCTTGTTGGTTTTACATTGCTTTTGATTTCAAAAAAGATGCATGATATTTGACACAAAATAAATTAATAGCATATTTCAAGATAATGCTTGCACACCAAATATGATTAAAAGATAGAAGCAAGTATATTGATGATTTCATTTTTACATGAAAATTTGAACATGCTTATATAAGATCAACCACATAAAATAAAACACAAAAGTTAAAAATATTTTAATCATGATATTTTATTTTTGATGTGTTTGGTCTTGATAAGTTTATGACTAAACTTATATCTCGTTGATACCTATTTTCATAAAAAGATTTGAATATGCTCACATCAAAACAATTGCATGAAATGAAATTTCATTTTCTATCCTATTGAGGTTAATAAATTCACTTTACCAATCTTGTGAATCTCATGAAAATAATCATGATGAAAATTTAGAAAATAAATGTGTATCATGCGTTTGGTTTAAACAATTTTTCTTGAAACTTACTTTTGGGATCTATACAATGATACATGAATCTAGTAGAAAATGACAAGTGCATGCTTACATATAAACCATCTCCGTTGCTCTTAATAAAATTTTTGTATGAAATATTCTTGATGCATTTGAGCTTGATGGCTTTAATGATAACTTGTATTTCAAAGTTATATGATGATGGTTTTCATAAAAATATTAGAACAGACTTTATGAAATCATCATTGATAATGATAAAATAAAATTGTTAAAAGGTTGTTATCATGCTTAATGACTTTATGATATCATATCTTGATAACGAAACTCATGTGGTGGTTTTAAACATGATACTCATCCTTTAAAACATGAGCTCACTTATATAAAACAAACAACTTAAAACGAAACACATTATCATATTGAATCGATTTTTAGTTGGAAGATGCCTTATGTGTAATGTGTTATATTTTTGGCTCTTAATAATCTTTATGATGAAATTTGCCTTTCCATCTTGAATGTTAACATTTTGTTTTAAGATAAAAGCATGATTATAAGAAGCAAATCACATGAATAGAAATTTATAAAAAAATAAAATGCAATCCTCTATTTTATTGATTTTTCAATAAATCTATGCTTGTCATTGAATATAATTTTGAGGATGATTTCGGATTTGACAAATGCTTGATTCATATTTACGACATGAGATACATTTTAAATATGAATCATGTTCAATGCTTCAATCATGCTCTATCTCCCCTAATTCACGTTGTTCTCCTATATTTCCGTTTTATTTATCATAGAGGAGAACCTTCTAAATGAATTATGAAATTGATGATTTGATAATAAGTGTTTATCAAAAATCTATTTATCATTTTGCAATCTCTAAAAAGTCGATAATCACTCATTCATGTTGTGAATCTCAAAAATGTTTTTGATTTGATTAGGAGTTTCAAGTTGACAAAATGAGTTTGAATAATTTTATGACTCCTCTCTTGATCACTTGAAATCATGACTTTGAATTCTTGTCTTGAGATATTTTTGTGAATCAAAATATTTTCCTCTATGATTACTTCTTTTTATCATTTACCAAAAAGAAGAACAATTCAAGTTTATATCATTTGTGAATCTCATAAACTATGTTAATGATTTTGATGATTTGAACTTGAATGAGCTTTATCACAATCCAAATCTTGATATCTTGATATTTGATACTTGAAATTCTTATGCATGAATCAAGTTGCTCTTTGTACTATATCTTTTCAAATGAATCATAAGCCTTAATGTCATGTATTTCATTATATAGAAATGATAAGATTTCTTTGCCTTGCATGCCTTGTGTGATGATTGAAAATTAAATTTGCCTTATGATGAATCATTGAATCATGACTTGATATATGAGAATGCTATTTTTTTATGTATCATGATTCTTGATTGTATACCCTTTATCATGAATTAAAAATTGATAATGAAGAAAATATTTATGAATCATTATTTTGATTTCTCGGAATTATATGGCTTGTATAATAATTGAAATTTTTAGCCATTGAGTCCTCATTTCTTTTCGACATTGACAAAGGGGGAGCTAGCGTATTAAATTCATATTCATGACTTGATGATTGAAATATTCATGTAGAATTTTGATATGTATCACTTGTCATGATTTGAATATTGAAATAAAAGAAATTTTGTTCTTCTTGATATCTTTTATGATGAATCGCGAATCATGACTTGATCCATTATATTGATATATTTGTATCATGATTTGAAGATTGATGTAAACTTTTTTATATATATGCAAACTTATGTGAAATGTTTATATCATTATATTTGATCCTCCCTTTCTTTTTGACATTGATAAAGGGAAGAAGATTTATTACTAGATTGCACACCCAAATAAAAAATTGCTAGCTCATTCAAGAGGAAGAAAATTACTATCTCAAAAAAGAAGCAAAAATGTAAAACTTCAAAAATTTGGAATGTTACACTTACCATGCCTTTATGTTTGTATGTTTAATGAAAAGTTAGCATACATGTTTAAAGTGATTATACATAATTGCTAGCTCATTGCAAACAAAAAGTTGATAGCTTGCAAAGGTGAAACATAGTTACAAAAGAGAAAAATTAAAAGGAAGCTAACTTGTGTATCACAAAGAATGTTAGCTTGCTTATCATTATTGATTGCTTGCTTATCATATTTTTCCTCATATCATGATTTTTGACTCCCTTGAATTCATGACTTAATATGCTGAAAATTCATGTTGTAAATTTGTTATTTTGTCATGATCAAAGTATTGACTATTTGTACTCCACTTTTTTGACAAAAACAAAGGGGGAGAAGATTTATTGCTAGCTTATGTATCGCAAAGAAAAATTTTGCTAGCTAGAACATGCAAAGGAAGCAAAGAAAGTGCAACTTGCACATCTCAAGAAGCAAGTGAAAAAATTACCATCATTGCCCATCTTTAAAAACTTACTATAATTGAATGGTATGATTGGATGTTGTATTGCAAAGCTATGCTTAAATGTTGTATGATGTATATCTAGATTGATAGCTAGTATGTGAAAAAATTTGCATATCTTTTAAACTAGCTATGATGCAACTTCTCCTTTTTGTTGATGACATAGGGGGAGAAGTAGATTGATGACTTCATGCATTGAATTGAATATTTTAGATATTTGCATGATGGTTTTGTTGTTTTCTCTTAACATTGTGATGAATGTTGCTTGGATTTAGGATAATCCAAGGTTTCTATCAATGGCATATTGATAGGGGGAGTTTGGTTAAACTCCGGGGAGTTATGGTTAACTCCGTTAGTCATCAATTAGTTGTCATCATCAAAAAGGGGGAGATTGTTGAATCTCGAATTTTGATGATGAAACTAATTGATTGTGGTTTATGATCTACCTGCGTGTTGAGTTACGCACTATCGATCAGGATTAGACAGTTGACGCTGGAGGAATTGACGTTGCATCGGGTGATCACGTCTGGATATTGGATGTTGAGCCGAAGGTTCGGTCGACAATCGACAGAAGGCTTCATACGTCGGGCATCGGGCCAAGAAGAGCATGTTGTGCCAAGGATATCAAGGTTGCAAAGGTCAACCGTTGATTGGGCAATGGATCGTAAGAGAAGATGATGTGCCAAAGAATCGGACGAAGCGCCGACCAATGACATACCGGGCAACTGAATGTCAATTCGCGTAGTAATAACTGTCTAGATCGAAATAGAATGTTTATTTGTGTGTGTGTAGGATTAACTATTATAGCGATGAAGACGTAAAGTAAAATAAAGTGCTGGAAGACAACTGTGATGGATGGTTGGGAGTTCAAGAGTTCGACGAAAGTCTGAAGATTCATTGGGAGTGTTGTCGGAACTGGCCGAGAACGAGTAGGGAGCTTGCCAAAGGGTTTCGAAAGTTCACCAGAAGGTTTGTCGAAAGTTCATGAAGCTTGCCAAGAAAGATCGGAGATTACGAATGAAGCTCATTGGAACTTACCAAGATCATCATGAAGTCCGGGAGCTTACTGGGAGTCCGCAGAATGGTTTCCGAGGGTTCGTCGGAAGACCGTCGGAAGTTCGCTGAAAGCTCGCCGAAAGACATCTTATCTTATGGACTTTGTAATAGCTTAAAAAATGTCTTTAAAATTCATATTTAGCATATAATTTAGTTTAGGATTAGGTGTTAATTCTATAAATCAAATTTGGGCCAATTCGGACTTCATTTGGATCGATTTCGGCTGAGTTTTCGATCGAAACCAGTGTGCTGAAATGACCTGGGCGATGGCACCACCCAGTTGCTGAGAGCCAGGCACTGCCTGGCTAGGGCGGTAGCACCACCCAACACTCGCGGGCACCAGCGGTGGCACCGCTGGATGGGCGGTGTCATCGCCCAATACTACCAGCACTGGGAAATTCAAAATGGTTCAAATTTTGGCTCCAAGTTTGGGCTCCAAATTTAAATCACTTTGAGGCTTATAAATACCTCTCTCATTCATGAATGAAAGGGTGTCTAGAACTAAAAAAAAGAAGGGGGAAACTCTCTTGAAAGTGTGTCAAATCTTTCCTCTAAGTTTTAAGAGTGTTCTAGTCCAAGAGAGGGGTAAGAGTGCTTATAAAGGTTTCCTCCTAAGCCTGTCAAAAGGAGTGGAATTGTAAGGGAGTTCATCCTCGCCCGTTGGAAGGAGGATAGCTAGTGGAAAGCCGGTGGCCTCAAGCAAGAGGAATCAGAAGTGGACATAGGTCGGATGACTGAACCATTATAAAAATCTAATTTGCATTTACATTCTTGCTATTTACTTTACTGCAAACCCTTTCTACTTAATTTGATGCTCTACTTCTCATCTCTGCAAACATCTTTAAGTTAGAGCTTTTCTTATATGATTCCACCAATACGGCTTTCATAATACGAAATGAAGTTTTCACCGTACGAAGTTTCCAAAGTTGGTTTAAATCGTTGAAAATTTATCATCTTTATCCACTGTACTAATTCACACCCCCCCCCCGGCCCTCTCTCTTAGTGCCGCTCAATCCCTAACAATTTCTATATCATAATGCATGATTTTGGCATAAAAACTTGTGCATGGTTATAAGAAATCATGCTTGATAATTTTAATGATCTAATGAAAATGATAAATGCTTATATCATATTTAATGATTTTACTTTTTGAAACTACGCATGATGAGCGAATCTTATGTTTTGGATTAATGTGTTTTTGGTCTTAATGATTTTTATGATGAAACTTGTGAATCGATTTTAAATGTTGATGCATGTCTTTATTTAAAAGACTGAAGCATACTTATATGAAATCAATTATGAAACTAAAAAAACTTTAGCTACTTTTAATATTATAGAAATTAACCTACATTGCTTTCAATAAATTCTCCGAATGAAAGAAAAGTGATTTTGATGATGCTTTCGGTTCTAAACATGATGCTTGGCCTTTGCATGAAAAATTTAAACATGCTCACTTAAATTGAAACACAAAAAAAGGAAAAATATATTTTCATGATGAATCAAATCTTTTGTATGAAGATGCTTTATGTGTTTAGTCTTAATCATTTTTATGACAAAAATTTTTTAAGATAACATGTTATATTTTTGGCCTTGATGATCTTTATGATGAAATTTGTCTTTCAATCTTGAATGTTGATACTTATTTTTAGCAATAAAGGCATGCTTATATGAAGTAAATTACATAAATCGAAACACATAAAAAGGAAATACATTTTCTATCTTATCGAGATTAATGAATCCATTTTATAAATCTTGTGAATCTCTAGAAAGTGATTTTGATGATTTGTAAAATTGAATAAGTTAAAAATTATGATGAATGTTTTGAAAATAAATGTGTGTATTATGTTTGATTATTTTTACACTTTGAAACTATGTATGATAAGTAATGATGGTTTGAATGCATGCTTCGATAAAATTTTTTCAACCGAATCATAAACTTTCTTTTGATTTCTTAACTTAAGATATCTTTTATGGGAATCAAACTTTTTATCCTCAATGATTCCTTCTTTTTATCATTTACTAAAGAGGAAAACAATCAAAGTCATGATCTTGAAATATCGATATTTGATACTTAAATTTTTTTTAATGTGATCTTAATGACTTTAGATGTCTTATGCTTGAATCAAGAGCTTTTCTCCTATGTTTCTTCGTCATTTACTAAAAAGGAGAACTTTCTAAATGTATAATGAATTTTTTGGAATCATAACTTAAACTTCTTATGATTCATGATGAATTGAGATATATTATGTATGAATCGAGATCTCTTCTTTGTTTTCCTAAGATTTCTTTTTGCTATTTACAAAAGAAGTGACATATCAAAATGAATCATGATTTGATTTCTCATAATCGTTGATATTGATATCTTTTATATCATGATTCTTTTATATTGGTTGTATACCTTTTGTCATGATTTAAAAATTGATGTAAAAACCTTTGCAACATTGTATTTTTCACTTCCTTTTGACAATGACAAAGGAGGAGTTAGTTTGCTAGCTAGAACATTGCAAAGGAACCAAAATTGCCAACTAGCAAAGAAAGGCAAAGCTTGCATTTCTCAAAAGAGAAGAAACAAAATTTGCTAGCTTAGAATATCGCAAAGAGAAGCAAAGTGCTATCTTGCCTATCTTAAGAAGCAAAAGTGCATAATTGTACATCTTTGAAACTTGCTATGCTTAAATGTTGTAAAGTGATTGCTAACTTGTATGTTGTAAAATTTGCATAACTTCAAAATACTTGCTAGATGCAACTTCTCATTTTTATTAATGACAAAGGGGGAGAAGTTTGATGATGATCATGCATTGTATGATATATTGAACATTTTGATTATGCATGATTTATTCAAAAATTTTGAATTCAAATGATCTATCAATATAGCAATATTAATAGAGGGAGTTAAGGTTAACTTCATCATCAATTGGTTGTCATCATCAAAAAGGGAGAGATTGTTGAATCTCATATTTTGATGATGAAACTAATTGATAAGTGTTTGTGATCTAACTGCATTTTGAGTGATGCAAGGCTACCTTGGATAAGGATTAAACAATTGAAGTAAGAAGAATCGATGTTGGGCCGGAGGAGAACATGTTAGAAGATTGGACGTTGAGCCGAAGGATCGGTCAACGTATCAGTAGAAGACTTCGAACAAGGTATTTGGGCATCGGGCCAAGAAGAGCAAAATTACACTAAGGAGATCATAGTTATGGAGAATAACTACCGATTAGGCAATAGGCCACAAGAGAGAACAATGCGCTAAAGAATCGGATGAAGCATCGATGGACCAATAATATGTCAGGTAACAAATTCAATTAAAGCTTTATAATAATCTAGATCGAAGTAGGATTCATGTGTAATTGAGTTGAAATTGGGCCAACTCAATTAGCGACTAATTGGTCCCAAATCAGGGCTATGTTGGGTTAAGTGAAAAGCCCAAACAGTAACCTGAAGCCATGTCAGGCAATGGCACCGCCAGGGTGGGCGATGGTATCGCCCAGTGTCAAGCAGCCTGGGCAGTGGTACCGCTTAATACACTATCAACTTAGCATGCCAGGCGATGGTACCACCCAGCACTGGCGGTGGTACCACCAGTACCCTAAAGACTAGGGTGATTCAAATATGAGCTCCGAACCCCTTGAGGCCTATAAATACCTCTCCCATCCCTGGTTAGACTACACACCAACTGAGAACAAAAGGAGAAAAAATTCTATTATAATCACTTGAGAAATTCTTCCTTCTAGCTCTAAGTCCTAGTCAAGTTTAAGAGAGGGGTGAAAGGTCTTGTAAAGGTTGTTCTCCTAAACCTATAAAAGGAGAAGAGGGTTGTAAGTGTTAGTTATAGGTGCCCTACAAGTGAATCACATGAGTGATGGCACCTGTGACATGATACATCGATCTATTTGTGTATTATTATTAGAATTCTCTCACATTATCTGGATGAATATTGTGATGTCCTTGGATCTATGCAAAGGGAATTGGATCGTGATGAGATCACGATAATGAGACCGATATATATTTAAACATAAATTCTAAATCATCCTAGTCAAAGATTACTCGGAAAGGACATTAAGATAATATGATAGACTGGTGCACTATATACTCATCTATATGATGGAGGCGACTAGTCTCATAGTCACTTGTGTGGGGATACTAGAGGTATAGTGCAGGTGCTTATTGGAGAATGAGTTCACTGATTGATCCGCTTACAGAATACTAGACGGTTAATGATACCTAATGTCAGATAGTGATTCTATAGTCTTAGTTGTGTATTTGGTCCTTAGACTTAAGATGTTGAATCTCAGATTTTGATGATGAAACTAATTGATTATGGTTTATTGTTTAACTGCGTTTTGAGTTACGCAGGTCTACTATCGATCAGGATTAGATAGTTGACACTGGAGGAATTAACGTTGTGCCAGAGGTGATCACGTCAGGATATTGGAAGTCAAGCCGGAGGTTTGGTCGATAATCGACAGAAGGCTTCGTACGTCGGGCATCGAGCCAAGAAGAGCATGTTGCACCAAGGATATCGAGGTTGCGGAGGTCAACCGCCGATTGGGCAACGGATCGCAAGAGAGGACGATGTGCCGAAGAATCGGACGAAGCACCGACCAATGACGTGCCGGGCAACTGAATGTCAATTTGTGTTGTAATAACTGTCTAGATTGAAGTAGAGTTTTTATTTGTGTGTGTGCAGGATTAACTACGATGACGATGAAGACGTAAAGTGAAACAAAGTGCCGGAAGACAAGTGTGATGGATTGTTGGGAGTTCAAGAGTTCGACGGAAGTCTGAAGATTCGTTGGGAGTGTTGCCAAAACCGACTAAGAATAAGTAGGGAGCTTGCCGAAGGGTTTTCGGAAGTTCACCGAAAGGTTTGTCGAAAGTTCGCGGAGCTTGCCAAGAAAGATCGGAGCTTCCTAATGAAGCTTGTTGGAACTCACCAAGATCATCGTGAAGTCTGGGAGCTTGCCAAGAGTCCGCAGAATAGTTTCCGAGGGTTCATTTGAAGACCGTCGGAAGTTCGCCGAAAGCTCACCGAAAGAAGTCTTGTCTTATGGACTTTATAATAGCTTAGAAAATATCTTTAAAATTTATAGTTAGCATATAATTTGGTTTAGGATTAGGTGTTAATCCTATAAACCAAATTTAGGCCAATTCCGACTTCATTTGGACCGGTTTTGACCAAGTTTTCGACTGAAACTAGTGTGCTGAAATGACCTGGGCGGTGGCACTGCCCAGTGGCTGAACCTTGGGTGGTAGTACTGCCCCAGGCTAGTGGTAACACCACCCAACACCCAAGGGGACCAGCGGTGGCACTGCCCAATACCGCCAGAATTGGGAAAACTGAGGCAATTCAAATTTGGGCTCTAAATTTGAATCCTCTTTAGGGCTATAAATACCCCTCACATTCTTGGATGAAAGGAGGTCTAGAGCTGAAAAAAAGAAGGGGAAAACTCTCTTGAAAGTGTGTCAAATCTTCCCTCTAAGTCTTAAGATCCTTCTAGTCCAAGAGAGGGGTAAGAATGCTTGTAAGGGTTATCTCCTAAGCCCGTCAAAAGGAGAGGTGCTGTGAGGGAGTTCATCCTCACCCATTGGAAGGAGGATAGTGAGTGGAAAGCTGGTGGCCTCAAGCAAGAGGAATCAGGAGTGGACATAGGTCGGATGACCGAACCACTATAAAAATCTAGTTTGCATTTACGTTCTTGCTATTTACTTTGCTGCAAACCCTTTCCACTTAATTTGATGCTCTACTTCTCATCTCTACAAACATCTTTAAGTTAGAGCTTTTCTTATATGATTCCACTGATATGGCTTTTATAATACAAAACGAAGTTTTCACCGTACGAAGTTTCCGAAACTTGTTCAAATCGTTGAAAATTTATCGTTCCTTACCGCTGCACTAATTCACCCCCTCTTAGTGCCGCTCGATCCTTAACAATTAGTATCAGAGCCACGTTCTTTCTTTTTTGGATTTACACTCGTGAGAAATGGCTCTAAATGGCTTTCAAGCGCGCTTTTTGGTTTTTCGTCCACCGTTCTTTAACGGTTTGGACTACACATATTGGAAAACTCGAATGAGAGTTTTCTTGCTTTCTATAGATTTGGATTTATGGAATGTCATTGAAAATGGATTTCAACTTTCCTCTAAACCATCGAACGAATGGTCGAATTTGGAGAAAAGATCATTTTCTTTTAATGCAAAGGCTATGAATGCCTTATATTGTTCCTTAGATAAAACTGAGTTTAATCGGATTTCTACATACGAAATGGCTTTTGACATTTGGCGAACTCTTGAAATCACCCACGAAGGAACGAGTAGAGTCAAAGACTCAAAAGTTAATATTTTGATGCACGATTTTGAGGTTTTCCGAATGGCACCAAGTGAGACTATCGATGACATGTTCTCCCGCTTCACGGATGTCGTCAATAGCTTGAAAAGTCTTGGTAAAATTTTTTTAGATTTTGAACTTGTAAACAAGATCTTAAGATCCCTTCCAAAAAGGTGGGATCCTAAAGTAACCGCTATACAAGAAGCTAAAAATTTAAATGACTTGACTCTTGAAGAACTCATTGGGTCTTTAATAACATATAAAATGGCATTCTTGGAACACAATGAACGTGATGAACATTTGAACTACCTTCTAAAGAACAAGAAAGTTTTGGAATTTCAAACTTTGAAATGCCACTTGATTGATGACTCAAGTGATGAGGACACTATTGAGAACTTTGAACTTCCAACACTAAATCTTAATAAGTTCATGAAACAAAAATCAAAAATTAACAATGAACTTGAATGGAGGAAGAGGCCACCAAAGAAGAAGAAGAAGGATCGCCAAGAAGAATCAAGTAAAGAAGAAATGAACTATGCTTTGACGGTTTTTGACAACAAGGTAAGCAACTTAACTCCCTTGAATTACTTTGAAATTACATGATCCTTTCATGAGTTGCTTGAAACAGTTGGTAGGATTTTTTTTATGCTTTTTCCTTTCTAGTAATTTTTTAAAAATTAAAAATATGAATGATACATGATTTGTGATAATGCTTAGGATTAATCCATGCATGTGTATCTTGATGTTTTATATTGCTTTTCATTTCTAAACATGATGCTTGATGATTTTATAACATGTATTAGTTTTTGAAGTAATGTTGATTTGACTCTATGTTGTGGATTAACATATTTTTGGTCTAATTGTTTTCATGACAAATTAAGATGACATTTTGAGATGATGAAATTTCATGTATACTTTCCATATCGGTTTTCAATCTTAAACATGATACATAGCTATGTATGAATTTCTTAAAAATCTTTTGATGATAGATGTATGTATCTTGATTATAATTTGAAAACTTCCATCTTGGCTTAATGGGTTTTAACCCTTTTTATGATGAAATTTTTATTGATACATGTCTTCATGAAATCAATTATAAAGACCCAACCCACAAATTTTCCAAATGAAAGAAATGTGTTTTTGATGTTGCCTTGTATTATATTTGGACTTGATGATTTTCATGATGAAAATTATTTTTTAGATTTTTAAAATGATGTATGATTTTAGCAAAAGTTTGAGCATTGATCATCTTGTTATAACAAATGAAAGAAAGAATTAAAATGATTTTGATGATGCATTATGAAAACATGCTTAATGATTGTATCATACTTGATGACTTGAAATCTCATATATTGAAATAATATATTCATAATGAATCCATGAATCTTGATGATTTTCGTATCACTTTTTAGCTTTAAACTTGATACATATCTTTCATGCAAAAAGTTTTGGGCATGCTTATGTGAAATCTTACTTGATAAATGAAAATGCTCCATACGTATGATCATGATAAATTCATGAATCTTGATGATTTTACATTGCTTTTGATTTCAAACAAGATGCGTGATTTTTGACACAAAAAATTAATAGCATGTTTCAAGATAATGCTTGCACACCAAATATGATTAAAGGATAGAAGCAAGCATATTGATGATTTTGTCTTTACATGAAAATTTGAACATGCTTATATGAAATCAATTGTATGAAATGGAGATGCATTTTCTATCCTATTGAGATTAATGAATTCATTTTACCAATCTTGTGAATCTCATGAAAATAAACATGATGAATATATTTAAAAATAAATGATTGTATCATGTATTTGATTTAAATAATTTCTCTTGAAACTTACTTTTCGGATCTATACAATGATACATGAATCTAGTAGAAAATGACAAGAGTATGCTTACATATAAACCATCTCCATTGCTCTTAATAAAATTTTCATATGAAATATTTTTAATGCATTTGATGTTAATGGGTTTAATGACAAACTTATATTTTGAATTTATACAATGATGGCTTCCGTATAAATATTTGAACATACCTTATGAAATCATCATTGATAATAATGAAATGAAAATATTATAAGTTTATTATCATGCTTAATGATTTTATGATATCATGAGAATTTAAAGTTGTTATATCTTGATGACAATACTCATATTTTGGTTCTAAATATGATACTCATCCTTTAAAACATGAGCTCACTTATATGAAACAAACAACTTAAAACGAAACACATTATCATGATAAATTGAATCTTATATTTTGAAATAATGTGTTATATTTTTATCCTGACGAATTTTATGATGAAGTTTGTCTTTCGATGTTGAATGTTGATATTTTTATTTTATTTGATATTAAAAGACAAAGGCATGCTTATTTAAAGTAAATTATAAAAGGAAATGCATGATTCTTGAAAAATTTTCTCTCTCTCAAGTTTTCGGTCTTGATGAATCCATGTAGATCTCTTGAATCAAATCTTTTGGAAAGTACCACATGCTTAATGTGATTCGACTTAATGACAATTTACCTTTTCGTCTTGAATGTTGACATTTATTTTTATTAAGGGCAAATACATGGTTATAAGAAGCAAATCACATATAAAAACAAAATGCAATCCTCTATATCAATCTTATCAATTTTTCTATAGGAAATTCATGAATCCATGCTTATCATTTATGAATTTATTGAATGAGATTTTGAGGATGATTCTGGTTTAGACTAATGCTTGATTTGTATTTATGCCATAAGACACATTTTAAAATTGAATCATGCTTCAATCATGTTCTATCTCCCTTAATTCATTTTGTTCTCCTATATTTCCTTTTATTTACCATAGAGGAGAACCTTCTAAATGAATTATGAAATTGATGATTTGATAATAAGTGTTTATCAAAAATCTATTTATCATTTTGCAATCTCTAAAAAGTTGATAATCACTCATTCATGTTGTGAATCTCAAAAATGTTTTTGATTTGATTAGGAGTTTTGAGTTGACAAAATGAGTTTGAATAATTTTATGACTCCTCTCTTAATCTCTTGAAATCATGACCTTGAATTCTTGACTTGAGATATTTTTGCAAATTGAAATACCTTCCTCTATGATTGCTTCCTCTTTCATTTACTAAAGAGAAAAACAATTCAAGTCTTGATATATCGATAAGTGATACTTGAAATTATTTTTATGATTCATGATGAATTTAGATCTATCATGTATAAATCAAGTTGTTGCTTTTACTATCAAATGAATCATGAGCCTTGACATCACATCTTTCATGATATAAAAATGACATGATTTCCTTACCTTGTATGCCTTTTATGATGATTTGAACATTGATGTAAAACAAAATTTATATTCTTCCCTTTCCCTTTATTTCCTTCTTTAAAGACAAAAAGGGAAATAAAGCATGTTAACATCATTAATCATGACTTGATTTTGATTTCTTGGAACTATATATTTGAGATTCTATTTATGAAATCATGATCGTGATGATTTGAAAACTCCTACATGTAAATCAAGATTTTCTTCATGACAAATATATATAAATTTTGTTTATTCATGAATTGATCTTTAATGACATGACTTCCTTGTGTGATGATTGAAAATTAATTTTCTTTATGATGAATCATTGAATCATGGCTTGATCTATGAGAATGCTATTTTTTTATATATATCATGATTCTTGATTGTATACCCTTTATCATGAATTAAAAATTGATGATAAAGAAAGTATTTGTGAATCATGATTTTGATTTCTCGAAACTATATGTTTAGAATTTGTTTTAAAATCATGATCTTGATCTTGCTAAAATGAATGGTTATGAATCATGAATGATATCTTTTGATCCTTGTTGATTTTTTATATTGATATCTTTCATTACATGATATAATTGAATGATTGATTAATAAAAATTAAATGATGTGAAAAGTTGTTAAAGGAAGAAAACAATCTAAATTTTGATATTTCAATATTTGATACTTGGAATATTTTAAAATGTGTTCTTGATGAGAATGTTTGAAATTGTTCTTTTTATCTCATGAATCTTCATCTTGATCTTGTTAAGAAAAATTTTAATGAACCATGAATCATATTTTTGGTATTCACGAATTAATCCTTATTTATATCTTTCATGAATTCTTTGAATCTATTGCCTTGAACTTTTGAATTGTGATGAATCAAAAAATTTTCTCCTATATGACTTCTTCTCCTATATGTCATGCTTTGAATATTGATGAAGATTTTTTATTGATGGAAGTTGATAAATGATATGAAAAGAGGATGTAAAAGAAAATCTTTGTATTTAATCCTCCTATTCTTTTTGACAAAAACAAAGGGGGAGAAGATTTATTGCTAGCTTGCAACTTCAATGAAAAATTTCCTAGCTCGATCATTGAAATGAAGGAACATCCTATCATGAACATTTTAAATGTTGCTAGCATGCTACAAAAGCAAAGTGCAAACTTGCTATGATGAATTGTAAGAAGTAAGTGATGGATTGCTATGCTTTGACATCCTTGAAAAACTTGCCATAATTGAATGTTGAATGTTGATGAAAATTTAGCTAGTATGATTGTAAAACTTGCATATCTTTTAAACTAGCTATGTTGATTACTTCTCCTTTTTGTTGATGGCATAGGGGGAGAAGTAGATTGATGACTTCATGCATTGATTGAATATTTTATATATTTGCATGATGGTTTGATGTATTCTCTTAATATTGTGATGAATGTTGCTTGGATTTGGGATAATCCAAGTGTTTCTATCAATGGCATATTGATAGGAGGAGTTTGGTTAAACTCCAGGGAGTTATGGTTATCTCCGTTAGTCATCAATTAGTTATCATCATCAAAAAGAGGGAGATTGTTGAATCTCGGATTTTGATGATGAAACTAATTGATTATGGTTTATTGTTTAATTACGTTTTGAGTTACGTAGGTCTTATCGATCAGGATTAGACAGTTGACGCTGAAGGAATTGACATTATGCCGGAGGTGATCATGTCAGGATATTAGATGTCGAGCCGGAGGTTCGTCGACAATCTGCAAAAAGCTTCGTACGTCGGTCATCAAGCCAAGAAGAGCATGTTGCACCAAGGATATCGAGGTTATGGAGGTCAACCGCCGATTGGGCAATGGATCACAAGAGAGGATGATGTGCCGAAGAATCGGACGAAGCGCCAACCAATGACGTGCCGGGTAACTGAATGTCAATTTGCATTGTAATAACTGTCTAGATTGAAGTAGAGTTTTTGTTTGTGTGTGTGCATGATTAACTACGATAACGATGAAGGCGTAAAGCGAAACAAAGTGCCGGAAGATAAGTGTGATAGATCGTTGGGAGTTCAAGAGTTCGACGGAAGTCCAAAGATTCATTGGGAGTGTTGCCGGAATCGACCGAGAACGAGTAGGGAGCTTGCCAAAGGGTTTTTGGAAGTTCACCGGAAGGTTTGTTGAAAGTTCACGGAGCTTGCTAAGAAAGATCGGAGCTTACCAATGAAGCTTGTTGGAACTTGCCAAGATCATCATGAAGTCTGGGAGCTTGCCGGGAGTCCGCAAAATGGTTTCCGAGGGTTCGTCGGAAGACCGTCAGAAGTTCGCTAAAAGCTCGTCAAAAGAAGTCATGTCTTATGGACTTTATAATAGCTTAGAAAATATCTTTAAAATTCATAGTTAGCACATAATTTGGTTTAGGATTAGGTGTTAATCCTATAAACCAAATTTGGGCCAATTCTGACTTCATTTGGACCAGTTTCGTCTAAGTTTAATTTGAAACAGGTGTCTTTGAAATGACCTGGGCGGTAGTACTGCCTAGGCTGGGCGGTGGCACCACCCAGTGGCTGAACCTTGGGCAGTAGTACCGCCCCAGGCTGGCGGTAGCACCACCCAACACCCGAGGGGACCAGCGGTGGCACCGCTGGATGGGCGGTGGCACCACCCAGTACCGCTAGAATCGGGAAAACCGAGGCAATTCAAATTTGGACTCCAAATTTGAATCCTCTTTAGGGCTATAAATACCCCTCACATTCTCGGATGAAAGGGAGTCTAGAACTAAAAAAGAGAAGGGGAAAACTCTCTTGAAAGTGTGTCAAATCTTCCCTCTAAGTCTTAAGAGTGTTCTAGTCCAAGAGAGGGGTAAGAGTGCTTGTAAGGGTTATCTCCTAAGCCCGTCAAAAGGAGAGGTGCTATGAGGGAGTTCATCCTCGCCCATTAGAAGGAGGATAGCTAGTGGAAAGCCGATGGCCTCAAGCAAAAGGAATCGGGAGTGGACATAGGTCGAATGACCGAACCACTATAAAAATCTGGTTTACATTTATGTTCTTGCTATTTACTTTGCTACAAACCCTTTCTATTTAATTTGATGCTCTACTTCTCATCTATACAAACATCTTTAAGTTAGAGCTTTTCTTATATGATTCCATTGATGCGGCTTTCATAATATGAAACAAAGTTTTCACCGTACGAAGTTTCCGAAACTTGTTCAAATCGCTGAAAATTTATCGTTCCTTACCGCTACACTAATTCACCCCCCCCCCTCTTAGTGTCGCTCGATCCCTAACATAAGATACCAAAGATACCTTGTATAAGTACTTCATTCTTTGACACCGAACTTACAGGTTTAGAAAGCTCTAGATCTGGTACAACTATTTCTCAAGAATTGTAGCCAACCTTATGAAGGCAATTGAGTGTTAAAAGAGGATAATCCACTCTTGGTATCATTAGAGGAATATCTCGCATGTGCTCGCTCCGACAAAATTCCCTGGATTAAGAGAGAAGTTCTCTGGGAGAATCTGATTTGAGTGAGACTCGGACAGGATTCTGTATGGGCCTAACATTACCATGCCCAACATATGGTCTCTGGGATATTAGATGGATGAGGAACTATAGATACATGGTAACTGAGGACACACAGGTCTGATGGATTAGATCCCCCTGTACAGTTTGGGGACTATGGTGTAGTGGCCTAGTACGTCCATAGTCGATGAGTCAAGTGAATTATTATGGAGATAATAATTCACTATATCAGAAGGAGTTTTGATGGGAGCGACTCACAATCAGCTCAGTATCAAGCCTAGAGGGTCACACACATTAGGTGGATTTACGATTAGTAAAGGTGCGGATATGAGATATCTGTGAAGCCCCTAGTTTGGATCTTATGGATAAGTTCTAATTGGATAATTGGATGAGATCCAATTAGATGATTGGATAAGAACCAATTAGATAGAGATCCAATTAGATAATTGGATAAGATTCAATTGGATAATTGGATAAGATCCAATTGGAAAATTAGATAAGATCCAATTAGATAGAGATCCAATGTGAACATGATCCATTAAGGATAAGCTTCATGAACCTCTATAAATTGGAGGAACTTCTTGGTTTATAGGTTAGAGCTGTTGGGTCGCCCCTCTTATTCTCCTCAGCCTCCTCTTCTCCTTGGCTCCGGCAGCCTCGTAATGCACGTGGAGAGGTAGTTCCCACAGTGATCTGAGGAGTGTCGTCACTGCATTCGCTGTGTGGATTACCGCTAGAGAGGAGTATGCTAGTGCTCCTTTATCCTCTTCATCGGATCTGAAAATTTCAGGGATATACGATCTCCCTAGGTAATGCTTCTAACATGATACATGCAGTTTTTCGGATTTATGATTTTTTTCGCGCACCAATCGTTGTCCAATGACTAAGTACTTAACTATGGGAAGTCTGGTCTTATTTTTGTTTTTCGCTGTGCATGAGATGATGATTCACGATTTCCCAATAGTGGTATCAGAGCTAGGTTCATCGTGCGATGATTGGCTTATAAACTGCATGTGTTGTATTTAATCACGTAGAATTGATTTACGTGATCTTGCTACGTTTGATGTGATTTTATTAGGTCCAAAAAGCGTTTTATCTTACTGATGAAATGTGCTTTAAAGCGATCCTTCTATGTCAAATTTGTTGATGCAAATGAAGGAAAAAGTGGTAGCAACTTTTGCTGCCTGGTGGATCGACCGAAGGCGGTGGACATGCAAAAGTTGTGAGCGAGTCGATTGTCCGTCGAGGCAACATCGGTAGGTAAGGCACTCGCGATGGCAGTAGCCTCTGTGCATGCAAGGCGGTGATCGCAATGGTTGCGACCGCCAGTGCGCAAGGCAGCAGCTGCCTGCACGCACAACGCAACGATCATAAAGGTTACAACTGTCTGTGCGCACGAGGCAAGCTACGCGGAGGGGCTGCCTACCATCGTGCGCAAGGCAGCATCCGCTGCCTCTGCACATAGGGCGATTGCGCAAGGCAGCGGCCGCAAAGGTTGTGGTCACCTGCATAAGGTGGTAGCCGCCTGTGCTACGCAAGGCAATGGCAGCCACCTCGTAAGGGCAAAATTGATAATTCATGTGGGCAAAATTGCCAACCCACGGCAGCCACCTCACAGGGGCAAAATTGATAATTCTACAATTCATGTAGGCAAAATTTCCATCCTGCATGAGGCGACGCTGCAATGGCTACGCAGGGTGGAAACCGCCCCTCCGTATTGGGGCAACAACCGCCTCTGCGCAAAGGTGGCAGCCTACGCGGGGCGACGCCTAGCGATCTCCAATGGCAAGGCAGTAGCACCCAAGGCATGTCGCACGTCTGCCAAGGGGCTACCGCATGCCTATATGCCGCACTGGCACTCGCAATAGGGAGGCAGAGGCCGCAACTTGCTATGGTTATCGACTCTGTTTAGGGCATAAGGGGCAAAATTAATAATTTTGCCCCTGTGAATTACATAATTCCATGGCATGTCTTGTGAAAATTATCAAAATACCCTTGATATTTTAGAAAATTTTTACATGTCCCTTATTTCAAAATTTTAGTTATTTAAAAGTTTAATTAACTATTATTATTTATCTAGCAATCCTACATGATATATATATGTGATGTATGATGTATGATGTGGGAAGATGATCATGGACCATGTGATGTGTGTATGTGATTATTATTGGGGCTTGTGAGCCTCCATTTTTTATTGATTGTTGAGCCTGCGTACCTATAATTATGTTGTAATTACCCTAGAGGCACAACGAAAGCCTAGAGATGATAGTGGGCCCCTCGAGCTCGATTCAAATGATCACGAAGCATGGAAATGTGTCAAGGTGCCGGCGAATCCAACGATGATGAGATGGATAATCATTGGGCATAGAGATGCATCGATATATACATAGATCCTGATGTAAGTGATTAGGCCTACTGGCTCGGGCCTGATCATGTTAGGTTGACGTCCATGATCATCTGGTGTGCTTGTGTATATGATTGCTATACACCTACTAGATAAGTATATATATTTGCATGCGATGTAAATATATATTAAATATGTATATGTGTGACATGACATATCATGAGATCGAAACTAAAACCCCTCCTATGTTATTATTAAGTCGGTAAGCGTGAGGTAATTAGATTGACCCACGTGGCCTTCCATCTTTATAGGTAGGAACCGATTCTCGACATAGGCTGAGTTGGTCGAGTCCCTCGAGGCTCACCTATTTCACATCTCATTATCTTGACTACAACATAGAGATGTCACCGATGACCTGATGATATGGTATGCTTGGTCGAGCCCCTCGAGGGCATATCACTGAATCATACTCATCTTGTAAAAATGGTGATGATTTAACTAGACATCATGGTTGGTCGAGTCCCTCGAGGTCATGGTGATTCAAAGGCTGAACATGATGAGAATCACAAGGAGTTATAATTGACAAGAGTTGCCTACCTTTTTGGGCTTAGTATGATTTGTCGAGTCCCTTGAGGTCACACTAAGACGCCGATTGAATCCCGATCCCCACTAGAAGTCTACCGGAGACTTCCGTCTCACGTGCTGAGGGTGTCACGTGATTCACTAGAAAAATTAATGGGAGAATGTCAAGATAGAAGTCCATATCTTGATTATTTATTATTTTATGAACTCTGCGTTTTATTCACTTATACTATATCTCCTGTTTATCAAAAATATGTCACCATCAGACCCTCTACATGGCATACTTGATGCCAACTACCTCACTGGTCTAAACTATACAGATTGGCTCTGTAACATTAGAATAGTTCTCACAGTAGAGAAAATCACATATGTTCTGGATATGATCATTGTTGAGAGCTAGAGTGGAACTAAGAGGGAGGGTGAATTAGTGCAGCAATTAAGAACAATAAATTTCAATGATTTAAAAAATACTTTTGGAAACTTCATAAGATAAAACTGATTTCGATTCAAGTGTATCGAAAACGTGTTTAGCTTGAAAGCATTAAGAGAAGAAGGAGAGTAGTGAACAAGTAAAGGAAATAGGTTTGCAGAAGGATAAAAAGTAATAAAGTAAATGCAAACCGATTTTTATAGTGGTTCAATCATCCGACCTACGTCCACTCCCGATTCCTCTTCTCTTGAGGCCACCGGCTTTTCCACTACTTGTCTTCCTTCCAACAGGCAAAGACAAGTTCTCTTACAGTGCTCTCTCCTTTTGACGGGCTTAGGAGGTAATCCTTATAAGTACTTCACTCCTCTCTTTTGTTAGAAATTAGATGAAGGCTAGAGGAGGGATTTCTAAAGAGATTTAAACAGTGTTTTTCTACTTTCAAAGTGTGTATGCTTGTCTTTGTAACTCAGGGATGGGAGGGGTTTTTATAGGCTCCAATTTGATTCAAACTTGAAGCTAAAAACCTTTTCATCCCTGGTTTACCAGGTACTGGTAGTACCACCACCTTTCACTAATGGTACCACTGTCAGTTTGACCTTGACACTGGGCGGTGCCATCGACTAGTCTAAGCGATACCACCACCTAATACATCCTGAGGAGTTGGACCTGGGGCAGTGCCACCACCCCAATCTGGTGGTGCCACCGCCAAACAGGGTCCAGCACTTTTGGTTGGGCCTTAAACCTGGCCCAAATCAGTCTATTATCGGGCCCAATTGGCCCCTACCAGGGTTATAGGATTAACACCTAATCTTAACCCTAATTACATATTAACTATAAAATTAAAGTTATTTCCTAGCTAATACAAAGTTTGGCACATCAAGTCTTCCTCCGGGGAGCTTCCGATACACTTCTGGTGGTCTTCTGACGAACTCTTGGACACCATTTTGCGGACTCCTGGTAAGCTCCTGAACTTTACGATGATCTTGAAGAGTTCTGACGAGCTTCTTCGGCAAGCTCCGATCTTTCTCGGCGAGCTCCGCGAACTTCCAACGAATCTTTTCGATGAGCTTTCGAAAACCCTTCGGCAAGCTCCCTACTCATTCTCGGCCAATTCCGGCAACACTCCCAATGAATCTTCGGACTTCTATTGAACTCTCGAACTCCTAACGACTCGGTCGTACTTGACTCCAGTGCTTTGTTTCGCTTTATGTCTTCATCGTTATCGTAGTTAATCCTGCACAGTAAGTAGACCTTAACCTACTTCGATCTAGATAGTTATTACATGAATCAACCTTTTGTTGCCCGACACATCATTGGTCGGCGCTTCGTCCAATTCTTCGATGCACCATCTTATCTTACGGCCTGTTGCCCAATCGACGGTTGACCTTCACAACCCCGATATCCTCAGCGCAACACCACTCTTCTTGGCCTGATGCCCAATATCTTTGTCTGAAACCTTCTACCAATTATCGATTGAACCTCCGACTCGATGTCCAATATCCTGACATGATTTCCTCTAGCGCAACGCTAATTCATCTTGTGTCAACTGTCTAATCCTGATCGATAGTAAACCTGTGTCACTCAAAAGTTAGGTAATAAAATACTATCAATTAGTTTCATCATCAAAACCTAAGATTCAACATTCTCCCCATTTTTTATGATGACAACTAATTGATGACGGAGTTAACTTTAACTCCCGGAGTTTAACCAAACTCCCCCTATCAATATGCCATATTGATAGAAACCTTGGATTATTCCAAATCCAAATAACATTCATCACATATTATAAAAAAATCATGTAAATATATATATAATATTCAATCAATATTACATTGCATGAACTCATCAATCTACTTCTTCCCCTATGTCATCAACAAAAAGAAGAAGTTACATCATAGCTAGTTTAAAAGATATTCAAGTTTTACAATATACTAGCTATCAATCTAGATATTCAATACACATCATACAACATTTAAGCATAGCAAGTGTAGGATTGCAAATTTTCTAAGTTTACATTTTTGCCTTTTTTTTTGAGATAGTAATTTTTCTTCTCTTGAGATTACAAGATTGTAATTGTTGGTAGTGTTCATGATAGCAAGTTTTTTCATTTAAGTGTACAAGCTAGTAATTCTTGCTCCCCCTTTATCATTGACAAAAAGAAGTGGAGGAGTAGGAATAGTCTTTTACATCAATGCTTTGATCATGATAAAATAATAAATTTACATCATGAATTTTCAACATATCAAATCATGAATTCGAGTCATAAATAAAAAAGTTCATAAATTATTTTGATAAATCTCCTTTTTTAGGAAATAACAAGAGGAAGTCTTAGAAGATCAAACATAAGATCTTGATTTATACGAAGCAATTTTCATCACGATCAAGATTTTATAGAAAGAATTTCAAATAAATAGTTCTGAGAAATCAAAATCATGAAACACAAATATTTTCTTTAGCATCAATTTTCAATTTATGATAAATGTCATACAACCAAGAATCATGATATATAAAAGCACATCAATATCAAGGTGCCACCGCTCAGCTCTCGGCCTCTGGGCAGTGCCACCACCTAGCTTGCTGGTCATGAGCGGTGCCATCGCCCAACCTATTCCAGCATGTTGGTTTGGGCCAAAAACTCGGCCCAAACCGATCCAAAACAAGGCCCAATGGGCCCCTGCTTGGGTTATAGGATTAACACCTAATCCTAACCTAAATTAATATGGTAACTACAAAATTAAAGACATTTCCTAAGCTATTACAAAGTCCGAAAAGTCAAGACTTCTTCCGACGAGTTTCCGGTGAACTTCCGGCGGTATTCCGACGAACCCTCGGAAACCATTCTGCAGACTCTCGGCAAGCTCCCAGACTTCATGATGATCTTGGCGAGTTCCAATGAGCTTCTTTGGCAAGCTCTGATCTTTCTTGGTAAGCTCCGTGAACTTCCGATGAACCTTCCGGCGAACTTCCGAAAACCCTTTGGCAAGCTCTCAACTCGTTCTCGGCCAGTTCCGACAGCACTCCCAATAAATCTTCGGACTTCCGTGGAACTCTTGAACTCCCAACGATCCATCACACTTGTCTTCCGGTACTTTGTTTTATTTTAAGTCTTCATCATCATCGTAGTTAATCTTGCACACACATAAACAAAACTCTACTTCGATCTAGACAATATTATAACGCGAATTGACATTCAGTTACCTGGCATGTCATTGGTCGGTGCTTCGTCCGATTCTTCGACACATCGTCCTCTCTTGTGGCTTGTTGCCCAATCGATGGTTGACCTCCGCAACTCCGATATCTGTGGCGCAACTTTGCTCTTCTTGGCCCGATGCCCGACGTTCGAAGCTTTCTACAGATTGTCGATCGAACTTTCGGCTCGACATCCAATATCCTGACGTGATCACTTCTGGCGCAACGTCAATACCTCCGATGTCAATTGTCTAATCCTGATCGATAGTAGACCTGCGTAACTTAAAATGCAATTAGACCATAAAACACAATCAATTAGTTTCATCATCAAAATCGGAGATTCAACAAAGTATTACAGGGTTAACTACGATAATGAATAAGCCTTAAAGTAGATATTATGCTGGAGTCAAAGATCGGACGATTCGTAGGGAGTCCAAGAGTTCGTCGGGAGTTCGTTAAGAAGTTCATCAAGAGTGTTGCCGGAGTTTACCGAGAAGTTCATTGAGAACTCACCGAAAAGTTCATCGAAAATTTGCCAAGAAGTTCGTCAAAGTTCACCAGAGCTTGTTGAGAAGTTTGTAAGGAGCTCACTGAGAAGCTCGTCAGAGTTTGCCGAGAAGATCGTCGAGAGTTCATGAAGCTTACCGAGAGTCCGTTGGAAGATCGTCGAGAGTCTGCCGGAAGTCCACCGAAAGATCATCGGAAGCTTGCCGAGATTTCACCGGAAGAACATTTGACCTATCGAACTTGATTTGCTTAGTTAAATATCTTAATTATCGTAGTTAGGATGTCATTTGAGTTAGGATTGGGAGGTAATCCTACTAACTCAGTTAGAGGTCAATTGGGCCTAAATTAGGACTAATTTGGGTCGATCTAATGGCCCAAACAGTATCTTGGATCCTGTCTGACGGTGGCACTGCCAGAACTGGGTGGCGAAACCACCTAGAGCTCAATCTCCCAAGAGGTCTTGGCAGAGGTACCATTAGTATTTAATAACTTACAAGTAGTGGTACCGCCTGGGTTTAGTAGCCGAGACTCTATCTGGCTGTAGTACCTCCAGACTGGGAAGTGGTACCACCTAGTGTAAGAGAGCACTAGCGGTGGTACCGTTAGTACCCCGAAAATCCAGGATAAGAACTTTTTTTGCTCCATTTTTGAAGCTAATTAAGGCCTATAAATACCCCACACTTTTCTACTTGTGGAGCATAGAAAAGTGAACAAAAAAACTCAGATCCTTATAAAAATGTTATTATAAGTTTGAGAGTTCACCTCCACTAATTCTAGCTTTAGAAATTTATATAAGGAGAAGTGAGCGATTTGTAAAAAGGTTTAATCCTGAACCTATTAAAAGGAGAAAAGATTTATAAAAGGGGTGATTGATCTTCGCCCATTGAAGGAAGATCAATATTGGAAGCCGGTGACCTCGACGGAGGAGGAATCAGAAGTGGACGTAGGTTACAACGATCGAACCACTATAAATCTGGTGTGTTTTGTGCTTTGTTGTTTACCTTCATTGCCTTTTTATTTAACTACAAACTGCTCTATTTGCTCTCTACTCTCTTATGAACATTTTCGAAGTTAAACGATTTTTGATATGGATTCTATTGAACTGAAAGTTTTCAAATTGCAGCCATTGTTTTTATCGCTACACCAGCTTCTAATAGTGGAAGCCAATGACCTCGATGGAGGAGGAATCAGAAATGAACGTAGGTCACAACGATCGAATCATTATAAATCTAGTGTGTTTTATGCTTTGTTGTTTACTGTTAGGACTCTAGCTATGAGAGTCCTAATTTAGTTTCATTGATAAGGGCATTCATGTAAATCCTATCTAGCCGACCCCTATTAAAGAGGTGAAGAGGCCGGCTAGGTTAGGGTTAGGTTGCTTCTTAGGAAAGGAGACCTATTATAAGTAGGAGTTCTATTAGGAAAAGAGTCCTATTAGAAGTAGAAGTCCTATTAGGAAAGGAGTCCTATTATAAGTAAGAGTTTTATTAGGAAAAGAGTCCTATTAGAAGTAGAAGTCCTATTAGGAAGAGAGTCCTATTAGAAGTAGAAGTCCTATTTGGAAGAGAGTCCTATTAGAAGTAGAAGTCCAACTAGAGAAGGAGTCCTAATTAGAAGTTGGTTAGAAGTAGGAGTCTTAAGTAAGAGTCCTATTAGGAGTTGGGGCTTAGAAGCCCTATAAATAGCCATGTATTCATCCTCTTTAATCAATGAATAGATCAATCTTTTAGCAGCCTTTATGCAGCAACTTGGAGGAAGGAACCCCTATAGAGTTCCAAGGAGGCCGATCCCCTATAGAGATCAACCCCAAGCTTAGAATCCACGGAGGGTTCTACCACTTGGTATCAGAGCAGCGTTCTTAGCGTCTCGCTGCCCTTCCACAGCCATCCACCAGCCCTCCACAACCGCGCAAAGCAATTCCCACAATTGCTTAGAAGATCATCGCTGAATTCCGCCGTCATCTCCACCACCGTAGATCATCCTTGGATCTTCCCGTGAATTGCAACAGGTTCTGGTTATCTACCCTACTGCTGCTGCAATTTAGTTATCCTTATTCAAAAACTCCAAAAAAATTCGTTCCTATAATTGCTGCATAAAACTTTCGTCGTAAAGTTTTCATCTCTACAACGAAAGTCGCACTGCAGAATTTCAGCCGCATAGCACTGCCTTTTTGATCTTGCCACTATGTTTTTTCTATCTAAATCTCTATGAAATTTTTACGACGGCTTTGACACTTCCTAATAGTGGTTTTCCCTTTAGTTTTGTCGAAAAATTCTCAATAAAAACCACTTATCTTTTACGTCCAATCTGCTGCACTTTAGACGTAAAAATCTGCTATAATACCTCTCCGTGATTCTCAATTTTGCCAAACCTCTTGTTGTCGTTTCTTCCTACAAAATTTTTTACAGTATTACCTCTTCCTTATCAGTAGATCCCCTTTGAGTTTTACTTGAATCTCTTTTGAAAATTTCTGGAAAAATTACATCTTTACTGCTGGAATTTTTCGCAAGTGAAAAATCTGGTATTGCACCTTTGTCCTTTTTCTTCTTCAGTAACCTACCAAACCCTAGCCACCTTGCTGCCACAAACCAAGACGTCTTTAGGGCATCCCGCTAGCCTCAAGATGCAGCCATCATAACCTAGTTTTATAACCCTAACAGCATAAAAAACCACAGCCCAAAATAGTAAACCATTACAGCTGAACCCTTCAATCACCGATCCATTGTCCGAACCTTCCACCACCCCATGCCATTAACCCATCAACAGAAAAAAGACAAGGGCATCTCTGATCTACAGACATATGCTATGGCTTCCCAAGATCCAATTGATGCCAAATTTGAAGCATGGGAATCTCGGATTAAATCACGGCTTGAATCACGCTTGGAAGACAAATTGCGCGCTTTGTTTGCAGAATTCAGAATTGGACAACCATCGAGTCCAACCAAACTACAGCAAGGAGAGAATTTAGAAAGGACCCCAGAGAAGGAGGGACAGCCCTCGGACATGCTACAGCCACGCATGAGGGTGGACTTCCCACGATGGGAAGAAGGAGACCCGGCGGGGTGGATTTCGCGCGCAGAACGTTACTTTCGCTACTACCGAACGTCGGATAATGCTATGGTGGAGATTGCTGTCATCCACCTTGAAGGAGATGCTATTCAATGGTACAATTGGCTGGAATATAATCATGGGGCTCCGACATGGAATCAATTTAAGAATGCCTTTGCTGAACCGCTTGGACCTACGGAGTATGAAAATATCGACGGCCAACTCGCAAAGATTCGACAAACCTCTACGATTCAAGAGTACCAAACCAGGTTTGAGAAGCTATCTTACCTTGCTCGTGATTGGACTGACCATCAATTGTTAGGAACATTTATCGAAGGACTCAAGCCAGAGATAAAAGGGGAAGTTAAGGCGCGACAGCCCCGTACCGTGATGGCTGCGATTTCTTTTGCCCGAATACAAGAAGAACGACTTAACCAAGATGCTCGGAGGATGAGAACCACTCCTGGAACCTCAACATATAAACCTCCTTCTGCTCCCAACCATCCTTCGCTACCCACAAAATTGACAAGAGAAGAACTACGTGACCGATCAGCAAAGGGTCTTTGTTGGCATTGCGACGAGCCATGGAACCGCGATCATCGCTGCAAAAGGGGCCACCTCCTATTGATTGAACCTCTTGAAGACATGGAGGAGGAGGTCCAGAAGCATGAGGAAGAGGTCACGGATGAAGAACAGCAGCCAATTGATATTACGATGCATGCCCTTGCGGTTATGCGAACCCGCAAACAATGAAAGTGGGAGGATTTACGAAGCAACAACCAATCACCATTCTTATTGACACCGGGAGCACTAATAATTTTATGAACAGCAAGGTTGCTGTCGGATGGCCTTACCTATTGAGAATTGCAGCAGGTTCGATGTTAAAGTCGCAGATGGACGAATTTTGAAGTGTGATCGTAAGTACCCACGGGTGAAACTGTTGCTGCAGGACCAAGAGATAATTGCAGATTTTTTCCTCCTCTCTCTCGATGATTATGAGGCCGTGCTTGGTATCGAATGGTTGATGACATTAGGTGATGTTTCCTGAAATTTTTTGAAACTAATTATGAAATTTTACAGCAAGGGGAAACAGTGATATCATGACGGGAAACGTGGGGGCGACGTAACGACAATTTGCACACAACGAATGGAGAAAGTTTTGCACAAAGCATGCAGCGGCTTTTTGGTACAACTTGAGCAGCAACCTAAGGGAGAGCCAACCAAATTTGAAGATCCAAACCTACTTCCCTTGCTTGCTGAATTTTCAGATATATTTGATGAACCACGCAGCCTACCTCCTAATCGCCGGCACGATCATCGTATACCGATTCTTCCAGGGAAACCTCCAGCAAATACTCGACCATATCGGTATCCACATCTCCAAAAGATGAAATAGAAAGGATTGTAAAAGAGATGCTTGAAACAGGAGTTATTCGGCCAAGTTGCAGCCCCTACTCTTCACCAGTGCTCCTCGTACGAAAGAAAGACGGAACATGGCAAATGTGCGTTGATTACCAAGCTCTCAACGACATAACCGTCAAGGACAAGTATCCTATTCCAGTAGTAGATGAATTGCTTGATGAATTAAAGGAGCACGAGTCTTCACAAAGTTGGACCTTCGATCCGGGTATCATCAAATACGAGTGTGCGAAAAAGACATACCGAAAACTACCTTTCGAACGCACAACGGTCACTATGAATTTCTGCTTTCTTCAACAAAAGATAGAATATCTTGGGCATATCATATCAGAGGAATGGGTGATAGTGGACCCCTCCAAAATTGAAGCAATGCAGAACTGGCCAACCCCGAGGAACATAAAATCACTGCGCGGCTTTCTTGGTTTAACAGGTTACTATCGTAAGTTCGTGAAAGACTATGGAAAGATCAGTGCACCCCTTACTTCCTTACTGAAAAAAGATGCTTTCCAGTCATCGGACAAAGCCACCACCGCCTTCGACGAACTTAAAGTCGCAATGATTGTTAGGTTCGGAGCGGCACTAAGAGGGGGGGGTGAATTAGTGCAGCGGATTAAAATGATTAAAGCTTGAAAACCGATTCCGAAGATTTGCTTAAGAACTTGATTCAGCGAAAGAGACTTTAACTTGAAAATATTCAGGCAAATGAACTTAGAAGTAGGGAGAAGAAATCCGATCAATTTGCAGCTTAAGTAATTTACGATGCAGAATTTAAGTACTCACACAACAAGTAAACGCAGCGATGTATAGTGGTTCGGTCAAATGACCTACGTCCACTCTTGAAGCCTCCTCCAATGAGGCTCCCAACTTCCACTAGCAAGTCTCTTGAAGGGGAAGGACCAAACACCTTTGCCTTTTACAAGAGGTTCCCTCTCTTTATAGAATTTTTACAAGTAGAAGAAAGAGGTGAACACTTGAGCAATTGAGAGTAGGAATTTGCTATAGCTTAGACTCAAATCTAACACTGCAAAAGATCCTCAACCAGCTAGAAGTAAAGGGGTATTTATAGAGAATTTTGGGATTCAAAATCTCGCTCAAAAAGCTCGTCGTCGAAATTTGGATTGCAGCAGATTACCGCTTTGGCACTAGCGGTACTACCGCTGCGTGTGTTAGTGTCTTTGGCGGTACTACCGTCGGCGCTGGCGGTACTACCGCGACACTGTGGTTGCAAACACTGTCGGCGATTCCACCGCTGCTGGGCACTACCACACGACAGTGGTTGCAACCACTGCCAGCGATTCCACCACTTGCCTGGGCGGTACTACGCGCCGACATGTGGTTGCAACCACTGTCGGCGGTGCACGCGCTGCTGGGCGATACTACCGCCGGTGTTGTTCAACAGCGGTGCCACCGCCGTCCGTCCGGCGGTGCCACCGCCGACCCTTACGTAAATCAGTATGGGCCTAACCTTTGGCCCAATACACCCACTAAAGGCCCAATTGGCCCAATAAAGGTCTAGATAGGTTTAACACCTATTCTATACCTAATTAAGTGCTAACTATGATCTTCTAAAGACAAATTATACCAACACCATCAAGTAATCTTTCAAGAGCTTTCCGGCGATCTTAGGTGGACTTAGGCAATCCTTGGATTCCTTCCGGCAGACTCCCACTGGCTCCCGAATTCTATGGCGAGTTCAACGAGTCTTTCCCAATCTTCCGAACCTTTTCGGTTGTCTCCATGAACCTCCGACGATCTTTCCGCGAACTTCCGAAACCTTTGGCAAGTCCCCGATTTCATCTCGGTTGACTCGGAAGACTTCCGATGATCCTTGGATATTTGGTGGACTCTTGAACTTCCAAAGCAACTTGACTTTGGTAAGTTGCTCTATCATAGTTAATCCTGCACACTTATCTCAAAAATGGATTAGATCAAATAACCACCAATTGACTTCATCATCAAAATCCGAGATTCAACAATCTCCCCCTTTTTGATGATGACAATCAATTGATGACGGAGTTATTCTTAACTCCCCCTATCTATATGCCATATAATGAGAAGGTAAAGACATTTGAATTCATTCTCTTGAATTCAACCAAAAACGATAAGTTACTTACGTTGAACTTATCATCTAAATCAACATGAGGTTTCATTCGTAAACAATATCAAAGCATGACATTTAATATCAAGTCAAAGGATGAAAACCATTTATCATTTCGACACAAGATATCAAAAATTTGAGATTACAACATGGATCTCATGATTGAAAAGCGTGACAACATAACAGATAAATCATGAGATGAAAATTGTCATTTCAATTTGATGTATTGCATTACTTCATTTGCAATGCTTTTCAAGGATTGCAACCTGTTTTTGACACTAAGCAGAGCAATTGAATTGCAATAAAAATTCTTATGACACATTTCTCATTTCATTTCACTGTATAAGTCATTTTCAATACAATGCATGAGTTGTTTATTAAAATATTTCGTTCTTAAAAGCCACACTTAACAAATCATCATGTTTATTAAGTTATCAAAATATTTTGCTCATAAAAGCCACATTTAACAAATCATCAATTTCATATTTTTCTCCCCCTTTGTCATCAACAAAAAGGAGATGAAAACTGAAAACCATGATCGCAAGGCTAAAGAATACATCATTAAACTCAATCAATAATGAGAGAGATCAAAATTCATGAAGAGATTCAAAAATAATCGTTAAAAAGAAACATCATGAAGGTAATATCATGAAAACCTTTCGATCGAAAGATGAGTTTTTCACAATATATAATGATCAAGAAAATGATAGTTTCATATATCACTAAAGGTATAAAGACGAAACAATTAAAGATTAAATGTTTTGAAGGACATGCAATATTTAAACATTAGGGCAGATTTAGCATGCCTAATTCTCTTCTAATGAAGTCAAATTGTTCTTTATTTAGGGGTTTTGTGAAAATGTCCGCTAATTGGTGCTTTGTATCAATAAATTCTAAAGTGACATCATTATTAGCAACATGATCTCGTATAAAGTGATGCCTAATATTAATGTGTTTAGTTCTTGAGTGTTGAATGGGATTTTTTGTTAGACAAATAGCACTTGTGTTATCGCATTTTATTGGAATGTTTTTCAAATTAATTCCATAATCTTCTAAAGTATTTTTCATCCACACAACTTGTGCACAACATGCACTAGCAGCTATATATTCGGCTTCCGCCGTAGATAGTGCAACAGAATTTTGTTTCTTGGAAGTCCAAGAAACAAGTGCATGTCCTAAGAATTGACATGTTCCAGATGTGCTTTTTCTATCAATTCTACATCCGCCAAAATTGGCATCCGCATAAGCTTTTAGATCAAAGTTATCAGATTTTGGATACCATAATCCTAGATTTATAGTTCCTTTAAGATACCTAAGGATTCTTTTAATAGCTTTAAGGTGAGATAACTTAGGATTCGCTTGGAATCTTGCACATAGACCTACACTAAACATGATATCGGTCTTGTTGCGGTGAGATAGAGTAAACTACCTATCATTCCCCTATATGTTTTTGATCAAAGTTTTCTCCATGTTCATCCAAGTCTAACTTGGTGGAAGTACTCATTGGAGTGTTGATGGCTTTAGAACTATCCATATTAAATCATTTTAACAGATTCAAAGTGTATACTTGGTTTGATTAAGAAATATTCCATCACTAAGTTGTTTAATTTGTAATCCTAAAAGAAGTTTAACTCACCCATTAGACTCATTTCAAATTCAAGACTCATACACTTAGCAAATGATTCACATTGTGATTCATCCGACGAACCAAAAATGATATCATCAACATAAATTTGAATAATAAGAAAATTATTTTCAAAATATTTAATAAACAATGTAGTATCAACCTTGCCTTTAGTAAAATTATTTAAAATTAAGAAGGAACTAAGCCTCTCATACCAAGCCCTAGGGGCTTGTTTCAATCCATAGAGAGCTTTGGTTAGTTTAAAAACATGATTGGGAAGAAGAGAGTTTTCAAAACCGGGTGGTTGTTCAACATAAACTTCTTCAGAGATAAAGCCATTTAAAAAAGCACTTTTGACATCCATTTGAAAAAGCTTAAAGTTATTACTACTAGCATAGGCAAGGAGCATCCTAATGGCTTCTAATCTAGCCACAGGAGCGAAGGTTTCTTCAGTAATCGATACCTTCTTCTTGGTTGAAACCTTTGGCCACTAATCTAGCCTTGTTTCTAACCACGATACCATATTCATCTTGCTTGTTTCTAAAGACCCATTTAGTACCGATAACTAAATGGTCACTTGGTCTAGGAACAAGCTTCCATACCTCATTTCTCTCAAATTGGTTTAATTCCTCTTGCATTGCGATAACCCAAGAATTATTTTTCAAGGCTTCGTCAATGCTCTTAGGCTCAATTTGAGAAAGAAAAGCGGCATGAGCACAAAAATTTTTAAACGAAGAACGCGTTTGAACCCCTTTCGATGTATCTCCTATGATTAGCTCCTTTGGATGGGCATCCACATACTTCCATTCCTTAGGTAAGGAATATTCGGAAGAAGATGCTTCCAAGTTGCCATTTTGAGGAGAGGGTTCATTTAAATTCAAATTTTCAAAACCGAAATCATCATCAAGATCATTTTTCTTAATTTCAGAAACTTCATTAAACACCACATGAATAGACTCTTCTATAACTAAGGTTCTCTTATTAAAAACTCAAAAGCTTTAGACACGGAAGAGTATCCAAGAAAGATGCCTTCATCGGATTTAGCATCGAATTTTCCTAAGGCATCCTTTTCATTTAAAATAAAGCATTTGCAACCAAAAACTTTAAAGTAAGAAACATTGGGTTTTTTATCATTCCATAATTCATAAGGAGTCTTGGATAGAGATGGTCTTATTAGAACCCTATTCATGACATAACAAGCTGTATTTTGACAGCTTCCCAAAAATATTTGGGTAATTTATGTTCATTTAACATGGTTCTTACCATTTCTTGCAAATTTCTATTCTTTCTTTCTACTACTCCATTTTGTTGAGGATTTCTTGGAGTAGAGAAGAAGTGGTTATACCCATTTGATTCACAAAAATTTTGGAAGTCACGGTTTTGGAATTCACCACCGTGATCACTCGAATTGATGAAATCATGAAACCCTTTTCATTTTGAGTAAGTTTACAGAATTTGGAGAAACATTTAAAAGAATCACTTTTGTGAGCTAAGAAATAGATCCACGTGAATCTACTATAGTCATCAACAATCACAAAGGCATATTTACTACCTCCTAAGCTTATTGTGTCAATTGGTCCAAACAAATCCATATGGATCAATTGCAATGGTCTAGAGGTACTTATTTGATTTTGGCTTGAAGCTAGTTTTGATTTGTTTTCCTAGTTGACAAGCATCACATACTCTATCTTTAAGGAACTTAATCTTAGGAATGCCTCTTACAAGATTTTTAGATGTGATTTGAGAGATTAGTTTCATGCTAGCATGACCTAATCTTCTATGCCAAAGCCGAGCATCATCATTCAAAGTGAAAAACATATTTCACTACCAAGATCATCAAGATTAATGGTGTAGACATTATTTTGCTTGATTGCAATTATAGATGTATTGTTGTGTGGTTTTTCAATGATGCAAGCATTAGATTCAAATCTTACAATATAACCATTATCACATAATTGACTAATGCTCAATAGATTGTGTTTTAAGCCATCAACTAATAACACATTATCAATTGAAAAGGTTGATTTATTACCTATAGTACCCTTGCCAATGATTTTACCCTTGTTGTTGTCTCCGAAGGTGACAAACCCTTCATCTTGGCTAGAGAGCTTAGAGAATTGAGATGGATCTCCGGTCATGTGCCTTGAGCATCCACTATCAAGGTACCATCTCTTGCTCCTAGCTTGTGTGGGTGTTTTTATCTACAAGAAAGGATGGTTTTTAGGTACCCATTTTGACTTGGGTGCCTTAAAAACTGATCTACTAATTCTATCATTATTCAATGAGTTCCTAATTGATCATTTAGGAACCCATACTAATTTATTTAGGCTAAGTTTCCTATATGGACATTTGTAAACAACATGTCCGGATTTGCAACAAAAATTGCATTTGAAATGAGAGGAGACATGTAATGTTGGCCCTTTAATGAATGTGGTTTGTGTTCGGTGAGATCCACTCACGAATCCAATTCCACATCCATTTCTGACATGTCCCTTGTTAGCAAGGATCATGTCTAAGCTCTTACTACCGACCTTAAACTTGTTTAAGGTCTCTTTGAGTAGCAAGTTTTCGTTTTTGATTGCTTCTAAGTGATTGCACTTAGAGCATGGGAGTAGAGGGAGAGAATCATGCTCAAGACTCTTAAACTTATCTAGTAATAAAGCATGTTCCTTTTTAAAGATTTGAAGCTTTTGTAACAGTTCTACATTCATCAAATAAATCATGAAAAGCAATTAAAAGCTCATCGAAAGATAAATCTTCATTAAGTAAATCACTTACCTCTTCTCCCAAAGCCATTAGAGCAAAGTTGGCCTCCTCTTTGATGCTTGCTTCTTCATCCTCGGAATCACTCGAGTCATCCCATGTAGCCTTCAAAGCCTTCTTCTTCTTGAGTTGCTTCTTCTTGGCTTGAGGGCATTCATTTTGAAGTGCCCGGCTTCTTGCATTCATAACATATGACTTGGTCCTTTTTGGTTCAGGTTTGTTCTTGAAATCATTTTTAAATTTGCCCTTTTAATGAATTTTTTAAATTTTCTAGTTAAGAGTGCAATGTCCTCATCAAGGTCCTCATCACTTGATGTTCCTTTCAAGTGGTCTTCTTGAGTTCTTAATGCCATATCCTTCCTGTTCTTTGGAAGGGGGTTCTCTAGCTCATCATGAGCATGGCATGTCATTTCATAGGTCATTAAAGACCCTATGAGTTCTTCGATAGGAAAAGTTTTAAGGTCTTTGGCCTCTTGAATGGCCGTAACCTTTGGATCCCAACATTTCGGAAGAGATCTTAAAATTTTTGTTACTAATTCAAAATTAGAAAAATCTTTACCAAGTGCCTTGAGTCCATTGATGACATCCGTAAAGCGGGTGTACATGTCTCCAATAGACTCACTTGGTTTCATTCGAAAAAGCTCGTAAGAGTGCACAAGAATGTTGATTTTGGACTCTTTCACTCGGCTAGTGCCTTCATGAGTGATCTCAAGAGTTCGCCAAATATCAAAAGCCGATTCACAAATCGATACGCGATTAAATTCATTTTTGTCTAGTGCACAAAACAAGGCATTCATAGCCTTAGCATTTAAAGCAAACACCTTCTTCTCCGACTCATTCCATTCGCTCATCGGAAGAAGGGATTTTTGAAAACCATTTTCAACGATATTCCAAAGTTTAAAATCCATAGAAATAAGAAAAATCCTCATCCGAGTCTTCCAATACGTATAATCCGACCCGTTAAACATGGGTGGACGGGTAATGGAGTAACCCTCTTGCATGCCGGAAAAGGCCATCTCTCTTGGGTTTTAAACCAAATGTGAGAGTGAACCAAGCTCTGATACCAATTGTTAGGTTCGGAGCGGCACTAAGAGGGGGGGGTGAATTAGTGCAGCGGATTAAAATGATTAAAGCTTGAAAACCGATTCCGAAGATTTGCTTAAGAACTTGATTCAGCGAAAGAGACTTTAACTTGAAAATATTCAGGCAAATGAACTTGGAAGTAGGGAGAAGAAATCCAATCAGTTTGCAGCTTAAGTAATTTACGATGCAGAATTTAAGTACTCACACAACAAGTAAACGCAGCGATGTATAGTGGTTCGGTCAAATGACCTACGTCCACTCTTGAAGCCTCCTCCAATGAGGCTCCCAACTTCCACTAGCAAGTCTCTTGAAGGGGAAGGACCAAACACCCCTTTATAGCCTTTTACAAGAGGTTCCCTCTCTTTACAGAATTTTACAAGTAGAAGAAAGAGGTGAACACTTGAGCAATTGAGAGCAGGAATTTGCTATAGCTTAGACTCAAATCTAACACTTGCAAAAGATCCTCAACCAGCTAGAAGTAAAGGGGTATTTATAGAGAAATTTTGGGATTCAAAATCCCGCTCAAAAGCTCTCGTCCGAAATTTCGGATGCAGGTGGTACTACCGCTGGCATCAAGCGTGATTACTACGCTGCGTGTGTTAGTGTCTTTGGCGGTACTACTGCCAGCATCTGGCAGTACTATCGCGACACAGTGGTTGCAACCACTGTCAGGCGGTTCCACCGCCGCACAGGCGATTACTCGCGACACAGTGGTTGCAACCACTGTCAGGCGGTGCTACGCCTGCACTGAAGCGATACTACCGCGGTGTTCGGTCAACAGCGGTGCCACCGCCTCGGTCCGACAGTGCCACCGCCGACCCTTACGTAAATGTATGGGCCTAACCTTTGGCCCAATACAGCCCACTAAAGGCCCAATTGGCCCAATAAAGGTCTAGATAGGTTTAACACCTATTCTATACCCTAATTAAGTGCTAACTATGATCTTCTAAAGACAAATTATACCAACACCATCAAGTAATCTTTCAAGAGCTTTCCGGCGATCTTCCGCGGACTTAAGCAATCCTTGGATTCCTTCCGACGGACTCCCGGTGGCTCCCGAATTCTATGGCGAGTTCAACGAGTCTTTCCCAATCTTCCGAACCTTTTCGGTTGTCTCCGCGAACCTCGACGATCTTTCGTGAACTTCCGAAACCTTCGGCAAGTCCCCGATTTCATCTCGGTTGACTCCGACAGCACTTCCGATGATCCTTCAGATATTTGGTGGACTCTTGAACTTCCAGCAACTTGACTTTGGTAAGTTGCTCTATCATAGTTAATCCTGCACACTTATCTCAAAAATGGATTAGATCAAATAACCACCAATTGACTTCATCATCAAAATCCGAGATTCAACAATGATAACAACACCAATACTAGCATTACACGACTTCGATGAGACTTTTATTATTGAAGCTGATGCCTCCGGAGCAGGAATTGGTATTGTACTAATGCAAGATGGCCGACCCCTCGCTTATGCTAGTAAGGCGTTATCTCCTTCCCACCTCAAGATGACTATTTATGACAAGGAGATGCTTGCGATTGTGCATGCGATGTCCAAATGGAGACCGTACTTAATTGGGCGACGCTTTCACATCAAGACCGACCATAAAAGCCTAAAATATTTCTTGGAGCACATCGGAGCAAAGAGCATACAGATTGGACTTACCCGCCACTCCCGAATCCATCCAGTCTTCCATGTATCATGTTTGAAGCTCAAGTTGGGACAACACGAGACAGACCCAAAGCCATCTACCAAATATAACTACCCAAGGAGAGCTCGGACCCAACCAAGTGCCATTATTGATCGGCGATGACGACGACTGCTCATTGAAGTGTTAATACGGTGGGCAAACCTACCAGCAAAAGATGCCACTTGGGAGAACTACGACGACTTGAAGATCAAATTCCCAGAATTCATGGAACGTCAGCCTCGAGGACAAGGCTGATTTGAAGAGGGCGGGTCTGTTAGGACTCTAGCTATGAGAGTCCTAATTTAGTTTCATTAATAAGGGCATTCATGTAAATCCTATCTAGCCGACCCCCATTAAAGAGGTGAAGAGGCCGGCTAGGTTAGGGTTAGGTTGCTTCTTAGGAAAGGAGTCCTATTATAAGTAGGAGTTCTATTAGGAAAAGAGTCCTATTAAAAGTAGAAGTCCTATTAGGAAAGGAGTCCTATTATAAGTAAGAGTTTTATTAGGAAAAGAGTCCTATTAGAAGTAGAAGTCCTATTAGGAAGAGAGTCCTATTAGAAGTAGAAGTCCTATTTGGAAGAGAGTCCTATTAGAAGTAGAAGTCCAACTAGAGAAGGAGTCCTAATTAAAAGTTGGTTAGAAGTAGGAGTCTTAAGTAAGAGTCCTATTAGGAGTTGGGGCTTAGAAGCCCTATAAATAGCCATGTATTCATCCTCTTTAATCAATGAATAGATCAATCTTTTAGCAGCCTTTGTGCAGCAACTTGGAGGAAGGAACCCTTATAGAGTTCCAAGGAGGCCGATCCCCTATAGAGATCAACCCCAAGCTTAGAATCCGCGGAGGGTTCTATCATTTACCTTCATTGCCTTTTTATTTAACTACAAACTACTCTATTTTTTCTCTACTCTCTTACGAATATTGCTAGTTATAGGTGCCCTACAAGCCAATCACATAAGTGATTGCACCTGTAACACGCTGCATCAATCTCTTTGCTTAAGATTATTGGTATTATCTCATATTATCTAGATGTATATTGTGATGTCCTTGGATCTGTGCAATGGGAATTGGATCGTGATGAGATTATGATAATGAGACCAATTCACCTTTAAACACAAACCCTAAATTATCCTGGTCATAGGTTACTCGAGAAGGACATCGAGATAACTCGATGGACTGGTGTACTATATACCCATTCATATGATGGAGGTAGCTGGTCTCATAGCTACTCGTGTGGGGACACTAAGGGTATAGTGCAGATGCTCATTGGAGAATGAGTTCACTAATTGATCCGCCTACGGAATGCTGGATAGTTATTGATACCTCACGTCAGACAGCGATTCCGTAGTCTCAGTAGTGTATCTGGTCCTTAGACTTGAGACACCAAGGATGTCCTATATGAGTACTCCACTCTTTGATACCGGACTTATAGGTTTGGAAAGTTTCATATCTAGTACAGTCGGTCATTGGGAGTGGTAGCCAACCTTATGAGGGCTATTGAGTGTCAATAGAGGATCATCCGCTCTCGGTATCATGAGAGGAATATCTCATGTATTCTTGCTTGAACAAATCCTTGGCCAAGGTTATTCGGATTGAGAGAGAAAGAGTTCTCTGGGAGAATCCGACAAGAGTAGGACTCGAGGAGAGACTGTATGGGCCTGACAAAGACACCATGCCCTAGTATAGGGTCTCGGGATATTAGATGGATGAGAGATTATAGATACATGGTAATCGAGACGAGATAGGTCCAAAGGATTGGATTCCCTCAGTATCGTTTGGGGCCACTGGCAACAGAGTGGCACGGTACGTCCGCAGTCGATGAGTTGAGTGAATTATTATAGAGATAATAATTCACTATGTCAGAAGGAGTTCTGACAAGTATAACTCACGGCCAGCTTGATATTGAGCGTAGAGGGTCACACACATATGGTAAGTGTTGCGACGAGTAGAGGTTCAGATATGAGATATCCGCTGAACCCCCTATCTTATTGGATATCCATTAAGCCCCTGAATTATTGGATCCTGAGATGAGATCCAATAATTGCTAATAAGAGATTATTGGGTAGAAACCCACTAATCCAAGAGGCTTGGGTAATTGGATGGAGATCCAATACCTAATAGGGCAAAAGATCCATTAGGGTTTTTCAGGGGGCCTCTATCAATAGGAGGGAACCAAAACTCTATAGGCTGAGGGTTTTTGGTAGCCACCTCCTATTTGCCTCTCCCCAGAAAGAAAGGTGCATCGTTGTAATCCCTGCCGTGTGGATACCGCTAGAGAGGAGGACACTTGACCTCCTTCATCCTCTCCCACAGATCTGCAAGAATTCAGGGATATACGATCTCCCTAGGTATCTTCTTTTACACATGCAGTTTTGTAGATTTATTTTTGATGCACCGATCTTCGCACGACGATGAAAACTTTCTATGGGAAATCTGGGGTGTTTTATTTTCTGTTCTTCCGCTGCGCATGTGATGTCGCTCTCCCTGAAAGATTTCCCAACAAACATTTTTAAAGTTAAACGATTTTCAATACGGATTCTATTGAACTGAAAGTTTTCAAATCGCAACTGTCATTTTTATCACTACACTAATTCAACGCCCACCCCCCCCCCCTCCTCTTAGTGTCATATTGATCCTAAGATTTAGGATATACTTTATTGCTTTCTAGTGCTAGAAGCCTAAATATGCCTGATACTTGCTCGTGACACTCAAAGCATACACTATATCAAGCCTAGTACATAACATAGTATACATGATAGATCCTATTGCAGAGGCACAGGATATCCTATCTATGTTTGCTCTTTCTTTAGGAATTTTTGGGAACATACTCTGAGAAAACAAAATTCCACGTCTCATCAGTATAAGACCTCTCTTGGAGTTTTTCATACCAAACCTTTTGACAATAATGTCTATGTACCTAGACTGAGACAAGCCAAGCATACTCTTGAATCTATCTTTATACATCTGAATTCCTAAAATATATGATACTTTCCCTACATCCTTCATGGAGAAGTGTCTAGATAGTTAAGACTTTACTATGGAGAGCATTCCTATATCATTCTCAATAATTAGGATGTCATCCACATATAACACCAAGAAGGTGATAGCACTCCCACTTATCTTTCTGTATACACAAGGCTTATCTTCGTTCTTAACAAGCCATAAGATCTGATCACCTCATCAAATCTTATGTTTCAACTTCGGGAAGCCTAATTTAGTCCATAAATGGACTTAAGTAACCTGTGTTGAATCTTGGATTTTGATGATGAAACAAATTGATAGTGATTCTGATCTTATCTACATTTTGAGTAATGCAGAACTAGCTTCAATCAGGGAGAGACAATTAAAGCTGAAAGAATCCATGTTGGGCCAGAGTGGAACATATCAGAAGATTGGACATCGAGTCGAATGATCGATCGACGTATCGATTGACGTATCGATAGAAGGCTTCAGATAATGAGTTTGGGCATCGGGCCAAGAAGAGCATATATTATGCCAAGAAGATCAGAGTTGGTCAATTGGGCAATAGGCCGCAAGAGAGGATGATGCACTGAAGATTCAGATGAAGTGTCGAATAAACCAATGATATGTCGGACAACATTTGATTAAGCTTTGTAATAATTATCTAGATCGAAGTAGGTTTTAAAGTGTACTTAGGTTGGAATTGGGCCAACTCAATTAAGGGCCAACTGGGCCCAAGTTTGGGCTACGTTGGGCCAAGTGAAATGCTCAAACAATGACCCAACAGGTAGGTCAGGTGGTGATACCACTAGAACAAGCGATGGAACCGATGGTGGCTCAGTCTCCAAGATATAGTCTCCGAGACAGTGTCAGGCGATAGTACTACCAAACTAGTTGATGGTACTGCCCAGTGTCAGGGCAGACTGGGTAGTGGTACTGCTAGTACCCTGAAGAGTCAGGGTGATTCAAATTTTGGCTCCAAGTTTGAATCCACTTGAGGCCTATAAATATCCTCTCATCCCTGGTTAGCATATATATCAATTGAGAACAAAAAAGAGAGAAAACTTTATTGTAATTATGTGAAAAATTCCTCCCCTCTAGCTTCGAGTTTTGGTTAAGTCTAAGAGAAGGGTGAGTGGGGTTATAAAGGTTATCTCCTAAACCTGTGAAAAGAAGAAGAGAACTGTAAGGATAGTTGGTCTTCGCCCATTGAAGGAAGACTATTAGTGGATGATGGTAGCCTCGATGAAGGAGGAATCAGGAGTGGACATAGGTCGGACAATCGAACTACTATAAATTGGTGTGCACTTCCCTTCTGCTCTTCATTGTCATTGCTATTACTTTTTGAGTTATTTGCTTATCACACTTACTTAAATTCAAGCATACTTTCGATATCATTTCCTATACGGCTTTTGATTAAACAAAAGTTTTGATTCGAATGAGTTTTCAAAATCGACGAATGTTTTTACCGTTGCACTAATTCACCCACCCCTGCCGAGAGCTAGTTTATTTCTCATTTGGTTTAACACCCAAGAGAAATGGCTCGTTTCGATTTTCGAGAGGGTCACTCTATTATTCGTCCTCTCATGTTCAATAGGATGGACGACACATATTGGAAAACTCGAATAAGAATTTTTTTTACTTTCATTAGATTTGAATTTATAGAATATCATTGAAAATAATTTTCAAACACCCTCTAAATCTATGAATAAATGGAATGACTTTGAAAAAAAATTATTTTCATTAAATGCCAAAGCTATGAATGTTTTATTTTGTGCCTTGGATAAAAATAAATTTAATTGAATTTTGATTTGTGAAACTGCACATGACATTTAGTATATACTTGAAATTACATATGAAGGCACTAATAGAGATAAAGACTTGAAAATAAATCTTTTGATTCATGATTTTAAATTGTTTCGAATGAAACCAAGTGAAACTATTGGTGACATGTATACCTGTTTTATGGATGTCGTCAATAGTTTAAAAAGTCTTAATAAATATTTTTCTAATTTTGATCTTGTTAACAAAGTACTAAGATCTCTTCTAAAAAGTTGAGATCTGAAAGTAATCACAATACAAGAGATAAAAGACCTAAATGACTTTCCGCTTGAAGAACTTATCAAGTCCTTGATAATCTATGAAATAACTCATTTGACACATGATGAACATGAGAACCACCTTCCAAAGAACAGGAAGGGTTTGGCACTTTGAACTGTAGAAGACCACTCAAGCGAAAGCTCAGGTGATGGTGACATAGAACTTTTGACGAGAAAACTCAAAAAAATCATAAAACAAGAAACCAAATCTAAAAATGAACTTAATCCGGACATAACTACTTGCTATGAATGAAAGAAGCCAAGGCACTCTAAAGACAAGTATACAAAAGTGAAGAAGAACGAGCTCAAATAAAAGAAGAAGAAAGCACTTAAGACGACTTGGAACAAATCAAGTACATCCAAAAACAAGGAGCAAATCAACAACGAGGTAAGTGACTCAATCCAATCTTTTTTACCTTACTATAAAATAACTTAGTGCTTTTCATGATTTGATTTAAATTAGTTAGTAAAAATTTATGTATATAAATTATTAAAAAAATTTATTGATCATGATAATTGCATGTTTTATGATAAAGAAATAAAATGTTGATCTAATGCTTGTACACCTAATAATTCCATATATATTTATCTTGATGATTTCTGTATCACTTTTCCGTTTTAAACATAATGCATGGATTTGGCTTAAAAGATAGAAGCAATCATGTGTATCTTGATGATTTTGAATTGCTTCTAAGTTTTAAACATGATGCTTGGCTTTTGTACGGAAAACTTGAGCATATGAGATCAATCATATAAAATGAAACATATACAGAGGAAAATTTATTATAATGATAAATTGAATCATTTGTTTAAAGATGTCTTATGTTTAATATGCTATATTTTTTATGTTGATGATTTTTATGATGAAACTTGTTTTTCGGATTTATACAATGATGCATGGTTTTGGTATAAAAACTTGGGTATGTTTATGTGAAATCAATTGCATGAATTGAAACAACTAAAAAGAGGAAAGCATTTTTTAAAATTTCTTTATCTCTACCTTTTTGATTTTTTGACAAGTATTTCTTATTGATGAATCTAGTTTATGAATCTAGTGAACTATGAAAGTAATTTTGATGATTTGAATTTGAATGAGTTTTATCGAAATCATGATCTTAATTTTTTCGAGACTTATAACATGAAATCAATCAAGATCTCTTATTATGTGTTCATGTATCATTCCTTCTTATCATTTAAAAAGGAGAATTATGAAACAACCCATGATCTTGATAATTATAACTTGAAACTTTTATAAATCAAGATCGTATTCCATGATTCTTCCATTTTATCAAAAGAGAATTAACCAAATAAAATATGACTTATCTCTTGATTTCTCGAATTTATAACTCAAATTCTTTGTGTGAATTAAGATATTTGATCTCGTAAGATTTCTTCTTGTTATTTGCTAAAAAGGAGATTTGTCAAACTGATTCATGAATTTTTTTTTTTTATTCTTAACTTAATCTTTCATTCATTTATGTGATGGTTGAAATATTTATACCCTTGAATTCTTCTCTTCTCCTTTTATTTTTTTTCTTTAATGACAAAAGGGAGAGAGAAAATATGCTAGCACTGGTATTCATGACTTGATAATTGAAATATTGATGTAAACTTTTGATATCTCACTTGTCATGATTTGAAAATTGATGTAAAGGAAAAATATATATAACTTTGTATTATTCCCTTCTTTTTGACAATGACAAAGGGGGAGAAAGACTTGCTAGCTTGCACTTCACAAAATGAAGCAAAAAATTTGCTAGCTTACAAAGGCAAAACTTGCTTACACTTCTCAAAAGAAAAGAAACAAAAGTTGCTGGCTTGGAATATCACAAAGAGAAGTAAAGAGTTGCTATCTTAAGAAAAGCAAAAATTACAAACTTACACATTTTTAAAACTTATTAGCTTGCATGTTTAAAGTGATATATATCTTGCTAAATTGCTAGCTAGTATGTTGTAAAACTTGCATATCTCAAAAACTAGCTAGATGAACTTCTCCTTTTTATTGATGACAAAGGGGGAGAAGTATGATGATGATATTAAAATTTCATGCATGATGTACTTTGATAATTTGAAATCATGATGATTATGCATGAAATTCTCATAATTTTTCTAAATTTAAAATTTCTATAAATATGGCATATTGATCGGGGGAGTTTGTTTAAACTCCGTCATCAATTGGTTGTTATTATTAAAAATGGGGAGATTGTTGAATCTTGAATTTTGATGATGAAATCAATTGATAGTGATTATGATCTGACCTACGTTTTGAGTGATGCAGGACTAACTTCGATCAGGGAGAGATAATTAAAGTTGGAAGAATCCATGTTGGGTCGGAATGGAACATGTCAAAAGATTAGACATCGAGTCGGAGGATCGATCGACGTATCAGCAGAAGGCTTTGGACAATGAGTTCGGGCATCAGGTCAAGAAGAGCAGATATTACGCCAAGAAGATTGGAGTTGGCCGATTATGTAATAGGTCACAAGAGAGGATAATGCGTTGAAGAATTGGACGAAGCGTCAGATAAACCAATGACATGTCAGATAATATTTGATCAAGCTTTGTAATAATTGTCTATATTAAAGTAGGTTTTAAAGTGTAATTGGGTTGGAATTGGGCCAACTAAATTAGGGGCTAATTGGGTCTATGTTTGGGCTATGTTAGGCCAAGTGAAAGGCCCAAATAGTGACCCAATAGGTGGGTCAGGCAGTGGAACCATCGGTAGCTCAGTCTTTAAGACACAATTTCCAAAACAGTATCAGGTGATGGTACCACCCAGTGTCAGGGCAACCTGGGCAGTGGCACTGCAATACCGAGAAAACTCGGGGTGATTCAAATTTTGGCTTCAAGTTTGAATCCACTTGAGGTCTATAAATATCTCTCTCATCCTTGATTAGCACTATTGTAATTGTGAACAAAAAAAAAGGGAAAACTCTATTGTAATTGTGTGAAAAATTCCTCCCCTCTAGCTTCGAGTTTTGGTTAAGTCTAAGAAAGGGGTGCATGGGGTTGTGAAGGTTATCTCCTAAACCTATGAAAAGGAGAAGAGAGCTATAAGGGTAGTTGGTCTTTGCCCATTGAAGAAAGACTGTTAGTGGATGTTGGTAGCCTCAACGAAGAAGGAATCGAGAGTAGACGTAGGTCAAACAATTGAACCACTATAAATTGGTGTGCATTTTCCTTCTACTCTTCATTGTGATTGTTATTATTTTTGAGTTATTTTCTTATCACACTTACTCAAAGTAAAGCATACTTTCGATATCATTTCCTATATGACTTTTTTTTTAAATGAAAGTTTTGAATCGAATGAGTTTTCAAAATCGACAAACATTTTTATCACTACACTAATTCACCCCCTCCACCCTCTTAATGTTGTCTTGATCCTAACAACCTGCACACCTTATCTGGACTCTATTTGGACATGAATCCCTTATGTTGTATCATATACACCTCCTCCTCGAGGTGGCCATTGAGAAACGTAATTTTTATGTCCATCGACCAGATCTCATAATTATAATGTGCTGCAATAGCTAATAGAATTCGAATGGATTTTAGCACAGCTATAGGTGCGAAGGTTTCATCATAGTAAACACCTTACTTTTGATGATACCCCTTAGCCATTAGCCTTGCCTTGTAGGTCTCCACATTTCCATTTACTCTGATCTTCCTTTTGAAGATCCATTTGTAGTTGATGGGTATGATACCCTCAAGTGCATCAACAAGGTTCCAAACCTTGTTGAAGTACATAGATTTCATCTCATAATTCATGATTTTTTATCATTTCCTGGAGTTTATGCTCATAATAACCTCCTCGTAGGTCTGAAGATCAATATCTTGAGTGCCCTCTCCATTGATATGTCTCACATATCTCTTAAAAGGGTGTGATACTCTATCAGACCTATGCAAAATTGAAACTTATATGTCAGGTACCTAAATAGACTCAGTCTCCGGAATGGTGCCTAAGCTAGGTTCTCTAACCTTGCTCAAGTCTATCATACTTCTACTGTCTCCACTAAAAATATGTTCCTTCTTAAGGAACATTGCTCTATTGGCTACAAAGACCTTTTGGAATCTATGTACTTCAATAAGGTTTGGAACCTTGTTGATGCACTTGAGAGTATCGTACCCATCAGCTATAGATCAGCTAACATTTTTCATAAATTTTACGAACGAAAGCCCTTATTTTCATATTTCTTATTCCTTACCTTAATTTTGAATCTATTACTTGGAAGAAAATAATTCTCTTGAATTTTTTTTAACTTCGAATTGTGTCATCATGAAAGGAATGCTTTAAAAATCACCTAATCATTCGAATCTTTATTGCAGAGTCTATAAATTATATGTCCCCTGGTTGAATCATAACAACTTACTTCAATTTTGACTCTATCCCTAGGTAGTATTCGTATAAAACTACATTGGATCCTTCCCGAAACATAACCTAGAATTATAATAGAAATAATACCTATAAGTTTTCTTGGGGTATCCCATGAACTTGCACCGTTCCATCCTAAATTATAACTTATCGGGGTCATGTCTATTAACATGGGCGGAGCATCTCTAAATTTTAACAACCTTAAGATCGGGCTTCTTCCCTTTTCATATCTCACATAGTGTAGATACTACCGATTTAGATGGAACTATGTTCAGAATATAAGATGCGGTCTTCAGAGCATATCCCCAAAATGAAATGGGTAGGTCAGTGAAACTCATCATAAACTGTACCATATCTAATAGTGTGTTATTCCTCCTTTCTGATATTCTATTGAGCTGTAGTGTATAAGGAGGTGTATATTACGACAGAATCTTATGGTCCTTAAGGAATTGGGTGAACTCCATACTTAAGTATTTATCTCCTTAATCTAATCGAAAAGTATTAATACTCTTTCCAATCTACTTCTTCTTGGACATGCTTACATTTATGATATATGGAGCAATATTCAGTATAAACAAACCATTATGTAATGTCCCTCTAGTAATGATCTTATCATCCTTAATAATTAAACAACTATTATTCTCAAAAACTACTTTATAACCATTCAATTTCAAACATGAAATAGAAATAATATTTTTGATAATAAGGGAACAAAATAACATGCATCTAATGTAATAGTAGCTCTGCCAGGCAAATGTAAAGTGACCTCGTCGATAGCAACAATAATAACTCTTGCTCCATTACCTATCTTGAGGTTCATCTCGTCTCTCATCAATCTCCTAGGCCGTCTTAGAATCTACAATGATTTGCACATGTGATAAGCATTACCGGTATCTAATACCCAAGTATTATCATAAAAATTTGACAACTAAAAATGAAACATGAATGTACCTGAAGCATCTCCAAGCTTCTGTTTTACCTTTTCTATAAGATACTCCTTGCAGTTTCAATGCCTATCTTTACCACAGTGGAAGCACTGACCTTTGTCCTTCGCTGGGTCAATCTTAGCAATTTTTGTCTTACCTTATTTGCCCTTGCCCTTGCCCTTCTTAGAGGACTTCCTAGCCTTCCTTTTCCTTTTGGTCTCACCAACGTAGAGAACTAGTTTCTCTTTCTTGATGGTGCTATCTGCCTCCCTCAACATATTGAAGAATTTAGGGAGAGTCACCTCAAGTTTATTCATATTAAAATTCATAATGAACTAGGATAGTAGGGACTGAAGTATAAGATCGACGCACAGGTTATCATCTAGGATCATTCCTAGACCTATGAGTTTCTCAATCCACTCTATTATTTTTAGGACATGGTTTTGAACTGATGCCCTCTCAATCATCCTAGCATGGAAGAGACTCTTAGATATCTCATATCACTGAGTTCTTCCCTACTCCTTAAATAGTTTACGGAGATGCAGAAGTATGGATCTGGCATCCATGTTTTCATGCTATCTCTGTAACTCAAGAGTCATAGAGGCTAACATGTAATACTGAGCGAGAGTAGAATCATCTATATACTTCTCATATCGGGCAAACTCTTTTTGAGGTGCTCCTGTCTTAGGTTGTAGTATGATCGTATTCAAGACATATGCGATTATCTCCATTATGAGAACTATTCTCAAGTTATGAAGCTAATCCACATAGTTCGGACCAGTGAGGTAGTTGGCATCAAGTGTGCCATATAGAGGGTCTGATGATGACATGTTTTTGACAAACAGAAGATATAGCATAAATAAATAACATACAGATTCTACATAAAAATAAACAATCAAGATATGAACTTCTATCTTGATATGCTCCCACTATTTTTCTAGTGAGTTATGCGCCACCCTCAGTATATGAAACGGAAGTCTTCGGCAGACTTCTAATAGGGGTCAAATCCAATCGACATCTTAGAGTAATCTCGAGGGACTCGACCAATCACACTAAGCCCAAAAAGGTAAGCAACTCTTGCAATCACAACTCCTTATGATTCCTGTCCTATTTGGCCTTCGAATCATTATGGTCTCAAGAGACTCAACCAATCATAATGTTCAATTAAGTCATTACAATCGTTACAAGATGAGTCTGATTCAATGATATGCCCTCGCGGGACTCGACCAAGCATATTATCTTCTCAGGTCACTAGTGACATCTCTACATTGTAAGCAAGAATCTCGAATCGTAATATAGCCAAGCCTCAAGGGACTCGACCAACTCAACCTACATCGAGATTCGATTTCTTCCTATAACGATGGAAGACCACATGGGTCAATCTAGTTGCCTCATGCTTACCGACTTAATATTATCAGAAGAGGGGATTTAGATTCAGTCTTGTAATATGACATGTCACACACATACATATTTAATATATATTTATATCGCATGTAAATATATATATACTTATTTAGTAGGTGTATAGCAATCACATACACAAGCACACCAGATGATCATAGAACTCAACCTAATATGATCAAGCCTAAGCTAGTAGGCCTAATCACTTACATCAAGATTTATATGTGCATCGCCACATCTCTGTGCCCAGTGATCATCCATCTTGTCATTATCAAATCTTATCGGCATCTTGGCACATCTCCATGCATTGCGATCATTTGAATCAACCTCAAGGATTCCGCTACCACCTCCAGGCTTCCGCTACACCTCTTCATATAATCACAACATAATTACAGGGATGCAGGCCCAACAATAAAAAAAAAGACTCACAAGCCTCAATAATAATAATCACATACACACATCACACGGTCCATGATCATCTTCCAACATCATACATCACATGTATGTATCGTCATGTAGGATTACTAGATAAATAATAATAGTTAATTAAAAATTTTAATTAACTAATATTTTCTAAAATCAAGAACATGTAGAAAATTTTTTGAATTATGAAGTGTGTTTTGTTAATTTAGATAAAAAGGACATATCGTGAAATTTTTAAAATTCATAGGGGCAAAATTATCCTTTTCACCCAAAACCCTACTGCCCTTTTGTGGCGACCGTAGCTTCTTGCGACCATCACCTTCCTACTGCCGATGCTAGTGCAGCAGCCGTAAGTTATTACAACTACCGCCTCACCACTCAAAATGTAGATTGTCTCCTCGTTGCAAGTTATTGCAGCTACCGCCTTGCCACTTTAATTATCTCTTCCTAATCGAAGCCAGTCCTATATTACTCAAAACGTAAATTAGATCACAAACCTTATCAATTAGTTTCATCATCAAAATCCAAGATTCAACAAACCCTACTTGTGCCTTCGTGTGTGACTTTAATTGTGTGTCAAATCTCATATGCAATTTCGCATATAGAAACCCGATTAAATTCATTTTTATCAAGAGAGCAAAACAAAGCATTAATCACTTTTGCATTTAAAGAAAAAGTCTTCTTTTTTAAATCATTCCATTCGTTCATTGGTTTGAAAGACTTTTCAAATTCACTTTCAACAATATTCCATAACTCGAAATCCGTAGAAAGCAAGAAAATTATCATTCTAGTTTTTCAATATGTGTAGTATGTTCCATTGAACATAGGAGGATGAGTGATAGAAAGTCCCTCTTGATTGCCTGTAAAAGCTATTTCTCTTATGTGTTAAACCAAATGAGAAAGAAAGTGGCTCTGATACCAACTGTTAAGACCGAAATCAGCACTAAGAAGGGGAGGTGAATTAGTACTTTAGATAAAATGATTCAATTTAGAAAAACTCGGTTTGATAGAAGCTGTATCAAAAATGCTTTTAACTTAAAGTGTGAGTGAGAGCAGTAATGAAAAACATGAAACAAAATTGTAAAGAGCAGAACAAAAAAGAGCATACCAGATTTATAGTAGTTCGGTCATCATGACTTACATCCACTTCCCGATTCCTCTCCCATCGAGGCCACCAACGTCCACTTACTACCCTCTTACAATCATTTTCTCCTTTTTACAAGTTTACGATGCAACCTTTACAGTTTTATAACCCTTCTCTCAAACTGAATTCAAAATTTGAAACTAGAAAAAAGGAACTCTTCAAGGATTTACATAGAGTTTTCTCACAAGTTTTTTGCTCAAGATTATATCTCTTCTGAGTAAAGATGAGAAGGGTATTTATAGGCCCCAAATGGCTTCAAAAATAGAGCTAAAAAATATCTCATCTTGGGTTCTCGGGGTACTGATGGTAACACTGCTAATTCTAGGCGGTACCACCACTTGGAACACTCTACACTGGTGATACCATTGCCCAGTCTAGATGGTACTATCACTTGGCAGAGTCTCAGAGACCGAGCTCTAGCGGTACCACTGCTTGGCTGGGCGATACCACCATCTGTAGCCATTAAAAGCTGATGGTACCACCGCTCAGTCTGGGTGATCCCACTGCCCAGACTCAACCTGGGATGTCGAGCCTCAAGCAATTCTATCGCCAATCCTAGCGATGCCACCACCTGACGTGGCTTGAGGTTACTATATGGGCCATCAATCCGACCCAGATTTGGGCCCAGTTAACCCCTAATTGAGTTAGTGGGGTTACCTCCTAAAACTAACTCAAATTAAGTCCTAACTATAATAACTAAGGCTAAAATGAAGCAATCTAATGTGTCTGGTATGTTAATTGTTCTTCAGGAAATTCTTGATGAACTTCTGGCGATCTTCCAACGAGTTTTCGGTGAACTTTTGGCAAGCTTTCGGTAAACTCTCGATGAACTTTCAGCAAGCTTTCGATGAACTCCTAATGAACTCTTAGTAAACTCCCGACGAACTCTCGACGAACTCCCAATATGCTTTCGGCAAACTCTTGATGAACTCTCGGTGAACTCCCAATGAACTCTCGATGAACTCCTTGCAAGCTTTCGACGCATCATCCAAACCTTCGATGTATCGCCTGATCTTTGACTCTGACCCAACATCTAATTTTTTATTTTATGCCTTTTCATAATCATAATTAATCTTGTATTACTTTTCTCAACACATGGATTAGATTAATAATGCATCAATTGATTTCATTATCAAAATTCGAGATTTAATAATTCAGATTGAGAGAAAAAGAGTGAGACTTAAGTAAAATCTGATTAGAACAAGACTCGAGTAAAAACCATATGGGCCTAACAGCACCATGCTCGGTATATAGTTTCTCAAATATTAGATGGATGAGAGATTATAGATACATGATAACTGAGGATAGACAGGTCCAATGGATTGGATTCCCTTGTATCCTCTAGGGACTGCGGCGTAGTAGCCTAGTATGTTCGTAGTCGATGAGTCAAGTGAATTATTATGGAGATAATAATTTACTAAGTCAGAAGGAGTTCTATTAGGTATGACTCACGGTCAACTCGATATTGGGCCTAGAGGGTCATACGCATAAGTAGGTGTTACGATAAGTAGAGGTTCGGATATGAGATATCCATTAGAGCCCATATCTTATTGGATATCCAATAAGCCCCTAAATTATTGAAACTTATGGATAAGATCCAATAAGAGCCTATAAGAGATTATTGGGTAGAGATCCACTAATCTAAGAGGCTTGGATAATTGGATAGAGGTTCAATACCTAATAGGGCATGATCTATTATGGTTAAGTTGGTAGGGGACCTCTATAAATAGGAGGGAACCAAAGGCCCATAGGCTAAGGCCCTTTTGGCTGCCACCTCTTATTCTTCTCTCCCTCTCTTCTTCTCAGCCAGCAGTCCTTATTTGAGGCATGTGGATAGCAAGAAGGATCGGTCCATTCTTGATTGCATGGTGCGCATAGCGAGGAGATTTGTGTAGCGATTTGATGAGCGTCTTCGCAGCCCCTACCATGTGAATCACCACTAGAGAGGAGGATGCTTGACCTCCTTCATCCTCTCCTATAGGTCTATAGGATTTCAGGGATATACGATCTCCCTAGGTAACACATCTTTCTTATATGCGTTCGGTTCTGCAATATTTGCACACCAATCTTCGCACGACGATGAAACCTTCTTTTCTAGGGATAATTTTGAGATTTTTATTTTCTATTCTCCTGTTGTGCATATGATGTCATCTTAGATTTCCTAACTGTTGAATCTCGGATTTTGATGATGAAACTAATTGAGTGTGTTTTGTTGTTTAACTGCGTGTTGAGTTACATAAGTCTACTATCGATCAGGATTAGACAGTTGATGCTGGAGGAATTGATGTTGCGCCGGAGGTGATCACGTCAGGATATTGGATGTCGAGCCGGAGGTTTAGTCGACTATCGGTAGGAGGCTTCGGACGTCGAGCATCCGGCCAAGAAGTGTGGAGTTGCGCCATGGATATCGGGGTTACGGAGGTCAATCATCGATTGGGCAACAAGCCGCAAGAGAGGGCGATTTCTTGGAGCAAAAGGATCGGACTGCGAGCAGACCAATGACGGCGAAATCGAATGTCAATTCGTGTTGTAATGCTTTCTAGAGGGAAAGTAAGGTGTTTGGTGTTCATTTGTGCAGGAGTAACTATGATAAGGATGAAGACGTAAAGCGAAACAAAGGGCCGAAATCAAGTGCGATGGATCATTGGGAGTTCGAGTGTTTGATGGAAGTTCGAAGATTCGTTGGGAGTGCTACAGAACCGACCAAGAACGAGTAGGGAGCTTGTCGAAGGGTTTTCAGAAGTGAAAGGATCAAAAGGCACTAAGAGGGGGGGGGGTGAATTAGTGCAGCGGATTTAACTCGTTTTCTTGAATCCGATTTCGCAAAGAAACACAAGTCCGTGGAAGAATTCGATTCGACGAAAGAGAACTTGAAAGTAATTGCTTGTGAAAAGGAACTAACTAAGAACTTGCAGCCAAGAAATGAAGTGATTTCAGAAATGTAAACACTCACACATTTAAGGACACAATGATGTATAGTGGTTCGGTCAAATGACCTACATCCACTCTTGAAGCCTTTGCGATGAGGCTCCGCTCTTCCACTAGCAAGTCCTTTGAAGGGAAGGATCAAACACCCTTTTACAACCCTTTACAAGATGTTCACACTTGTACAAGATCTCTCAAGAAGAAGAAAAGGTGAACACTTAGCAAAGAATACAACACTTTTCAAAAACTCTTCAAAAGCTCAAGACTCAAACTTTTTTTGCTCAAAGGGTGACCCTTTCAGTTGAGAAAGGGGGTATTTATAGATCCAAAGTGGATTTAAAATTGGGCTCCAAATTCCAAGTGAATTTGGAGTCCCAATTCTGAGTGGTCAAAGCGGTGCCACCGCCTGTCAGGGGCGGTGCCACCGCTTGTGTCGATCTTTGGCCGGCGTGCGAGCGTGGCGTGCCGCTCGCCCTGGTGGCGGCGGTGCTACCGCGGTTCCACCGATCGTATTGGCGGTGCCACCGCCGGCCAGTGGTTCCACCGCCGTCGGTGAAGCAGGCGGTGCTACGCCCAGACGGCGTTCCACCGCCAGCTTATGTTCCACCGCCCAGGCTTGGGCGGTTCCACCTCTTGCCCCCATTCGACAGACCGAATGGGGCCTGTTTAGTCCTCAACTTGACACAGAGTGGCCTGGTTGGCTCCTCTGAATTTTGGGCAGGATTTATTTCTTAAATCCTTGCTCTACTCATGTGCAAATTACGAACATAACTTAACGTGATTTGATCGGACACCCTTCAAGTCGACTTCAGCGAGTACTACGGCGAGATTAGGCAGGCCTCGATGCTTCCTCGGATTGCTACGGTGGTCTCGCAAAGATACTCCGGCAAGCCCAACTAGTCTTGGTGGTTTCGAATTTTCGGAAGTTCCGTGAACCTTCAACGATCTTTGAAATGGACTTTGAAAACTTCGACAAGTCCCCGATTTGATCTTGGATGGTTCCAAGCAACTCTTCCGAAAATCTCTCGGACGATGAAGATGAACCCCGACGGACTTGGCCTTGATAAATCACGTTATGATTTCCATCGTAGTAATTCCTGCACACTCATCTCATCAAAGAGATTAGTACAAATATTTCACCACTTGATTTCATCATCAAAATCCGAGATTTAACAATCTCCCCCTTTTGATGATGACAATCAATTGGTGATGGAGTTATTCTTAACTCCCCCTATGTATATGCCATAAAGAAAAATCGCTTGAATTCAATTTTTGAATTCAACATAATTAATTTTAATTTCAAGATTTCAAACTAGACATCAAGGATATCAATGAAGTATACATATTCAAAAAAGCATGATTTCAAGAACCCAACTAAGTTTAATTTGAATGTGCATATCATATAGCAATACACATGATATCAAGAACCCAACTAAGTTTAATTTGACAAATGCGCATATCATATAGCAATACACATATCATTTCTCCCCTTTGTCATCAACAAAAAGGAAACGAGGGAATTATAACAACAAGGAGGGTCGGAAAACATCACAAATGTGGAAAAGGAAATCGAAAACCGAAAACCATTCCACAAAGTGGCGAAAAGATGGTAAGAAAAGATGAATCATGAAGTTAAGACAATATAGATGTCACGATGTAAGGAATACAACATACATGTCAACATACAACATAAGTTTACATCGTTCAAAAGAAAACTGACAAGCTACTCCTCGGGAGGAATGCCAAGATGCCTATACATGTGATCGATCTTTAAGTTCATCTTCCGCATTTCCTTCAAAATTTCAATTTCTTTGTAGTTTTACTTCATTTAACTCTCTCATGATCGGTCAGTAGTAGATGGAGCAGAAAATGTCACCGATGTAGCTGCAACAAAAGGATCAGGAGGAGGAGATTCATTTCCCCTAAGGACTGGGTGTTTCAGGATGGTCTACGGTACGGGAGGTATATCACATCTCCTAGGTTGCCTAACCCCTATTCCATGCTCGATAGTACATCTAAGTCTTCTCAGTAGTTTAACATTAATAACATTAAATTTTTCGATTTGTATTGCTTCTTCATCTGGTGGAATGCAGATGTTATGGGCATGCAATAGTCTAGTTATTAAACCTCCATATGGTAACATTGATCCTTTAGAAAGGACCTCTATCATGTCTTTGCCTGATTAGGTAACCAAAACAGAAATGTTGTCTAGTCATAATCCAATATAAGGTACCTAATTCAGTGAAACTGATCTCATCATGATGAAACTGATTAGGAATAATAATGTTTATTAGAATGTGATGCAAAATTTTAGAGTTAAAAGGTAATAAATGTTCACAACTCTTGGGAATTATTCCTAAATTTGGGTTTGCAAACACAGTTTCTAAAGCTTCTGAGTGAGTGGCACCAACTGTGTCCATATCCCATTTTCCCCGAAAATAACATCCTAGCTCCTTTTCAACAATTCCAATTAATGAGCATATAGTATTATCACATATTTGAATCTCATTACCTAGAAGATAAGTTGACAAGCCATCATCAGTCACAGTTAAATTAGCATAGAACAACTTAACTAAATGTGGATAAATAGGTTCAATAATTTGCAGAATAGGTAAAGCCTCTAAGTCTGCAAACCACATGAAAGGTTCTAAGTTTCCTAATTGATTCAAATCAACATACTTTCCTTTGTGAATGGGTCTAGAACCAAATTCAGAAAATCTAAGGGAGGCTTCTTGTGATTTAAACAAGGATTGGTCAAATGAATCTACCTCCATCCTTTTTCCTTTGTCTCTTGATGTTCTTCTAGGAGCCATTTCTATTCATGAATAATCGAAAATTAATTGAAGAAAGGAATGAAACTTCACAAGAAAATGAAAGAGAAATAATTCTGTTTTACCTTAGATTGGTTCTTTGAGATGTAGGAAGAATGAATCACGATAAAATCTCCTCCTTAGGCTTCTAGATAGGAAGAAATCACACCAATTTGAAGTTTAGAAGAGTTTGGAAGAGTGAGGAGAGGCGGTTCGCAGATTAGGGGAGGCGGTTCTACCGCCGGCCCTAACACATTTTATAGGAGGGTGTTTAGGCGATTCCATCAGCCCTTCAAAGAGTGAGTTCCACTTTGTGGTGACTACCTGAGCGGTTCCACCGCCAAGATCTGTGTGCTACGCCGAGCACAAAACCACTTCGGATTTAATGTTTTTCACCTCCCCTTTTTTTTTTTTTTTTAAAAAAAATCAGAGATGGGATGAAGTCAAAAGATGGAAATCCATGGACAATCCGAATCAAATTGATGGAAATCATAGTTTAAACATAATTTCAAGAAAAGACATCAGAAAAAAAGGTTACTTACTTGGACAGTTTAGCATGCCTAATTCTCTTCTAATAAAATCAAATTGTTCCTCATTTAAAGGTTTCGTAAAAATGTCCGCTAATTGATGATTTGTATTAACAAAATCAAGAGTGACATTTCTACTACTTACATGATCACGTATAAAGTGATGCACGATGTCAATGTGCTTAGTAAAAGAGAGTGTTGGATTGGATTTTTAGTTAGACAAATTGCACTCGTGTTATCACACTTTATAGGAATATTTTTAAGTAGATTCCATAGTCCTCTAGTGTATTTTTCATCCGGATAACTTGTGCACAAAGCATGCACTAGCAGCTATATATTAAACCTGCTTTGTAGATAGTGCAATCGAATTTTGTTTCTTGGAAGTCCAAGAAACAAGTGCATGTCCTAGAAATTGGCATGTTAGGATGTGCTTTTTCTATCTAGTTTACATCCACCAAAATCCGCATCTGCATAAGCTTTCAAACTAAAATTTTCAGATTTTGGATACCATAATCCAAGATTAGGGGTCCCTTTAAGATATCTAAGAATCCTCTTGACCGCTTTCAAGTGAGATAGCTTAGGATTAGCTTGGAATCTTGCACATAGCCCTACACTAAACATGATGTCAGTGCAGTTGCAAAGTGAGATAAAGCGGAGCTACCTATCATGCCCCTATAAGTTTTTGATCAAAGCTTTCTCCATTTTCATCCATATCTAATTTAGTGGAGGTGCTCATAGGAGTGCTAATTTCTTTTGATCCATCCATATTGAATCGTTTTAACAATTCCAATGTGTATTTTGATTGATTTAGAAATATACCATTACTTAGTTGCTTGATTTGAAGTCCTAAAAAGAAATTTAGTTCTCCCATTAGGCTCATCTCAAATTCATCACTCATATCCTTAGCAAATAATTCACATAGTGATTTATCACAAGATCTGAAAATGATATCATCAACATAAATTTGAACAATAAGAAAATTATTTTCAAAATGTTTAATAAACAATGTAGTATCAACCTTGCCTTTAGTGAAATTATTTGAAATCAAGAAAGAACTAAGCCTCTCATACCAAGCCCTAGGGGATTGTTTAAGACCATATAAGGCCTTAGTTAGCTTAAACACATGGTTAGGAAATAGAGAGTTTTCGAATCCGGGTGGTTGTTCAACATAAACTTCTTCGGAAATGAAACCATTTAAAAACACACTTTTGACATCCATTTGAAATAATTTAAAATCTTTACTACTAGCATAGGCAAGGAGCATCATAATGGCTTCCAATCTTGCCACCGGAGCGAAGGTTTCTTCATAATCGATACCTTCTTCTTGGTTGAAACCTTTGGCCACTAGTCTAGCCTTGTTTCTAACCACGATACGCATTCATCTTGCTTGTTTCTAAAGACCCACTTAGTACCAATAACTAAGTGGTCATTAGGTCTAGGAACAAGCTTCCATACCTCATTCCTCTCAAATTGATTCAATTCTTCTTGCATTGCGATAACCCAAGAATCATCTTTTAGGGCATCAACAATGCATTTTGGTTCAACTTGAGAGAGAAAGGCAGCTGAGCACAAAAATTTTTGAAAGAAGAACGAGTTTGAACCCTTTCGATGCATCTCCTATAATTAACTCCTTGGGATGAGCATCTACATACTTCCATTCCTTTGGTAAGGAAGTTTGGGAAGAAGATGCTTCCAAGATGTTATTTTGAGGAGAGGGTTCATTCAAATTCAAATCATCAAGACCAAAATCATCATCAAAATCTTTTTCTTAAATTCGAAATCTCATTAAAAACCACATGAATAGATTCTTCTATAAGTAAGGTTCTCTTGTTGAAAACATGAAAAGCCTTAGAAACGGAAGAATAACCAAGAAATATGCCTTCATTGGATTTTGCATCGAATTTTCCTAAGGCATCCTTTTCATTCAAAATAAAGCATTTGCAACCAAAAACTTTAAAGTAAGAAACATTGGGTTTTTTATCATTCCATAATTCATATGGAGTTTTGGATAGGGATGGTCTCACTAGAACTCTATTCATCACATAGCAAGCCGTATTCACGGCTTCGGCCCAAAAATATTTTGGTAAATTATATTCATTTAACATGGTTCTAGCCATTTCTTGCAAACTTCTATTTTTCCTTTCTACTACTCCATTTTGTTGTGGATTTCTTGGAGTAGAGAAGTTGTGATTGTATCCGTTTGTTTCACAAAATTTTGGAAGTCATGATTTTGAAATTCACCTCCATGATCACTTCGAATTGATGAGATCATAAAGCCTTTTTCATTTTGAGTGAGTTTACAAAATTTAGAGAAACATTTGAAGCAATCACTTTTATGAGCCAAAAAATAGGTCCAAGTGTATCTACTATAGTCATCCACAATTACAAAGGCATATTTGCTACCTCCTAGGCTTGTTATGTCAATTGGTCCAAATAGGTCTAAGTGGATCAATTGCAATGGTCTAGTGGTGCTAATGTGAATTTTTGATTTGAAACTAGTCTTTATTTGTTTTCCTAGTTGACATGCATCACATACCTTATCCTTAACAAATTTCGTGTTTGGGATACCTCTTACTAAATCTCTAGATGAAATCTTAGAGATTAGTTTCATGCTTGCATGGCCTAGCCTCTATGCCAAAGCCAAGCGTCATCATTCAAAACCGAAAAACACATTTCATTACTTAATTTATCAATATTTATTGTGTAGACATTGTTTTATTTTAAAGCAATCATGGATATGTTGTTGTTGGGTTTTTCAATAATGCAAACATTGGATTCAAATCTAACAACATAACCTTTATCACATAGTTGACTAATACTTAAAAGATTATGTTTTAAACCATCAACTAGTAACACATCATCAATTGAAAAACTCGATTTGTTACCTATGGTTCCCTTGCCAATGATTTTACCCTTGTTGTTGTCTCCGAAAGTGACATATCCTTCTTCTTTGCTAGAGAGCATAGAGAAATGAGATGGATCTCCGGTCATGTGCCTTGAGCATCCACTATCAAGATACCATTTCTTGCTCCTAGCTTGTGAGTTTGTCTACAAAAGAGGATTGTTTTAGGTACCCATTTGATTTTGGGTGCCTTACAAATTGATCTACTTATTTTGTAATTTATCATTGAATTGTTTATGGTTCCTTTAGGAACCCATATCAACTTTTGTGGACTAATTTTCTTGAATGGACATTTGTAGGTAACATGTCCCGTTTTACAACAAAATTACATTTCAAATGGGGTGATACATGCAATGTAGACCCTTTAACAAAGGTGGTGGGATTTTGGTGAGAACCTCTCACAAATCCGATACCACTTCTATTTCCGACATGACCTTTGTTAGCAAGAATCATGTCTAAGCCCTTGCTACCGACCTTAAACTTGTTTAGGGTCTCTTTGAGTAACAAGTTCTCCTTTGTTGCATCTAAGTCTTCACACTTAGAGCATGGGGGTAGAAGGGTTTTGAAGACTATTGAATTTACTTTGTAATAAAGCATGCTCTTTCTTAAGTAAATTGAACTTCTTACTAATAGTTCTACATTCATCAAACAACTCATGAAAAGCCATAGAAAGTTCATCGAAAGATAACTCTTCATTAAGTAACTCACTAACCTCTTCTCCAAATGCCATTAGAGCGAAATTTGCCTCCTCTTTGTTGCTAGCCTCTTCAATCTCGGAGTCACTTGAATCATCCCATGTGGCCTTCAAGGCTTTTTTTTCTTCTTGAATTGCTTTTTCTTGGCTTGAGGGCATTCATTCTTGAAGTGTCCCGGCTTCTTGCATTCGTAGCAAATGACTTGGTCCTTTTTGTGTTCAAATTTGCTTTTGTGTTATTTTTGAACTTGTTCTTTCTTATGAATTTCTTAAACTTTCGAGTTAGAAGTGCAATGTCATTGTCACTATCCTCATCACTTGATGTTCCTTTCAAGTGGTCTTCTTGTGTTCTAAGTGCCATATCCTTCTGTTCTTTGGAAGGGGTTCTCAAGCTCTTCATGAGCATGGCACGTCATCTCGTAAGTCATTAGAGATCCAATAAGTTCTTCAATGGGAAATACTTTAAGATCCTTGGCCTCTTGAATGGCCGTGACCTTTGGATCCCAACACTTTGGAAGGATCTTAAAATCTTAGTTACCAATTCAAAATTGAAAAACCTTTACCAAGAGCTTTAAGTCCATTGATGACATCCGTAAAGCGGGTGTACATGTCTCCAATGGACTCATTTGGTTTCATCCGAAAAAGTTCGTAGGAATGCACAAGAATGTTGATTTTGGACTCCTTCACTCGGCTAGTGCCTTCATGAGTGATTTCAAGAGTGCGCCAAATATCAAAAGCCGATTCACAAATGGAAACCCGATTAAACTCATTCTTATCAAGTGCACAAAATAAGGCATTCATAGCCTTTGCATTGAGAGCGAAAATCTTCTTCTCCGACTCATTCCATTCACTCATCGGAAGAGAAGATTTTGCGAAGCCATTTTCGACAATGTTCCAAAGTTCGAAGTCCATGGAGATAAGAAAAATTCTCATACGAGTCTTCCAATACGTATAATCCGACCCATTGAACATAGGTGGACGAGTAATGGAGAGACCCTCTTGCATACGGAGTAGGCCATCTCTCTTGGGTTTTAAACCAATATGAGAGCAAACCTTGCTCGATACCAATTGAAAGGATCAAAAGGCACTAAGAGGGGGTGAATTAGTGCAGTGATTTAACTCGTTTTCTTGAATCCGATTTGCAAAGAAACACAAGTCCGTGGAAGAATTGATTCGACGAAAGAGAACTTGAAAGTAATTGCTTGTGAAAAGGAACTAACTAAGAACTTGCAGCCAAGAAATGAAGTGATTTCAGAAATGTAAACACTCACACATTTAAGGACACAATGATGTATAGTGGTTCGGTCAAATGACCTACATCCACTCTTGAAGCCTTTGCGATGAGGCTCCGCTCTTCCACTAGCAAGTCCTTTGAAGGGGAAGGATCAAACACCCCTTTTTACAACCCTTTACAAGATGTTCACACTTGTACAAGATCTCTCAAGAAGAAGAAAAGGTGAACACTTAGCAAAGAATACAACACTTTTCAAAAACTCTTCAAAAGCTCAAGACTCAAACTTTTTGCTCAAAAGGGTGACCCTTTCAGCTGAGAAAGGGGGGGTATTTATAGATCCAAAAGTGGATTTAAAATTGGGCTCCAAATTCCAAGTGAATTTGGAGTCCCCAGATTTCTGGTGGTCAAAGCGGTGCCACCGTCTGTCGAAGCGGTGCCACTTCGTGTCGATCTTGGATCGTCGACGAAGCGTGCCACCGCTTGAGCAAAGCGGTGTGCTACCGCTCGATCCGGTGGATCGGCGGTGCCACCGCTTTAGCCGGCGGTTCCACCGCCGTCGAAGCAGAGGCGGTGCTACCGCCTGACGGCGTTCCACCTTTTGTGTGTGTCTTGAGGCGGTGCTACCGCCGGTAAGCGGTTCCACCGCCCCAGCTTAGCAGTTCCACCGCCCCCAGGCTTAAGCGGTTCCACCTCTTGCCCCCATTCGGACAGAACCGAATGGGGCCTGCTTAATCTCAACTTGACACAGAGTGGCCTGGTTGGCTCCTACTGAATTTTGGGCGGGATTTATTTCTTAAATCCTTGCTCTACTCATGTGCAAATTTACGAACATAACTTAACGTGATTTGATCGGACACCCTTCAAGTCGACTTCCGGCGAGTACTACGGCGAGATTAAGCGAGCCTCGATGCTTCCCTCGGTTGCTACGGTGGTCTCAAAGCATACTCCGGCAAGCCCAACTAGTCTTCGGATTTGGTTTCCGAATTTTCCGGAAGTTCGCGAACCTTCAACGATCTTTGAAATGGACTTTGAAAACTTCGACAAGTCCACGATTTGATCTTGGATGGTTTAAGCAACTCTTCCGAAAATCTCTCGGACTTCAGATGAACCCCGACGGACTTGGCCTTGATAAATCACGTTATGATTTCCATCGTAGTAATTCCTGCACACTCATCTCATCAAAGAGATTAGTACAAATATTTCACCACTTGATTTCATCATCAAAATCCGAGATTTAACAAGAAGTTCGTCAGAAGTTCACGGAGCTTGCTAAGAAAGATCGGAGCTTGCCAAAGAAGCTCGGGGGAACTCGCCAAAATCATCGTGGAGTCCGAGAGCTTGCCGGGAGTCCGTAGGATGGTTTCCGAGGGATCGTCGGAAGACCGCCGGAAGTTTGTCGAAAGCTCGCCGGAAGAAGACTTGACTTGCGGACTTTGTAATAGATTAGGAATGTCATTAATTTCGTAGTTAGCACATTAATTTGGGTTAGGATTAGGTGTTAATCCTTTAACCCAAGTATGGGCCCATTGGGCCTTGTTTGGGACCGGTTTGGGTTGAGTTTTCGGCCCAAACCAGGAAGTTGGTGTGTGCTGGGCGGTAGCACCGCCCAGTAGCATGTGTGCTGGGCGATGGCACTAGCCAGCAACAGCCGCGTGCTAGGCGGTGGCACCGCCCAGCAACTTGTGTGCTGGGCGGTAGCACGCATAACACCGAGAGGCAAAGCGGTAGCACCGCCGCTGCACTGGCGTAGTACCACCCCCCTGCTGCGTCTGGGGCGGTAGTACCGCCTTTCTTTGCGTCGATCTGCAGATTGACAAATGCGTAGCACCGCTTGAGACTAGGAACTCCAATTTGATTTTAAATTTGGAGCCCAATTTTGAATCCATTTTGGATCTATAAATACCCCCCTTTTCTCAGCTGAGAGGGGACCCTTGAGAGTTAGATTTTGAGAAAATAAGTCTTGGGAAAGTCTTGTTCTTCATTTGCTTAAGTGTTCACCTCATTTTCTTCTCTTTGTGAAAACTTGTAAGAGTATGAACCTCTTGTAAAAGGGTTGTAAGAGGGGTATTTGGTCCTTCCCCTACAAAATGATTTACTAGTGGAAGTTGGGAGCCTCATCGGAGAAGGCTTCGGAAGTGGATATAGGTCGGATGACCGAACCACTATAAATCGGTTTGCATTTACTTTCTCGCAACTTACTTTGCTGCAAACCATTTTCATATGCTGCCTTATTTACTCAACTTCATCTTCATCTTCTTATGTATGCTTTAAAGTTAAAACTCAATCTTTCCGGGTTCAAACGAAATGCTACATTCATTCGCACGAAGTTTCCGAACTTATGTTAATCGCTGAAAAATCTATCGTTCTTTACCGCTGCACTAATTCACCCCCCCCCCCCTCTTAGTGCCACTCGATCCCTAACAATTGATATTAGAGCCACGTTCTTTCTCTTTCAGATTTACACCCATGAGAAATGGCTCTAAATGGTTTTCAAGAGGGCTTTTCGGTTTTTCATCCACCGTTTTTTAATGGTTTGGACTACACATATTGGAAAACTCAAATGAGAGTTTTCATGCTTTCAGTGAATTTGGATTTATGGAACATCATCGAAAATGGCTTTCAACCTTCCTCTAAACCGACGAATGAATGGTCGGATTTGGAGAAAATATCTTTTTCTTTAAACGCAAAGGCTATGAATGCCTTATTTTGCGCTTTAGACAAGAATGAGTTCAATCGGATTTCAATGTGCGAAACGGCTTTCGATATTTGGCGAACACTTGAAATCACGTACGAGGGAACTAGTAGAGTTAAAGACTCGAAAATAAACCTCTTATTGCATGATTTTGAGCTATTCTAAATGACACCAAGCGAAACTATCGGTGATATGTACACCAGCTTCACAGATGTCATCAATAGCTTGAAAAGTCTTGGTAAATGTTTTTCGAACTTTGAACTCACTAACAAGATTTTAAGATCCCTCCCAAAGAGTTGGGATCCAAAAGTAACCGTAATACAAGAGACTAAAAATTTAAATGATTTTTCATTAGAAGAACTAATCGGTTCACTAATGACATATGAAATGAGTTTCTTCAAACATTTGGAACATGATGAGCATATTATTGAATCTCGGATTTTGATGATGAAACTACTTGAGTGTGTTTTATTGTTTAACTATGTGTTGAGTTACGCAGATCTACTATCGATCAAGATTAGACAGTTGAAGTTGGAGTAATTGACGTTGCGCCGGAGGTGATCACATCAGGATAATGGATGTCGAGCCGGAGGTTCGGTCGACTATCGGCAGGAGGCTTCGGACGTCGGGCATCGGGCCAAGTAGTGCAGAGTTGTGCCATGGATATTGGAGTTGCGGAGGTCAACCGTCAATTGGGTAACAAGCCGCAAGAGAGGGCGATATGCCGAAGGATCGGACGGGTTACCGACCACGATGATATAAGCAATCGAATATCAATTCGTGTTGTAGTAACTGTCTAGATCGAAGTAGGGTGTTTGGTGTTTGTTTGTGCAGGAGTAACTACGATAAGGATGAAGACGTAAAGCAAAACAAAGGGCCGAAATCAAGTGCGATGGATCATTGGGAGTTCGAGTGTTCGATGGAAGTTCGAAGATTCATTGGGAGTGCTGCCGGAACCGACCGAGAACGAGTAGGGAGCTTGCCGAAGGGTTTTCGGAAGTTCGCCAGAAGGTTCGTCGGAAGTTCGCGGAGCTTGCCAAAGCAGCTCGGGGGACTCGCCAAAATCATCGTGGAGTCCGAGAGCTTGCCAGGAGTCTGCAGGATGGTTTCCGAGGGATCATCGGAAGACCGCCAGAAGTTCGCCGGAAGCTCGCCGAAAGCTCATCGGAAGAAGACTTGATTTGCGAACTTTGTAATAGCTTAGGTGTTGAATCTCGGATTTTGATGATGAAACTAATTGATTATGATTTATGGCATAATTGCGTTTTGAGTTATGCAGGTCTACTATCGATCAGGATTAGACAGTTGACACTGGAGGAATTGACGTTGCGCCGGAAGTGATCATGTCAGGATATTAGATGTCGAGCCGGAGGTTCGGTCGACTATCGACAGGAGGCTTCAGACGTCGGGCATCAGGCCAAGAGGTGCGGAGTTGCGCCATAGATATCAGAGTTGCGGAGGTCAATCGCTGATTGGGCAATAAGCCGCAAGAGAGGGCGATGTGCCAAAGGATCGGATGAAGTGCCAACCAATGACGTGCCGGGCAACTGAATGTCAATTCGCGTTGTAATAACTGTCTAGATCGAAGTAGAGTGTTTGGTGTTTGTTTGTGCAGGAGTAACTACGATAAGGATGAAGACGTAAAGCGAAACAAAGGGTCGAAGTCAAGTGCGATAGATCGTTGGGAGTTTGAGTGTTCGATGGAAGTCCGAAGTTTCATTCGGAGTGCTATCAGAACCGGCCGAGAACGAGTAGGGAGCTTGCCGAAGGGGTTTCGAAAGTTCGTCGGAAGTTTGCGGAGCTTGCCAAGAAAGATCGGAGCTAGCCAAAGAAGCTCGGGGGAACTCGCCAAAATCATCGTGGAGTCCGAGAGCTTGCCAGGAGTCCACAGGATGGTTTCCGAGGGATCGTCGGAAGACCGCCGGAAGTTCGCCGGAAGCTCGACGGAAGAAGACTTGACTTGCGAACTTTGTAATAGCTTAGGAATGTCTTTAATTTCGTAGTTAGCACATTAATTTGGGTTAGGATTAGGTGTTAATCCTTTAACCCAAAGTAGGGGCCATTGGGCCTTAGTTTGGGCCAAAGTTTTTGGCCTAAACAGAACCAAAGACAAACCTGGTGGGTGGTAGCACGCCCAAACAAGCGTGTCTTTGGCGATGGCACCGCCCAAATAGTTGTTGGTCAATTTGTGGCACCACCAAGAATCGCGGTCTTGGCGGTAGCACCGCCCAGCCTGGGGCGGTAGCACTACTGCTACCGCCCAGTGCCTGGAAAGCCAGGTGGTAGCATCGCCTGGCTAGGGTGGTGGTACCGACCCTGTGTGTCAGTCAGCAGACTGACACAGGCGATGGCACCAGCTCTGACGAGCGTGTGGCACCGCCTCTGACACCACCAGAACCGGGAACTCCAATTTGATTTCAAATTTGAAGCCCAAATTTGAATCCACTTTGGATCTATAAATTTGAAGCCCAAATTTGATTTCAAATTTGAAGCCCAAATTTGAGCTGAAAGGTAACCCTTAGAGAGTTAGATTTTGAAAATAAGTCTTGCGAAATTCTTGTTTTTCATTTGCTTAAGTGTTCACCTCATTTTCTTCTTGTGTAATCTTGTAAGAGGGTGAACCACTTGTAAAGGGTTGTAAGAGGGGTATTTGGTCCTTTCCCTTCAAAAGGATTTGCTAGTCGAAGAAGGGAGCCTCATCGGAGAAGGCTTCGGAAGTGGATGTAGGTCACTTTGACCGAACCACTATACATCGTTGCATCTTGATTGTGCGTGTTTAAATTTCTGTTTTATCTCTTTACTTTGCTGCAAGCCTTTACTTTACTTGCTCCACTTCCTTTTCATCTTCGTACGCATGCTTTAAAGTTAGAACGCAACCAAATCGGTTTCAAACGAAGCATTGCTTTCATCGTACGAAGTTTTCGAAGCTTGATTTAAATCGCTGAAAAATCTATCATTTTATCCACTGCACTAATTCACCCCCTCCCCCCTCTTAGTGCCGCTCGATCCCTAACAATTGGTATCAAAGCCACGTTCTTTCTCTTTCGGATTTACACCCAAGAGAAATGGCTCTAAATGGTTTTCAAGAGGGCTTTTCGGTTTTCCGTCCACCGTTCTTTAACGGTTCGGACTACACATATTGGAAACTCGAATGAGAGTTTTCATACTTTCAATGAATTTGGATTTGTGGAACATCATCGAAAATGGCTTTCAACCTTCCTCTAAACCGATGAACGAATGGTCGGATTTGGAGTAAAGGTCTTTTTCTTTAAACGCAAAAGCTATGAATGTCTTATTTTGCTCTTTAGACAAGAATGAGTTCAATCGGATTTCAATGTGCGAAACAGCTTTCGATATTTGGCGAACACTTGAAATCACGCACGAGGGAACTAGTAGAGTAAACGACTCGAAAGTAAACCTCTTATTGCATGATTTTGAGCTATTCCGAGTGACACCAAGCGAAACTATCGGCGATATGTACACCCGCTTCACGGATGTCGTCAATAGCTTGAAAAGTCTTGATAAATATTTTTCGAATTTTGAACTCACTAACAAGATTTTAAGATCCCTCCCAAAGAGTTGGGATTCAAAAGTAACCGTAATACAAGAGACTAAAAATTTAAATAATTTTTCATTGGAAGAACTAATCGGTTCATTAATGATATATGAAATGAGTTTCTTCGAACATTTGGAACATGATGAACATATGAACCACCTTCTAAAGAACAAGAAGGATTTAGAACATCGGACAAATGAATGCCACTTGAGTGATGACTCAAGTGATGAGGACAATGAGGACATTGAACTTTTAATGAATCTTAATAAGTTCATTAAACAAAAATCTAAAATAGACAATGAACTTGAATGGAGGAAGAGGCCAAAAAAGAAGAAGAAGGCTTGCAAAGAAGAATCAAGTAGAGAAGAGGCAAAATGGGCTTTGACGGTTTTCGACAATAAGGTAAGAAACTCACCCAAGTTGCTTTATTTTGAAATTACATGATGCTTCCCATGAATGCTTAACTTAGTTAGTAGGATTATTTTTTTTCATGCTTTTCTTGTGTTTTTAGAAATTAAAAAAATATTTTAAAAATTATACTATTCTTTTCTTTATAGTATTTTTGAAAAGTAAAAATATAAATGATGATTGTATGATTTGTGATAATGTTTAGACACCTAATAGAATCAACCCATGCATGAGTATCTTGATGGTTTACATTGTCTTTAAACATGATGCTTGATGATTTTATATCATGCATGAGCTTTTGAAGTAATGAAGTGTCATATTGTGATGATGAAACTTATTTTTCGAATTTATAAATAGATGCATGATTTTGGCAAAAATTTAAACATGGCCTTTTAACATAAAAATTGAAAGTGTGCTATCATTTTATGTATTTGGTCTTGACGTTTTATGACTAAGCTTGTGTTTTGTTTTGATACACGTTTTCATAAAAATTTTGAATATGCTCATATCAAATTGCTTAAAATGAAAATGTATTTTTTCATTCTATTGAGATGAATGAATTCATGTTATGAGACTTGTGAATCTCATGAAAATAAACATGATGAATATTTTAGAAAATATGCCTCATGTTTTCGGTCTTAATGATTTTTCTTGAAACTTGCTCTTTGGACCTATCTGAAAAACATGAGTATACTCATATGAATGTCAAATCACTTGAAATGGAACACATAAAAAATGAGAAATTGCACTATCATGATGCTTTACATGTAATGCTTTTGATCTTAATGGGCTAAATGATAACTTATATTTCAAAGTAATACAATGATGACTTTCATATAAATAATTGGATATACCTTATGTAATCATCATTGATAATGATAGTTGGTTGTCATGCTTAATGATTTTATGATATCATGAGTATTTAAAGGCATTATATCTTGATGACAAACTCATGTTTTGGTCTTGAATTTGATACTCATTTTAGAAACATGAGCACACTTGTATGAAACAAACAATTTAAAAAGAAGATATTTTTCCTATCTTGTCGAGATTAATGATTTCATGATATTTTGTGAATCTCGAAATTGATTTTGATGATTCAAGTTAATAATTTGATTTGAATGAGCTTAAACTACATTGTGATCTTGATAACTTAAGTCTTTCAAGATCTCTCACTTCATACCATGATTCTCCCATGTTATTGAAGAAAAATCCAAATGAATCATAAATTATTTTCTCTTAACTTATTGATACTCAACTTGAGAAAATATGTTTTGAAGATTGAAACATTGCATGCACAATTTGATTTTTCTCTTATGTTTCAATACACATGACTTGGTGATTGAAATATTAATGCAAACACTTAAAATATCACTTGTCATGATTTGAATATTGATTTAAAAGAAATTTTGCTTGACTTGATATCTTTTATGAATTTGAATAAGACTTATTAAAGATTCTTGATTCATCTCTTGATCTCTTGAAATCATAACCTTGAAATCTTGACTTGAGATATTTTTGGGAATCAAAATATTCTCCTCTATGATTGCTTCTTTTTATCAGTTACTAAAGAGGAAAACAATTCAAGTTTATGTCATTTGTGAATCTCACAAACTATGTTAATGATTTTGATGATTCGAACTTGAATGAGCTTTATCATAATCCAAGTCTCGATATTTTGATATTTGATACTTGGAATTCTTATGCATAAATCAAGTTACTCTTTGTGCTATATCTTTTTAAATAAATCATGAGCCTTGATGTCATATATTTTATGATATAGAAATGACAAGATTTCTTTGCCTTGTGTGGTAAATTGAACATTTGACATAAATGAAATTTGCTTTATGATGAATCATGAATGATGTCTTTTGGTGTTGATCCTTATTGATATTTCATATTGATATCTTTCATGAATTCTTTGCATCTATGTTTTGTATGCATCATGTGATGATTGATATATTGATTGATGCAAATTTTTCATTGGTTCCTCCCTTCTTTTCGATAATGACAAAGGGGGAGTTAGCTTGCTAGCTTATGTATCACAAGTGAAAGTGACAAACATAGCTAGCTAGAACTTGCAAAAGGCAAAACTTGCACTTCTCAAAATGAGAAGAAAGAAATTACAAAGTTGCATTATTTTTTAACTCATGAGCTTGCATGTTTAAAATATTATAAATTTTACAAAAATAACTAGCTCATTGAAAATAAAAAGTTGATGGCTTGCAAAAGGGAAACTTAGTTATAAAAGAGAAAATTTGAAAGGAAGTTAACTTGCGTGTCGCAAGGTATGTTAGCTTGCTTATCATTATTGATTGCTTGCTTATCATCTTTTTCTCTCATATCATGATTTTTGACTCCCTTGAATTCATGACTTAATATGCTGAAAATTCATGTTGTAAATTTATTATTTTGTCATGATCAAAGCATTGACTATTTGTACTCTAATTATTTTTTTTTTTTGACAAAAACAAAGGGGGAGAAGATTTATTGCTAGCTTATGCATCGTAAAGAAAAATTTTGGTAGCTAGAATATGCAAAAAAAGCAAAGAATGTGTAAACTTGCCATGATGAATTGCAAGAAGCAAGTGATGGATTGCTATGCTTGGACATCCTTGAAAAACTTGCCATGATTAAATGTTGAATGATGTGATAAATAGCTAGTGTGTTGTAAAAATTTGCATATCTTTTAAATTAGCTATGATGCTACTTCTCCTTTTTGTTGATGACATAGGGGGAGAAATAGATTGATGACTTCATGCATTGATTGAATATTTTATATATTTGCATGATGGTTTGATTGATTCTCTCACTACATGAATGATACATGTTACTTGGATTTGGGATAATCCAAGGGTTCTATCAATGGCATATTGATAGGGGGAGTTTATGTTAAACTCCGGGGAGTTAAGGTTAACTCCGTTAGTTATCAATTAGTTGTCATCATTAAAAAGGGAGAGATTATTAAATCTCAGATTTTGATGATGAAACTAATTGATTGTGATATGTGGTCTAATTGCGTTTTGAGTTACGCAGGTCTACTATCGATCAGGATTAGATAGTTGACACTGGAGGAATTGACGTTGCGCCGGAAGTGATCACGTCAGGATATTGGATGTCGAGCCGGAGGTTCGGTCGACTATCGACAGGAGGCTTTAGACGTCAGGCATCAGGCCAAGAAGTGCGGAGTTGCGCCATGGATATCGGGGTTGTGGAGGTCAACCGCCGATTGGGCAACAAGCCGCAAGAGAGGGCGATGTGCCGAAGGATCAGACGAAGCGCCGACCAATGACGTGCTGGGCAACTGAATGTCAATTCGCATTGTAATAACTGTCTAAATCGAAGTAGAGTGTTTAGTGTTTGTTTGTGCAGGAGTAACTACGATAAGGATGAAGACGTAAAGCGAAACAAAGGGTCGAAGTCAAGTGCGATGGATCGTTGGGAGTTCGAGTGTTCGATGGAAGTCCGAAGTTTCATTGGGAGTGCTGCCGGAACCGGCCGAGAATGAGTAGGGAGCTTGCCGAAGGGTTTTCGGAAGTTCACCGGAAGGTTCGTCGGAAGTTCATGGAGCTTGCCAAAGAAGCTCGGGGGAACTCGCCAAAATCACCGTGGAGTCCGAAAGCTTGCCGGGAGTCCGTAGGATGGTTTCCGAGGGAACGTCGGAAGACCGCCGGAAGTTTGCTGGAAGCTTGACGGAAGAAGACTTGACTTGCGGACTTTGTAATAGCTTAGGAATGTCTTTAATTTTATAGTTAGCATATTAATTTAGGTTAGGATTAGGTGTTAATCCTTTAACCTAAAGTAGGGGCCATTGGGCCTTAGTTTAGGCCAAAGTTTTTGGCCCAAACAAAACTAACACAAGCCAAGCGGTAGCACCGCCAAGAAAGTGTTAATGGCTGGGGGGTAGCACCGCCAAGACTGAAAGCCAAAGTAGCACCACCTGGCTGGGTACCACCACCACCCCTATGTGTCAGTCAGCAGACTGACACAAGCGATGGCACCGCCTCTGACAGGCGGTGGCACCACCTCTAACACCACTAGAACCGGGAACTCCAATTTGATTTCAAATTTGGAGCCCAAATTTGAATCCACTTTGGATCTATAAATACCCCCTCTTTCTTAGCTGAAAGGTAACCCTTAGAGAGTTAGATTTTAAAAATAAGTCTTGGGAAAGTCTTATTTTTCATTTGCTTAAGTGTTCACCTCATTTCCTTCTTGTGTAATCTTATAAGAGGGTGAACCACTTGTAAAGGGTTATAAGAGGGGTATTTGGTCCTTCCCCTTCAAAAAAATTTGCTAGTGGAAGAAGGGAGCCTCATCGGAGAAGGCTTCGGAAGTGGATGTAGGTCACTTTGACCGAACCACTATACATCGTTGCGTCTTGATTGTGTGAGTGTTTAAATTTCTGTTTTATCTCTTTACTTTGCTGCAAGCCTTTACTTTTCTTGCTCCACTTCCTTTTCATCTTCGTGCGCATGCTTTAAAGTTAGAACACAACCAAATCGGTTTTAAACGAAACGTTGCTTTCATCGTACAAAGTTTCTGGAGCCTGATTTAAATCGCTGAAAAATCTATCATTTTATCCGCTGCACTAATTCACCCCCCCTCTTAGTGCCACTCGATCCCTAACATTAGGAATGTCTTTAATTTCATAGTTAGCACATTAAATTGGGTTAGGATTAGGTGTTATTCCTTTAACCCAAGTATGGGCCTATTGGGCCTTGTTTGGGACCGGTTTGGGCCGAGTTTTCAGCCCAAACCAGGAAGTTGGTGTGTGTTGGGTGGTAGCACCGCCCAGCAGCATGTTGCGTGCTGGGTGGTAGCACCGCCCAGCAGCATGTTGCGTGCTGGGCGGTGGCACCGCCTAGCTGGGGCGGTAGCACCACCTGGCTGGGGCGGTAGTACCGCCCCTATTATGTCTGGCTAGGGCGGTAGTACCGCCCCTGTTGTGTCGATCTCACAGATCGACAAAGCGGTAGCACCGCCTCGACAGGTAGCATCGCCTGACGACAGTGTAGCACCGCCAAACACCGGGAACTCTAATTTGATTTCAAATTGGAGCCCAAATTTGAATACATTTTGGATCTATAAATACCCTCCTTTTCTCAGCTGAGATAGGACCCTTGGAGAGTTAGATTTAGAAAATAAGTCTTGGGAAAGTCTTGTTCTTCATTTACTTAAGTGTTCACCTCATTTCCTTCTCTTTGTGAAAACTTGTAAGAGTGTGAACCTCTTGTAAAAGAGTTGTAAGAGGGGTATTTGGTCTTTCCCTTACAAAAGGATTTGCTAGTGGAAGTTGGAGCCTCATCGGAGAAGGCTTCGAAAGTGGATGTAGGTCGGATGACCGAACCACTATAAATCTAGTTTGCATTTATGTTCTTGCTATTTACTTTGCTGCAAACTCTCTTCATTTGCTGCCTTATTTACTCAACTTCCTCTTCATCTTCTTACATATGCTTTAAAGTTAAAATGTAATCTTTCTGGGTTCAAACGAAACGCTGCATTCATTTGTATGAAGTTTCCGAACTTATGTTAATCACTGAAAAATTTATCGTTCTTTACCGCTGCACTAATTCACCCCCCCCCTCTTAGTGCCACTCGATTCCTAACAATTGGTATCAGAGCCACGTTCTTTCTCTTTCGGATTTACACTCGTGAGAAATGGCTCTAAATGGTTTTCTGTTAGGGATCAAGCGGCACTAAGAGGGGAGGTGAATTAGTGCAGCGGATAAAACGATCACTTTTCAGCGATTTAAAACAAGCTTCGAAAACTTCGTACGATGAAAGCAATGTTTCATTTGAACCTGGAAAGATTACGTTTTAACTTTAAAGCGTACATAATAAGATGAAGATAAAGTTGAGTAAATAAGACAGCAATTGAAAAGGATTTGCAGCAAAGTAAATAGCAAGAACATAAATGCAAACCATATTTTTATAGTGGTTCGGTCATCCGACCTACGTCCACTCCCGATTCCTCTTACTTGAGGCCACCGGCTTTCCACTAGCTATCCTCCTTCCAATGGGCGAGGATGAACTCCCTTACAACTCCTCTCCTTTTGATGGGCTTAGGAGATAACCCTTACAAAGCCTTTCACCCTCTCTTGGACTAGAACACGCTTAAAACTAAGAGGGAAGATTTTGAACACTTTCAAGAGAGTTTTCCCCCTTCTATTTTTCAGTTCTAGCCTTGTTTCATCCAAGAATGTGATGGGTATTTATAGGCCTCAAAGTGATTCAAATTTGGGCTCCAAATTTGAATTCATTTTGAGTTTCCCGGTGTCAGGCGGTGCTACCGCCTACACAGTGTCAGACTGACACAGCAGGGGTGGTACTACCGCCCCAGCTAGACGGTGCTACCGCCCCAGCCAGGCGGTGCTACCACCCAGCACGTGGCTACTAGTTCGGTTTGGGCCAAAAACTTTTGGCCCAACCTGGTCCAAATCAAGGCCCAATGGCCCCTACTTTGGGTTTATAGGATTAACACCTAATCCTAACCCAAATTAATGTGCTAACTATGAAATTAAAGACATTCCTAAGCTATTACAAAGTCCACAAGTCAAGTCTTCTTCCGGCGAGCTTCCGGCGAACTTCCGGCGGTCTTCCAACGATCCCTCGAAAACCATCCTGTGGACTCCCGATAAGCTCTCGGACTCCACGATGATTTTGGTGAGTTCCCCGGAGCTTCTTTGGCAAGCTCCGATCTTTCATGGCAAGCTCCGCGAACTTCCGACGAACCTTCCGGCGAACTTCCGAAAAACCCTTCGGCAAGCTCCCTACTCGTTCTCGGCCGGTTCCGGTAGCACTCCCAACGAATCTTCGGACTTCCATCGAACACTCGAACTCCCAACGAGCCATCACACTTGACTTCGGTCCTTTGTTTCGCTTTACGTCTTCATCCTTATCGTAGTTACTCCTGCACAAACAAATAACAAACACTCTACTTCGATTGAGACAGTTACTACAACACAAATTGACATTCAGTTGCCCGGCACGTCATTGGTCGGTGCTTCGTCCGATCCTTCGGTACATCGCCCTCTCTTGCGGCTTGTTGCCCAATCGATGGTTGACCTCCGTAACCCGATATCCATGGCGCAACTCTGCACTTCTTGGCCCGATGCCCAACGTTCGAAGCCTCCTGCCGATAGTCGACCGAACCTCCGGCTCGACATCCAATATCTTGACGTGATCACCTCCGGTGCAACGTCAATTCCTCCAGTGTCAACTGTCTAATCCTGATCGATAGTAGACCTGCGTAACTCAACACGCAGTTAAACAACAAAACACACTCAATTAGTTTCATCATCAAAATCCGAGATTCAACAATCTCCCCCTTTTTGATGATGACAACTAATTGATGACTGACGGAGTTAACCATAACTCCCTGGAGTTAACCATAACTCCCTAGAGTTTAACCAAACTCCCCCTATCAATATGCCATTGATAGAATCACTAGATTATCCCAAATCTAAGTAACATGTATCATCCATGTAGTGAGAAATATAAATCCATCATACAAATATATAAAATATTCAAGTATCATTACATTGCATGAAGTCATCAATCTACTTCTCCCCCTATATCATCAACAAAAAGGAGAAGTAGCATCATAGCTAATTTAAAAGATATGCAAATTTCTTACAACACACCAGCTCTTTATCACATCATACAACATTTTTGCAATACAACATCAAATAATACCATTCAATCATAGCAAGTTTCAAGGATGGGCAATGATGGTAATTTTCACTTGCTTCTTGAGATGTGCAAGTTTGCACCTTGTTTCTCATGATAGCAATATTTGCATCCTTTGATATAACAATTCTTAGCTTCTCATGAAGTTGCAAAATAGGAATCAAGATGGTAAATTTTTACAATGTTCGAGCTAAAAACTTTCTCCCCCTTTGTTAGCATCAAAAAGAAAGGGAGGATCAAATACTTCAAATAATCTTGCATGAGATTTAACAATAATTTGTAACAAAAATGTAAGCAATTTTGAAGAAGTAAAATTGAGCAAGATTTTTGCCTCTCTTGAGATAGCAATTTTTTTTTGCTTCTAAATATTCAAGCTAGTAAAATTTTCTCTTTTGATGCACAAGCTAGCAAATTTCTTCCTCTTGAATGAGCTAGCAGATTAATCATGTAAGCTAGTAATAAATCTTCTCCTCCTTTGATTTTGTCAAAAAGAAGGGAAGAATACAATTCTTTTCCCTTTACATGAATGCTTCCATCAAAATAACAAATTTTCATCATGAATTTTTAACATATCAAGTCATGAATTCAAGGGAATCATAAACAAATCATAGTATGAGGGAAATTTATGATAAGCAAGCAAGCAATAATGATAAGCTAGCATACTTTGCGATACGCAAACTAGCTCCCTTTCAATTTTTCTCTTTTGCAACTAAGTTTCCCTTTTGCAAGCCATCAACTTTTTGTTTGCAATGAGCTAGTAATTTTTGTAAAATTTATAACATTTTAAACATGCAAGCTCATGAGTTAAAAAATAATGCAACTTTGCAATTTCTTTCTTCTCATTTTGAGAAGTGCAAGTTTTGCCTTTTGCAAGTTCTAGCTAGCTATGTTGGTTACTTTCACTTGTGATACATAAGCTAGCAAGCTAACTCCCCCTTTGTCATTATCAAAAAGAAGGGATGAATAATATTTCAATGAAATAATTTTGCATCAATCAATATATCAATCATCACATGATGCATACAAGACAATAATGCAAAGAAGTCATATCATGAAAGATATCAATATATAAATTCAACAAGGATTAAAACCAAAAGATATCATTCATAATTCATAACTTTCCTTTTAGCAAGATCAAAATTCATATTTATCAATTTTTAATTCAAGATAAATGTCATATAACCAAGAATCATGATATATAAAAGCATATCAATATCAAGGATCAAATCATGATTACAAGTGCTAACATATTTTCTTTTCATTCATTTTCAAGCCATGATAAAAGAATAAATTAATGATTCAATCATTAAGCACATTTCTTTTATATCAATATTCAAATCATGACAAGTGATATTTTAAGTGTTTGTATTAATATTTCAATCATCAAGTCATGTGTATTGAAACATAAGAGAAAAATCAAATTATGCATGCAATGTTTCAATCTTCAAAACATATTTTCTCAAGTTGAGTATCAATCAATTAAGAGAAAATAATTTATGATTCATTTGGATTTTTCTTCAACAACATGGGAAAATCATGGTATGAAGTGAGAGATCTTGAAAGACTCAAGTTATCAAGATCACAATGTCGTTTAAGCTCATTCAAATCAAATTATTAACTTGAATCATCAAAATCAATTTCGAGATTCACAAAATATCATGAAATCATTAATCTCGATAAGATAGGAAATATAATTTCTTTATGTTTCATCATATAAGTATGTCTTTTGCCTTTATGTACCAAATCAAAATATTCAAAACCGGAAGATAAACTTTATTATAAACATTGTCAAAACAACACATTGTTTCAAGACATGAGATTTAATTTATCATGATAATATGTTTCATTTTGTTTCAAACAAGTGTGCTCATGTTTCAAAAGATGAGTATCAAATTTAAGACCAAAACATGAGTTTGTCATCAAGATATGATATCACAAAGTCATTAAGCATGATAACAAACTTTTAGTATTTTCATTTCAATGATGATTTCATAATGTATGTTCAAACATTTATATGGAACCCATCATTGTAGAAATTCAAAACATAAGTTTGTCATTAAATCCATCAAGATCATATGCATCAAACATCATGATAGTATATTTTCTCATCTTTATGAGTTTCAATTTAAGTGATTTGATCTTTCATAAGAATGTTCAAATTTTTCATATGAAAATGTCATGCATCATATTCAAAAACGAAAATATCATCAAAATCATTTTAATTCCTTCTTACATTAGTTATAACAAGATGATCGATGCTCAAATTTTTGGTAAAATCATGCATCATTTTATAAATCTGAAAAATAATTTTCGTCATGAGAATCATCAAGTCCAAATGTAATACAAGGCAATATTAAAATCACATTTCTTTCATTTGGAAAATTTATGGGTTAGGTCTTTATAATTGATTTCATGAAGACATGTATCATCTAAAAATTTCATCATAAAAAGGGTCAAGACCCATTAATCCAAAATAGAAGTTTTTTAAATCAACATCACTTCAACAACTCATGCATGATATAAAATCATCAAGCATCATGTTTAGAGACAATGTAAACCATCAAGATACTCATGCATGGGTTGATTCTATTAGGTGTTTAAACATTATCACAAATCATACAATCATCACTCATATTTTTACTTTTCAAAAATACTATAAAGAAAAGCATAGTATAATTTTTTTTATTTCTAAAAACACAAGAAAAGCATGAAAAAATTTCTACTAACTAAGTTAAGCATTCATGGAAAGCATCATGTAATTTCAAAATAAGGTAGAAGCAACTTGGGTGACTTTCTTATCTCATTGTCGAAAACCGTCAAAGCCCATTTTGCCTCTTCTCTACTTGATTCTTCTTTGCAAGCCTTCTTCTTCTTCTTTGGCCTCTTTCTCCATTCAAGTTCATTTGTGCTATTTAACTTTTGTTTAATGAACTTGTTAACATTCATTGTTATGTGTTCAATATCCTCATCACTTGAGTCATCACTCAAGTGGCATTCATTTGTCCGATGTTCCAAGTCCTTCTTGTTCTTTAGAAGGTGGTTCATATGTTCATCATATTCCAAATGTTCGAAGAAACTCATTTCATGTCATTAGTGAACCGATTAGTTCTTCTAATGAAAAATCATTTAAATTTTTAGTCTCTTGTATTGCGGTTACTTTTGGATCCCAACTTTTTGGGAGGGATCTTAAAATCTTGTTAGTGAGTTCAAAATGTTGAATCTCGAATTTTGATGATGAAACTAATTGAATGTGTTTTGTTGTCTAACTACGTTTTGAGTTACGCAGGTCTACTATCGATCAGGATTAGACAGTTGACGCTAGAGGAATTGACGTTGCGCCGGAGGTGATCACGTCAGGATATTGGATGTCGAGCCGGAGGTTCGATCGACTATCGGCAGGAGGCTTCGTACGTCGGGCATCGGACCAAGAAGTGCGGAGTTGCGCCATGGATATCGGGGTTGCGGAGGTCAACCGCCGATTGGGCAACAAGCCGCTAGAGAGGGTGATGTGCCGAAGGATCGGACGAAGCGCTGACCAATGATGTGCCGGGCAACTGAATGTCAATTCACGTTGTAATAACTGTCTAGATCGAAGTAGAGTGTTTGTTGTTTGTGTGCAGCAGTAACTACGATAAGGATGAAGACGTAAAGCGAAACAAAGGGTCGAAGTCAAGTGCGATGGATCATTGGGAGTTCGAGAGTTTGACGGAAGTCCGAAGATTCATTGGGAGTGCTGTCGGAACTGGCCGAGAATGAGTAGGGAGCTTGCCGAAGGGTTTTCGGAAGTTTGCCGGGAGGTTCGTCGGAAGTTCGCGGAGCTTGCCAAGAAAGATCGGAGCTTGCCAAAGAAGCTCGGGGGAACTCGCCAAGATCATCGTGGAGTCCGAGAGCTTGCCGGGAGTCCGCAGGATGGTTTCTGAGGGATCATCGGAAGACCGTCGGAAGTTCGCCGGAAGCTCGACGGAAGAAAACTTGACTTGCGGACTTTGTAATAGCTTAGGAATGTCTTTAATTTTGTAGTTAGCACATTAATTTGGGTTAGGATTAGGGGTTAATCCTTTAACCCGAAGTAGGGGCCATTAGGCCTTAGTTTGGGCCAAAGTTTTTGGCCCAAACAAAGACTAACGCATGCTACGTGCATGCTACGTGCATGCATCTTGTAGCATGGCATCGTAGCATGGCATCGTAGCATGGCATCAGAGCGGTATCGATCTGTAGTGAGCGATAGTACCGCCGCTGAAGGCGTAGCACCGCTCGACTCTCGTAGCCAGCGGTAGTACCGCTGGCTGGTGTGGCGGTAGCACCGCCTGGCTGTGGCGGTAGCACCGCCTTTGGTGTGTGTAGCACCGCGGTATGTGTAGCACCGCTGGTGGAAAGCCAAGCGGTAGCACCGCTTTGGCTAGGCGGTAGACCGCCGAGTGTGTCGATCTGCCAAGACCGACAACACTGGGGTGGAAAAAAATTCAAAGAGATTCAAATTTTGGCTCCAAGTTTAGGCTCCAAATTTGAATCACTTTGAGGTTTATAAATACCCCTTCTTTTCTCAATTTGAAAGAACAACCCTTAGAGAGTTAGATTTTGAAAATAAGTCTTAGGAAAGTCTTGTTCTTCATTTGCTTAAGTGTTCACCTCATTCTTCTTGTGAAAAATTGTAAGAGTGTGAACCACTTGTAAAGGGTTGTAAGAGGGGTATTTGATCCTTCCCCTTCAAAGGATTTGATAGTGGAAGAAGGGAGCCTCATCGGATAAGGCTTCGGAAGTGGATGTAGGTCACTTTGACCGAACCACTATACATCACTGCGTCTTGATTGTGTGAGTGTTTAAATTTCTGTTTTACTTTGCTGCAAGCCTTTACTTTACTTGCTCCATTTCCTTTTTATCTTTGTACACATGCTTTAAAGTTAGAACGCAAAAATCGGTTTCAAATGAAACGTTGCTTTCATCATACGAAGTTTCCGAAGCTTGTTTTAAATCGCTAAAAAAAATCCATCGTTTTATCCGCTGCACTAATTCACCCCCTCTTAGTGCCGCTCGATCCCTAACAATTGGTATCAGAGCCACGTTCTTTCTCTTTCGGATTTACACCCGTGAGAAATGGCTCTAAATGGTTTTCAAGAGGGCTTTTCGGTTTTTCGTCCACCGTTCTTTAACGGTTCGGACTACACATATTGGAAAACTCGAATGAGAGATTTCATGCTTTCAATAGATTTGGATTTGTGGAACATCATCAAAAATGATTTTCAACCTTCCTCTAAACCGACGAACGAATGGTCAGTTTTGGAGAAAAGGTCATTTTCTTTAAACGCAAAGGCTATGAATGCCTTATTTTGCGCTTTGAACAAGAACGAGTTCAATCGGATTTCTATGTGCGAAACGGCTTTTGACATTTGGCGAACTCTTGAAATCACGCATGAGGGAACTAGTAGAGTTAAAGACTCGAAAGTAAACCTCTTGTTGCATGAGTTTGAGCTCTTCCAAATGACACCAAGCGAATCTATCGACGACATGTACACCCGCTTCACGGATGTCGTCAATAGCTTGAAAAGTCTTGGTAAAAGTTTTTCGGATTTTGAACTCACTAACAAGATCTTAAGATCCCTTTCAAATTGGTGGGATCCTAAAATAACGGCGATTCAAGAATCAAAGGATCTAAATAATTATTCTATTGATGAACTCATTGGGTCCTTAAAGACCTATGAAATGGAACATGATGAATATGATAAACATGATGAACACATGAATAACCTTCTAAAGAACAAGAAGGTTTTTGAACTCCGAACTATGAAATGCCACTTGAGTAATGACTCAAGTGATGAGGACAATGAGGACATTGAACACATAACAATGAATGTTAACAAGTTCATTAAACAAAAATTAAAAAACACAAATGAACTTGAACGGAGAAAGAGGCCAAAGAAGAAGAAGAAGGCTTGGAAAGAAGAATCAAGAAAAGAAGAAGCAAACTACGCTTTAATGGGCTTCGACAATGAGGTAAGTAACTTAACTTCCTTGAATTATTTTGAAATTACTTGATGATTTCCATGAATGCTTAACTTAGTTAGTAGGATTTTTTTTATGCTTTTCTTGTGTTTTTAGAAATTAAAAAAAAATTTTGAAATTATACTATGCTTTTCTTTATAGTATTTTTGAAAAGTAAACATATGAATGATGCAAGATTTGTGATAATGCTTAGGATTAATCCATGCATGTATATCTTGATGGTTTACATTGTCTCCAAATATGATGCTTGATGATTTTATATCATGTATGAGCTTTTGTAGTAATAAAGTGTCATATTGTGATGATGAAACATATTTTTCGAATTTATAAATAGATGCATGATTTTGGCAAAAATTTAAACATGGCCTTTTAATATAAAAATTGAAAGTGTGCTATCATTTTTACATATTTGGTCTTGACAATTTAATGACTAAGCTTGTGTTTTATTTTGATACATGTTTTCATAAAATTTTTGAATATGCTCACATCAAATTGCTTAAAATGAAAATATCTTTTTTATTCTATTGAGATGAATGAATTCATGTTATGAGTGTTGTGAATCTCATGAAAATAAACATGATGAATATTTTTAAAAATGTGCTTCATGTTTTCGGTCTTAATGATTTCTCTTGAAACTTGCTCTTTGGATCTATATGAAAAACATGAGTATACTCATATGAACATCAAATCACTTGAAATGGAACACATAAAAAATGAGAAATTACACTATCATGATGCTTTACGTGTAATGCTTTTGATCTTAATGGACTACATGACAACTTGTATTTCAAAGTAATACAATGATGATTTTCATAAATATAATTGGACATACCTTATGTAATCATCATTGATAATAATAGTTGGTTGTCATGCTTAATGATTTTATGATATCTTATGAATCTTATAAATTAAAATGATTTTGATGATATTTTCGTTTTTGAATATAATGCATGACATTTTCATATGAAAAAGTTGAACATTCTTATGAAAGATCAAATCACTTAAATTGAAACTCATAAAGATGAGAAAATGTATTGTCATGATATTTGATGCATATGATCTTGATGGATATAATGACAAACTTATGTTTTGAATTTCTACAATGATGGGATCCACATAAATGTTTGAACAAACATTATGAAATCAGCATTGAAATAAAAATACTAAAAGTTTGTTATCATGCTTAATGACTTTGTGATATCATATCTTGATGACAAACTCATGTTTTGGTCTTAAATTTGATACTCATCTTTTGAAATATAAGTACACTTGTTTGAAACAAAATGAAACACATTATCATGATAAGTTAAATCTTATGTCTTGAAACAATGTGTTGTTTTGACAATTTTTATAATGAAGTTTGTCTTCCGGTTTTGAATATTTTGATTTGGCATATAAAGGCAAAAGACATACTTATATGAAACATAAAGAAATTATATTTACTATCTTACCGAGATTAATGATTTCATGATATCTTAAGAATCTCATAAATTATAGAAGTGATTTCGATGAATTGATTATGATTTGATAATTTGAACTTTTCTCTCATGTTTCAATACTACTTTGTATGCTTCATGACTTGTTGATTGAAATAATGATGTAGACTTTTGATGTATCACTTGTCATGATGGCTAGCATTTTGAATCTCGAAAATAATTACTTCTTTTTATCATTTACTAAAGAGAAAAATAATTCAAGTTTATATCATTTGTGAATCTCACAAACTATGGTAATGATTTTGATGATTCGAACTTGAATGAGCTTTGTCATAATCTAAGTCTTGATATTTTGATATTTGATACTTGGAATTCTTATACATGAATCTAGTTACTCTTTGTGCTATATTTTTTCAAATGGATCATGAGCCTTGATGTCATATATTTCATGATCCTAGAAGTGATATGATTTCTTTGCCTTGTGTGGTAAATTGAATATTTGATTTGCTTTATGATGAAGAATCATTGAATCATGACTTGATCTATGAGAATGCTATGTTCTTATGCATCATGATTCTAGGTTGCATATCTTTTATCATGGCTTGAAAGTGAATGAAAAGAAAATATGTTAGTACTTGTAATCATGATTTGATCCTTGATATTGATATGCTTTTATATATCATGATTCTTGGTTGTATAATATTTATCTTGAATTAAAAAATTGATAAATATGAATTTTGATCTTGCTAAAAAGAAAATTATGAATCATGAGTGATATCTTTTGGTTGTGATCCTTGTTGAATTTATATATTGATATCTGTCATGACATGATTTCTTTGTATTGTTGTCTTATTTGCATCATGTAATGATTGAACAATTGATGTATATTTTTATTGATGCAAACTTTTAATTGATATGAAAAATGGCTTATATAATGATTGAAATTTTTAGCCATTTAGTTCTCCTTCTTTTGACAAAGACAAAGGGGGAGAAAAATTGCTACCTTGCAATTTCACAAGAAGAAGAAGGATTGTTATTTCAAAGGATGCAAATATTACTATCTTGACTATATCAAAAGAAGCAAAATGTAAAACTTCAAAAATTTGAAATGTTACATGCCTTTATGTTTGTATGTTTAAATGAAAAGTTAGCATATATGTTTAAAGTGATCATACATAATTGCTAGCTCATTGCAAACAAAAGTTGATAGCTTGCAAAGGTGAAACTTAGTTACAAAAGAGAAGAATTGAAAGGAAGCTAACTTGCGTGTCGCAAAGTATGTTAGCTAGCTTATCATTATTGATTGCTTGCTTATCATCTTTTTTATCTCATATCTTGATTTTTGACTCCCTTGAATTCATGACTTAATATGCTAAAAATTCATATTGTAAATTTGTTATCTTGTCATGATCAAAGCATTGGCTATTTGTACTTCACTTTTTGACAAAACAAAGGGGGAGAAGAATTATTGCTAGCTTATGTATTGCAAAGAAAAAATTTTCTAGCTAGAACATGCAAAGGAAGCAAAGAAAGTGCAACTTGCACATCTCAACAAGCAAGTGAAAATTACCATCATTGCCCATCTTTGAAATTTGCTATGATTGAATGGTATTATTTGAATTGTATTGTATGATGTGATAGCTAGTATGTTGTAATATTTGCATATCCTTGAAAACTAGCTATAATGTTACTTCTCTTTTTTGTTGATGACATAGGGGGAGAAGTAGATTGATGACTTCATGCATTGATTGAATATTTTATATATTTGCATGATGGTTTGATTTATTCTCTTAATTGTGATGAATGTTGCTTGGATTTGGGATAATCCAAGTATTCTATCAATGGCATATTGATAGGGGGAGTTTGTGTTCAACTCCGGGGAATTGTGGTTAACTCCGTCAGTCATCAATTAGTTGTCATCATCAAAAAGGGGGAGATTGTTGAATCTCAGATTTTGATGATGAAACTAATTGAGTGTGTTTTGTTGTCTAACTGCGTTTTGAGTTACGCAGGTCTACTATCGATCAGGATTAGACAGTTGACGCTGGAGGAATTGGCGTTGCGCGAGGTGACCACGTCGAGATATTGATGTCGAGCCGGAGGTTCGGTCGACTATCGGCAGGAGGCTTCGTACGTCGGGCATCGGACCAAGAAGTGCGGAGTTGCGCCATGGATATTGGGGTTGCGGAGGTCAACCGCCGATTGGGCAACAAGCCGCTAGAGAGGGTGATGTGCCGAAGGATCGGACGAAGCGCTAACCAATGATGTGCCGGGCAACTGAATGTCAATTCGCGTTGTAATAACTGTCTAGATCGAAGTAGAGTGTTTGTTGTTTGTGTGCAGGAGTAACTACGATAAGGATGAAGACGTAAAGCGAAACAAAGGGTCGAAGTCAAGTGCGATGGATCGTTGGGAGTTCGAGAGTTTGACGGAAGTCCGAAGATTCATTGGGAGTGCTGTCGGAACTGGCCGAGAATGAGTAGGGAGCTTGCCGAAGGGTTTTCAGAAGTTTGCCGGGAGGTTCGTCGGAAGTTCACGGAGCTTGCCAAGAAAGATCGGAGCTTGCCAAAGAAGCTCGGGGGAACTCGCCAAGATCATCGTGGAGTCCGAGAGCTTGTTGGGAGTCCGCAGGATGGTTTCCGAGGGATCGTCGGAAGACCGCCGGAAGTTCGCCGGAAGCTCGACGGAAGAAAACTTGACTTGCGGACTTTGTAATAGCTTAGGAATGTCTTTAATTTCATAGTTAGCACATTAATTTGGGTTAGGATTATGGGTTAATCCTTTAACCCGAAGTAGGGGCCATTGGGCCTTAGTTTGGGCCAAAGTTTTTGGCCCAAACAGCACCAACGCATGCTACGTGCATGCTACTGTAGCATGGCACTGTAGCATGGCATCAGAGTTTGTGATCAGATGCGAGCGATAGTACCGCCTTTGCTCAGCGGTAGCACCACCCCGGCTCACTCTGTAGCGGTGGTAGTACCGCTGGTGCGGGTAGTAGCACCGCTTTGGTGCGTGGAAAGCCGGCGGTAGCACCGCTGGTGCGTGAAAAGCGTAGTATGCACCGAGAACCGCTGAGTGTGTCGATCTGCCGCCAAGATCGACAAAAAAAATTCAAAGAGATTCAAATTTTGGCTCCAAGTTTAGGCTCCAAATTTGAATCACTTTGAGATTTATAAATACCCCTTCTTTCTCAAATTTGAAAGAACAACCCTTAGAGAGTTAGATTTTGAAAATAAGTCTTAGGAAAGTCTTGTTCTTCATTTGCTTAAGTGTTCACCTCATTCTTCTTGTGAAATCTTGTAAGAGTGTGAACCACTTGTAAAGGGTTGTAAGAGGGGTATTTGATCCTTCCCCTTCAAAGGATTTGATAGTGGAAGAAGGGTGCCTCATCGGAGAAGGCTTCGGAAGTGGATGTAGGTCACTTTGACCGAACCACTATACATCGCTGCGTCTTGATTGTGTGAGTGTTTAAATTTCTGTTTTACTTTGCTGCAAGCCTTTACTTTACTTGCTCCACTTCCTTTTTATCTTTGTACACATGCTTTAAAGTTAGAACGCAAAAATCGATTTCAAATGAAACGTTGCTTTCATCGTACGAAGTTTCCGAAGCTTGTTTTAAATCGCTAAAAAAAATCCATCGTTTTATCCGCTGCACTAATTCACCCCCCCCCCCCTCTTAGTGCCGCTCGATCCCTAACACAAAATTTGAAAAATATTTACCAAGACTTTTCAAGCTATTGACGACATCCGTGAAGCGGGTGTACATATCGCCGATAGTTTCGCTTGGTGTCATTTGGAATAGCTCAAAATCATGCAATAAGAGGTTTACTTTCGAGTCTTTAATTCTACTAGTTCCCTCGTGCATGATTTCAAGTGTTCGCCAAATATCGAAAGCCGTTTCGCACATTGAAATCCGATTGAACTCGTTCTTGTCTAAAGCGCAAAATAAGGCATTCATAGCCTTTGCGTTTAAAGAAAAAGACCTTTTCTCCAAATCCGACCATTCGTTCGTCGGTTTAGAGGAAGGTTGAAAGCCATTTTCGATGATGTTCCACAAATCCAAATTCATTAAAAGCATGAAAACTCTCATTCGAGTTTTCCAATAAGTGTAGTCCGAACCGTTAAAGAACGATGGACGAAAAATCGAAAAGCCCTCTTGAAAACCATTTAGAGCTATTTCTCACGGGTGTAAATCCGAAAGAGAAAGAACGTGGCTCTGATACCAATTGTTAGGGATCGAGCGGCACTAAGAGGGGGGGTGAATTAGTGCAGCGGATAAAATAATCACTTTTTCGCGACTTAAAACAAGCTTCGAAAACTTCGTATGATGAAAGCAACATTTCGTTTGAACCCGGAAAGATTGCATTTTAACTTTAAATCGTACATAATAAGATGAAGATGAAGTTGAGTAAATAAGACAGCAAGTGGAAAAGATTTGCAGTAAAGTAAATAGCAAGAACATAAATGCAAACCAGATTTTTATAGTGGTTCGGTCATCCGATCTACGTCCACTCCCGATTTCTCTTGCTTGAGGCCACCGGCTTTCCACCAGCTATCCTCCTTCCAATGGGTGAGGATGAACTCCCTTACAACTCCTCTCCTTTTGATGGGCTTAGGAGATAACCCTTACAAAGCCTTTCACCCTCTCTTGGACTAGAACACACTTCAAACTAAGAGGGAAGATTTTGAACACTTTCAAGAGAGTTTTCCCCCTTCTATTTTCAGTTCTAGCCTTGTTTCATCCAAGAATGTGAGGGGCATTTATAGGCCTCAAAGTGATTCAAATTTAGGCTCCAAATTTGAATTCATTTTGAGTTTCCCGGTGTCAGGCGGTGCTACCACCTGTCAGAGGCGGTGCTACACTTTGCCTGCACAATGTCGGATCGACACAAAGCAGGGGCAAGATACTACCACCCCGACCAGCGGTGCTACGCCTAGCTTGAGCGGTGCTACCACCTGGCTTTCCAAGCACTGGGCGGTGCTATCGCCCTAGGTTGGGCGGTGCTACCGCCCAGCACGTGGCTGCTGGTTCGGTTTGGGCTAAAAGCTTTTGGCCCAACCTTATCCAAATCAAGGCCCAATGGCCTCTACTTTGGGTTTATAAGATTAACACCTAATCCTAACCTAAATTAATATGCTAACTACGAAATTAAAGACATTCCTAAGCTATTACAAAGTCCGCAAGTCAAGTCTTCTTCCGGCGAGCTTCCGGCGAACTTCCGGTGGTCTTCCGACGATCCCTCGGAAACCATCCTACGGACTCCCGGTAAGCTATTGGACTCCACGATAATTTTAGCGAGTTCCCCAGAGCTTCTTTGGCAAGCTTCGCGAACTTCTGACGAACCTTCCAGTGAACTTCCGAAAAACCCTTCGGCAAGCTCCCTACTCGTTCTCGACCGGTTCTGGCAGCACTGCCAACGAATCTTCGGACTTCCATCGAACTCCCAACGATCCATCGCACTTGACTTCGGCCCTTTGTTTCGCTTTACGTCTTCATCCTTATCGTAGTTACTCCTGCACAAACAAACAACAAACACTCTACTTCGATCTAGACAGTTACTACAACACGAATTGACATTAAGTTGCCCGGCACGTCATTGGTCGGTGCTTCGTCCGATCCTTCGGCACATCGCCCTCTCTTGCGGCTTGTTGCCCAATCGACGGTTGACCTCCGCAACCCCGATATACAAGGCGCAACTCCGCACTTCTTGGCTCGATGCCCGACGTCCGAAGCCTCCTGCCAATAGTCGACCGAACCTCCGGCTCGACATCCAATATCCTAACGTGATCACCTCCGGCGCAACATCAATTCCTCCAGCATCAATTGTCTAATCCTGATTGATAGTAGACCTGCGTAACTCAACACATAGTTAAACAACAAAACATACTCAATTAGTTTCATCATCAAAATCCGAGATTCAACATTTTTAAGAGAGCTTCTCGGTTTTTCGTCCACCGTTCTTTAACGGATCGGACTACACTTATTGGAAAACTCGAATGAGAGTTTTCATATTTTCAATGGACTTAGATTTATGGAACATTATTGAAAATGATTTTCAACTTTCCTCTAAACCGATGAACGAATGGTTGGACTTAGAGAGAAAATCTTTTTCCTTGAACGCAAAGGCTATGAATGCCTTATTTTGCGCTTTAGATAAGAACGAGTTCAATCGGATTTCAATGTGCGAAACGGCTTTCGATATTTGGTGAACACTTGAAATCATGCACGAGGGAACTAGTAGAGTTAAAGACTAGAAAGTAAACCTCTTATTGCATAATTTTGAGCTCTTCCGAATGACACCAAGTGAAACTATCGGCGATATGTACACCTGCTTCACGGATGTCGTCAATAGCTTGAAAAGTCTTGGTAAATATTTTTTGAACTTTGAACTCACTAACAAGATTTTAAGATCCCTCCCAAAGAGTTGGGATCCAAAAGTAACCACAATACAAGAGACTAAAAATTTAAATGATTTTTCATTGGAAGAACTAATCGGTTCACTAATGACATATGAAATGAGTTTCTTCGAACATTTGGAACATGATGAACATATGAACCACCTTCTAAAGAACAAGAAGGATTTGAAACATCGGACAAATGAATGCCACTTGAGTGATGACTCAAGTGATAAGGACAATGAGGACATTGAACTTTTAATGAATCTTAATAAGTTCATTAAACAAAAATCTAAAATAGACAATGAACTTGAACAGAGGAAGAGGCCAAAGAAGAAGAAGGCTTGCAAAGAAGAATCAAGTAAAGAAGAGGCAAAATGGGCTTTGACGGTTTTCGACAATGAGGTAAGAAACTCACCCAAGTTGCTTCTACCTTATTTTAAAATTACATGATGCTTTCCATGAATGCTTAACTTAGTTAGTAGGAATTTTTTCATGCTTTTCTTATGTTTTTAGAAATTAAAAAAAATATTTTAAAAATTATACTATGCTTTTCTTTATAGTATTTTTGAAAAGTAAAAATATGAATGATGATTGTATGATTAGTGATAATGTTTAGATACCTAATAGAATCAACCCATGTATGAGTATCTTGATGGTTTACACTGTCTCTAAATATGATGCTTGATGATTTTATATCATGCATGAGTTGTTGAAGTGATGTTGATTTAAAAACTTCTATCTTGGATTAATGGGTCTTGACCCTTTTTATGATGAAATTTTTAGATGATACATGTCTTCATGAAATCAATTATAAAGACCTAACCCATAAATTTTCCAAATGAAAGAAATGTGATTTTAATGTTGCCTTGTATTACATTTGGACTTGATGATTCTCATGGCGAAAATTATTTTTCAGATTTATAAAATGATGCATGATTTTACCAAAAATTTGAGCATCGATCATCTTATTATAACTAATGTAAGAAAGAATTAAAATGATTTTGATGATATTTTCATTTTTGAATATGATGCATGACATTTTCATATGAAAAATTTGAACATTCTTATGAAAGATCGAATCACTTAAATTGAAACTCATAAAGATGAGAAAATGTACTATCATGATGTTTGATACATATGATCTTAATAGATTTAATGACAAACTTATGTTTTGAATTTCTACAATGATGGGTTCCATATAAATGTTTGAACATACATTATGAAATCATCATTGAAATAAAAATACTAAAAGTTTGTTATCATGCTTAATGACTTTGTGATACCATATCTTGATGACAAACTCATGTTTTGGTCTTAAATTTGATACTCATCTTTTAAAACATGAGCACACTTGTTTGAAACAAAATGAAACACATTATCATGATAAATTAAATCTCATGTCTTGAAACAATGTGTTGTTTTGACAATGTTTATAATGAAGTTTGTCTTCCGGTTTTGAATATTTTGATTTGGCATATAAAGGCAAAAGACATACTTATATGATGAAACATAAAGAAATTATATTTACTATCTTATCGAGATTAATGATTTCATGATATCTTAAGAATCTCATAAATTATAGAAGTGATTTCGATGAATTGATTATGATTTGATAATTTGAACTTTTCTCTCATGTTTCAATACTACTTTGTATGCTTCATGACTTGTTGATTGAAATAATGATGTAGACTTTTGATGTATCACTTGTCATGATTAATGCAAATTGCTAGCATTTTGAATCTCGAAAATGATTGCTTCTTTTTATCATTTACCAAAGAGGAGAACAATTCAAGTTTATGTTTTTTTTGTGAATCTCATAAACTATGTTAATGATTTTGATGATTCGAACTTGAGTGAGCTTTATCGCAGTCCAAGTCTTGATATCTTAATACTTGATACTTGGAATTCTTATGCATGAATCAAGTTACTTTTTGTACTATATCTTTTTAAATGAATCATGAGCCTTGATGTCATATATTTCATGACCCTAAAAGTGACATGATTTCTTTGCCTTGTGTGGTAAATTGAACATTTGACATAAATGAAATTTGTTTTATGATGAATCATGAATAATGTCTTTTGGTGTTGATCCTTATTGATATTTCATATTGATATCTTTCATGAATTCTTTGCATCTATATTTTGTATGCATCATGAAAAAATTGAAATATTGATTGGTGCTAAATTATTTCATTGAAATATTATTCATTCCTTCTTTTCGATAGTGACAAAGGGGGAGTTAGCTTGTTAGCTTATGTATCACAAACATAGCTAGCTAGAACTTGCAAAAGGCAAAACTTGCACTTCTCAAAATGAGAAGAAAGAAATTGTAAAGTTGTATTATTTTTTAACTCATGAGCTTGCATGTTTAAAATGTTATAAATTTTACAAAAATTACTAGCTCATTGCAAACAAAAAGTTGATGACTTGCAAAAGGGAAACTTAGGTGCAAAAGAGAAAAATTGAAAGGGAGCTAGTTTGTGTATTACAAAGTATGCTAACTTATCATTATTGCTTGCTAGCTTGTCATAAATTTTCCTCATACCATGATTTGTTTATGACTCCCTTGAATTCATGACTTGATATGTTAAAAATTCATGATGGAAATTTGTTATTTTGTCATGATGGAAGCATTCATGTAAAGGGAAAAGAATTGTATTCTTCCCTTCTTTTTGACAAAATCAAATGAGGAGAAGATTTATTGCTAGCTTGCATGATTAATTTGCTAGCTCATTCAAGAGGAAGAAAATTGCTAGCTTGTGCATCAAAAGAGAAAATCTTACTAGCTTGAACATTGAGAAGCAAAAAGTTGCTATCTCAAGAGAGGCAAAAATCTTGCTTAATTTTACTTCTTCAAAATTGCTTACATTTTTGTTACAAATTATTGTTGAATCTCATGCAAGATTATTTGAAGTATTTGATCCTCCCTTTCTTTTTGATGCTAACAAAGGGGGAGAAAGTTTTTAGCTCGAACATTGCAAAAATTTACCATCTTGATTCCTATTTTGCAACTTCATGAGAAGCTAAGAATTGTTATATCAAAGGATGCAAATATTGCTATCGTGAGAAATAAGGTGCAAACTTGCACATCTCAAGAAGCAAGGTAAAATTACCATCATTGCCCATCCTTGAAACTTGCTATGATTGAATGGTATTATTTGATGTTGTATTACAAAAATGTTATATGATGTGATAAATAGCTAGTGTGTTGTAAGAAATTTACATATCTTTTAAACTAGCTAGGATGCTACTTCTCCTTTTTGTTGATGACTTAGGGGGAGAAGTAGATTGATGACTTCATACAATGTAATGATGCTTGAATATTTTATATATTAGCATGATGGATTTACATTTCTCACTACATGAATGATACATGTTACTTGGATTTGGGATAATCCAAGGGTTCTATCAATGGCATATTGATAGGGGGAGTTTGTGTTAAACTCCGAAGAGTAATGGTTAACTCCGTTAGTCATCAATTAGTTGTCATCATCAAAAAGGAGGAGATTGTTGAATCTCGGATTTTGATGATGAAACTAATTGAGTGTGTTTTGTTGTTTAACTACGTGTTGAGTTTCGCAGGTCTACTATCTATCAGGATTAGACAGTTGACGCTGGAGGAATTGACGTTGCGCTAGAGGTGATCACGTCAGGATATTGGATGTCGAGCCGAAGGTTCGGTCGACTATCGGCAGGAGGCTTCGGACGTCGGGCATCGGGCCAAGAAGTGCGGAGTTACGCCATGGATATCGGGGTTGCAGAGGTCAATCGTCGATTAGGCAACAAGCCACAAGAGAGGGCGATGTGCCGAAGGATCGGACGAAGTGCCGACCAATGACGTGCCGGGCAACTGAATGTCAATTCGTATTGTAGTAACTGTCTAGATCGAAGTAAGGTGTTTGGTGTTTGTTTATGCAGGAGTAACTACGATAAGGATGAAGACGTAAAGCGAAACAAAGGGCCGAAGTCAAGTGTGATGGATCATTGGGAGTTCGAGTGTTTGATGGAAGTCCGAAGATTCGTTGGGAGTGCTGTCTGAACTGGCCGAGAACGAGTAGGGAGCTTGCCGAAGGGTTTTTGGAAGTTCGTCGGAAGTTCGCGGAGCTTTCCAAGAAAGATCGAAGCTTGCCAAAGAAGCTCGGGGGAACTCACCAAAATCATCGTGGAGTCCGAGAGCTTGCCGGGAGTCCGCAGAATGGTTTCTGAGGGATCATCGGAAGACCGTCGGAAGTTCGCCGGAAGCTCACCGGAAGAAGACTTGACTTGCGGACTTTGTAATAGCTTAGGAATGTCTTTAATTTCATAGTTAGCATATTAATTTGGGTTAAGATTAGGTGTTAATCCTTTAACCCAAGTATGGGCCCATTGGGCCTTGTTTGGGACCAGTTTGGGCCGAGTTTTCTACCCAAACCAGGAAGTTGGTGTGTGCTGGGCGGTAGCCCCGCCCAACAGCATGCGTGCTGGGTGGTGGCATCGCCTAGCAACTTGTGTGCTAGGCGGTAGCACCGCCCAGCAGCCAGCAGGCCAGGCGGTAGCACCGCCTGGCTGGGGCGGTAGTACCGCCCCTATTGTGCCTGGCTGGAGCGATAGTACCGCCCCTGCTGTGTCAATCTGCCAGGCCCGGATCGACAGCGGTAGCACCATCTCTCGACAGTGTAGCACTTGCCAAAGACTGAACTCAATTTGATTTCAAATTTGGAGCCCAAATTTGAATGCATTTTGGATCTATAAATACCCCCCTTTTTTTCAACTGAGAGGGGACCCTTGAGAGTTAGATTTTGAGAAAATAAGTCTTGGGAAAGTCTTGTTCTTCATTTGCTTAAGTGTTCACCTCATTTTCTTCTCTTTGTGAAAACTTATAAGAGTGTGAACCTCTTGTAAAAGGGTTGTAAGAGGGGTATTTGGTCCTTCCCCTACAAAAGGATTTGCTAGTGGAAGTTGGGAGCCTCATCGGAGAAGGCTTCGGAAGTGGATATAGGTCGGATGACCGAACCACTATAAATCGGTTTGCATTTACTTTCTCGCAACTTACTTTGCTGCAAACCATTTTCATATGCTGCCTTATTTACTCAACTTCATCTTCATCTTCTTACGTATGCTTTAAAGTTAAAACGCAATCTTTCCGGGTTCAAATGAAATGCTGCATTCATTCGTACGAAGTTTTCGAACTTATGTTAATCGCTGAAAAATCTATCGTTCTTTACCGCTGCACTAATTCACCCCCTCTTAGTGCCGCTCGATCCCTAACACTAACAATCTTCAATACCCACAATCTTAGATGTACCACTATTTCATAGTTTAATATTGCCAAAATTATCAGCAGTGTAAGATCTAAAGAAATCACTATAAGAGGCAACATGAAATAAAGCACTAGAGTTAATTACCTAGTTACTACCCTAAGCTGCTGTTGGATCTCGGATTTTGATGCTAAAACTAATTTATTGTGTTTTAGTGATCTAACTGCATTTTGATTCATGTAAATCTACTCTCGATCAAGATTAGACAATTGAAGCAGGAAGAATCGAAGTTGCGTCGGAGGAAATCACGTCAGGAGATTGAATGTCGAGCCGGAGGTCCGATCGATGATCGATAGAAAGCTTCAGATAAAGAAATCAGGCATCAAGCCAAGAAGAGCGGAGTTACGCCAAGAAGATCGGGGTTGCGGGCGTCAACTGCCAATTGGTTAATAGGCTGCAAGAGAGAATGATGCGTCGAAGTATCGGACGAAGCGTTGATGGACCAATGGCGTGCCGGGCAACAAATTCAATTAAGCTTTGTAATAAATTTTCTAGATCAAAGTAGGATTAAGGACTAATTGAGTTGGAATTGGGTCAACTCAATTAGGGGCCAACTAGGCCCGAGTCAGGACTGTGTTAGGCCAAATGAAAGGCCCATATAATGCTCGGATGCCACGTCAGGCGATGGCACCGCCAGGTGGGCGGTGGAACCGCTTGAAGGCTATCTTCTAGACTAAGTTTGAGCGGTAGTACCACCCAATGACAATATGTCTGGGTGATGGTACCGCCCAGTAATAGTATGTCTGGGCAGTGGTACCGCCTAGTGACAATATGTCTGGGCGGTGGTACCGGCCAGTGTCAGACAGCTCTAGTGGTGGTACCGCCCAATGTCAGAACCCACTAGCGGTGGTACCGCCAGTACCCGAAAGACTCAGGATGAGATGAATTTTGGCTCCAAGTTCCAATCCATTTTGAGCCTATAAATACTCCTCTCATCTCTGGGTAGAATACATAAGTACAAAGAATTTAAAAGTAATAAAACTCTATATAAATCACTTTAGAAATCTCTCCTCTAGTCTTCATTTGTATTCAATTTAAAAGAGAGAAGAGAGTACTTGTAAGGGTTATCTCCTAAGCCCGTCAAAAGGAGAAAGCGCTGTAAGGGAGTTAGACTTCATCTATTGGTAGGAGGACTACTAGTGGAAAGCCGATGGCCTCAAGTGAAGAGGAATCGAGAGTGGACGTAGGTCAGATGACCGAACCACTATAAAAATCAGGTTTACATTTACTTATTATTATTTATCTTTGCTGCAAGCCTTTACTTTACTTGCTCCACTTCCTCATCACTTTGTTACGAACGTCTTCAAGTTAAAGCATAATCAAAATCGATTTTCATCGAAATGTGATTTTTATCGTTCGAGGTTTTTCGAAATTATCGAATTTGTCATATTTTACCACTGCACTAATTCACCCCCACTCCCCCAGTGCCAAATTGATCCTAACAACTGTAAAACTAACATATCCATCATCATAAATAATAATGATATCACCTTCAACAACAACTATATTGGTCTCCTTTTCATTTTTCTTCTTTTTATTCTGTTCTCACTTCCAAAACCTATACTCTTTCTTTATGTGACCTTGCTTGTTGCAATGAAAACATTTGATATCTCTTCTAAACTTAGATCTTCCTCCATAACCATATAGATTTCTACTATGACTTCTTCTATATATTTCTTGTTTTTCAATAACAAGTGCAGTAAAAGAAGATTCTCCTTGTTCTTTCCTTCTAGCATCTTTATTTAATAAACTATCTTTAACTATATCTATGGTTAGAGTCCCCTTTGGCTTGGAGTTACAAATTGTTACCACATATATTTCTCAACTTTCTAGTAAAGAGCTAAGAAGTAACAATCCTTGCATTTCATCATCTATATTCATTTTCAAGCAACCAGCTTGTTTGTAAGACTCTGAAATAGGCTTATATGCTCAATAATGTTACCACCATCTTTATACTTTTAATTGATAATGCTTCTAAGGAGAGAAATTTTATTTCTCACAGTCTTTTTCATAAAAAGATTTTTTAACCTTTGCCAAATAACATCAACTCTGGTTTTATCATAAATATGCTCATGCAAATTTATATCCATCCTTCTTCTAATATAGGCAATAGCTTTTCTATGTTGAACTTCTCATTCCTTATCTTCCATAGTAAAAGGTTTTTCTTTAACTTTGATAGGTTTAGACAAATCTTTGCAATAGAGTAAATCTTTCATCATATACCTCCAAGTGAAATAATATAATGAGTTCAATTTAATCATACCATCTGACTCTTCCATTTCACTCATATAAGAAAAACAAGTACCAAACAATCTGATACTCTGATACCACTTATTGGGAAAAACTATTATAGCATAATAATTCTTTTCCCTCTTTATGTATCAAAATGAGTTTCTTATTAAATATTAATTTATTACCAAAAGCAAATATTAACTAGAGCAGCATAAACAGTAGAACAATAAATTAATCACAAAATAAGACATCGAATTTTTACGTGAAAAACTCAATGCGAAAAAAACTACAAGACCGTAGTCTACTTCAAATCTCCACTATCACCAATAATGATGATAGGTTTATAATAAATCTTCTCCAGTATAATTAGAAGATCATAATAACATCAAGAATGCAGATGGCTTAACAATAATATATCATCGTTACTGTAGATGGATTTCATGAAAATAAAAGTTTAGGTCTTACCAAGTGAGTATAGCAGAAAAGCACCTCATATAAGATAAACTATAGATCGGGACTATTATGATTGTAAAGCTTATTATAAGGATTTTTTATACAAAATTTGAGAAAACCAATAAAATTTTGTCACTTGATCATTTAATAAAAATCTCAAAACCTAGTTTTTCTCTCTCCTCTCTTTCTCTTTCTCTATTCTCTGTGCCGCCACTGTTTCATTCGCATGCCTCTATTTTCCACCATTCGTATGCATCTCCCTGGGCACGTCCCATAATTTTTTTTTAATAAATCAAATTTAGAATCAATATTCAAATCATCCTGTCCAAGCCAACGGGCTAAACCCAACACTATGGAACTCTCATCTCAAGGAATCAAGAGTTCCTCACTAAATGTTGGCAAGGTGATGTTGATGATCATCTTTGGGAAGCTTGATCAGCTCCTTCGCATGGATGACAATCCTATGAAGCTGGTCAATCTTAAGTCACGTTTCCTTGCTAGAATATCTACACCAGGATAAGATCCCACTGATCCCAAAATGAGTCTCCTTGAAGTGAATTAAAGGTAGAGGGTAAGGAGTGACCAACCTCGAATACTTCTATAGATAGAGTTCTCCAAATTGTATATCGTTAGGCAAATAATCTCCGAAACAAAAAATGTTCAGAGAATTCTTTCGGTTTTGATCGCCGTCGACGTGGCAGATTGTCTCGATTGGGCTTTTCTTCCTTTCGTTAATGTGGTTGTCAAGCCAGCGGCTGCTAATATTCTTCGTATCCTATGAGATCTTATAACATATATAGTAAATTAATAGATCAATTTTCGATTTATTAGGTATAAAATATTTTAATAAGATGATATCTCATTGCATCTCTTTCTGTTTACCTTTCGAACCATTCTTGCCTTTCCTGTAGCGTTTGAGCTCACTGATGCCTTTCCCATCTCTAAGATCCATCGTATCAAGAATATAACTCAATGGATGGAATCGTATACATAGTATATGTTAGTGCCAAGAATGTGAAGTTAATTTGAGTTTGCCCTATCTGCTCAAAGATTTCTCTAACGCTTAAGTCAACAAAAAGATCAAGAATGAAACTCATCAGAGGAGTCCAAAGTGAGTCTTTCCGGAGAGACCCTCCTCTCCGAGCTAGTGTACCGACAAAGCATAAATTTTTCTTAGATGTTTTATTGATCTATTACACCTAGATAGCATCATATCATCATAGATAGCCTCATAATCGATTAGATGACATGATGAACTTTGATTGATTGTATATAGTTTGACTGACATTATATATCTCGTCTTGATTGATTGTCACATATGAATTTTCTTAAGTTTTTCAATTAATCATATAATTAATAATATATTAATAAATCTTCTTATAAAAATAAATATTTCCTAATATAATTTTTAAAATAATTAATGATGAATTCTTTAAAAAAAAGTTTATAAGTTCAAAAAAAATTTATAGAGCGTTTCAACTTTTAAAAGTTCTTAAATGACTTTTTTTTATGGTATTTTATCCCCGTCGACCATCGTCCTTCGCCCTTCGATCCTCCTTCTTTGATCGTCTATGTTTTCGTGTGAAAGCTAGCCTCTCTAGTCGCCTCCTATCTTTCTCTGGTTGTCTGCACTTTTGTGCTTTAGTTAGTCTCGTCGATCATCTCTTTTCACTCCCTGCACCTTTATGCATGGGTTGACCTTATCAGTCATCTGTTTTGTATGCGTGATGCCCCTAGGATCTAATGATGATGAAAGTGATACAGAGAAAAAAAGACGATGATGGCTCCAATAAAGTGAGAGATATATTGATCATTTCATGTGGTTAGGTTTATTATCTGATAATTTTTTAAAATTAAAATATTTTATAAAAAATTTAAATTTAGATTATTTTTTCAAGAATACCCTCGATAATTAATATATGATAATTTATTATTATCGTCACGTGTCGAGGTTTACCGAATAAAGTTGAACCGACGAGAAATAGAAGTCGACGGCCACCGCCACTCGACACTCTGATGTTTGGGACGGATGTGACGGGAACATCATATTCTTCTGATCATTTGGGTCGTTGGTGTGTTTTAGACCACCATGGACGGCTGAGCGAAGGTCCAAATGCAGAAGCAATAGGAAACCCTATGAGGAGGTTGACGAGCTAGAAAAAGTTACTTTGCATGGAGTCCCAAAGCTATGTGGTCGCTTTCCCCTTGTCATCTTCAAAATTCGGTGTTATTATTGTAGAGTTAGCACACCGGATTATCTCAAACACACCATCGGATAGGTTTAAGTACTCAATAAATATATAAATTAAATCAAAAAGGTTTTGACGCTCTTTCTATCATCCGTCTAGGTTGTCATATTCGGATCATCCTATGATCTAAGTCAAATACATAATAAACAAAATATATGGATTCTCTTTCTATCACCGACGTAGGTCGTCATATTATAATATAAGTCAAAAAAATCTTGATCCTCATTCGGCCATCCATGTGGGTCGTCATATTTCGAATCCCCTATAATCTAAAGTCAAATACAGTATTTGTTTCGTATGAGTACTCAATAAATACATCTTTACTTACTTGTCCAAAATTAACTCAAAAAATTCTCCACCCTCTTTCTATCATCCATGTAGGTCTGTCGGATTCCGGTTGCCCTCTGGATGGCATGCATGACACACAAAGACAACTCATGTCGACTCTTAATATTCCGGCACGAACGCATCGATTTCTTCAAGTGTTTAAGGCATTAAAAATATTTTTCTTTTCTTTTTTCTTTTATTGGGACAAAGTTTGGTACTAGTCGCTGCCTAGTGAGTTATCATGATGTGTGCTAATGAGATGTGCTTCCAACTCCCAAGAAAGAAGTGGCTGCACCCCGGTGGGAATGTGCTGACTCCATGCTATTGTGTGTTTGCATGGGTTGGTGGCACTTCTCCATCAAAGAATATTTAGATGTTGGGACCAGAAACACTTGCTTCCAACTTGTCTCATCTTTTCAAATGCCTGCCTAATATTCTGTGTCAGTAGAAAAAACATATATTCGGTACTCGTGCACAGTAGAACCAACTGAAGCTCTTGGATTCCATTTTATGTCTTTTGGAAAACATTCACTGGGAAAAAACTTATTGTTTCTTCAATTTATGTACTTCAACCTTTTCTCTTTTTTTTTTCTTTTTGCAATTAGTCCTACAAGTTAAATGGTCAGCATCTATTTGGCTGATTAGATGAACGATCAACCCTCTCGCCTTCTATTTTTTATGTTTTTTAGTGTTTTTATCCTAATTATTCAGCATCGTTTCTTTTCTTTTCTTTTCTTTTTTGGTTATCAATTGCTTGAAGGTTCAATTGTGGCCAGAATATCTCATGGAGAGATTGATAAAAGAAAAAAAATCAAGCATGATTCAAAATAATCAGCTAAACATATCCTCTCATTTTTCAAGATAATATGTTTCATTTAATAAAACGCATAGTGTATATTTTAGCACAGCTCAAAACTAGGTATCTAAAACTTTCACATGCAATTTAATCCCATGCAACTTTGTAAAAGGAGTGATATTATGAATACTTTATGTCAATCAAATAACAACAGGTGGATCTCAAATCAGTCAAATCTGGTCACAATTAATCAACTTATAAAATAGTCATTTTCTTACATCATGATTTAAACATCGGATGAGCCTCACTAATTTTGCAATAACTTACAACCTTTTATGATCATCCATCTCGTTTCCAAAAAAAAAAAACTAGGTCGGACCAAACTCCACGAAGACAATAACTCAAACCGTAATATGTTCGTTAAAAATCCTTGTGATATGCTTCCCTTACGCAAACTCAGTTGGTTGATCTTTCTCTAGCCAGTAATTATAAGTTTTGTGAATAGGATTCATGATAATACCTATATGCAAGGGAGACATGTCATTACAATAAATAATTAGGTCAAGTCACAACCTTAAAAAATGACATGGCTACTCCTGTTTGGGTCTGACCAATCAAAACAGTTCAGTAAGTAATAGCACAACAGACATGATATCCATGCACTTCATTTTCTTTGTTCTCGGGCATGACTAATGGCATGAGAAGTGTGGCTTATCACCCTATTCTTGAGAGGAAAGCCCCCTCCCTATGTCAATCAATCTACCAACATCTATTACATTGCATCTAATATTCCATGTCATGTAGAGTCGTTCTTACATACTGCCCAAATCATATTGCATTAAGATCAACCTCATTTTGACTCGCAGGAAGCAAGTAATTTTGCGTGGTCTCTTCTTCTTCGTGTACAAGATAACGTTGGTTGAGTGCTCTACTCATCACCATCACCACCATTGAGGTAAAAGAGGGGTGAGCGGTTGGGCTTTGTCTGCATGCGCCGAGAGGAAGAAACCAAACGGAGAGGGAGAGGGAGAGGGCGAGGGCTCGGGTCTCTGGGCCCCAGTCCTTGCCACATAGCGACACACTTGCCTGCGCGAGACACCATCGACAGCACCACCCTCCTTTTCCTCCTATTTATGTGATCCTTTTTCCCTTGAATTCTTATTTGTGGTGTACAGAGGGAGGGAGGGAGAAAAGTGGAAGAGGAAACAAGAGAATCATCATCCACAGGGAAGCTCGAGAGAAGGAGAAGTGTGACAAGCAACTCGTAGACATCACACAGCCAGCAACAGCAGGAGGAGGAGGAAGAGTTCTTGGGTTGGCTGTGCTTCTCTTTCCCTTCTCCCATTTGTTTTCTTGTAGTTTCCTCCCCTATGCACTCACTCGGAACGAAGAGAAGAAAGATCTCTGCGCTCTCTCTCTCTCTCTCTCTCTCTCTCTCTCTCTCTCTCTCTCTCTCTCTCTCTCTCTCTCTCTCTCTCTCTCTCTCTTCCTTTTGCTTTCTCCACCATCCTCTCTCAGAGACTCTCTTTATACTTGTTTCTGAGACAACTGCTTGTTTGGTACGCCAGCTTTGTTTGTTCTTTAGTAGAGGTGGGAAGAGTAGCTGAGAGAGAAGGTTTGGAGGTTCTCGGTGAGGTTTATCTGGTGGGTGCGTAGATCCAGTCTTCATGCTGTTCCAGTGTTTGGGTCTTTCTAGCTCTCATGCATCTCCCCTTTCTTTGGTTGTTTCCCCGTCTTCTTTAGATCTGGAGGAGGCCGGAAGTTTGAGGAGAGTCCGGCCTCATGGTTTCATGTTGGGTAGCGAGTGTTTCTTCTGTGCATGGCACTGATTTGGACTAGTAGCAAACAAAGAACAGTGATCGGAGAAGAGGTCAAGAGAAAGAACAGGAAAACTATCTGATCTGGTTTAGAAGATGAAAGCGGCTTCGTCGTCGGCGCATCTGCTTGGAGCACTCTGCGAGGATGATCAGTACAGCCACCAGCAAACGCCGGGCTCATTCGCAGCCGCTGCTCCTCCCAAGAAGAAGAGGAACCTCCCTGGAAACCCAAGCAAGTCTCTAACCGTCATCACATATGTTTGTTCGCTCATCTTTTTCCTTTGCCACCTCTTCCATGCACCCCTCCCATTCTAGTTCTCGGCTCAATTCGGTAAACGAGATCCAGGGACAGCTCTCCCTCTTCCATTATTGACATCACCAAGCCAACCTGTAGTGGAAAGCAAAGCATACGTGCTGGTGCATGGAATATCTGAGTTTCCTTTCTTTAAGCTTCCCCCTTTATGTGCATGCCGTCATCATTACAGATCCGGATGCGGAGGTGATCGCCTTGTCGCCCAAGACGCTGCTGGCGACGAACCGCTTCGTCTGCGAGGTCTGCAACAAGGGGTTCCAGCGGGAGCAGAACCTGCAACTGCACCGGCGCGGGCACAACCTGCCCTGGAAGCTGAAGCAGAAGAACCCCAACGAGGTCCGCCGCCGCGTGTACCTCTGCCCGGAACTGACGTGCGTCCACCACGACCCCTCCCGGGCCCTCGGCGACCTAACCGGCATCAAGAAGCACTACTGCCGCAAGCACGGGGAGAAGAAGTGGAAGTGCGACAAGTGCTCCAAGCGTTACGCCGTGCAGTCCGACTGGAAGGCCCATTCCAAGATCTGCGGCACTCGCGAGTACCGCTGCGACTGCGGCACCCTCTTCTCCAGGTACTACTACTGCATGCATCCATCCATCCACCAGCCAATCCATAAATGATTGGAATACCATCACTCATGTCATCGAATTGATATTGTTCGTTGGCTCACATTGCACTGGTGGGTAAGGTGACCAACACGAGCCTTGGGTTCGGTGATGGTGATTAGCGCTTCCGGAGTTAGGGTTAGGGTTAGGGATGTTAGGGTTGGATTCCTTGGCCACAGGAACGGGAGTGACCAAAGATCTGTGAGCATAGTGACCAACTGCTCCCACGTGAACATTGCTAAGAACAAACAACAACAAAGGTCCTTGAGATCTCAAAGAAAGAAGCTCACCGCTCATCTAAATGTCTCACAGAAACCAACGCCTCTCTCTCTCTCTCTCTCTCTCTCTCTCTCTCTCTCTCTCTCCATTGTGTTCACGTGGTGAGTTGGAGGCAGAGATTAGCAGGCTTAATTTGTTGCCTTGCGAATTGGAGATATGCGGGCAACTGGGCATGGTTTTGGCACTGCAGGTCCACACCAGTTCATCTCAAGGGTGGCCTCTGGATTTTTTTTGGCGACAATCATTCCTGGATCAGGTGCCACACACTCACGGGATGTGAAGCTTTCTACTCGTAACCTGTGTTAGAATGAGCTTTCATTGATCCGGCAACATTCTTGCCTTGCCTTGGGCGCCCATGAGGAGCGGATGGTGTAATCGGAATCGGTTCATGGGGTTGGCATTAATGTAAGAGGAGGAGGCCATTTATGGACGCCATTGTTGGTATTCATATTTCCGCCATTGCATTGATGAGCGGGTCAGTCCCAAAATGGGACTTTGATCTGGCCGTGGACTGACCTTTTGCTGCTTCAAGCAGCGTTCATTCTTTGGTCCTCCTTTGAATGCCGCTCAGGGAAATGGACTCATTTGGCGCTCTCTTCCTTCGAAGTCTGTACCTTCATCGGGCCTGGTGAAGAAGCTGAGAATAAATGATCTTAAATTTCTGATTCCTTCTTGCTCAGTGAACTTACAATCTTAGTCTTTTAGTGGCACCGTATGTTGACTTGACTAGAATCTGCGCAGGCGAGACAGCTTCATCACCCACAGAGCCTTCTGTGATGCATTAGCACAGGAAGGCGCAAGAATTCCGGCCGGCATGAACACCATCGGCGGCCATGTGTACGCAAACAGGGGCATAAACTTGGACCTTCCACAAATGAGCTCGCAACTCTCCTCCTTGCAAGACCAAGCTCACCACCCTTCCACCGACCTCCTCCGCTTGAGGGGGAGTAGCGGGAGCACAAAATTCGAGCAGCTCAACGCCACCACATCCCCGTTCTACTTGGGGGGCGCATCCAACCAAGGGTTCGGTGAAAACCCGGAGTTGCTTCCGAGCAAACCCTTCCATGCCATGATGCATCTCCAAGACCTTCAGACAAACAACAGCGCTTCATCCTCTGCTGCTGCTGCTGCTGCCGCCGCGAATCTTTTCAATCTTGGCTTCTTCTCTAGCAGCGGCAGCACGAGTACCATCAACCATGGCAGCAGTGCTGGTAACCAGAGCGGCCTTCTTCTGGGCCCTAATCAATTTAGCAATGCAGGTGGAGGTACTGAGCCAATGTCGCTGTTCACTGGAGAGCTCATGAGCGATCATACTGACACCAACATGCCTTCTCTGTATACACCCTCTCTGCACACTGAGCCGGTAGTACCGCAGATGTCAGCGACCGCACTGCTTCAGAAGGCAGCCCAAATGGGAGCGACACCCATTGGTGCCATCGGAAGCTCATTGCTTGGAGAATTCAGTGGCTCCTACCCCGGCGGTGCAAGGCATGTCGGCTATCGACCCAATCCAAAGGAGGGCGGCGGACAGAGCTCCAGAACTAATGTGGACGGCGAGAACCATTTCCAAGACATCATGAACTCCCTTGCTAACGGGAACAGTGGTGTGTTCGGTGGGATGGATGAGCAGGTGAGTGGGTTCAGTGGCTTCAACCCGGGTTTCGGCGCCGTGGACGAGGACAAGTTGCACCGCAACCTTTCGACGGGAGGTTTTGGAGGCTCTGGCATACTGACAAGAGACTTTCTCGGGGTTGGCAGCATGATGAGAAGCATGGGGGGAGGAATTCCCCCGAGGGAACAGCAACTGGGCATAGACATGGACTCTCTGGATCACTCGGAGATGAAGCCGGGATCCTCCACCCGATCTTTTGGTGGTGGGAGGCTGCAGTAAGAGCCAAAAGTGTCCCAAGAGAGAGAGACAGAGAGAGAAGAACTGCAACAAGAGTCGAAGAATAACTCAAAAGAAGTGCAAGGACTGGAACTGAAGCAGATGTTAGTAGAGGTATGTATCGAATCAAGCTTGGCTAACAGTTGGTGTTGTTGTTAGGTGTCAAAGCTCGAGTGATGCAGATATATATATATATATATATATATATATATATATATACATATATATATATATATATATATATATATATATATATATGTATGTATATATATGTATATATATGTATATATATATATATATATATATATATATATATATATATATATATATATATATATATATATATATATATATATATATATATATATATATATATATATATATATATATATATATATATATATATATATATATATATATATATATATATATATATATATGTATATGTATATATATATATATGTATATATATGTATGTATATATATGTATATATATATATATATATATATATGTATATGTATATATATATATATATATATATATATATATATATATATATATATATATATATATATATATATATGTGTATATGTATATATATATATATATATATATATATGTATATATATGGATCTCGATCACTTGCTTCATCACTTAGATCCCATCTTTTTTGTTGAGAACCTTAAGATGGTCATATCCTTTTCCTCTCTCTTTCTTTCTGTTCACTGCTGTTTCTTGTACTTTATTTCTCCTCCTTGAGAATTTGCTGTCCTAATAATAAAACTGCTCTTTTCTAAAGCTGTTCTATCTGCATGAAACAGAAACATCCCGACACCAAACCCTGCTTTTGTCCTCTTCCAATATTTTACTTTGAGAGAGAGAGAGAGAGAGAGAGAGAGAGAGAGAGAGAGAGAGAGAGAATTGACGTAGCCAAGTAAACTCATGCATGCAACACTATGTATGCATGAGAGAGAGAAGAGACGGGCTTACGGTAAACCTAAACTTGTAGGTGAAGAATGTCTCTTGCACACCTTGAGCATATAAGAAGGATTCATGAGTGCATGGCTGTGTCATTCGAATGTACTCATGAATGACATATGCATACATTTATATCATTCATTATCTTGTTCATAATTTAAATTACAGCGTAGGGAAAATGCATTTGGAAACATGCACACTTTGGCCCCACACATCTCGCGTACTCGCACCAAGTTCTTGCAAACATGCACAGTTCACATGCTTTGTGCACCAAACACTCAGGTGTAGTTTGCACAATGTGACCTAAACGATTTTGGTATAATATGAGTAGTGGGAATACAAACATCATTCATTCGTTGTGTCGTCAAGTATGTATATATACCTCATCAAAAACATAAATACTTGCTTGTGTTTCTCCTTTAATCTTAAGTGATTCATCATTAACTTCCAAGATATGAAACATTTGTACGTGCACCTCTCGATCTACCATACTTTGATGATGAGTTCTTGGCGTTAAGAAGGTAAAATATATTATACAACCCTGAACGAGTGAGTATTTTAACCACAATCATGTTTAAAGCATGATTAATTTGATGACTGTATAGAAATTGTTGGGGGATTAGCAAAAATACATTCCGAAAAGTGTATATATATATATATATATATATATATATATATATATATATATATATATATATATATATTACTTCGGGTCAGCGGGCCGCATTCGAAATATGCTGGGGTTATAAATAACATAGCCTTTGTGAAGGAGAATTACGACTCTTCCAGAAGCACTCAGTTATTCAAGTTCTTTTTATCAAAGAAGTACCGCGGCTCGACGAGTCATATACCAAATTTAACCCTCTCAACTTTGCGCCCATCCTTTCATTATTTGGTTATGCAATACTTATTGAATACAAAGAACAAAATTCATTTCGACCTCATCTCCGTTCTCAATCATTTCGTGGCACCGGGTATGGCTGAACCATCTAGTTTGAGGGGAAGGAAGCAATGAAAGGAGAATACGCTCCCGCATCACTTTTTTTGTAGAAAGCTTTACCAGCGATAGAAAGTGTCTTGCCCAAGTCCAAAGGAGGTTTCACTTAGGACTTAGGATTGAGATGGATGCAATAATAGCAATGGAATGTTGTGCTTTAAACACAACATATATATATATATATATGCAATAATAGCAATGGAATGTTGTGCTTTAAAACACATATATATATATATATATATATATATATATATATATATATATATATATATATATATATATATGCAATAATAGTAATGGAATGTTGTGCTTTAAACACAACATATATATATATATATATATATATATATATATATATATATATATAGAGAGAGAGAGAGAGAGAGAGAGAGAGAGAGAGAGCCCCTAAACATAGGAGGACAAGCATACAACAGAATGGCATTGATCTTTCAATAAACTTCTTTTTTTAATATTTGTGAAAGATTTTTACTGCTTGGTGAAAAGCACATTTAACACAAGGAAGCAGCCATGTTTACATTCCATTGACTTAAGAATGTGAGTATATTCACGTAGGTAAAAAGAATTCCGATCACATTCCTTTGGAACTCCAAATCCATTCCTCAATGTACAAAGATTAATCCATTTTGTATATTTAAACGAGGTTGGCACAACCCGATTCATATTTAAACGAAAGAAAAAGACTTATCGGGATCACTAACTAATATAATAGAATATATATATATATAATTAAAAAAATTATCTTTTCCGTATACTTTTTGCGGTTCCACTGCTATCATGGGCCTTACGTAATTGATCGAATCATATGAATATCTATTCAATACAACATGGACAATTCACCAAAGCACAAAAAGCCAGGATCTTTCAGAAAATAAATTGAAGATCCTATCTACCTTGGACAAATTAGATAATGTGCACCTGGTTGGCTAGTAAAATGAGCCTTGTTTTTTATGTTGGCTTAATTTACTATGAAGCATTAATTTACTAACAGGTTGAGTCCATTATTTGAGATCCAAATGAGTGATTTTTGTTCATGGAATTGGGAGAAACCCATACGACATTCACTGCGATCTCCTTCAACAACAATCGTTTTTTTATTAGTGACACTTGGCCTTGAGAACCCAATCTAACATGCAGCTCATCAACGCTAATCGGTAAAGATTTGCCCGTAGAGAGCCACATGCCTTGCAGTTGAGATACACTTGGAAGAGTAAGAATTAAACATACCAACAGGTCCTATGCTGTGAGGCAATAGAACACTATCAATCTTGCTTGATTCTTTTTAGTATTCTTCAATGGCATCATGTCACTTCTTCCTACAATTTGGTAAAACTACACTGAGTTGACTACCATCAGAGCTCCACACCACCTCCGAAGGGTTCTGAAATCACGACTTGCTTCATAAAAGGATTGTGGAAAAAGTTTCAACAAAGAGTCATAGTACCTGACTTGTGAATACCCATCAAGTTCAAGCTTACTACATACAAAACACAGGAGCAGAGACAACATCAAGTGAATAGTAGAAGCCACAACACACATGGCTCAACAGTAGAACATGACTTTCTTGACATTTTCTTTCAATGCTGGAAGGGGTCTAACAGCCGCACCACCAGGGACACGAGTGCTACGTTGGGTAGGAGCTCCGCGTCCGACTGGCCCACTCACCATCGAACCGCTGTCTGATGTCTCTGGTTCCATGTAAAATCGGGCACGGAATGCAGCCAGATGTGCATAATATGCAGGTGGCACTGTCGAAACCATAAAATAGTTTGGTTAGGGATATCATTCACCCAAGTAATTTTAATGCTTATGCAAATTCCTCGTATATGGCTTTATGTATGAAAGAACAATGTTTTGAAAAGACTAGACAGAACAAGCATACCTATGGACACAGATCGAGTGCACCTAGCATAGCTGCAAATATATCAAGACATGTTGAGCAGACAACTCAAATCTGCAGTAGGTAGCTAACCAGAACGCACAAAACGAAAGGTCTTACGTGTAACAAAGGTTGTTTGTTAGGGTTTGCAATGCGTCAGCTGTGAATTTGTTCTCATCCCACAAGACATGGTAATGAGCAGGTCGGCTTGTGCCCTATGTATGTGACGTAATAAGATTGTATCCAATTACCAAGCAGATCATTGAATTGGAAAATCATGCAGTTAGAACAAATGCTGTAGGAGAGTATACCTGAATGCCAGCATGACTGCACAAGTAAAAATCGAACTCAGTTGGATGACAGATCTTAGAGTCGACCACAGTACCTACATATTCCAACATCAAACCAGCTCACAGTTAATTCTCATGCATCTTAATAAAATTTAAGAACATTAAAATAGCAAGAATGATGTGTAAATATGGGTGAATCAAATATCTGCATCAAGCATTCTAAGAAACTAACCAGGCAGAATATTTCCGCTCTTGTCAATTGAGTGGTGATCATTATGATTATTCGCAAACAACCTAGTGTGATGACGTTTCTGAACTACTATGAAAGTTACTGGTGGCTGATAATTTGGCTCCAGCGAGGCGCACGCCTGATGAAAGTCAAAGTGATTAAAAAAAGAAATTGAGTCAATTGATAAGCAAAACTAGAAAAATCTGAAGACGGTATTGTATTAAACATTGAACCTTTCTGATTGCATCAAGTTCATAAAGTAAAACTTGATAGAATTGCCCCTCACTAACTCCATCCCTGCAAAGAGAAACATCATTAATCTTCAAGACAGTCTAAAAGGCTAAAACAATCAAAATAGACAACTTTGTTTAGTCACACCTGTAAAATATAATTCTTTGAGGCTTCTGTCCAGTAGCTTTTTTGAAGGAAATAAGTAGTTCCCTGCAAATACTTCACAGTCAGATAAATTTATTGACGCAGGTATATAGCGAAAAGTTACAGCCATCAGTCCTCAATGGTTAAAAAAAGACCACAAACATACTTTATCATCCCACCAGTCACTGTTCCACGCTGAGGATCTTGCCAGACTTTAAACAGATCCTGTATCAACTCTTGCCGATGAAGCTGAGCAGAAACCAAACCAGCATACTTTGTTACCTCAGGCCAGTCTTGAGAAGCAACAACCTGAAAACAATACAGAAGTAAATGATAAGCATCCATCAAAGTCAAAATCACAGCCTAAAACAGAAGCATGTCATTTGCATTCACATAAAGGACCATCATCTTACAGCTGCGATAGAGGGGCTAGAGTCTTCGCCGGGATGAGGATGTGTCACATCAGCACCAAATATAATTGTAGGCCTGTCACTAACAAGTGGTATGCGCCTACTCAAGGCATCCATAAGAACCGTATTCCTACCACCAACCTGTCCATTTTAACACTCATGTCAAGTTCAGAGAAACCAAGAAATGGAAAAAGATCTATACTCAACGTCAGTCTTAACCAACCTTCACATTTATCTTGAGAGCAACATTTGCCAGATACTGTTTGCTCATTCTAAAAACATGTTTAGTCAAACAGCACTGTGAAATCAGTCCAAGCTCTGTCTCACAAATTCGCTTTAGATCACCTACACAAATAATGATACCAAACAACTGTGAAAAGTAGAGAGACAATATAGAGCTCAAGTACAGTGGAACTAGATATTATACAGGTGCCATAAGCTGAAAAAGATGAGAACTATGTGCTCAAAGAAGACTCCTACCGTAAAGAGAACCATTATTGTCAGGCAATATCACAATAAGCAAATCAAGTTCTTTGCGATGGGATTGGAGTAAGCTCATCGCATCATGATACTGTGCTTTTAAAGCTCGTTCCACCTGGTCTGGCCTCGCGCTCAAAGGAGGAAGAACCGGTTCAAGTGAAAAATCCTGCACCAGTTTAGACAAAGTTAAAGTGCCATTGTTAACAAAATCTCAGAAGCAAATGAGAAAGATATTTAAAACATGAGCAAATCCTAAGAAAATATGTAAGGCATACCATTCCAGATGTCTGGCACATGAGTGCAAGCTCGTGACAAAATTCACGAGCAACTCTTTCTTGGACATTCCGTGCAAAATTGATACATGTCCAGTTGTTTACTCTCCCACCATTCACCATTTTCTAGATTACAAGAATTAGCAAAGTAAAAGGTTACACAATAATAAGAAGATACCAGGGAGCAAAATGATATGCTCATTTTCTCAACGATAGCTGTCATAACTGCAATGATATATGATGCATTATGAAACAATACAGATCAGCACTAGAGAAAATTTTAGGTGAACAGATCAGGAGAAGGAAACACAGTTTAGTCTAGCATTGGTAACTATGGATTATGGATGAGAAATTAGAGCCATGAAAGACAGGATGGGCCTTGAAACCTGAAAGTATAATTTAAATTTTATATGAGGAAACCTCTGAACAGGAAATCAAACAATAACTGCACCAAAGTCCAAGAGAGACAATTCATAGGAGCAATTAGTTGTGTTAAGTAGTATGGCTTACAATAATTTGCAATTTTATTCAGTACTGTATAACGTATAAAACTCAGAGTTCTCTGATTATGCATTTGCTATTGATAAGCTAAAATATAGTATATACCCTGAGAGGGCATTCAGGGTAATTTTGCATTTTACATTATCACATGATCAAGAAATATATGCCCTCGTCAAGGGGAGAAAAGAATTTTAAATTTTGCAGATATACATATGAAACAACCCCTTTCTACTTTTTCCAGACTTGATATATAGCAAATTTCAGCAAAATCTTCCAATCTCAACGCCACAACCTTCAGCAGTACTTTCAACAAGATCTATTTCAACAGTTAGGGATGACTTCTAAAGCATTCGTACTACAAATCCAACTCTTCAATCTGTGTAATTATTTGGAGTTTCTACAATTCAATTATATGTTTGGAATAAAATGCCATATTCTTGAAACCATGTGAAGCATACCATCAAAAATAGTCTGAAGTGTGATACCAATAAATTTGGAATATTGTGTTCAGTTAAAGATTACCGCCATGCTTGAAACTCAACTCAACCGAGGGCTTGTAATAAGGTTTGAGGTAGCATAGAGCATAAAATGCATAAGCCAGGACACTCATCATTTTGTTCTGACATCTTCATAGCCACCCAAGTTCAGCGATTAAACATGCAAAATAACACTACCAATTGTCGATTTGGACAATATGCAAGTACCCACTAAATTAAGATTATCCAGCACACGTATAAAATACATATCTGAATTCCTACAACCAGAGATCAATCAAGAAGAAAGTTGTTTGCATTTCATATTACACAATCAATTGAAGACAGCAGAAAACACTGTCAAGCACTATTATCCTAATTAAAACCACATGCCATCCACGTAAGCAAGACAGGACAGAAATGGAGAGAAAGTGACAATAGGCTAATAAGAGTAGTTGACAATTCTGACAATCTTCACCTGATTGTCACTCTGAATAATGATGAAATGATCAAGTACTATCAAATAAAGACCTGTTTTCTCCCATGAGAATTGCCTAGATGACACCCACCCTTGGACTCAACAATTCCAGGTGCCTTATTACCTTTTTATCCTAATGATAGCCCTAACATGCACAAAGCAAGAAAACATGGATAAGCTTAAGCATCCATGAAGGACTCAGGTCCCGAATGCACCAACATTTTGTTAAGACCACAGCATAGAGTTGGAGGAATAAGCAATGCCACTGTTTTGACGGATAGGCCATGATAAGAAAAGCTAAACATAACCAAGTCCTTACTTGACATAGCCCCTAGTTCAAAGATTTAAATTACCCATCAGAGATATAATCAATAACTAGCACACTATGACTCGTATTTCCATTGAGGTTGGCAGTCCAACTAAGATATTGTGACACACATCAGAGTTTTGATGTGCATCAGACTTGAGCAGAACTCGAGATAAAGCTTGAGCTGAAGCATGAAAAGATAATGCACTCATAATACTAGAACTAGAAGAAAATATTTATGTTAGTGGATGCAAGTGACAAAACCATACTGAAGTATTATTATGTAGAACCATCAAAGATATAATAACTTCAATTAATATATGTAATGTCTCAGGTGGTACCTTATTCATCATATTCCACTGGCCGATTCTTGGCAGGCAATCCTTCTCTCTACCAGTATCATGATATTTAAGCTGCAAAAACAAAAGTTGAGATCAACATGTTAAACAGTGTACTTCAATGAGACAACAGGAACCTATTGTTGTTTATAAAATCAAAGGCAACCACAAAACAAAACTGATCTCCGGTCACATACCCATGGTGCAGGTAAAACACGTGCCTCAACTGATGCAAGTTTCTCACTGATTTTGATACCAAATTCTCTAGCATAAGGATCTTCATGGTAAGCATTGTGATGAACCGTCTAAAGAGCAAAAAGAATATATTAGAAAGATAGACATATTGCATCAAAGCAAACTAATGGCTGTGTTAGATACAGTCATAGATTGTGTCCTAATTATATATAATCCCGTGTTAGAAACTAACACAGGTAGCGTTAGGATTAATTTATGTCAACACAGGCATTCTGTAGAACTAAACGGGTATTCTATTCTATATTATTAAACTAATATGAATTATAGCAGAAAATGCAATTCAAAAAATCAACTATATGTAACAAAAAGCAACCACAAGAAAGTAAAAGGTGACAAATTTCATAAAACTAGAGTGAAGATACTAGGGCATGTGAAGAAAATACAACTGTACTATGCAACATGTAATCATTTAATAAGGAAATTTTCATCATATAGAATACATATGATATGCCAGACATGCTGCCACACTGGTTGTGGTTTTTTATGCTCGACAAGTTGACCACTAAAATCCTCCTAAACCTACTTAAAGATTCAAAAACCGGCCATCCAAATTCTAAAATTATAATTTCTCATAACAAGTCATATATAAATTTTAAAAAAACAGTCTGAGTGGGTCCCCATTGGCATTTTCTATATCCACCATGATTTTTATAGCATATCATTCCAACTCATGCAAAAGGTAGAAAAGAAACAGATAAAAGCTAGAACCTTATTTAAAAGACAGTAATTAACAGATAAAGGCTGGGATAAAATACTGACATATTGCATCTAAAGTGCAAAGAGAATGTATACTATGGCATCATAGAAATGGTCCACATTTATAATGGTTATCTCACTTATAAGAACACATCATTCCAATGCATGCACTATAGAACTAGAATGCTAAATTCAACAACCAAAACCACCAAAATATAGCAAAGAAATCATTTATAGGACTGAAGGCTATTATTGATGAAGTTAAACCAAATGTACCTGCAGAATGTCAAGCTCTCGTTCTTGAGGGCGCTGGCACGTCACCTTCAGAAGAGCAGTTATTTGTCTCTCATTCAATCTTTTGGAATATCTTTGGCCTTCCACAATTTTACAGACCTTAAACCATATAAAAAAATCAGCACATATAATCTTAGTTATTTTGTTATAAATGCTTTTGTAGTCAATAAACCTAAAGCGGATATTAATCAAGTACATCATAATCCACAATAGCAGATAATAAGGTGTTCTCACCTCCATCGGTAGATAATTTGGCCTTTGCTGGTTGCCAACTTGTAGGCAGGGGAGATTGGTATGCTGGATGGTAAAACCATACGTTTCTTGAAAATATTGAACAACAGATTTCATTGTTCCTCTTTCATCGACTGGGAAACTATTGTTACCATACGTCAGTGTACACGAATCATGTTAACATCATGAACTCCAGTAGTGAATAAAAAAGAAAGCCAAGCAATTGATCAAAATGAGTAGTCACATACGTAAGCTCTCTAGTTGCTTGTGATGTTAAACCAGAAATGCGATATTTTCTGCGCATATTCCCACGATGAGTGACCTCAACCTTTACTCCCCTCAAAGCCTTCTTGATCTGAAATATATATACACACATACATATATGAGATACAACAGCTACAAAAGGAAAGAAAACTGTCATGGTATTTCACACCTATCATGTGAAAGTATAACAGAAAGGAGACAATTTTGCAAAGTACAGAATACATACCTTCACCCGATCGGCATCGGAGAGCGGTCTTGCTCGGACATCCCTACTTAAAAGTTGGGTTACAAAGTCAATGACAGGCAGGGGCTCAATGAAGGCGGTAGAAGACATGTCTGCACAAATAGAAAAATTAAGCATATATGTAATTCAAACATGAGGGTGCAACCTAAGTATTAGCAGGAATTAACCCTAGCTTAATTTGTCATTCATGGAAAATGCACCATGCATCAATTAAAAACTCAGTTAGACATGCCCAGCATCAAAAAATAACCAAATGAGTACAATGACCATAAGCAATAACAAAAGCTATATGAGATATCTAGCTCAACATAGGCTGACAAAGTCAGTGACAGGCAGGGGCTCAATGAAGGAAGTAGAAGACATGTCTGCACAAAGAGAAAAATTAAGCATATATGTACTTCAAACATGAGGGTGCAGACTCAGTATTAGCAGGAATTAACCCTAGCTATTGATTTGACATTCATGAAATACGCAACATGTATCAATTAAAAACTCTCAGATAGACATGCCCAGCATCAAAAAATAACCAAACGAATACAATGACCTTAAGCAATAACAAAAGCTATATGCAATATCTAGCTCAACGTAAATCTGCCCAAGCATGTCAAAAGGAACCACAACATCATGTGACCCTCCCGTTCAACATCAAGCAAAAAATCCAGGTTATTTAAAATGGAACTAATTTTGTTGAATCAGAACTTTTCTCAAAAAAATTTTAGCAGTGGTTCCTTCAGTTTCATATCAAAAACAAACAGGATCAAATTGACAAAAGCAGACATGCACACAAATGGAGAAAGAAAGATGTCACTACCGATATTTAGTGACAGGCCCATTTGTGTTGGCCGAATACTCTGATAAAACCCCCGCCAGCTTTCTAATCCATCGCCAAGTGGCTGCCTTCTCCCAAGATCAGGGGAATAAAAGGATCGACCAACAGGAAAGTACCTACAACATGTCAAAGGGGATTAATGCTCTAATAAATTTGGATAAAAGAAAGAATAAATGGCTTGGTGGAGACGTATTGACCCTTACCTTGTGGTAGGCAGTTCACGTAGCACAATATCAAGAACCTGTAGGGCTTCTTGGGGAGCATCAGCCTGTCGACCGGATAAAAACATATCAAGGTGGTGAAGATCCACACGGGCAGCCAACTTAATAACAACTCTAAATGTTCTTTGCCTCCTACAAAACAGAGATTTTTCATGAATCTTTTTCCAGAAAAATGACACCAAAATGATGTCTTGGAAAGAGGTAAAGGTCCCCATGAAACAACCTCTCTGTGCCTGAACCATCATCTTCATCAACTAGAAGGATTTGAAACTCTCTAGAAGTAAATGGCAGTGGTCCAGCTGTGTAGAGACTTTTCCTGCCATCATAAGCTGGAAGCCGCCCTCCTAAATAAGACTCTCTATGCAGTTTGACCAGCTGCTCCATCACAGCACGATTGACACCACGTGATGTAACTTCTGGTATGATGGACACCTGTGGTTAAGTACTCATATATAATGAAATATTAGGAATACAATCAATATGTGTGATAAATTGAAGTATACTGAACAGGTAAAACTAACATCATATTGGTGAAGGTCTTTATCAGGTAACTCAGCAAAGAAATGGTTTGCCTTGACCACACATTTAACACCGTAGCTCCCTTTCCCGGGACGCAACGGAAACCTCAAAGACTTGCTGGAAGGAGCTACAGGAACCACAGGTTGTATTGCTTGACTTGCAGTTTCACACTCAATAGAGAGCTGCTGAAACTGTTGTTGGCTAGAGGAAGCCTCTGACTGCTGTGATGAACTCGCTTGTGATGATGCTTGGTGCAGATCGGGAGCCGGTGGCCTCGATGGACCTGCAGCTGAAGGACCAGCCACACGCCCAGTAGTCATGCTGCCACTGCTTCGGCGTCCATATTGTTGATGTGGAATTCCTCCTCTCGGTTGAGCCAAACCATGGCCTTCATACCCTGGAGATGGTCCACGTGATTGTTGTGGTGCTGAACCCCCATGAGGCTGTCCACTCCCCCTTCCCTGATAATAACTCCCAAAACCACGACCTTGCTGACCATGCTGAACCCAGCCACGTCCAGCACCACGTCCTTGTTGTTGCATAGCCGGAGCCCTTTCAAGTGGGCGCTGGGGCCCAGCTCGCCCACTTCTGCCACTGCTCTCTTGAGATTCTGAACTCTCCCCAGCAGTAGGAAGTTCAGTCCTGCGTTTCCTTACCATGTTGGCAACTAGACAAGAATGTAAAGATCAAGTTATTATCAAATAAAGAGGAAGAAGTTGAATAAAGCAATCCTATCAGGTATCAGCATCATCTACACTTCAGATGAACAAACAAGGGGAAATGTTCTCTAAACAGGTACTTTCCTCATCAGTCATGAGATGCAAATCCATCAGAACAAAAACAAAAAAGAAAACAGAATGTTTACTCAATTTGCTTTCAGAATCAGAAATATGTGAGAGTCAATGAATAAGCAGAATCCGAACTGATGGGAATCACAGAAGACATCATTACCAAAAGACTCGTAGCATAAGATCTAACATTGTAACAATAAACAATAGATGTGGACAGACAAACCATGATATTACCTAAATAAGTGAAGAATCAGAAACATCATCAGAGACAGTGTTTTCACAGAAGAGAGCAAAATGTTTCTGCTGTAATATTAGGTTAAAATATTCACAGATAAAACAGAAGATTCACAGGAAATGAATCTTCCATTAAAATAAAGCTTGACTACCCTAAAGATCATGCAAAATTTTCACAAAGATAATGGCTACACTGAATCACACATAAATAAGAAGATATCTTTATGCTAGATAAGGAAATAACATATAAAAAGTTCAGCCAAATTCAAACAGATAGTATGAAAATTAATCGTCAAAGTAAAATTCCTAAGCTTGTAATCGACCACACTATATTTGCAGCAAAAATAGGTAGGAAGACATCCAACATAATAGATGTGGCTTTTGGCCCTGCTATGCTTGTCTTCTTTTTTCTTTCTGAACAAATTTGGAGTGGCGTTTTTCTGGTACTTACACAGATTTGGATATTATGGAAATAAAAATTCTTTCCGCAGTCACGACTCTTTAATTGCACAACGGTCAACTCGGTTGCCTTATGAACAATCATTGACTGTATCGTTCCTAAATAAAAATAAAATTCAAGTAATACAGTATGATTCCGAAACAATCATTAATAAGCTTCAAAAAGAAGAAAAACCTCGAGAATCTACTTAACAAACTCGAACTACCAAATTTATTAGAGAGAGAAAAAGGAAAGAAGAGCTTCAACCAAAAATACCGCTACATAACTCTCAAAACGAACATTAAACGACAACACACCTACATTTCCAGTAACATACAATAGAAAGAAATGGTATAGAGAACAATCTACGCCACAACTAAAAACAACCAGATCACGGAACCTCAGAATCGTATACGGAAAAGGAGCATAAGATCGCTAATCCATGACAGGGAAACGATCAGCTCCTATTAACACTGACCAAACCAAAAACCCAAACCAAAGAAGGGAAAAACCATCGAAAGCGAAATAAATAGGTAAACAGAATCTCGAAATCCTAAACAAAAACATTGTACGGAAGTCGACAGTCATGAGTGGAGAACCCTGCATATCGACCGCTTCTGATGCCAAGATCCGCCGTGAGAAAGCGAACATAAACAAAGCACAGCACATGCTCTTACTCTAAAGATCTAAACTGCGTGAACAACAGTTCAGATCGCCGTATGATCCTTGAGAACCACCACAGAAGAGTTCGGTCTCAGATCCTTAACTCACAAGCTAACAAACGAGACCAAAGATCGAAAAGACAAACGAGAAGCATGGATGAGCACAGGCATTTGGACAAGATCGGAAGGAAGCAACTCCCAAATAAACCAAATCATTCAGTTCTCCAGTTACCGTGATCGGAGGACCAGACGACGGGACAGCAGATCTGCTTGTCGCCTCCGAGCACCGCCTCGGAGACGCCCTTTCTCTCTATTTGTTGTATGCACAGAGGGAGAGGAGTGGGTAAAGGAAAAAGGCAAGGAGTAAAGTGGAGGACGAATCTGCACGCGAGAAGACGCCGAGAAAATGGCAACGCCGAGAAAAGGCGTCGAGTACGGCGTCTAAACAAGACGCAACGACAACATGCACGGAAATGTGTGGAGTCTATTACGTGTCGAAATTTTATTGGGCACCGGTGGTGGCAACCGAACACGATCGACGACTGTGGTTGGATGATAACCAAAGGGATGGGTCCGCTTGCGATCAGTGAGTAGCCTTGCGCCTGGGCAACGCAACGGCCCACGCCGAGACCACCTGCTCGCATTGTGACGACGCAGGTGATAGAACGGGTACAGCTATAATCTGGTAGAAAAAGTCTCTTCGTTCCAACTGATCTAACGGTGGAGGATGACAGAGAGAGTGCGACCCGAGACAAATCACCTCACGAGCAGTCGAAACGTGTAACTTTGACCGGGCCCCACCGTTCCAGGCAACAACTTTTCCTCCGATTATTACAAGCCCCGTCCGGTTTCAGACACGTGTACGATAGAAAAAGAACAACTCTCATCCCATGTGATGTGATGCAACAAATAATGTCATATACCAGATACTAATACACTAAAATAAGCATTAGATGTATGATTTGGCCACAATGTCTTGACTTCCTATCTAATCTAATTTATTCTACTTTGCACTATTGTACGAATCTCATATACTAACGAGGAATGTTGTGTTTATTTATACAAGCTAAGACTAGGTTGTATTTCTATGGCTGATGGCAAAATTGCTGTTGATAGGTCAAAACAGAGTACAAGGCACACCAGCTTGAACGGGGACATGACGAAGAGTAGATAGGTCGGTGAATCATTTTTTGCATAGAAGGGTGTTGTTAATTTTCGAAGGTTTTGATCACCATAATATTAGAAAAAAAAATATTCTGATGCATGATGTTTCCGTCAATATGGGATCTGTTTGTATTGATTATTATTTTCGTATGACGCATGGTTATTGTAAGACAAATTAGGTCATCAATTTGGCAGGCCCAATTACATACATGTATCTCGTGATTTTTTTTATTTTTACGATCTAGCAATTCTTAGTCATATAATCAAATAATAAAAAAAATATTATAATTATGTATCTTTTCGTAATAATATTATCTCGCGTGATTTTGATAGACCTATGCAACTTCATGTGTTGGTAACTGTTCTTAAGGAGAAATATAAATTGGATTACATTGTATTCTACAACTTAAAGATTGCCATAAATATTTATCAAGGATAGTATATATAATTAATTGGATGTATCTCTCAAAAAGTATATTTATAATTATATCATATAAACAATATCTGAAACAACAACATGCTACACGAATGAAAAGGATTGTGAAGATATTTAACAGATTTGGAATGCTCTTTTTTTAACTAAGATTCATAAATAATCGGAACGGTATGGTGTATTATTAGGGGTGAGCGTTGGATTGACGTGTAATCTATGGAAAATGTCTTCCATGGTCTACCTTTTACATCATCTTTCTTCTTCAATAGTAGAAAGCATGATTCTAAATCATGGTCGATGCTGAATCAGTAGTCAAAATCTAGAGAGGTTGGCTTTGTTTTCTTTTCCTAAAAGCTGTCATTAATTAAGATACTACAAATCAATCATTGTATGTAGCACATTGCAAGCTACGAAAGGAGGATGTCATTGTTCTCTGTCACCAGCAAGAGAAGCTTATTTAGATTTCTGGGTCCCTCGGTAAAGCTGTAGCATTAGCAATAATAATAATAATAATATAGATATATTATGCCTCTCAGGAATTATTTTTGCCGATGAATTATTATCCCCATCTTAAACTTAGGATAAAGATGTTATTACATGTAGAGAAGCAGAGGAACGCTGAGGTGGAAATGGGGTGGTGGTGGGCGGCAGGCCTCGACGGTCGAGCCAGCCGGGCGGGTCCATCACCAACAGTTGCGGTGACCCATCATCACATGTCTGCTTTGATTTGGACCCGACGATGACCCCTGCTCCCCTGGACCATCATTTTGACCGCATCACCGCCATCCATTTTGTCCCCCACACCCACCCCGCCCAATTTTTCTCTTTTCACGATGGCACACAAATAAATATTTTTTGGATTTCCTCCTCCTCCTCCTCCTCCTCCTCTCTCTCTCTCTCTCTCTCTCTCTCTCTATATATATATATATATATATATATATTTCTGGGTATTTACGTCGCCTTGGAAGATGGGTCAGGCTCACCTGTCTCGACCACGACGTCAAACAGGGAAGAGGGCTGGGCGTGGTTCGGAGGACGCCCGGCGCGAGGGGCCGACGCGCGTTTTGTGGCTCGACGTGACGCGGGAGTGGTACGGCGTCAGCCGGGTGGTTCGAGGGGTCCCCCGGTAACGGAATCTCTCGGTGTCTCTAACGGGAAGGAAGGTTTCGACGAGGAAGGATGAGCAATGTAGCGGGCCGAGAAAATGGGGAAGGGTTGGGAGGGGTCGCCGTTGGAGTATCGCCTCGGTCAACCATTGGTTCAAGCTTCGGCCCCGCCGGTACGAAGCTTCTCGAACCGGCCCGCATCAGGAGTAGCCTTCCTCGTTCTCTATGCACCAACGCGGCATAGAGCTTTCTATGCGACGCCGTACAGGATCATTCTAGGACCGGTACAGCGGTTCCGATTTCACTCTCGGTTCAAATCATTTATTTTTTCAAATTTTAAATTTATACATGATGAACCTTTACGCTATGGTTAAGGTGTCAGCACGACTCGATCTAATCCTGGATGTGCAAGGTTACCCATACGGTCGCTCGGGTGGAGACGAGCTTCAGGTCGAGTTGGGTCCAAGCGTTGTCTCCCGAGTGTGGTTCTCTCTCAGTGGATTGCTATTGCTTCGTTGTCGATTCTTGCACAAAGGTCAAGATCGGGCGAGGGATTTCTTGACTCAACCCCTTCGAAACTCAAGTTAGTATTGAGTGGAGTTAGGAGTTGGGTGTTCGAAGTGTCTCCTCCACTGGCGTTGGTCAAGGAGTCGACTTTTATACCTGTGGACGAGGGTCAGTCATACATGGTCCGTTAATAATTGTTGACTCCTCGGGTGATCGGCTTGTAATAGCACCGACCGAGCTGTATGGCCCTACATCGAGCGACGCCGATACGAGCTTTCTGGAGTAGCTCTGCGACGTGCGGCACTGACTTGTACGGTGTTGAATAGTATGAGAGAGGCGACTGTTCTGTTCGAGTCTAAGGTGTTGCATTGTGTCAGCATGGGACTCTTTTGTTAGCATTAACGTAGTCGCTGACCGTTGCCATGTAGATGGTACTAAAATATGCTATATCATTCTCTCCCCCCTTAAAGAGGCATGCCTCGAGTTCCTTGTGGAGGGGCTTGGGGCATGACTTGTTAGGATCTAAAAGGCACTAAGAGGGGGGGGGGGGTGAATTAGTGCAGCGGATTAAAATCGTACTTTTGAAACCGATTTTACACAAACACAAGTTCGTATGAAGATTTCGATTTGACGAAAGAGAACTTGAAAGTAACTGCTTGAGTAAAGGAAATAACAAGGAACTAAACAACTTGCAGCTAAGTAATGAAATGATTCAACAATGTAAACACTCACACATTCATGAACACAATGATGTATAGTGGTTCGGTCAAATGACCTACATCCACTCTTGAAGCCTTCACGATGAGGCTCCGCTCTTCCACTAGCAAATCCTTTGAAGGGGAAGGACCAAATACCCATTTTACAACCCTTTACAAGAGGTTCGTACTCTTACAAGATTTCTCAAGAACAAGGAGGAGGTGAACACTTAGCAAGAGACAAGGCTTTTCAAGACTAATCAAAGACTTTAACTCAAGATTTTTAACTCTCAAAAGGGTTACCTTTCAGCTGAGAAAGGGAGGTATTTATAGATCCAAAGTGGATTCAAATTTGGGCTCCAAATTTGAAATCAAATTTGGAGTTCCCGGTTCTGGCGGTGTCAGAGGCGGTGCCACCGCCTGTGTCAGTCTGCACACACAAGGGCGGTACCACCGCCCCAGCCAGGCGGTGCTATCGTTGGCTACAGTAACCGAGCTATAGTAGTCGGGCGGTGCTACCGCTTAGGTGGCGGTGCCACCGCCTCAGTCAAGCGGTTTCAACCGCTGGCTATTCACTGTTTAAGGCCTAACTCGCCCAAGAGAGGCCCGGTTGGCCCCCACTGAATTTAGGCAGGATTTTTTCTAAACCCTTGCTCTACTCATGTGCAAACTACGAACTTAAAAACATAACTCAAGGTGATTTGACCCAACACTCTTCAAGTCAACTTCTGACGAGCTTTACGGTGAGATTCCTAAGCAGCTTCCAATGCTTTCCTCTGATTGCTTCCAATGACTCCTCAAAGATACTCCCGGATTGTATGGTGAGCTCAATGAGTCTTCGGCTAGCTTCCGAATCTTCCCGGTAAGTTTCGTGAACCTTCGACGATCTTTGTGATGAACTTCCGAAAACTTCGGCAAGTCCCTGATTCGATCTTGGATGGTTCCGGCAACACTTCCGAAGATCTCTCGGACTTCCAATGAACTCTTGAACCCCTGACGGACTTGACCTCGGTCAATCGCTTTATGTTCTTCCCATCGTAGTTGCTCCTGCACACTTATCTCGACAAAGTAGATTAGAACAAATATTTCACCAATTGACTTCATCATCAAAATCCGAGATTCAACAATCTCCCCCTTTTTGATGATGACAATCAATTGATGATGGAGTTACTCTTAACTCCCCCTATCTATATGCCATAGATAATAAAAATTGCTTGAATTCAAATTTTGAATTCAACACAATAAGTTTAACATATGAAAGAAAAACTTCATGATTTACTTAACGATAACAAAGTCGATGTTGGACATTCATCATTAAGATGTCAAATAGGTATCAAAATGATATCAATGAAGTATACACAATAAAAACATGATATCAAGAATCTAAATAAGTATTTTAAGCATATAACTTGCAATAACTTGTAAAGCATAGGAAATGCATATAACATTCAACGTATGGCAATTGCATTCACATATTCTTTCTCCCCCTTTGTCATCAACAAAAAGGAAAAGAGGGATTCATATTATGAGTGTGCATCCAAATATATGTAACAATAAAGGATGTCCGAAAAATATCATAAATGTGGAAAAGGAAATCATTCAGAAATCCGAATATCATTCCTTAGTGCCCTAGAAGATGTAGTGAAGATAATACAACATATACGTCAAAGCTATATAGATGTCAAAGTTGCACACAAGTTTACAATGTTCAAAAGGAAAATACAACAAACTACTCCTCCGGAGGAATACCAAAGTGCCTATACATATGATCTATATTTTGGTTCATCTTTCGCATTTCCTTCAAAATTTCAATTTGCTGTAATTTTACTTCATTTAACTCTCTCATGATCGGATCATCAGAAGGTGGAGAGTCGAAGCCGGCAATCGATGGAGTGCATCAAAAGGATCAGAGGAGGAGATTCACTTCCCCTAAAGACTGGTGTTTCGGGATGGTCATGGTGGGGAGGTATATCACTTCTCCTAGGTTGTCTAACCCCTATTCCATGCTCGAATGTACACCTAAGTCACCTAAGTAGTTTCACGTCGATGTTAAATCTGTCCACTTGTATTACTTTTTCATCAGGTGGAATGCAAATATTATGGGCATGCAATAGTTTAGTTATTAACCCTCCATATGGTAACATTGATCATTTAGAAAGGACTTCTATCATGTGCTGCCGGATTAGGTATCCAAAACAAAAATTCTGTCTGGTCATGATCCAATATATGGTACCTAATTTAGTGAAACTGATCTCATCATGATGAAACTGTTTAGGAATGATAATGCTTACAAGAATGTGATGTAAAATTTTAGAGTTAAAAGGTAACAAATGTTCACAACTCTTGGGAATTATGCCTAAATTTGGATTTGCAAACACGGTTTCTAAGGCTTCAGAGTGGGTGGCTCCGATTGTGTCCATGTCCCATTTCCCTCTAAAATAATATCCTAACTCTTTCTCAACAATTCCAATTAATGAGCATATAGTACTATCAAATATTTGGATCTCATTTTCTAGAAGATAAGTTGATAAGCCATCATCATTTACGCTTAAATTAGCATAAAATAATTTAATCAAGCGTGGATAAATAGGTTCAGCAACTTGCAAAATGGGTAAGGCCTCTAAGTCCGCAAACCACATGATGGGTTCTAGGTTCCCTAATTGATTCAAATCAACATATTTTTCTTTATGAATGGTTTTACAACTAAGTTCAGAAAATCTAAGGGAAGCTTCTTTTGATTTGAACAAAGATCGGTCAAATGAATCTACTTCCACCCTTTTTCCTTTGTCTCTTGATGATCTTTTAGGAGCCATTTCTATTGAGGATAGATCAATAATCAATTGAAAGGAAGGAATTAAACTAGACAAGAAAAAGAGGAGAAAAATTTAGTTTTTACCTTAGATTGTTCCTTTGAGAGGTAAGGAGCTTGAATCAAGGAAAGATCCCCTCCTTAGGCTTCTAGAGGGAAGGAATGATGCTTGGGAAGTTTTTAGAGGGGTGTAGAGAGGTGAGGAAGAGAGCTCTCGGGTTAGGGGGCGGTTCTACCGCTTCAAAGAAAGCGGTTCTCTTGCTGGGTGACTACCCAGCGGTGCACACCGCCGGATCTGGTGATGTACATTGGTAGCACAAAAATTCATACCCTTTTTTTAATAAATTTTTTTGAATTTGTTTTTAGAGATGGGATAAAGTCAAAAGGAATTCGATGAAAAGAAATCCAAGAGGAAGGATAAAAACCAAAAAGATTTGAAAATAAATCGATGAAAACCAAAATTTCAAGGAAAGATATCATATAATAGAGCTCACTTATTAGGACAATTCAACATGCCTAATTCCCTTCTAATAAAATCAAATTGTTCCTCATTTAAAGGTTTTGTAAAAATGTCCGCTAATTGATGATTTGTATCAACAAATTCAAGGGTGACATCTTTACTACTTACATGATCACGTATAAAATGATGCCTAATGTCAATGTGCTTAGTTCAAGAATGTTGAATCGGATTTTTAGTTAGACAGATAGCACTCGTGTTATCACATTTTATAGGAATGTTTTTTAAGTAAATTTCATAGTCTTCTAGTGTATTTTTCATCCAGATAACCTGTGCACAACATGCACAGCTATATATTCGGCTTCTGTCGTAGATAGTGCAACCGAATTTTGTTTCTTGGACGTCCAAGAAACAAGTGTATGTCCTAGAAATTGGCATGTTCCGGATGTGCTTTTTCTATCTATTTTACATCCACCAAAATCCGCATCTGCATAAGCTCTCAAATCAAAGTTATCGGATTTTGGATACCATAATCCAAGATTAGGAGTCCCTTTAAGATATCTAAGGATTCTCTTAACAGCTTTGAAGTGAGATAGCTTAGGATTAGCTTGGAATCTTGCACATAGCCCTACACTAAACATAATGTCAGGTCTGGTTGCAGTGAGATAAAGCATGCTACCTATCATGCCCCTATAAGTTTTTTGATCAAAACTTTCTTCATTTTCATCCATATCTAATTTAGTGGAGGTGCTCATAGGAGTGCTAATATCTTTTGATCCATCCATGTTAAATCGTTTTAACAATTCCAATGTGTATTTTGATTGATTTAGAAATATACCATCACTTAGTTGCTTAATTTGCAGTCCTAAAAAGAAATTTAGTTCTCCCATTAGGCTCATCTCAAATTCATCACTCATATTCTTAGCAAATGATTCACATAGTGATTTATTACAAGAACCAAAAATAATATCATCAACATAAATTTGAATAATAAGAAAATTATTTTTAAAATATTTAATAAATAATGTAGTATTAACCTTGTCTTTAGTGAAATTATTTGAAATTAAAAAAGAACTAAGCCTCTCATACCAAGCCCTAGGGGCTTGTTTTAGACCATATAGAGCCTTAGTTAGCTTAAACACATGGTTAGGAAAAAGTGAGTTTTCAAATCCGGGTGGTTGTTCGACATACACTTCGTCGGAAATAAAATCATTTAAGAATGCACTTTTGACATCCATTTGAAATAATTTGAAATCATTACTACTAGCATAGGCAAGGAGCATCCTAATGGCTTATAATCTTGCCACCGGAGCGAAGTTCTCTTCGTAATCGATACCTTCTTCTTGGTTGAAACCTTTGGCCACTAGTCTAGCCTTGTTTCTAACCACGATACCGTATTCATCTTGCTTGTTTCTAAAGACCCACTTAGTACCAATAACTAAGTGGTCATTAGGTCTAGGAACAAGCTTCCATATCTCATTTCTCTCAAATTGATTCAATTCTTCTTGCATTGTGATAACCCAAGAATCATCTTTCAAGGCATCAACAATGCATTTTGGTTCAACTTGAGAAAGAAAAGCGGCATGGGCACAAAAATCTTTGAAAGAAGAGCGAGTTTGAATCCCTTTCGATGCATCTCCTATAATTAACTCCTTGGGATGAGCATCTACATACTTCCATTCCTTGGGTAAGGAAGTTTGGGAAGAAGATGCATCCAAGTTGTCATTTTGAGGAGAGGGTTCATTCAAATTCAAATTATCAAGACCAAAATCATCATCAAAATCTTTCTTCTTAAATTCAGAAATTTCATTAAAAATCACATGAATAGATTCTTCTATAACTAAGGTTCTTTTATTGAAAACACGAAAAGCCTTAGAAACGGAAGAATAACCAAGAAATATGCCTTCATTGGATTTTGCATCGAATTTTCCTAAGGCATCATTTTCATTTAAAATAAAGCATTTACAACCAAAAACTTTAAAATAAGAAACATTGGGTTTTTTATCATTCCATAATTCATATGGAGTTTTAGATAGGGATGGTCTCACCAGAACTCTATTCATAACATAGTAAGCCGTATTCACAGCTTCGGCCCAAAAATATTTTGGTAAATTATATTCATTTAACATGGTTCTAGCCGTTTCTTGCAAACTTCTATTTTTCCTTTCCACTACTCCATTTTGTTGTGGATTTCTTGGAGTAGAGAAGTTATGATTATATCCGTTTATTTCACAAAAATTTTGGAAATCATGATTTTGAAATTCACCTCCATGATCACTTCGAATTGATAAAATCATAAAACCTTTTTCATTTTAAGTGAGTTTACAAAATTTAAAGAAACATTTGAAACAATCACTTTTGTGAGCTAAGAAATAGGTCCAAGTGTATCTACTATAGTCATCTACAATTACAAAAGCATATTTGCTACCTCCTAGGCTTGTTATGTCAATTGGTCCAAATAAGTCCAAATGGATCAATTGCAATGGTCTAGTGGTGCTAATTTGATTTTTTGATTTGAAACTAGTTTTTATTTGTTTTCCTAGTTGACATGCATCACATACCTTGTCTTTAACGAATTTCATGTTTGGGATTCCTCTTACTAACTCTCTAGATGAAATCTTAGAAATTAGTTTCATGCTTGCATGGCCTAATCTCCTATGCCAAAGCCAAGCATCATCATTCAAAACCAAAAAATACATTTCATTACTTAATTCATCAATATTTATGGTGTAGACATTATTTTGTTTTAAAGCAATCATGGATATGTCATTGTTTGGTTTTTCAATGATGCAAACATTAGATTCAAATCTAACAACATAACCTTTATCGCATAATTGACTAATGCTTAAAAGATTATGTTTCAAACCATCAACTAGCAACATATCATCAATTGAAAAACTTGATTTGTTACCTATGGTTCCCTTGCCAATGATTTTACCCTTATTGTTATCTCCGAAGGTGACATACCCCTCTTCTTTGCTAGTGAGCATAGAGAAATGAGATGGATCTCCGGTCATGTGCCTTGAGCATCCACTATCAAGATATCATTTCTTGCTCCTAGCTTGTGAGTTTGTCTATAAAAGAGGATGGTTTTTAGGTACCCATTTGATTTTGGGTGCCTTACAAATTGATCTACTTAATTTGTAGTTTAACATTGAATTGTTTATGGTTCCTTTAGGAACCTATATCAATTTTTGTGGACTAATTTTCTTGAATGGACATTTGTAAGCAACATGTCCCGTTTTATCACAAAAATTACATTTCAAATGGGTTGATACATGCAATGTAGGATCTTTAATGAAGGTGGTGGGATTTTGGTGAGAACCACTCACAAATCCGATTCCACTTCTATTTCTGATGTGACCCTTGTTAGCAAGGATCATGTCCAAGCCCTTGCTACCGACCTTAAACTTGTTTAGGGTCTCTTTGAGTAGCAAGTTCTCCCTTTTTGTTGCATCTAAGTGTTCACACTTAGAGCATGGGGGTAGAGAAGGGGTTTGAAGACTATTGAACTTACTTTGTAATAAAGCATGTTCTTTCTTAAGCAAATTAAACTTCTTACTAATAGTTCTACATTCATCAAATAACTCATGAAAAGCACTAGAAAGTTCATCGAAAGATAACTCTTCATTAAATAACTCAATAACCTCTTCTCCTAATGCCATTAGCGCGAAGTTGGCCTCCTCTTTGTTGCTTGCTTCTTCAACCTCGGAGTCACTTGAATCATCCAACGTGGCCTTCAAAGCTTTTTTCTTCTTGAATTGCTTCTCCTTGGCTTGAGGGCATTCATTCTTGAAGTGTCTTGGCTTCTTGCATTCGTAGCAAATAACTTGGTCCTTTTTGTGTTCAAATTTATTTTTTATCATTTTTAAATTTATTCTTTCTTATAAATTTCTTAAACTTTCGAGTTAAAAGTGCAATGTCATTGTCACTGTCCTCATCACTTGATGTTCCTTTCAAGTGGTCTTCTTGTGTTCTAAGTGCCATATCCTTCCTGTTCTTTGGAAGGGGGTTCTCAAGCTCTTCATGAGCATGACACGTCATCTCGTAGGTTATTAGAGACCCAATAAGTTCTTCAAGCAGAAATACTTTAAGATCCTTGGCCTCTTGAATGGCCGTAACCTTTGGATCCCAACTCTTTGGAAGGGATCTTAAAATTTTAGTTACCAATTCAAAATTAGAAAAACCTTTACCAAGAGCTTTAAGTCCATTGATGACATCCGTAAAGCGGGTGTACATGTCTCCAATGGACTCATTTGGTTTCATCCGAAAAAGTTCATAGGAATGCACAAGAATGTTGATTTTGGACTCTTTCACTCGGCTAGTGCCTTCATGAGTGATTTCAAGAGTGCGCCAAATATCAAATGCCAATTCGCAAATAGAAACCCGATTAAACTCATTCTTATCAAGCGCACAAAATAAGGCATTCATAGCCTTTGCATTGAGAGCAAAAATCTTTCTTTCCGACTCATTCCACTCACTTATCGGAAGAGAAGATTTTGCAAAGCCATTTTCAACAATGTTCCAAAGTTCGAAGTTAATAGAAATGAGAAAAATCCTCATACGAGTCTTCCAATACGTATAATCCGACCCATTAAACATAGGCGGATGAGTAATAGAGTGACCCTCTTGCATACCGGAGTAGGCCATCTCTCTTGGGTTTTAAACCAATATGAGAGCAAACCTTACTCTGATACCAATTGTTAGGATCTAAAAGGCACTAAGAGGGGGGGGGTGAATTAGTGCAGCGGATTAAAATCGTACTTTTGAAACCGATTTTACACAAACACAAGTTCGTATGAAGATTTCGATTTGATGAAAGAGAACTTGAAAGTAACTGCTTGAGTAAAGGAAATAACAAGGAACTAAACAACTTGCAGCTAAGTAATGAAATGATTCAACAATGTAAACACTCACACATTCATGAACACAATGATGTATAGTGGTTCGGTCAAATGACCTACATCCACTCTTGAAGCCTTCACAATAAGGCTCCGCTCTTCCACTAGCAAATCCTTTGAAGGGGAAGGACCAAATACCCATTTTACAACCCTTTACAAGAGGTTCGTACTCTTACAAGATTTCTCAAGAACAAGGAGGAGGTGAACACTTAGCAAGACTAATCAAAGACTTTAACTCAAGATTTTTAACTCTCAAAAGGGTTACCTTTTGAATCCACTTTGATAAGGCTTTTCAAGACTAATCAAAGACTTTAACTCAAGATTTTTAACTCTCAAAAGGGTTACCTTTCAGCTGAGAAAGGGGGGGCATTTATAGATCCAAAGTGGATTCAAATTTGGGCTTCAAATTTGAAATCAAATTTGGAGTTCCCGGTTCTAGCGGTGTGAGAGGCAGTGCCACCGCTTGTCAGAGGCGGTGCCACCGCCTATGTTAGTCTGCTGACTGACACACAAGGGCGGTAGACATCGCCCGGCCAGCGGTGCTATCGGCGCTACTGATAGCCGAAGCTCTGATGAGCCGGGCGGTGCTACCGCCCCAGGCTGGGCGGTTCAATCGCCTGGCCCATTCAGCCTTGGCTGAATGGGCCCTGTTTAAGGCCCAACTCGGCCCAGTAAAGGCCCGGTTGGCCCCCACTGAATTTAGGCAGGATTTTTTCTAAACCCTTGCTCTACTCATGTGCAAACTACGAACTTAAAAACATAACTTAAGGTGATTTGACCCGACACTCTTCAAGTCAACTTCCGACGAGCTTTACGGTGAGATTCTGGCAGGCTTCCGATGCTTCCCTCGGATTACTTCCAGCGGACTCGCAGCATACTCCCGGATTGTATGGTGAGCCCAACGAGTCTTCGGCTAGCTTCCGAATCTTCCCGGTAAGTTCCGCGAACCTTCGACGATCTTTACGATGAACTTCTGAAAACTTCGGCAAATCCTTGATTCGATCTTGGATGGTTCCGGCAACACTTCCGAAGATCTCTCGAACTTCCGATGAACTCTTGAACCCCCGACGGACTTGACCTCGGTCAATCGCTTTATGTTTTCTTCCCATCGTAGTTGCTCCTGCACACTTATCTCGACAAAGTAGATTAGAACAAATATTTCATCAATTGACTTCATCATCAAAATCTGAGATTCAACATGACTTAGTGCTTTTCTCTGGCTGGGTTAGCTATTGTGCTGGGATTGTTGGTTTGGTCATTGGTTGATCGAGAGCTTCTATTCGGGAGCTGGATTGGTTAAGCAACACTACTCCGAGTGTAAGACTAGTTGAGATGTGACTTGGACGTTAGATTGGCCACAAGGCGTGACTCGGGCGTTGGATTGCCCATGATGTGAATCGAACGTTGGATTGGCTGTGAGACGTGGCTCAGGCGTTGGACTGTTCGAGATGCGACTCGGACATTGGATTTGTCACGAGGCGTGGCTCAGGCATTGGACTGACTAAGATGTTACTCGGATGTTGGATTGGCCGCGAGGCGTAGCTCGGGCGTTGGACTGGCCGAGATGCGACTCAGATGTTGGATTGGCTGTGGGGCGTGGCTCGGGTGCTGGATTGGCCGAGATGCGACTCGAAGGTTGGATTGGCTGTGAGGCATGGCTCGGGTGCTGGATTGGCACTCGAAGGTTGGATTGGCCGTGAGGCGTGGCTCGGGCGTTGGACTAATCGAGATGCGACTCGAACGTTGGATTGGCCGTGAGGCGTGGATCGGTCGTTGGATTGGCCGAGATGCGACTCGGATGTTGGATTGGCCGCGAGGTGTGGCTCAGGCGTTGGACTGGCTGAGATGCGACTCGGACGTTGGACTAGCCGAGATGCGACTTGGATGTTGGACTGGCCGTGAGGCGTGGCTCGGGCATTGGATTGGCAAAGATGCGACTCGGATGATGGACTAGCCGTGAGGCGTAGCTCGGGTGTTAGACTGGCTGAGATATGACTCGGATGTTGGACTGGCCGTGAGGTATAACTCGGGCACTATTTGACTGACGTGCACCATTGGGGTACTGTTTGGTCGAAGTGCACCATTAGGGCACTGTTTGGTCGAGGTGCACCATTGGGGCACTATTTGACCGAGGTACCCAATTCGGGCACTACTTGGCTGAGGTGCACAACTCGGGCACTCTTTGGCCGAGGTGCACTATTGGGGCACTATTTGACCAAGGTGCACTATTGGGGCACTATTTGACCAAGGTGCACCATTGGGGCACTATTTGACCGAGGTGCCCAACTCAGGCACTACTTGGCCGAGGTGCACAACTCGGGAGCTATTTAGTCGAGGTGCACCATTCGGGCACTGTTTGGCCGAGGTGCACCATTGGGCACTGTTTGGCCGAGGTGCATCATTAGGGGACTCTTTGGCCGAGGTGCACCATGGGGGCATTGTTTGGCCGAGGTGCATCATGTGGGCACTGTTTGGTCGAGGTGGACCATCGGGGCACTGTTTGGCCGACGTGCACCATTGGGGCACTATTTGGCCAAGGTGCACTATTGGGACATTGCTTGGCCGAGGTGCCGAACTCGGGCACTGCTTGGCCGAGGTGCACAACTCGAGCAGTGTTTGGCTGAGGTGCACCATTGGGGCACTGTTTGGTCGAGGTGCATCATTGGAGCACTGTTTAGCCGAGGTGCACCATTGGAGCACTATTTTGTCTAGGTGCACCATTCGGGCACTATTTGGCTGAGGTGCACCATTAGGCACTATTTGGTCGAGGTGCACAACTTGGGCAGTGTTTGGCTGAGGTGCGCCATTAGGGCACTGTTTGGCCGAGGTGCACCATTGGGGCACTCTTTGGTCGAAGTGCCCAACTTGAGCACTATTTGACCGAGGTACACCATTAGGGCACTGTTTGTTAGGATCTAGAGCGGCACTAAGAGGGAGAGAGAGGAGAGAGCGGGAGGGGGGTGAATTAATACAGCGGTTAAGAACGATAAATTTTGACGATTTAAAAATGCTTTCGGAACCTTCATACGATAAAAAGATATTTCGTTGAAAAACATATCAGAAATACTTGAGCTTAAGAGTGATTGTAAGAGGATAAAGAAGAAGCCGGATGATTACAGTAAAATGAAATGGTTTACAGCAATGTAAATGATAATAAGTAAACGCAAACTGATTTTTATAGTGGTTCGGTCATCCAACCTATGTCTATTCCTGATTCCTCTTCTCTTAAGGCCATCGGCTTTTTCGCTAGTTGTCTTCCTTCTAAGGGTGAAGACGAACTCCCTTACAGCACCTCTCCTTTTGACGGGCTCAGGAGATAATCCTTATAAGCACTTCACTCCTCTCTTTCGGTGGAATACAAATGAGAACTAGATGAGGGATTTCTAAGGTGATTTGAACAACATTTTCTCACTTTTAAAGTATGTGTGCTTGCTGCTTCAACCCAGGGATGGGAAGGATTTTTATAAGTTCCAATCTAATTCAAACTTGGAGTCAAAAACCTTTTTATCCCGAGTTTATCGCGTACTGGCAATACCACCGCCAATTTGACCCTGAGACTGGCAGTACTACCACTAGTCTGCGGTACCACCACTTGACACACTGAACACTGACATGGTCAGTGTACTAGGTAGTACCACCGCCCAATACAATCTCGGGAGCTAGACCTGGGTGGTGCCACCACCAGACAAGGTCTAGCACTTCTGGTTGGGCCTTAAACCCGGCCCAAACCAATCCATTATTGGGCCCAATTGGCCATTGCCAGGGTTAATAGAATTAACACTTAATCTTAACTTTAATTATGTACTAACTATAAAATTAAAGATATTTCCTAAGCTAATACAAAGTCCGGCTTATCAAGTCTTCATTCAGCGAGCTTCTAACGAACTTCCGACTGTCTTTCAACGAACCCTTGGACACCATTCTGCAAACTCCTGGTAAGCTCTTGGACTTCACAATGGTCTTGGCGAGTTCCGACGAGATTCTTCGGCAAGCTCCGATCTTTCTCGGTGAGCTCCGCGAACTTCTGATGAACCTTCCGGTGAACATCCGAAAACCCTTCGGCAAGCTCCCTACTCATTCTCGGCCAGTTTTGGCAACACTCCAGATGAATCTTCGAACTTCCATCGAACTCTCAAACTCCTAACAATTTCATCGCACTTGACTCTGATACTTTGTTTTGCTTTATATCTTCATCATTATCATAGTGAATCCTGCACACCAAGTAAATCTTAACCCTACTTCGATTTAGATAATTATTACATGAATCAACATTCTGTTGCCTGACACGTCATTGATCGGCGCTTCATCCAATTCTTCGATGCATCGTTCTCTTTTACAGCCTGTTGCCTAATCGATGGTTGACCTCCGTAACTCCGATCTCCTTGGCGTAATACCACTCTTCTTGGCCCGATACCCGATGTCCGAAGCCTTCTGTCGATTGTTGATCGAACCTTCGGCTCGACGTCGAATCTCCTGATGTGATTTCTTCCTATGCAACACTGATTCATCATGTGTCAACTTTCTAATCCTGATCGATAGTAGATCTACGTCACTCAAAACGTAGTTAGACAATAAAATACTACAAATTAGTTTCATCATCAAAATCTAAGATTCAATACTGTTTGGCTGAGGTGCACCATTGGGGCACTATTTGGCTGAGGTGCACCATTAGGGCATTATTTGGTCGAGATTCACAACTCAGGCATTGTTTGACCGAGGTGCACCATTGGGGGCACTATTTGGTCGAGATGCCCAACTCGGGCACTGTTTGGCCAAGGTGCACCATAGGGGCATTGTTTGGCCAAGGTGCATAACTCGGGCACTGTTTGGCTGAAGTGCATAACTCGGACACTATTTGGCGGAGGTGCACCATTGGGGCATTGTTTGGCCGAGGAATATAACTCGAGCACTGTTTGGCCAAGGTGCATTATTAGGGCGCTATTTGGCCGAGGTGCCCAGCTCAAGCACTATTTTACCGAGGTGCACCATGTGGGCACTCTTTGGCCGAGGTGCACAACTCGGGCACTGTTTGGCCGAGGTGCACCATTAAGGTACTGTTTAGCCAAAAGGGGATCCGACAAGGGGGGCCTCACTGAGCTCTTCCTTGGACTTATGAAATTCCTTTTGAATCTCATCAAGATGTCGATTAACCAAGCACACTTAGCTCGGAAAGAGTCCGATGAATCAAACGATAGCATGTCGGGCTCGAGGGCACTCGAGTAGGATCATTGGAGGTTTAGAGCACTGTGCTCAGGTGTAGGCCTTAGGTTTCCCAATAGCTCTTCGCGCGAGGATGCAACGTCCACCACGGTGGGCTACTGAGGGGTCGGCGATGGAGCGAGAATAGGAGCTGACAAACCCATTGCATTGGTTGTGGTAACGTCGACTGCTGAGCAAGCATGGTGGTCCCGGGGGTGATAGCCTAGGATCGATTGACAGTCATCGGTAGTGGCTCAAGGTCACAATGGAGGCTTTTCCTTCTATATTTGGGGGAGGCAGGAGTTGTCCTCTGAATCCGAAAGCTGAATGTGTCAGGAACGGCTCTTCACCAGGCCATTTGCTCGAGTTCCTTGGCTAGGGATGATCTTGCGACATCAGACCCTCCTTCTAGCGTTAAAATATTGATGAACCTTTACGCCGTGGTCGAGGTGTCAGCACGGCTCGGTCTATTCCCGGATGCGCAAGGTTGCCCACACGGTTGCCCGGGTGGAGGCGAGCTTCGGGTCGGGTTTGGTCCAAGCGTTGTCTCCTGAGTGCGGTTCTCCCTCGGTGGGTTGCTACTGCTTCGTTGTCGGTTCATGCACAAAGGTTGGGGTCGAGAGGAGGATTTCCTAACTTGACCCATCTGAAGCCCAAGTTAGTGTTGAGTGGAGTTAGGAGTTGGGTGTTCGAAGTGCTTCCTCCAATGGCGTTGGTCAAGGGGTCAGCTTTTATACTTGTAGACGAGGGTCGGTCGTACATGATCCGTTAATGGTTGCCGACTCCTCGGGCGGCCGGCTTGCACGAGCGCCGACCGAGCTGTACGACCCTACGTTGAGCGGCGCCAATCCGAGCTTTCCGAAGCGGCTCTGTAGTATGCGGTACTGACTTGTACGATGTCGAATAGTATGAGAGAGGCGACTGTACTGTTTGAGTCTGAGGTGTCGTGTCATGTCAGCATAAGGCTCTTTTGTTGGCATTAACGTGGTCGCTGACCGTTGTCATGTGGATGGTGCCAAAATATGTCATATCAATACATAGTTTAAAATAAATAAAAATAATTTAAAATAAATAAATATATATATATATATATAATTATCAAATCGTTTCAATTCGGTTCTGATTCGCACTGAGCTATAATCAAAACTAAATTTTATATAAAATATATATTTTTTATATTAAAAATATATAATAAAAAATTTAATAATATATATATTTATAGCGAGGATATTATTCTCAAATACCTTTTTATTGTACACGCTTGTGATACACAATATGTTGGGTTTTGATATTGTATTTATAGACTCACCAAACAGAAAAGAAAAAAAAACGATGTTTATACAATATTTCAACAACTGTTCGTGATCAAATCCTGTTTTTTTTAGTGTTGATTTCAATGATCGACATGTCTAATTGAATCACCTTTTATGATGATGTTATCTTTCGTACTGAAAACGAGGTGGGGGCATGATGACCGATTGATGTAGGGGTTCTTCGAACGTGAATTTTAGATGATGGATATGGAGTATTCATAGTCTCTCTAGTGTTATACCAATAGCGCCCTCTCCCTTTAATATCGTTCCACATAAAAGCCTTGCAACCTAACTCTCGTTATCATAGGAATGAAAAGGTATACATATCCTTACAAAGATAGGAAACTAATGTCATACATCCGTAGGATGTTTGAATATAATATATGTCATTGTAATTCATCATTGCAATATATATATATATATATATATATATATATATATATATATATATATATATATATATATATGAATTAGAACCATTGATATAAAATATTTAAACACAAGTTAATGATAATAGGCTCATGTAACCCTTATAAATATAATTAAAATCATGAGGTGAGATATATCATCATTTAAGGATTTGATGTTGTTATTAATGATCAAACATCATTCGAAACTAAATGTCTGATACATTTTTATGACCCTTTTTTATATTATTTTCTAGTTCCTATATCAAGTACTTTCAGTTAATGTTCTCATATGCATATATCACATGTTAAGAATAGGTCAGTTCTTGTACGCCACATGTTAACATTTAATTGATAATTTTATAATGTTAAACATCGATTGTTTAACAATATATTTGAGATGTTCATTGAAGTTTCAACGCATATTTTAAATATAAATTGATGTTAAGTAATATTTTTATAAATTATATTTGGCTTAGATGCTGCATCGTAAATGTTCAAATGCTGATGCTACATTATGATAACATTAACATTTCAATATTTATGGGATATTAGTATAAAATTTTAAATTCTTAAAATACCTTATGATATTTTATAAAATAACAATATTGCAAACATGACTAAGTGAAAAACTAACATGATTTTTATTTTTTATAAGGTAAAATTTTATTTATTATTTTTTTAAAAAATTATATGTATTTATATGATTATATTTTTATTTATTATATATCTAGGCCATAGAAATATTTTTATAAAATTATATGCATTCATTTATTTATTTTCTTATTTGCCAATTAAATTAAATAAAAAATATTTTTATATTTGAATAAATATTAAAATATTAGAATGATAAATTTGTCACATGTTATTCAATAGGCTTTTGAAATACGATTTTACTAAACTAACTCTTACATTAATATATATTTAAAATATAATTTTTATCAATCATTTATCAAACACTTAAAGTATTTACCGACTGCATATTTCTTTCTCCAAATATATATTAGAAATACAAATGCATTCCTAAACATAATCTAAGCATCTTAGAATCTCCTGAGTGGTATTGCACCAGATGAAATATTTTTATACATATGAATGATGGTGGAATATGTTTAGTATGTATGTTTTCTATTCAAAAAAATCATAGATGAACATCCAATTACACTTTTCTTTGAGGTTTTTACGAAAGACTTTATGCCTAATAAAAAGTTAATTACTTTTGAAAAAACAACACATAAAATAAGTGTCTTGCAATGAAGATTTTTTTGTTGTTTAATTTGGCTCGTGCAAGTCACTCTACTCAACAAATTTTCTTCTCTCCAGTATGTTGAAACTACATTAGTTATCGTGGTGACGTGCAATTTTGAGCATGGCTCTCGCATGTGCCTCTCACAAGGATGACGTCTGTATGAATGCACACGTGCGTTAAGCGGCTCACATCTCCTAGTTGATGCGTGTACGTATATGGCATTCGACATGGCACGTGATGGACTGCTAGATCCAACGATAGGACGAGCCAGATGTACAGTTCATGCGAGTGACCGATGATACGATAGGATATCTGCACCTATAAATTATATTTAATATATAGATGGCTCGTATATGCTACTCTCATTAATATTCATCGGATAAATTCTGGTAAATCATCTTTTATCGTGCCAAAAGATACATTATTGCAACAAGTATCTTTTGAATGGAACGAAATGACAACTAACATCCAAGTGTGATCGAATGCTAGTTATTTTATCACGTAGGGTTATGATAATTAGCATCAAAATCATTTTAAGTATGATGAAAGATTCAAATAAAAAATGCTAAAATTAATAATATATCATATGGCGAGGTATTACTAGATTATACTTCAAATGCATCATATTAGACTTGATATGACTAAGCTTAGTTAGATAAAGATGTCACATCCTTAATGAGAGGTATTATAATATTGGTTTAGTTTCACGCTAAAAATGAACTATGGCTAAAATTAATTTATGAGTCAAATAAGTGTATTATTATTATTTCAATAGCAGTTTATATTTAATAAAATTAATAGACTAATTATCTTATGAGACATTGTAAATTTGAAGAAATAACTATAGCATGTTTAAGAATATATTTGAAATGTGTATTGTAGGCTCAAGTGTATATTTCAAATGCGAATATATATTTAATATTTTTTTTTCAAATTACATTTGACTTGGATGTTGCATTAAATACTCAAATAGTGATACTATCTTATAGTAGTATTAGTATTTTAATATTTATGAAATGCTAATATGTTTAAAATTTTTAACATATTCTATGATATTTTTAAAATTATAATATTACCATTATATAATAGAATCTAACCCTCATTTTCTTTTCCATTCTCGTAATGTTTTTTTTGTTTTTTTTCATCATAGACTCCTTCTCTCATAAGCCCACTATGCAACTAACTCCGTTGGGTTGTTTGCTCTGTCGCACTACCTAATATTTGAGGTGTTGGCACATCGATTACATGATGTTGAAGCATTGATTTGCATGGTGCTGAGGTGTCTTAGACCCTATATCACCCATAATAACCTAAACTAAGTGTACGACTTAAATTCCTAATATTCTCGTTAGGCTCACCATGATACGAGCAAACTATGGTCAACATCAATGATATGACATCAGTAAGTCAGAGATTCTTAAACAAGCAGTCATTGTTTTGATACTATATTTATCGTAAAAAAAATATGTAGTTGGATTACAAAATGTAAGATGATCAAAACCTAAATTATAGTTGACGTGAGATCGATCAAATTTAATATCACAAAAAAAAAAAAGAAAGCAACTAATATCAGATTGCTTACGGCATTTGATGTTGACTTGCTGCTCTTTCGTATATCAGATTGCTGCCATCTTAAATAGGAATAACTTGTACTCCGACTATTGAATTGGGCCCCTCCATCGAGAACCAATCCAACACTCGAACACCACTTAGTGGAACCAATAATTCTACACATTTTTTATCTTCCCCATTACCAAAAGAGTGCCGTAACTGTTTGCGTTACCAGTCTTCCTCCAATTGGACCGATACCTACTGCCACCCAACTTGCACTCACAAAGAAGAGGGTGCACGTCCCTCTCCATCTCAGAGGAAGCCTCGCTATAGACGCGTTTGGCCTTCGAACTTGTTTGCCCCCGCCTGCGGGTCCACGTTTACCTCCAATCACGATGCAGGGGGAGTCGTGGGTAGGACAAGGCAGCGGCCTCGTCGATCGGTCCCTTTGGGTCCGTCCTCGGTGGGAGAAGTGCGAACTGACGTTCGTCAACCCGCCGCTCCACCCGCGTCTCCGAGATGACAGGTAGGTCACCCCCAGCGGTGGGGCTCTTGTCCGTCACGCCCCGGCGATGTCCAGTGCCTGGCTCCGACGCTGACGGGGCGGGGTCACTTTTATCTCTAACCACGAGGCAGGTAGGAGAGCGGGTGGGAGTCGTGGCGGCCTCATCGATCGGTCCGGTTCGGCGCGAAGTGCGAATTGACGTGGCAGTTGAGCAACACGACGCGCCACCCTCGTGGCCGAGCTGACAAATATGTCGCTTCGGCTGTGCGACCCGCGACCCGGCAATATGTAGTCTCGGACTTGGACGCCGGGGAACGGGGCCACTTTAAAGTGTAACCGCGAGGCAGGTTGAAGCGTGGGGAGGAGCCTTAGCGGCTTGATCGATCGGTCCGATTCGGACTCCTTGGTGGGAGAAGTGCGAGCTGACGTGGCTGATCCGTAACCCGCTGTGGATACGTGTGTCACCGAGGCCGTGGGGGCCGCGACCGTCACCAGCCGGCAACATCCAGTCTCTGACCGACAGGATAGCGTGGCGAGGGTCGGTTTCGCCAACAGGTTTGCCGCGACTTAAGTCGTGAAGAACCATCGCCGCTTCCTCCACGTGGCTGCGTCGCATTCGCCGCCGAGGCGATCGTCGTGATAACCCTATCTCTCCTCTTCCCTCTGCCTGCGTCTTCGTCCTCTACGTGTCCTTTCCCACTCTCCTTCCCTCCCTCATCCACCCCCAACGCAACAACAAAAGCACCCCACCAAATGAGATTTCACGGAGTTCTTTAGTCGAGGTCCGTTGCTGCACAGAAAGGAGGATCGCCTTTGGATGTCCGAGCTGAGATATAAGCCAGAGGTGAGTCACCCTTCCCCTGGAACTCTGCAGTACATACCGTAGAACACAGCTCTTCTCTATCTCTTTAGAGGGAGTAGCTCGGAATCTCTCAATGTTTTTTTGGATGATACAGGGGATTCCACCTTCTCAGTGGATTAACAACGGTGTCCCATTGCTCGAGCTGTCTTTTCCTTCTGCATGCATTAATTGATTCTTGCTACCAGGTAAAGGATGGCGAATTGTGGCTTTTTTGACTCATCTTTGGGTTTCCCAACTCCAACTTCTGTGTCGGAATTTTCTATCCGAGGTTTCCTTCTTGAGAGAGAGATTCGGCAGAGAAGCTCAAGTCTTTCTTCAATTTCAACTTTTCAGGGAACATAAAGACCCGCAACTTTGGGAATATGGAATCTAAATGAAGAGTCCTCAGTGAGGATTGGTTATACGATCTTGCTCTTGCTTCATGGCGTGCCTGTTGCTACGGATGATTGCTCCTGCAGATATACCTTCAGGGCTTGGGTCTGCGGAAGCAGTTCGAGAGGGAGATCATTTACCACGCAAGGCCTTCCCTCCAAGGAACAACAGGAATCTCTCGAGGAAGAGGCGAAGATGGAGTCTGCGATCACCCCATGCTGATTCCAAGTATGCTTCCTTAAGGTTTGATCCAGAGAGCGGGAGGAACCTTCCTCTAGTATCGAGTCTGCTAACCAGCACAGCAGGCGAGGTTGCAGTCTCCTCAGAGCAGAAGGTTTACAACGTGGTTCTGAAGCAGGCAGCCCTGGTGAAGCAGCAGCCGAGGTCGAGCACTGCGCCAGATGTGAAGCCAGACACGGTGATCCCTGGATCAGTGGGCTTGTTGAAGGAGGCGTATGACCGCTGTGGAGAAGTCTGCGCAGAGTATGCCAAGACCTTTTACCTGGGTGAGCTCCCGTATCCGATTCGCACACTTAGATCTTAAGACATGAAATCGTCTTGCATTTTACATGAAATCCATCGTTTAGGGACGCTGCTCATGACCCCTGAAAGGAGGAGAGCTATCTGGGCAATCTACGGTAAGCGTTCATGACCTTTTAACGGCCAGTTCGACGAACCCCAATCTTGTCGGCAGGAATCCTTCCTTTTTGGAACAGTAGTTCATATCTAATTGCTTCTTGTTGCCAAACTGATTCATTTGAGTTTTCTCTCAGAAATCACAGTTATTTATGATAGAATTAACAGTCCGATAGAATACGAACGGCAGTTATTCCTCGCTTCTGGCTTTACCTATCTAAAAAGAAATAAAAAATGACATTTTCCAAATCCAAGACCCATAATTAAAGCTGGAGTAAACGCTTGAACTATCGAAGAATCATAGCAGGCATTTGCAGATTTCTTTACCAGCTTGTTAAAACTGGAGCAGGGAACTCCCGGAGCAAAAGATTCCTCGAGTTTTTGTGCTGCACAGTACCGAAACATAGCTTAGACACTACCCTGAGGTCCTCCTCATGATTCAAAGAGTCATTACCTTTTTCAGTGTGGTGCAGAAGGACAGATGAGCTTGTAGATGGGCCAAATGCATCGCAGATCACACCAACAGCACTAGACAGGTGGGAGTCGAGGCTGGAGGATGTCTTTGCAGGCCGGCCATACGACATGCTTGACGCAGCACTCTCTGATACGGTTTCCAAGTACCCTGTTGATATCCAGGCACGTATCTGCCTTAGAAGAAGTGCAGTCTCTTTCCCGAGTAACGTGCGAGAAGTGTTGCTCTTGTTTCAATCTGCAGCCATTCAGGGACATGATCGAAGGCATGAGAATGGACTTGAAGAAGTCGAGATACAAGAACTTCGACGAACTCTATCTTTACTGCTACTACGTCGCTGGGACTGTTGGATTGATGAGCGTTCCCGTGATGGGCATCGCACCAGAGTCAAAGGCGACGACGGAGAGCGTTTACGGTGCTGCTTTGGCTTTGGGACTTGCAAACCAGCTCACCAATATACTCAGGGATGTTGGCGAAGAGTAAGTAGACATGATCCTCCGACTGTGGCTTTCTTGTTGCATGAGCAACATCAACTGACGAGCGAAAGCTTTTGATCAGTGCTAGAAGAGGTAGGATTTATCTGCCACAGGATGAGCTCGCCCAGGCTGGGCTCTCGGATGAGGACATCTTCGACGGCAAGGTGACTGAGAAATGGAGGAGCTTCATGAAGAACCAAATCAAGAGGGCGAGGATGTTCTTCCAGCAAGCAGAGGCTGGTGTGACTGAGCTCAATCGAGCTAGTAGGTGGCCGGTGAGTGGCCTTGTGCTAATGACTCCATCGAATGCCTGTAGCTGAAAGCTTGTCATCTCATTGCCTGTTCCAGGTTTGGGCTTCTCTGCAACTGTACCGGCAGATCCTCGATGAGATCGAAGCCAATGACTACAATAACTTCACGAAGCGAGCTTATGTTAGCAAAGCGAAGAAGCTGCTGGCTCTGCCGGTGGCATACGGAAGGTCACTCATCAGCCCATCTTCTCTGAGCCAATCAAGTTTAGCTAAAACATGAGCATGATGTGAACTGTGTGCCCTCTGCTGCCATTCTGTGGAGTATATACACACATTTAGGAAACGAGTATACCACATCCAATATACATTGTATTGTGAGGATGATAACAGCTTATGTGGTGCCATCAAACTAGAATATGCTGTAACTTAGCTCTTCCATTCTATTCATTGTCACATATGGTGTGGGATAGTGGAAGACGGTATGTTCCAATCGTAGAATTTATTGCGTGCATGTTCCTATCCTAATACTAATTCTGGATTCAGCTTATATGTTTTTTTCTTTATTTTTGTCCTTTTGAATAAAAAATAAACGATAAAGACGTAATCTAATATGATATCTTCATAAAATTTATTGAACTAGATTTTGAATCCTTAATCCTTCATAAATATATCAGACCAATATCTTTAATGAAAATTTGAAGTCTTAAATCTTGATAAATGAGTATGGGATAAACATATCAAAGTGAACAACAATGCACATAATGATTTTTTTTTGTTGAGTCTAATGAGACCAATGCTTGAGAATTAATTAGTATTATATGATTCCATTTAATCAGATAAGATATATTATGGATTAAATTGGATTTTGATTATGCATGTCGGTCAATAAAAATAAAATCTACTTATGATAAGATGCTGATTATGGCTATTAGCCAATATAAAGAAAATCCATTTATAATCTTGATGGGAGAGAAATTTCTACTTTCTTATCATAAACCCTCTACTCTCATGTATAAATAGATAGTACTTTCAAGGGACTATACACAATATAAGATTTATTTTCAATTTCTCTGAGTCATTATTTCATCACTTGTAATGGTTCTATAAAAAATAGAAAAAAATATATTTACATATTAACATCGCTACAGCATTCATATCCGACGATAGTACATTTGCAGATCAAATAAAGATTTTATGAATAACATCGAAATATATATAATCTTCATCTATTGTTTATTTGATTTTGATTTTAACATTAAAATTTTCTACATAATAGTGGCATGTATAGTTTTTATGTTTACAATTAATATTAGAGTATGTTTTAAAATCAGATACTTTAGATTATAAAAATGTATCAAAATTGTTTTGTATTTAAATATGTTTTTGAGCACCTTTCATTTGCATAAAGGTGTTATTGATCTAGTTGTTTATCATGTCCATCCTAGTAGCCTTCTTGCAAGCGATACATGTTTCCTTTCAAGGAGGATTTGCAAATGATGGAAGGATATGGGTATCATACGAAAGAACGTGTAGCACTGTTGTTGGTTGTTGATGTCGATAGGACACTTACGACCATCAGAGATGCGTGACAGTGCAACATAGCGTAGGTGATGGCAACATATCATAGACAACTATATGAGAATGGGCTGTGCACCACGGCGATTGTAAGGGTCAATGATCGGTCACGCACCACAATGGCATACAGGTGGTGGATGGCCATGCACCGCAGTAATTGCATGTCTCATGTAGGATGTGATAATTAAGGAAAAAAAGATTAGGGTTTTTTAGCTATTAAAAAGATTATTTTGTCTTTCTGAATCCTTTTAATTTTAATTAATGTCCCCTTGATAGTTTTACCCTTTAGAAAGTAGATATTTTCAATATATGTCCCAACAAAATTATAGTTTTACCTTTTTGCCTTTGGACGATGAAATATTTTTGATTTATATCATCAATTATAAAATTAACTAATTTGACATGCTTTAATCAAATATTTTGACGACTTAATTTTGATTGTATCTGACTATTTGGTTATATTTAGATTTGATCATTCTCGTTTTAACAAAATTTAAAAAAAATAAATTTTGATCAAATTTTGACTATGATCTACTTTAATTTTAATTAATTTAATTAGGCTTGGACTGATGTTTAGTCCAAATCTATTAACCTATGTTTGGGTAGCCCAATTTTGGGCTTGTCTAATTAAATAAGATTGACTGATAAAATTTAGAATCTTATACTGAATTAGAAAGCAATAAATTATGAGTTTTTATAGTTTTCTCATATGAAATATTTGTAAATTTTTATTATTTATGATATTTAAATTATAATTATTAATTTGGATATTAATTTAGCTATTCATATGCATATGTTGAAAATTATGAAACAATATTTATTTTTCTCATAAAAAACATGATTTATTTTTTTATTATGATTACATTCATCATATCAATTTTTTTATATTGATTAATGTTCAATAATTATTATGGTTAATATTTTATTATTAAATTATTTTTTTATCTAAATTAAATTAAAAAATATTTAGTGAATATTATCTATTTACTTATATGCTTAAGTTTTAGCAGATTGGTAATTATCAAAGTGGTTTAAAATGGTAAGCTCATGAGATATAAATCATAATAAATATTTTTTTATTTATATAAATATTTTAAATTATATTTTATTATTGTATTGGTCTTGTAGTCATCAAAGTGATCTAGACTAATAACTTATAAAATTATATTAAAAAATTAATCTTAAATGATATTTAAAAATAATATTTACAATAAAACATATAATTAGGATATTTATATAATTTCAAAGAAAAATCGATTTTGAATAATTTTGTGATGGGATAGAATGATACTGTTTTGGATATCCTTATAGTTTAAATTTATATATTCAAAGATGACAATATGTTTTCACAAGGATGATATTAATCATTCATAAATAATTTTAAATAAATATTAAATTTTAAATAAAATATTTAAATAAACATGATATTAATAGTTCATCATATTTTGAAAACTCAAATCATTAATATTGTTTGATATTTTATAGTGGTATTTTCTTTCATACACTCCCATGCTTCTAGTGTTTTTGTACTCTCTAGTTCAAAATATTTAAAATGATTATAGTATGTGTAATTTATGTTAGGATTTGAGCGGCACTAGGGGGGTAGGAGGGGTGAATTAGTACAGCAGATTAAAACCCATAAATTTGAAACCAATTTCGGAGATAGTTATTCGAAGAGAAATTTTGATTCGGCGAAAACGATTTTAGCAGAATAATTTGAGTGAATGCTATATAAAGTAGAGAGAAGAAGATCGATGGATTTGTAGCTAAGTAAAGAACAAGATGCGATAATTAAAACTCACATATTTAAAGTAGTACATAGCGATATATAGTGGTTCGGTCAAATGACCTACACCACTTCTGAAGTATCCTCCGATGAGGCTCCCAACTTTCACTATCAAATCTTCTTAAAGGGGAAGGACCAAGCACTCTTCTTATAAACTTTTACAAGTAGTTCACACTCTTACATAATTTTGACAAAGAAAAAGTGGGAGGTGAACACTCAAGCTATCGAAACAAGATTTTACTATAGCTTTGACTCAGTTTTTAACTTCTCAAAAAGGTACTTTACTGGCTGAAAAGAGAAGGGTATTTATAGACTCAATTGGCTTTAGAAATGGAACAAAAAAGAGTTATATCCCGGATTTTCAGGTATTGGCGGTACCACCGCTAGTTGATCCTGCTCTGTCAGTGTACTGGGCGGTACCACTACCTAGTCTGATGGTACCATTGCCTGATAGAGTCCTCGGGCGGGCTCTATGGACTGGCGGTACTACCGCTTGTCAGGCGGTACTATCGCTGACCTAGGGCGGTACCACTACCCAGACCACCTGGGAATCAGTTCCTAGGGTGGTGCCACCGCTCTAGTCTGGCGGTGCCACCGCCCCAGTCTGGCAGTGCCACAGCCAGACTTGGTCCAGTACCGCTGAATGGGCCTTGAATCCAACTCAATTCAGTCCACGTAAGGCCTAATTAGCCCCTACTAGGGTTAATCAGGACTATCACCTAATCTTTACCCTAATTACGTGCTAACTATAAAACTTAAACATAATCCTAAGCAAATTTAAAACTGGCCATATCGAGTTTTCTTCCGGCGAGCTTCCGGCGGACTTCCGACGCACCCTTATATTTCTTCCGGTAGACTCCCAGCAGGCTCCCGGACTTTGTGGCGAGTTTGATGAATCTTTGGCAAGCTTCTAAACTTTCTCGGTGATCTCCGCGAACCTTCGACGATCTTTCCGGTGAACTTCCGAAACCTTTGGCAAGTCCCCGATTCATCATCGGCTAGTTCTGGCAACACTTCTGATGATCCTTTGGACTTCCGATGGACTCTCAAACTCTCAACAACTTGACTCTGGTAATTTGCTTTATGTCTTCAAGCTATCGTAGTTAATCTTGCACACTTATCTCAATAATATAGATTAGATCAAATAACCTATCAATTGACTTTATCATCAAAATCCGAGATTCAACAATCTCCCCCTTTTTGATGATGATAATCAATTGATGATGAAGTTAATCTTAACTCCCTCTATCTATGTGCCATATTATGAGAAGGCAAACACATGAATTCAATCTCCTTGAATTCAAGCCGAAATCGATAAGTTTCATCCATTGAACTTATCATCATGCTTAACAAGCATGATTTTTCATCCATAAATATGAAACTTCATATTTTTCATAATGAAAATAATGTCAAGGTATGACACTCAATTTCAAGTTGAATGATAATAAACATTTATCACTTCAACAAATGATACCAATCATAATTTTAAAATACAATAAGGATCATATCAATTAAAATGCACAAATGCAAGGCATGATATCATTTTTTGATATATCATCAAATAAAATGATAACTTATCATATCAATGAAAGATACAAATTTTTAAACATGATATGATAACAATCTTTCAAAAATTTACATGTTAAGCATGTATGAACCATTTGCGATACATGTGATACATTGCGATACGCTACAAATTTTATTGCGATGTTTTTAAGGATAGCAACCAATTTTCGATTACAAAGCATGGCAAAAGCAATCATATTGTAACATATAAGACATTTATCATTCCATCAAGTCATTGCGATATGATACGATGCATGTAAGTCATTTATCAAGTCAACAATTCATTTGCCATATTCTTCTCAATACGATGCATGTATTTATCAAGTCATCAATTTATTTTGCTCATGCAAGACATTTAACAAGTCATCAATTTAATTTTGCCACATTCTTCTCCCCTTTTATCATCAATAAAATGGAGGTGAAGGTGGTCATCATAATATCGTAATATCGAAAAAAATTAGTGAAGGTAGTTATCATAAGGTATCATGATGCTAGTCATTCATCAAGCATATCAAAAATTGTAAAGATAGTCATCAACCATATATGATCAATGAGGCTTAAAATTTACTTAGAAGACTAGTTGAATACATGTTCCGAAAACATACACGATACATAAGACGGATAAACCCAAAAAGTGATTTGTTCATTCTTATTCATATTTATGAAATTCGAAAAATGATCATTTATCATTTATCAAGTTATGAAAGATTTATATATAAAAGAGGTTGAAGATGTAATTTTGAAAATTCAAGCATAAAATTGTAAACTGGAAGGAAAGATCATTAAAGCCATTCATTAAACATTTAGTCATTTGTTAGCCGTGTTAACAGGATCTCATGTCATTTATTCAAAGTAAAATTAGATATATCAAAATTCATAAAAATTCAACTTGGCATTTATGAAGTGAAACAAATCGACATCAAGAGTTTCAAAAATTCAACTTGACATTCTCATAAGAATTCATGAGATAAATAATCAAATCATAAAAGCTCAAATTGTAGAGATTAGCATAAGAATTAAGAATAAAGTCCGAAGAGAGTATAATAAACACTTAAGAACTTAATCTTCATAAAAAATTCATGACAAGAATCTATGCATATGTCAAGCTTCAAATGAAATGAAAGTCATGAAATCCATTTAAATAGAGGTAGAGAGAGTATAAAATCGATTTTAATACATCATCAAAAGGCATGATCTTTCTTAAAGTTCATCAATTAAAGAAAGAGGAGAGTCAAAATATTATGATCGATGAAAGATAAAAAATGAGAGCTTCATTCAAAAGATGTCATTCATAATCTGAAAAAATGTTATCAAGGTAAGACTTTGAAAACCAAAGTTCAAAAAATTTCGGAAAAGAAACATACAACATCTTCATGTATCAGGATAATTTAGCATGCCTAATTCTCTTATAATTAAGTCAAATTGTTCTTCATTTAGGAGTTTTGTGAAGATATCCGCTAATTGATGTTTTATATCAATAAATTCTAGAATGACATCGTTATTATTGACATGATCTCGTATAAAGTGATGTCTAATATCAATATGCTTAGTTTTAGAGTATTGAATGAGATTTTTGGTTAGATAAATAGCACTTATGTTATCATATTTTACGAGAATATTTTTTAAATGAATTCCATAGTCTTGTAAAGTATTTTCATCCAAACAACTTGTGCACAATATGCACTTGTGGCTATGTATTCGACTTAGCTGTAGATAGTGCAACCGAGTTTTGTTTCTTGGAAGTTCAAGAATAAGTGCATGTCCTAGAAATTGGCATGTTCCGGATGTATTTTTTCTATCTATTCTACATTCATCAAAATCCGCATAGGCTTTTAAATCAAAATCATCGAATTTTGGATACCATAATCCTAAGTTAGGAGTTCCTTTAAGCTATCTAAGGATTCTTTTAATGACTTTAAGGTGAGATAACTTATGATTAGCTTGAAATCTTGCACAAAATTCTACACTAAACATGATATCCAATCTAGTTGCGATGAGATAAAGTAAGTTACCTATCATTCCCCTATATGTTTTTTTATCAAAATTTTCTCCACTTTTATCTAAGTCTAACTTAGTGGAAGTACTCATAGGAGTGTTTATGACTTTTGAACCATCCATGTTAAATCATTTTAACAATTCTAATGTATACTTAGTTTGATTAAGAAATATATCATCACTAAGTTGTTTAATTTATAATCCTAAAATGAAGGTTAATTCACCCATTAGACGCATTTCAAATTCATGACTCATACACTTGGCAAATGATTCACATAGTGATTCATTTGTAGACTTAAAGATAATATCATCAACATAGATTTGAATAATAAAAAAATTATTTTTAAAATATTTAGTAAACAATGTAGTATCGATCTTGTCTTTAGTAAAATTATTTAAAATTAGAAATGAACTAAGTCTCTATACCAAGCCTTTGGGGCTTGTTTTAACCCATAGAGAGCCTTAGTCAATTTAAACACATGATTAGGAAGGAGAGAGTTTTCAAAATCGGGTGGTTGTTCAACAAACACTTCTTCGAAAATAAAATTATTTAAGAAAGCACTTTTGACATCCATTTGAAATAACTTAAAATTATTACTACTAGCATAGGCAAAGAGCATCCTAATGGCTTCTAATCTTGTCACAAGAGTGAAGGTTTCTTCGTAATCGATATTGTTGAATCTCGGATTTTGATGATGAAATCAATTGGTGAAATATTTATTCTAATCTATATTGTCAATGATAAGTGTGCAGGATTAACTATGATGGGTCAGAAACATAAAGTGATTTGCCGAGGTCAAGTCCGTCGGGTGTTCAAGAGTTCATTAGAAGTCTGAAGGATCGTCAGAAGTGTTGCCGGAACCAACCGAGATCGAATCAGGGATTTACCGAAGTTTTCGGAAGTTCGCTGCAAAGATCGTCGAAGGTTTGCGGAGTTTGCCGAGAAGGTTTAGAAGCTTGTCGAAGACTCGTTGAGTGTGCCATACAAGCCGGGAGCATGCTGGGAATCCGCCGGAAGAAATCCGAGGGAAGTATCGGAGGACCGCCGAAGTCTCATCGTAAAGCTCACCGCAATAAGACTTGAAGAATGTCGGTTTAAATCAATGTTAATTATGTTTTAATTTCATAGTTGGCACATACTTAGGGCAAGGATTTCGAATTAATTCTGCTCTAAATTGGTAGGGGCCAATCGGACCCTTACTGGGCCATTTGGGCCTTGAATAAGGCCCATTCAACTTTACTGAATGGGCCAGGCGGTAGAACCGCCTGTGCCAGGCGGTAGCACTTCATGGTAGCCGTGTGCTGGGCGGTGCTACCGCCCAGCCTGGGGCGGTAGTACCGCCCGGCTACAGTGAACAGTGGTGGTAGTACCGCTTGCTCCAAGCGGTAGTACTGCCTGTGCATTGTTAGTCTGATGACTGACAGGCGGTAGCACTGCCAGTACCGGGAACTTAAATTTGATTTCAAATTTAGAGCCCAAATTTGAATCCATTTTGGATTTATAAATACCCCGCCTTTCTCAACTGAAAGGGCACCCTTTTGAGAGTTAGAAATCAAGCTAAAGTCCTATAAAAGTCTTGTTTTCAGTAGTTTGTGTTCACCTCATTCTTTCTCTTTGGAAAATTTGTAAGAGTATGAACTTCTTGTAAAGGGTTGTAAGAGGGGTGTTTGGTTCTTCCCCTTCAAAAAGATTTGCTAGTGGAAGTTGGGAGCCTCATCGAAGAAGGCTTCGGAAGTGAATGTAGGTCACTTTGACCGAACCACTATACATCGCTGCGCCTTGAATGTGTGAGTGTTTAAATTTCTATTTCATCTCTTTACTTGGCTGCAAACCATTCAGTTTGTCATTACTTTTACTCAAGCAACTTCTACCAAGTCATCTTTTGTCGGATCGAAGTTTTCATACGAACTAGCCTTTTACCAAAATCAGTTTCAAGTTTACGATTTTAATCCGCTGCACTAATTCACCCCCCCTCTTAGTGCTTGTTCGATCCTAACAGATACCTTCTTCTTGATTGAAGCCTTTGACCATTAATCTAGCTTTATTTCTAGCCATGATACCAAATTTATCTTACTTATTTCTAAATATCTATTTAGTACCTATAACTAAATGGTCACTAGGTCTAGAAACAAGCTTCCACACCTCATTCCTCTCAGATTGGTTCAATTCCTCTTACATTACGATAACCCAAGAGTCATCTTTCAAGGCTTCATCTATTGGGAAATTCTTCAAGGGAGGGACATCACATGCGTAGCAGAAGAACAGAAAACAAAACCCTAGATTTTTCGTAGAAAGTTTTCGTCATCATGCGAAGATCGGTGCATCAAAACAATTTCGCGAAGAACTGCATGTGTAAAAGAAAATACCTAGGGAGATCGTATATCCCTGAATCCTTGCAGATCTGTAGGAGAGGATGAAGGAGGTCAAGCATCCTCCTCTCTAGCGGTATCGACATGGTAGGGATTGTAACGATGCACCTCTCTGGGGAGAGGAGAACAGAAGGTGGCTACCAAAAGAAACTCTAAGCCTATAGAGCTTTGGTTCCTTCCTATTTATAGAGGCCCCCTGTAAACCCTAATGGATCTTGCCCTGTTGGGTATTAGATCTCCATCCAATTACCCAAGCCTCTTGGATTAGTGGGTCTTTACCCAATAATCTCTTATTAGCAATTATTGGATCTCATCTTAGGATCCAATAATTCAGGGGCTTATTGGATATCCAATAAGATAGGAGGTTCAGCGGATATCTCATATCCGAACCTCTACTCGTCGCAACACCTACCATATGTGTGTGACCCTTTAGGCCCAATATCGAGCTGGCCATGAGCCATACTTGTCAGAACTCTTTCTAATTTAGTGAATTATTATCTCTATAATAATTCACCTAACTCATCGACTGCGGACGTACCAGGCCACTACGCCGCATCCCCCAGACGATACAGGGGAATCCTATCCTTTGGACCTATCTGTCCTTAGTTACTATGTATCTATAGTCCCCCATCCATTTAATATCCTAGAGACCCTACACTGGGCATGGTACTATCAGGCCCATACAATCTCTCCTCGAGTCTTGCTCTTGTCGGATTCTCCCGGAGAACTCTTTCTCTCTCAATTCGAATAACCTTGGCCAAGGATTTATTCGAGCAAGAATGCATGAGATATTCCTCTCATGATACCAAAAGTGGATGATCCTCTATTGACACTTAATAGCCCTCGTAAGGTTGGCTGCCACTCCCAATAACTGGCTGTACTGATCTGAAACTTTTCAAACCTATAAGTCCGGTATCAAAGATTGGAGTAAGATAAAGTGATAAAACACAAGATAAAATGATAAAACACCTAATAATACGCAAAGAGAAAAAAATATATATCAAGTCACAAGTGCCATCATTCATGTAATTGGCTTGCAGGGCACATATGATTAGCATCATCAATGCACTTAGGTGGACTAAGTCTGGCGGTGGCACCGCCTCGAGAACTGATTCTCAGGTGATCTGGGTGATGGTACCGCTAACAGTTATTATCTGTCAATGGTGATACCGCCTGACAGGCAGTAGTACTGTCAATCCACAAAGCCCGAGGACTCTGTCAGGTGGTGGTACCGCCAGACTGGGTGGTGGTACCGCCCAGTACACTGACAAAGTAGGGTCAACTAGTAGTGGTACCGCCAGTGACAAGCGGTGGTACTGCCAATACTTGAAAATCCAGGATGTGACTCTTTTTTGCTCCATTTTTGAAGCCAGTTGAGTCTATAAATACTCATCTCTTTTCAGCTAGTAAAGCACCTTTTTGAGAAGTTAAAAATTGAGTCAAAGCTATAGCAAAATCTTGTTTCGATAGCTTGAGTGTTCACCTCCCACTTTTTCTTTGTCAAAATCCTGTAAGAGTGTGAACCACTTGTAAAAGTTTGTAAGAGGGGTGCTTGGTCCTTCCCCTTCAAGAATATTTGATAGTGGAAGTTGGGAGCCTCATCAGAGGAGGCTTCGGAAATAAAAGTAGGTCATTTGACCAAACTACTATACATCACTGCATACTACTCTAAATGTGTGAGTTTTAATTATCGCATCTTGTTCTTACTTAGCTACAAATCCATATATCTTCTTCTCTCTACTTTATATAGCATTCACTCGAATCATTCTGCTGAAATCGTTTTTATCAAATCAAAATTTTTCTTCGAACAACTATCTTCGAAATCGATTTCGGTTTCAAATTTATGGGTTTTAATCCACTGCACTAATTCACCCCCCATTCTTCTCTTAGTACCGCTCAAATCCTAACAATTTGTATCAAAGCTTGATTACTTTTATTTGGTTTAAAACCCAAGAGAGATAGCTTATTCCTGCATGCAAGAGGGTTATTCCATTACACATCCGCCTACGTTTAATGGGTCGGATTACACTTATTCGAAGACTCGTATGAAGATTTTTTTTATTTCCATGGATTTCAAACTTTTGAATATAATTGAAAATAGATTTTAAAAATCTTCTCTTCCGATGAACGAATGAAATGAATTGGAGAAGAAGGTTTTTGCTCTTAATGCAAAGGCTATGAATGTCTTGTTTTATGCACTTGATAAAAATGAGTTTAATTGTGTTTCAATTTGTGAATCGGCTTTTGATATTTGGTGTACTCTTAAAATCACTCATGAAGGCACTAGCTGAGTGAAAGAGTCCGAAATCAATCTCTTGGTTCATTCTTACGAATTGTTTCGGATAAAACCAAGTGAGCCCATCAGAGACATGTACACCCATTTCACGGATGTTGTCAATGGATTCAAAGCACTCGGTAAAGGTTTTTCTAATTTTAAACTTATAACTAAAATTTTAAGATCACTTCCAAAGAGTTGGAATCCAAAAGTTACGGCCATTCAAGAGGCCAAAGACCTTAAAAATTTTCCTCTCGAAGAACTTATTGGGTCTTTAATGACCTACGAAATGACGTATCATGCTGATGATGAGCTAGAGAATCCCCTTCTAAAAAACAGGAAAGATATGATATTGAGAACATAAGAAGATCACTTGAAGGAATCTTCAAGTGATGAGGACCTTAATAATAAACTTGCACTCTTAACTCAGAAATTCAAAAAATTTATAAGAAGGAATAAATTTAAAAGTGACACTAAAAATAAACTTGAACCAAAAAAGGATCAAGTCATATGTTACGAATGCAAGAAGTCGAGGCACTTCAAAAGTGAATGCCCCTAAGTCAAGAAGAAGTAACCAAAGAGGAAGAAAGTCCTAACGGCGATGTGGGATGACTTAAGTGGCTCCGAAGATGAAGAAGCAAGCAACAAAGAGGAGGCCAACTTCACGCTAATGGCTTTAGGAGATGAGGTATGTGAGTTAATTAATGAAGATTTATCTTTCGATGAACTTTCAATTATTTTTCATGAATTATCTGATGAGTATAGAAATATTAATAAAAAGTTTAATTTATTAAAAAAGGAGCATGTTTTATTACTAGATAAACTTGAAAGTCTTGAACATGATACTCCTTCTTTACTCACATACTCTAAGTGTGAACATTTAGAGATAATCAAAAATAAAAACTTGCTACTTAAAGAGACTCTAAACAAGTTTAAGATTGATAGCAAGGGATTGGACATGATCCTTGCAAACAAGGGTCACGTTGGAAAAAGAAATGAAATTGGATTCGTGAGTGGATCTCATCAAAATCCTACCACCTTCATTAAAGAACTCACATTACATGTATCATCTCATTTGAAATATAATTTTTGTTGCAAATCCGGACATGCTGCTTACAAATGTCCTTATAAGAAACTTAGCCCACATAGGTTAATATGGATTCTTAAAGGAACGATAAGAAACTTAATGAGCAATGACAAATCTAGTAGATAATTTTTGAGGCACCCAAGTTTAAATGGGTACCTAAAAATCATCCTCTTTTGTAGACATATTCACCCACACAAGCTAGGAGCAAGAGATGGTACTTTGATAGTAGATGCTCAAGACACATGATTGGAGATCCATCTCAATTCTCTAAGCTCACTAGCCAAGATGAAGGGTATGTCACCTTCGGAGATAACAACAAGGTAAAATCATTGGTAAGAGAACTATAGGTAACAAATCAAGTTTTTCAATTGATAATGTATTATTGATATGATTTAAAGCATAATGTTTTGAGCATTAGTCAATTATGTGATAAAGGATATATTATGAAATTTAAATCTAATGCTTGCATTATTGAAAAACCATACAATAACACATCTATGATTGCACTAAAACAAAATAATGTCTACACCATAAATATTGATGATCTTAGAAATGAAATGTATTTTTTGATTTTGAAAAATGATGCTTGGCTTTGGCATAGGAGATTGGGTCATGCAAGCATGAAACTAATCTCTCAAATCATATCTAAAGGACTTGTAAGAGGCATTCCCAATGCTAAGATCATTAAAGACAAAGTATGTGATGCTTGTCAACTAGGAAAACAAATAAAAACTAGCTTCAAACCAAAAAATCAAATAAGCACCTCTAGACCAATACAATTGATCCATATGGATTTATTCAGACCAATTAACACAACGAGTCTAGGAGGTAGCAAATGTTCATTTATCATTAAATATGTCTATAGTAGATACATTTAAACCTATTTCTTGACTCACAAAAGTGATTGCTTTAAATGTTTCTCTAAATTTTGTAAACTTACTCAAAACGAAAAGTGTTTCATGATTTCATCGATTCGGAGTGATCATTGTGGTGAATTCTAAAACCATGACTTCCAAAATTTTTGCGAATCTAATGGATATAACCATAACTTCTCTACTCCGAGGAATCCTCAGCAAAATGAAGTAGTAGAAAGAAATAATAGAAATTTACAAGAAATGACAAGAACCATGTTAAATGAATATAGTTTACCCAAATACTTTTGGGTCGAAGCCGTTAATACGGCTTGCTATATCATGAATAGGGTTCTAATAAGACCATCTCTATCCAAAATGCCTTATGAATTGTAGAATAACAAAAAACCAAATGTTTCTTATTTTAAAGTTTTCGGTTGCAAATGTTTTATCTTGAATGAAAAGGAAGCCTTAGGAAAATTCTATGCTAAATCGGATGAAGGCATCTTTCTTGGTTACTCTTCTATTTCTAAAGCCTTTCATGTTTTTAACAAAAAAAACCTTGATTATAGAAGAGTCTATTCATATAGTTTTTAATAAAATTTTTGAGTTTAAGAAAAATGATTTTGATGATGATCTTAGTTTTGATTGTTTAAATTTAAATGAACCCTCTCCTCAAAATAGCAACTTGGATACATCTTCTTTCTAATTTTCCTTACCTAAGGAATGGAAGTATGTAGATACCCATCCCAAGGAGATAATTATATGAGACACATCAAAAGGGGTTCAAACTCATTCCTCTTTTAATAATTTTTGTGCCAACGCCGCTTTCCTTTACTGTTGAATGAGCCATGAATCCGACCCAATTCAATCCACATAAGGCCCAGTTGGCCTCTACTAGGGTTAATCAGGATTATTACCTAATTTTTACCCTAATTATGTGCTAACTACAAAATAAAAATATAATCCTAAGCAAATTTAAAACCGGCTATGTCGAGTTTTCTTCCGGCGAGCTTCCGGTGAACTTTCGACGGACTTCCGACGCACCCTCGGATTTCTTTCGGTAGACTCCCAGCAGGCTCTTGGACTCTGTGGCGAGTTCGACAAATCTTTGGCAAGCTTCCAAACCTTCTCAGTGATCTCCGCGAACCTCTGACAAGCTTTTCGGCGAACTTTCGAAACCTTCGACAAGTCCTTGATTCATCCTCGGCTGGTTCCGACAGCACTTCCAACGATCCATTAGACTTCCGGTGGACTCTCGAACTCCCAACAACTTGACTTCGGTAATTTGCTTTATGTCTTCAAGCTATCGTAGTTAATCCTACACACTTATCTCAATAATATGGATTAGATCAAATAATCTATCAATTGACTTCATCATTAAAATCTGAGATTCAACAATTTATACTAGATGTGTTAGATCTTGATATAACATTAGTTATTTAAAGACTCATAGACATGGTTGATGAAAATATTATGGAATAAATTAATGAAATGAATGCTTTAGATAGATCAAATAGGCTTAGTCTAATGTTTATAAGAATAACGATTGCAAATAACATCAATACTTCATTACCGCATAGAACTAGTACACAAGAATATTTGGGGCTACTAAAGACAAGTTTAAATCTATTGATAAGTTTTTGGCTAACACATTAATAAAAAAATTGACTATATCTCAATATGATGGCACTCGGGAGATTTACGATCATATCCTTAATATGATTGACAAGATAGTAGAACTTAAAATATTAAGTATGAATGTGAATGCCTTTCATCGTATAATTCATTCTTAATTCTCTTCATTCTCAATTTTATTCATTCAAGATTTTTTATAATATAAATAAAGATAAATGAGACTTAAAATAAGTTAACTAGTATATATATTCAGAAAGAATTAAGGTTAAGATAGAAAAAATCTTATAAGGTTTTAACAATTACTCAAGGAGCTAATAATAAAGAAAGAAGATTGAAGCATCGCCTATCAAATAAATTTATGGGCTCTATAAATACTAATCAGACTAATGAAAATAAAATTTTCAAACTAAAGCACTTCTTTTATGATAAGAAATGACATATGAAAAAGGATTAAAAAGTTAAATACAGCTTGATTTGAAAAGAAAAGGATTTCTTACAATCCAAAAATAAAAAAAATGAAAGATTTATCAGTATAAAAAATTATTTTAAAGCGAAAGTGATAACAGTAAAAATTTATGCCTATACCTAGAGATGAGCCATATGATGGATCTTATAAACACATATAATATTTTTACTATTTCAAGAAATTTAGTTTCTCTATTTAAAATTGATGAGTTAGAATAGTATTTTCCTTTTTGTAACGATAAACTTAATATAGTTTATGACTAATTCTAGAATTCAATGTGATGGTTTATATAAAATTAATTTAAATATTAAGTTTGCAAATACATTGATGACCTTAAAATCAAATTTTGGATTAAAACATAGTTTTAGTGATAAAAAATCTTTTATATTGTGGCATATGTTGTGGGTATATTTTCAAGTAAAGGGTTCAAATATTAATGAAAGATAATATTTTAGAAGATTTAGACTTTATTGATTTTGATTTTTACATAGATTGTATTAATGAAAGCAAACTGAGCATATGCAGAAGAATATCGCGAGAACTAAATAGCTAATTGACATTATTTATAATAATATCCATGGACCAATTTTATATTCTCTATTTAAACGAAGAAATATATTTTATTATATTTATAGATGATATATCAAGATATGACTATGTATCTAATATATAAAAAATCTTAAGTTGTTGATACTTTAGAGATATACATAAATGAAGTCAAGAGATAATTAAATAAAAAAAATAAAATAGTTAGATTTGATAGGAATGATGAATTTTATAGTAAATATGATAAATTAGATTAGAATCCTAATATTTTTGTTAAATTTCTAGAAAAATAAGATATTTATTATTAGTATGTCTTACCAGGTATGTTACAGTAGAATGACATTATTGAAAGGCGAAATTATATTCTTATGGGCATGATTAGGAGTATGATGAGTTATTCTTCTGTACATGTGTTAATATAGGATGAAACTCATAGGATAGTTATTTATATCTTGAATAGGATTCCTACTTAATCGGTTCCATCAACTCTATTTTAGTTATGGACCGATAAAAAACTCAATTTGAGATATCTAAACATTTGTGATTGTCCTATAGAAATAAGAGTATTTAATCCATATGAAAAGAAATTAAATCTAAGAACTATTTCTATATATTTTATTGGTTATCTATAAAATATTAAGGGATATTGATTTTATTATCCTGATCATAGTATATTGATAGTTATAAAATCAACGGAAGTGAAAAATCTTAAAAGATTAATTTTAATATTGAGGAGATACACGTTGATACTTATTGATTATTTTTTATTTGAGAGATTATTATTTCTCAAATCATTGAATAAATTGATGAGGACGAACAAAACAATATTGATGAAGTCCTACACTATGTTGATGTTATCACTAATGATTTTGTAAATAATCATAATCAGTAGTTTTGATTAGATTTTAAAGAGAAAGGAGACTTGTCGTTTCTATTGATCATATAGTATATCTATAAAAATAAGATTATGACATATAAATAAAAAAAAACTCATTATTTTCATAAGCTATGAAAAATAATGATTTTAAAAGATGATACAATACAATGAAATAAAAATTAAAATTGATGGGTCAAAATGATATTTGGGAACTTATTGAATTATCCAATAATTATAAAAAAGCTGATTGTAGATAAGTCTTTAAGATAAAATATGACTTAAAGGGTAATATTGAATAATATAAACTAAATTTATGATCAAAGATTTTTCTCAAATAGAATAATTTGACTATAATGAGATATTCTTTTCAGTTTAAAAAAAAACTCGTTGAGGATCATTATGATATTAGTAGCTCATTATGACCTTAAATTATATCAGATTGATATCAAATAATATTTCTGAATTTGAATATATAAGAGAAAATATATATGGAACAACTACAGAAGTCGTACAGAAGAAAAAGAAAAATTGAATTTATAAACTTAAAAAATCTATTTATAACCTTAATAGACTTTCAAACAATGATATATAATATTTCATGATATCATTATTTTCTTCAGATTTAAGAAAATATTATAAATTAGTATATATATTTGAAGGTTAATGGGTAAATTTATTATATCGGTCTTATATGAATGATATTTTGCTTGCTAGTAAAGATATTAGTTTATTATACGAAACCAAGATATTTCTTACTAATAATTTTAAAATGGTTAATATGAATGAAGTAACTTATGTAATTTGTATTGAGAATATTCAAGGATAAATATCAAATTTTATTAGTACTATCTCAAAAAGGATATATTGATTAAGTTTTAAAGAGATTTAGTATGTAGCTTTGTTGAGTTAATAATATACCTACTATACGAGGTGAAAATTTTGATCAAAGTCAGTATCCTAAAAATGACTTAGTAAAGAATCAAATAAAGAATATTCCTTATGCTTGTGCACTTAAAAGTTCATTATATGCTCAAATTTATATGAGACCAGATATCAATTTTATAATTAAAATATTGGATAGATACTATAACAACTTAGGAATAGAATATTAGAAAGTTACGAAAAAATAAAAAAAGTGACAAAATATTTAAAGGATACAAACGACTACATGCTCACATATAGTATATCAAATCATTTTAAAGTGATGGGATACTTATATGTTAATTTTATGAATTACCTTGACAATATGAATCCCACTTCATGATTCATATATATGTTAGATGGAGGGATAATTTCTTAAAAAAGTACAAATCAATCGCTTATTGCATCATTAACAATGAAAGCTAAATTTATGAAAGTTTTATGATTATGAAATTTTATTTTAGAATTTGGTATGATCAACTCAATTGGCAGACCACTGAAGATATTTTGTGATAACATCGTAGTAGTTTTTTATTTTCCAAGAATGATAAATACTCTATTAGTTCCAAATATATCAAAATACAATATTTGGTGGTTAGAGAAAGAGTTCAAAAATAATAAATATCAATTAAGAATCTAAATACCACTTTGATGATTATTGATCTATTTTCTAAAGATTTATAGTCTAAAGTATTTAAAAAATATATTCTTAGAATAAGATTAAGAGTAATTTATAAAGATATAATAATATATATATTTAAGTAGATATTATTATTGATATCTTTTTTATTTAATTAAAATTATTTATTTTGTTATTATATTTATATTTATGTATATTATAGTTGAATGTGAGGATATGATTATCTCGACATGATAAATTATAATGGTTATTATATATTATTTTTTTAAAAAAGATTAATAATATTATGGTATATAAAAGGGAGTATGATATTGATGATATATAATTGCTGTGACTTATAATAGTAGTCAGACCTAATTTAGTATCATTATATTTATTGACTTTTTAAAAATTTATGATCATATATGAAATACTTTTCAAAAATTTTAGAATCTATAATGGTTTTCAAATAAACTTTTATCTTATTTATTTTGATTTTATACTTCTTTTATATTTTACCAATTAATGAACTAAGTGAGAGAATATTGATTATATGGCCATATTTAATTAGGTATGATATATTACATATTTGATTGGATTCTGATTAAAGTTATCGGTTAATAGAAGAGAAGTCCACTTATGGTAGAATTTCTTAGGAGATGACTTTAACAAAAGAGACTCATAATTTTTTATTCTAGACTCTACTTTTACCTATAAATAGACAAAACCTTTTAGGGGCTATACATGATACAAGATCTATTTTCAAACTCCTTAGGTCTTTATTCTATTACTTATAGTGCTTTTGTAAAGGATATGAAGAAATAAAAAAATGAGTCTAGTTCTTCTTGTAGATAAGAATCGCTGTAGCTTTCGAATATGATGATATATTTATCGAATAAATAAAAGTTTTCTTAATAGCATAAAAAAATATGTAATCTGTTAGGATCGAAATCGACACTAAGAGGGGGTAAGTGAATTAGTGCTTTTGATAAAATAATTTGATTTGAAAATTTTCATTTCAATAAAAAGCCTTGTTCAATAAAAACCGATATCAAGTGCACTTTAACTTAAAAAGATTTGTAAGTAAGTGAGGGTAGTGATGAAAAGCATGAAACAGAAATTATAAAGAGCAGAACAGAAAGGAACATATCAGATTTATAGTGGTTTAGTCGTCATGACCTACGTCTACTTTTCGATTCCTCTTTTGTCGAGGCTACTAGTGTCCACTAACAGTCTTCTTTCAATGGGTGAAGACTAACTACCATCATTTAATTCTTTTTTTCTTTTCACAGGTTTAGGAGACAACCTTTATAATTTACTAACCTTTCTTTTAAACTAAGATCAAAATTTGAAATTAGAGAAAGGGACCTCTCCAAAGATTTACATAGAGTTTTTATTGGGAAATCCATCAGGGGAGCGACATCTCATGCGTAGCGGAAGAACAGAAAATAAAATACCCCAGATTTCCCGTAGAAAGTTTTCATCATCGTGTGAAGATCGGTGCGTCAAAAAATAAATCCATAAAACTATACGTGTAAAAGAAGATACCTAGGGAGATCGTACATTCTTGAATTCCTGCAGATCTGTGGGAGAGGATGAAGGAGGTCAAGCGTCCTCCTCTCTAGCAGTATCCACATGGCAGGGATTGCAACGATGCATCTCTCTCTCTGGGGAGAGGAGAATAGGAGGTGGCTATCAAAAGAAACCCTCAGCCTATAGAGCTTTGGTTCCCTCCTATTTATAGAGGCCCCCTGAAAACCCTAATGAATCTTTTGCCCTATCGGGTATTGGATCTCCATCTAATTACCCAAGCCTCTTGAATTAGTGGGTCTCTACCCAATAATCTCTTATTAGCAATTATTGGATCTCATCTCAGGATCCAATAATTCAGGGGCTTAATGGATATCCAATAATATAGGGGGTTCAGCGGATATCTCATATCCGAACCTCTACTCGTCACAACACCTACCATATGTGTGTGACCCTCTAGGCCCAATATCGAGCTGGCCATGAGTTATACTTGTCAGAACTCCTTCTGAGTTAGTGAATTATTATCTCTATAATAATTCACCCAACTCATCGATTGCAGACGTACTAGGCCACTACGTCGCGGCCCCCAGACGATACAGGGGAATCCAATCCTTTAGACCTATCTGTCCTCAGTTATCATGTATCTATAGTCCCTTATCCATCTAATATCCCAGAGACCCTATACTGGGCATGGTGTTGTCAGGCCCATACGGTCTCTCCTCGAGTCTTGCTCTTATCGGATTCTCCCAGAGAACCCTTTCTCTCTCAATCCGAATAACCTTGACCAAGGATTTGTTTGAGCAAGAACACATGGGATATTCCTCTCATGATACCGAGAGCGAATGATTCTCTATTGACACTCAATAGCCCTCGTAAGGTTGATTACCACTCCCAATGACCAGTTGTACTAGATTTGGAACTTTCCAAACCCATAAGTCCGATATCAAAGAGTGGAGTACTCATACAGGACATCCTTGGTGTCTCAAGTCTAAGGACCAGATACACTACTGGGACTACGGAATCGCTGTCTGACGTGAGGTATCAATAACCATCCAACATTTCATAGGCAGATCAATCAGTGAACTCATTCCCCAATGAGCACCTGCACTGTACCCTTAGTATCCCCACATGAATAGCTATGAGACCAGCTACCTCCATCATATGGACGGGTATACAGCACACCAGTCTATCCGGTTATCTCGATGTCCTTTTCAAGTAACCTATAACTAGGATAATTTATGGTCTGTGTTTAAAGGTGAATCGGTCTCATTATCGTGATCTCATCACAATTCGATTCCCATTGCACAGATCCAAGGATATCACAATATATGCAACACGTAAGATAAAGTGATAAAATGCATATTAATAAGCAAAGAGAAAAAAATGTATATCAAGTCACAAGTGCCATCACTTATGTGATTGGCTTACAGGGCACATATGACTAGCAATCTCCTACCTGACCTAAAGCCAATTATCAACATGTCTGATCCCCATCAGACCTCTATGATGCTCAAAGATAATCTGAGCCAATGGCTTTGTCAGTAGATCTGTAATGTTATCTTTGGATGGAACTCTTTCCATTACTACATCTCTTCAGGCCACGATCTCTCTAATAAGTTGGAACCTCCTCAGAATACTTCTGATGAGACCCAGATTCCCTTATTTGAGTAATCATCCTGTATTTATCGTAATATAAAAGAATCAGCTCCTCACTGCTTGGGATAACTCCTAGATCTGTGATGAACTTCTTCATCCAGACTCCCTCCTTTGTTGCCTCTGTCGCAGTAATGTATTCCGCCTATGTGGTCGAGTCAGCAGTAGTATCTTGTTTGGAACTCTTTCAGCATACTGCTCCTCCATTCAGGGTGAACACATACCCTGTATTAGACTTGCTATCATCGACACCGGACTGGAAGCTTGAGTCCGTGTAGCCCTCAACCTTGAGGCTACTGATGGGGAAAATAAAAGGATAGGTAACAAATAATAACTTTTGTCTATGAACAAATACTAGCAGGCCGTAACACAGCGGAATTAAACAAAAATCACAATAAAATAGAACACCAAGATTTACATGGAAAGCCCCTTCAATGTGAAGGGTAAAAACCACGGGGCAAACCAGAGAAAATCCACTATAGAAATAATGAATGTACAATTCTCGAATTTCTTGCCCAAAACCCAAGCAACAATCACAAGAGAATAACTAGGATACAAGGATCACGTCACTGTGCACAATATCCAAAACCTCCTCAAGAAATCATAGAAAAACTCACTGTAGATCTGATCTAACCTGAGATGAGAAACTGTTTGGATGAGTGAGAATAATTTCTGAGTTTTCCTTGTCTTCTTCCCTTTCTTTCTCTCTTGTTTTTCTGCCCTTTTTTCCTCTCTTTGAATCCTCAAAGCTGCTACAAATTTCTGCCCCTTGCTGCGATGTTTTGATCTCATGATTTCGCAGCCACCATAGCCCCTATATATAATTAGAGATTAGGTGAATTAGGGTTTAAGGTTAATAAAGAGAGCTATGGGCTGCTAAAGCCCATATGGGCTGAACTGGGCTCTTAGCCCAACAACCTCCCCCTTCAGCCCATAAGGGAGGCTATCCCATGACTCAATGTAAATCCATGCCGACCAACTATCGGCACATCTCCTGTCTCTCTTTTGGTAAAGTCTTTGTTAACATATCTGCTCCATTATCATCTGTATGAATTTTCTGAAGTTGCAACTGCTTCTCTTCAAGTACATTTCGAATCCAGTGATATCTGACATCTATATGCTTTGACTTAGAATGAAAAACTGGGTTCTTACATAAATGGATGGCACTCTGGCTGTCACAATACACCACATAATTTTTCTGTTTCAGCCCCAATTCTTGTAAGAATTCTTTCATCCATAACATTTCTTTACAAACCTCTGTAGCAGCAATATATTCTGCCTCTGTGGTGGAGAGAGCAATACACCTTTGCAATCTGGATTGCCATGACACAGCTCCCCCTGCAAAAGTAAGTACAAAACCTGATGTAGATTTCCTTGTATCAATATCTCTGGCCATATCTGCATCTGTGTAACTCACTAACACAGGTGGTCCACCTCCAAAGCTTAAACAAACCTTAGAGCTTCCTCTGAGATATCTCAATATCCACTTCACTGCTGCCCAGTGCTCTTTGCCTGGATTTGCAAGAAATCTGCTAGTAACACCCACTTTGCATATGCGATGTCCTAGGCCTCGTACATACCATCGCATACATTAAACTTCCAAGCGCTGAAGCATAAGGAACCTTTTGCATTTTCTCCTTCTCTTCATCACTTGACGGACTACATTTCGAGCACAACTTGAAGTGACCGAAAGAGGAGAACCAAGCGGCTTTGCATTGCTCATCTTGAACCTTTCTAATACCTTCTCGATGTATTTCTCTTGTGACAACCAAATCTTCTTATTTTTCTGTCATGAGAAATCTGCATGCCCGAGATTTGCTTTCTTGGCCCCATGTCCTTCATTGCAAAGGACTCACTCAGTTCCTTCTTCAACCTGTCAATTATACACATATCTTTCCCAAGGATAAGCATATCATCAACATAAAGTAAGAGAATAATAAAATCCTCACCAAACCGTTTGATGTACACAATGATATGAAGTCGTTCTTTTATATCCATTTTCAATCATAAATGAATCAAACTTTTTGTACCACTGTCTTGGAGCTTGCTTCAATCCATACAAACTCTTTCTTAACTTGCAGATAAAATTTTCTTTACCTTTGACTTTGAAACCTTCTGGTTGCTCCATATAAATTTCCTCCTCCAAATCACCATGAAGGAAAGCTGTCTTCACATCTAACTGCTCCACCTCCAAGTCTTGGCTAGCAGCAATACCTAGAGCAACACGAATAGAAGATATTTTAACAACGGGGAGAAAAATCTCTTCAAAGTCAATACCTTTCTTTTGACCAAAGCCTTTCACAATCAATCTGGCTTTGTACTTTGGTTGAGAACAATATTCTTGAGTCTTCAACCTGAAAACCCACTTGTTCTTCAAGGACTTCATTCCCTATGGAAGTTGCACCAAATCATATGTATGATTCATCTATAGAGCATCCATCTCTTCCTCGTAGCAACTAGCCACATTTTTTCTGCTCACTTTCAACGCTTCTGGTAACTCTCTCTGGTTCACCTGCATCAATAAGCATCACATATTCATCTGTAGAGTATCTTCTGGAAGGCTGACGTTGTCTTGAAGATCTTCTCAATTGAGGTTCTGCGGGAAGCTGCTCCTCAACTTCTTCTTGCTCAACATGTCCTGCAGGTAGATTAATATCTGGCTCTACACCATCTTCCTGCACATCTCCCCCATCACCCTGATATACTGGAGGAACAACTCGGTCACAATTTGCTAATCCTTCTGCAGAAGTCTTGGCTGGTGCCTTCTTCTTTAAATCCTCAAGGGTTTGATCCTCAAAGAAGATCACATCTCTGCTTCTAAACACCTTCGCTTTATTGGATCCCAAAGCCTGTAACCAAATTGATCATGTGAGTAGCCAAGAAAAATACATTCTTTTGTCTTACCATCCACTTGGATCTTTCATTATCTCGGAATATGTGCAAATGCACGATAACCAAATACTCTCAAATGCCTATAGGAAACATCTTTTCTCGACCAAACATGCTCTGCAACATCAAGCATCTAGGGTCATGACAGGAGATAAGTTGTTCACATCAATCTGCAGTCCTCAAAGCTTCATCCCAAAACCTTTTGGGTAGCTTTGCCTGTGAAAGCATACATCGATCTTTTCTATGATGGTACGGTTCATCCTCTCTGCAATTGCATTATCTTTGAGGTGTACCAGAACTATCATCTCATCTTTGGATGCCATGTGACCTGCAATAATCATCAAACAATCTTGTATACTCACCACCATTATCTCGATCTTATGCATTTTAAGCGTCTTTCTGTCTCCCTTTCAACTCGGCATGAAACTCTTTGAAGACACCAATAACTGATCCTTGGTCTTCAAAGCATAAGCCCAAACTTTCCTGGAATAGTCATCTATAAAAGTAACAAAATAAAGTGCACCACTGATGCCAGGAACATTAGTAGAACCATTAGGAGTTTTTGTCCTCAAAGGACCACATACATATGTATAAACACGGTCCAAGGCATGCATTTTTCTAGACAAAGCAAGACTAGCAAATGAAACTCTATGTTGTTTACCAGCTAAACAATCGATACAAGGGTTCAAACGTATACCTCTGAGGTCGGGCAATACCTCTCTCTTGGAAAGAGCTTCTGAGTCCTTTCTCGCTCATGTGTCCCAATCGCCTATGCCACAACTCCATGCTGAAGTCTTTCTCTGTGGCATTTAACTGTTCACCACAAGCTTTAGCCTGCAACCTGTACAAAGTGTGACATTTCTTTCCATTAGCTATAACAAGAGAACCCTTACTGAATTTCCACTGCCCTTTGTGAAACCTGCTATCATAGTCTTCATCATCTAATCTTCCAACTAAAATTAGATTCAACCTCAAGTCAACCACATGTCTCACATCCTTAAGTACCAATTTGCATCCAAGATTAGTCTTTATATGGATGTCACCCATGCCAATGATATCTGCTGTGCCATGGTTGCCCATCTTGACAACACCAAAATTTCCAGACCTGTACGTAGTAAAAAACTCCCTCCGTGGTGTAGCATGATAAGAAGCTCCTGTGTCAATTATCCACTCGAGATCCCGACACACACAAGAAAAAATATCATCAGATGGAGACAAAATCAAATAATCTCCAACCTACACTGTAGTTGTGGTATTTTCTTTTGACTCTGTCCACTTTTTTTCCCTTTTTCTTACTCTTTTTAGGCTGCTTACACTGATTCTTATAATGTCCTTTCTCACCACAGTTATAGCAAACAATATCTTTCCTTGATCTTGACTTGATTCTACCTATGCGTGAACTGCTTCTATCTTTAGACCTTGACCTTCCTCTGTTCTCTGAGATAAGTGCACGTGAATCAATCGAGATATCTTGAGGTCTTTCTTCTCAACTCCTCATTCAACAAACTGCTTGTTACTTGACTCATGGTAACAATACCATTTGGCGCAGAATTACTGAGGGAAACCACCAGTGTCTTCCAACTTTCTAGCAATGAAATGAGAAGTAACAATGACTGCAACTCATCATCAAGAGACATTTTCATAGAAGATAACTAGTTAGTAATACTCTGAATTTCATTCAAATGCTCAGCAATAGAAGCACCCTCTTTATATTTTAGGTTCACAAGTTTTCTGATAAAAAAAGCTTTGTTGCCCGCTGTTTTTCTTTCATAGAGACCTTCTAACTTTTTCCAAAGAGAATATGCATAACTTTCAGTAGAAACATGATGATAGACACTATCATCGAGCCACTATCGAATAAATCCAACCGTTTTTCGATCTAATCTCTTCCACTCATCATCTGTCATAGTTATGGGTTTTTCACTATCCCCTTGCAAAGGTCCATACAAATCTTTGCAATACAAGAGATCTTCCATTCTTGGTTTCCATATCATCCAATTGTTTCCGTTCAAACTAATCATACGAGAAACATTACCAGCCTCCATGTTCAAATACAAAAGTTAAATCACCAAAACCTTGTTCTGATACCAGTTGATGGGGAAAATAAAAGGATAGGTAACAAACAATAACTTTTATCTATGAACAAATACTAGCAGGCCGTAACACAGCGAAATTAAACAGAAATCACAATCAAATAGAATACCAAGATTTACATGGAAAACCCCTTCAATGTGAAGGGTAAAAACCACGGGGCAAACCAGAGAAAATCTACTATAGAAATAATGAATGTACAATTCTCGAATCTCTTGCCCAAAACTCAAGCAACAATCACAAGAGAATAACTGGGATACAAGAATCACGTCACTGTGCACAATATCCAAAACCTCCTCAAGAAATCACAGAAAAACTCACTGTAGATCTAATCTAACCTGAGATGAGAAACTGTTTGGATGAGTGAGAACAATTTCTGAGTTTTCCTTGTCTTCTTCCCTTTCTTTTTCTCTTATTTTTCTGCCCTTTTTTCCTCTCTTTGAATCCTCAAAGCTGCTGCAAATTTTTGCCCCTTGCTGCGATGTTTTGATCTCATGATTTCGCAGCCACCATAGCCCCTATATATAATTATAGATTAGGTGAATTAGGGTTTAAGGTTAATAAAGAGAGCTATGGGCTGCTAAAGCCCATATGGGCTGAACTGGGCTCTCAGCCCAACAGCTACTACATCTATATACCAGTAAAAGATCCTTAGTCCTTCTCAAGTACTTAAGGATACCTTTTACTGCTTTCCAGTGCTCCAAGCCTAGATCTGCCTGATATCTGCTTGTGACACTCAGAGCATGTGCTATATCAGGCCTGGTACATAGCATAACATACATGATAGATCCTATTGCTGATGCATATAGCATCATATTCATGTGTGCCCTTTCTTGAGGAGTCTTTGGGGATATACTCTTAGAAAGTGATATTTCATGTCTCATTGGTATGAGACCTCTCTTGGAATTTTCCATACCAAACCTTTTGACAATGGTGTCTATGTACCTGGATTGAGATAAGCCAAGCATCCTCTTGGATCTATCTCTTTAGATCCGTATCTCCAATATGTAGGATGCTTCTCCTAAGTCCTTCATGAAGAAGTGCCTAGATAACAAAGTCTTTACTGTGGAGAGCATTCCTATATCATTCTCAATGATCAGGATGTCATCCATATATAATACCAAAAAGGTGAGAGTGCTTCCACTTAATTTCCTGTACATACAAGATTCATCTTCGTTCTTAACGAAGTCATAAGATCTGATCGCCTCATCAAATATTATGTTCCAACTTTGGGAAGCTTGCTTCAATCCATAAATGGACTTAAGTAACCTGCACACCTTATCTGGGTTATCCCTGGACACGAATCCCTTAGGCTGTATCATATACACTTCCTTCTTAAGGTTGCCATTGAGAAATACGGTTTTGACATCCATCTATCAGATCTCATAATCATAGTATGCTGCAATAGCCAATAGAATTCGAATGGATTTTAGCATGGCTACAGGTGATAAAGTTTTATCATAGTCAACAACACCTTGCCTTTGACGATACCCCTTAGCCACTAGCCTTGCTTTATAGGTCTCTACCTTTCCATCTACTCCAATCTTCTTTTTGAAGATCCACTTGCAACCAATGGGTACAATACCCTCGGGTGCATCAACTAGGTTCTAAACCTTATTGGAGTACATGGAATCCATTTTTGAATTCATGGCTTCTTGCCATTTCCCAGAGTCTATGCTCATAATAGCCTCCTCGTAGGTCTGAGGATCAATATCCTTAATATCATCTCTTCTAATATATCCCACATATCTCTTAGGAGGATAAGATATTCTATCGGACCTACGTAAAGTTGGAACTTGTGTGTTAGGTATCTGAACAGATTCTAGAATGGTGCTTGAGCTAGGTTCTCCAACCTCGCTCAACTCTATCATGCTCCCATTGTCTCTACTAAGAATGTGTTCCTTCTCAAGTAACACTGCTCTCTTGGCTACAAAGACCTTTCGGTCCTTAGGGTGATAGAAATAATACCCACAAGTTTCTTTGGGGTATCCCTCAAACTTGCACCGTTCCGTCCTAGATTCCAACTTATCAGGGTTATGTCTCTTAATGTGGGTAGGGCAGCCCCAAATCTTAACAACTTTAAGATTGGGCTTCTTCCCATTCCATATCTCATATGGAATAGACATCACTGATTTAGTTGGAATTCTGTTCAGAAGGTAAGTTGCGGTCTCTAAGGCATATCCCCAGGATGAGATGGGTAGGTCGGCGAAACACATCATGGAACGCACCATGTCTAACAATATGCGATTCCTCCTTTCTGATACACCATTAAGCTGTGGTGTATAAGGAGGTGTCCATTAGGATAAAATCTCATAGTCTTTGAGGAACTAGGTGAACTCTGTACTCAAGTACTCACCTCCTTGATCTGATCGAAGGGTTTTAATACTCTTTCTTATTTGGTTCTCCACTTCATTTTTGTATTCCCTGAATTTCTTAAAAGCCTCAGACTTATACTTCATCAAGTACACATGTTCGTACCTTGAGAAATCATTAGTGAAAATAATGAAGTAGGAATAACTACCTATGGCATGAGTCAACATGGGACCACATACATCACTATGTATGAGTTCTAGTAACTCAGTGGCTCTCTCTCCAGTTCCACTAAATGGAGAGTTTGTCATCTTTCCCCGAAGGCAAGGTTCACATGTCGCATATGACTCATAGTCAAATGGATCTAGATATCCATCTTTTAGCAACTTTTGAATCCTTCCCTTATGGATGTGACTTAGCCTACAATGCCAAAGATATGCATTGTTCACCTCTTCTCATTTCCTCTTAGACTCACTTACACTCATGATATGTGGAGCTGTATCTAGTATAAATAAACCATTATATAATATTCCTCTCATGATGATCTGATCATCTAATATTATTGAACAACAATTGTTCTCAAAAACTAATTTATATCCAATAACTGTCAAACATGAAATGGAAATAATATTTTTGATAATAGAAGGAACATAATAGCATACATCTAATGCAATAATAGCTCCACCAGGCAGATGTAAGGTGACCTTGCCAATAGCCACTGCAGCAACCTTTGCTTCATTCCCCATCTTAAGGTCCATCTCGCCTCTGTTCAATCTCCTAAGTCCTGCCAAAACCTGCAACGAATTGCAAATATGATAAGTACTCCCGGTATCCAATACTCATGTGTTATCATAAGATTCTGACAAATGGAGACTGATCATGAATGTACTTGAAGCTTCTGTTTTGCCCTCTCTGCAAGGTACTCTTTGTAGTTCCTCTTCAAGTTCCCATCTTTGCCACAGTAGAAGCACTGGCCTTTGTCCTTTGTTGGGTCTTTCTTGGCAACCTTTGCCTTACCCATTTTGCCCTTGCTCTTGCCCTTCTTAAGGTTCTTCTCAGCCTTCCTTTTCTTTCTGGTCTCACTAATGTAGAGAACTGGCTTCTCTTTCTTGATGGTACTCTCTACTTCTCTTAACATATTGAGGAGCTCTGGGAGGGTCACCTCAAGTTTGTTCATATTAAAATTTATTATGAACCGAGAAAAGGAATCTGGTAGGGACTGAAGCACAAGATCCACACACAGGTTATCCTCTATGACCATTCTTAGACCTATGAGTTTCTCGATCTACTCAATCATCTTAAGGATATGGTTCTGAACCGGTGTCCCATCAGTCATCCTAGCACAGAAAAAACTCTTTGATATCTCATATCGCTGAGTTCTTCCCTGTTCCTCAAATAGTTTGCAGAGATGCAGGAGTATGGAATTAGCATCCATATTTTCATACTGTCTCTGTAACTTAGTAGTCATAGAGGCCAACATATAACACTGAGCAAGAGTGGAATCATCTAAGTACTTCACATAACGAGCGATCTCATCCTCGCTTGCCCCTTTGTCGGGCGTAAGGATCACTGTATCAAGGACATATGCGATTTTCTCTGCCGTGAGAACGATTCTCAGATTGCAAAGCCAATCTGTATAATTTGGACTAGTGAGGTAGTTGGCATCAAGTATACCACGTAAAGGATTTAAAAGCGATATTTTTCTGAAATAAAAGATGTAGCAAAAATAAATAACATGCAGACTTTACAGAAATTTAAATAATTAAGATAAGGACTTCTATCTTAATGTATTCCCACTAATTTTTCATGAGACACACAACACCCTCCGGTATATGAATCGGAGACCCCCGGTGGATCTCTAGTGGGGATTAGGATCCAATCGGCGTCTCAACGTAACCTCGAGGGTCTCGACCAATCACGTTAAGCCTGTAAAGGTAGGCAACTCTTGCCAATCACAACTTCTTGTGATTCCCATCCTATTCGGCCTTCGAACCACCATGACCTCAAGGGACTCGACCAACCATGATGTTCGATTAAGTCATCACCATCGTTACCAGATGAGTCTGATTCGGTGACATACTCTCAAGGGATCGACCAAGCATACCATGTCCTCAGGTCACCTATGACATTTCTGTATCGTAGATAAGATAGCGAGACGCGATATAGGTGAGTCTCGAGAGACTTGACCAACTCAACCTACACCGGGAATCGGTTCCTAGCTATAACGATGGAAGGCCACGTGGATCAATCTTATTGCCTCACATTTACCGACTTAATATTATTAATGGAGATGATTTTTGATTTGGTCTCCTAACATAATGTGTCACACACATACGTATTTAATATATATATATATATACATACATATCTAGTAGGTGTATATCTAATCACACATCACATGAGCAATCAAACCAGATGATCATGGACCACATCCTAATGTGATTAGGCCCGAGCCAATGGGCCCAATCACTCACATCAAGATCTATGTGTACTTCGACGCATCTCTATGCCCTGTGATCGTCCATCTTGCTTCGTCGGATCCGTTGGCATCTCAACGCATCTTCATGCGTCGGATTGTCCGTCTCGGCCTCGTGGGTCCCACTACTGCTGCGCCTCCTCATGTAATTACAACATAATTACAGGCATGCAGGCCCGACAATAAATGAGAAAAATAGAGGCTCGTAGACCCCAATAATAATAATCACATGTACATACATCACATCACAAGTCCATGATCATCTGTCCACATCATACATCACATGTATATGTTACTTTATAGGACTACTAGATAAAAAAAATATTTAATTAAACTATTTAATTAACAAATTTAATTTTCTGAAATCAGGGACATAAAGGGAATTTTTGAATGCCTAAGGGTATTTTGGTAATTCGGCCAAAAGGGTATTTTGGTAATTCTATCAAAAGGATAGAATCTGGAATTTTTGAAATTCCAAGGAGTATTTTAGTAATTCTGTCAAAAGGGATAGAATCTATAATTTCTGAAATTCTGAGGGGCGAAATAGTCTTTTGCCCTAAAACTATAATCCCTCACCCTTACTCTGTGGCGCCTTGCGTCTTGCGGGGAGGGGCGGGCCTTCGCCGCCACCAGCCGGGCGGTGGCGCCATGAGTGGCACGGCCGGCAAAGAAAGGGCGCAGCGTTCGCAGGCGTTGCCTCGCGGGCAACCCGCAGGCGTTGCCTCGCGGGCAACCCGCCGGCGCCCCTCTCATCTTTGCCGCTGCGGCTCCCCACCGCGCTCTCTTTGTCTTGCCCCACGGGCTCGCCGGTGCCCAGGGCGTTGGCCCACGGCGCGGAGCCAAAGCACCGTTGCCTTTGCGGCGCTGCCCCGCGGGCGCGAGCGCCTAGCGCCGACGCTCTGGTGGGCACAAAGATCGTCGGCACCCTGCGCGGGTGCAGCTGTCGCGTCGGCGCAGCGACTTCTTTGTCGTCGCTACGCAAGCACTACAAGGGTAGCAATAGTTGCTGCCCTTCCTAGCCCTTTTGTGCCAATGATTTTGGCATCAAAATCAGATCCAAAATACAACACACGCAGTTTAAGATCCGATCTTCACACGAACAACCTAGCTCTGATACCATTGTTGAAAAATCCACAAGGGGAGCGACATCACATGCATAACGAAAGAACAGAAAATAAAACACCCCAGATTTCCCGTAGAAAGTTTCCATCGGTCGTGCGAAGATCGGTGCGTCAAAAAATAAATCCGTAAAACTGCACGTGTAAAAGAAGATATCTAGGGAGATCGTATATCCCTGAATTCCTGCAGATCTGTGGGAGAGGATGAAAGAGATCAAACGTCCTCCTCTCTAGCAGTATCCACACGGTAGGGATTGGAATGATGCACCTCTCTCTCTGGGGAGAGGAGAATAGGAGGTGGCTACCAAAAGAAACCCTCAGCCTATAGAGCTTTGGTTCCCTCCTATTTATAGAGGCCCCCTAAAAACCCTAATGGATCTTTTGCCCTATTGGGTATTGGATCTTCATCCAATTATCCAAGCCTCTTGGATTTATGGGTCTCTATCCAATAATCTCTTATTAGTAATTATTGGATCTCATCTCAGGATCCAATAATTCAGGGGCTTAATAGATATCCAATAAGATAGGGGGTTTAGCGGATATCTCATATCCGAACCTCTACTCGTCACAACACCTACCACATGTGTGTGACCCTCTAGGCCTAATATCGAGCTGGCTGTGAGTCATACTTGTCGGAACTCCTTCTGACTTAGTGAATTATTATCTCTATAATAATTCACCCAACTCATCGATTGCGGACGTACCAGGCCACTACATCGCAGCCCCCAGACGATACAGGGGAATCCAATCCTTTGGACCTATCTATCCTCAGTTACCATATATCTATATTTCCTCATCCATCCAATATCCTAGAGACCCTATACCGGGCATGGTGTTGTCAGGCTCATACGGTCTCTCCTCGAGTCTTACTCTTGTCGGATTCTCCCGAAGAACCCTTTCTCTCTCAATCCGAATAACCTTGGACAAGGATTTGTTCGAGCAAGAACACATGGAATATTCCTCTCATGATATCGAGAGCGAATGATCCTCTATTGACACTCAATAGCCCTCGTATGGTTGGCTACCACTTCCAATGATCAGCTGTACTAGATCAAGAACTTTCTAAACCTATAAGTCCGATATCAAAGAGTGGAGTACTCATATAGGATATCCTTGGTGTCTCGAGTCTAAGGACCAGATACACTACTCGGACTACGGAATCGCTATCTGACATGAGGTATCAATAACCATCCAGCATTCTGTAGGCGAATCAATCAGTGAACTCATTCCCCAATGAGCACTGCACTATACCCTTAGTGTCCCCACACGAGTAGCTATGAGACCAGCTACCTCCATCATATGAACGAGTATACAGCACACAAGTCTATCCGGTTATCTCGATGTCCTTCTCGAGTAACCTATGACCAGGATAATTTAGGGTTTGTGTTTAAAGGTGAATCGGTCTCATTATCGTGATCTCATCACGATCCGATTCCCATTGCACAGATCCAAGGACATCACAATATATGCAACACGTAAGATAAAGTGATAAAATGCCTATTAATAAGTAAAGAGAAAAAATGTATATCAAGTCACAAGTGCTATCACTTATGTGATTGGCTTGCAGGGCACATATGACTAGCAGTTTTCTCATAAGTTATTTTCTCAAGATCTTTTGTGTTCTGAACTAGGATGAGAGAAATATTTATAGACCCCAAATGACTTCAAAAATGAAGTAAAAAAGTATCTCACTTCGAGTTCTCGGGGCACTGGCGGTACCACCGCCAATCCTGGGTGGTACTACCGCCATTACTCTTTGACACTAAGTGGTACCATCGCATAGTTTGGTGGTACTATTGCTTGACAGAGTCTCGAATACTAGACTCTAGCAGTATCATCGCTTGGCAGCATTAACTACCGGTGGTACCATCACCCAAAACTCTTGGGAGACTAAGCCCTGGGCGATTCTACCGCTTAGTCCTAGTCATTATTTAGGCCATCAGTCCAGCCCAAACCAGTCCTGATTCGGGCCAAATTGGTCCCTAACTGAGTTAGTAGGATTATCTCATAATCCTAACTCAATCTAAGTCCTAGCTATGATAATTAATACATTAACTAAGCAATCTTTGTCCAATATATCAATTGTTCTTTCGGTGAAATTTTAGTAAACTTCCGACGATCTTTTGGTGGGCTTCTGGTAAACTCTCAGTAAGCTTTTGGTAAACTCCTGATGAACTCTTGGTGAACTCCCGATGATCTTCTCAGCGAACTCTCGATAAACTTCTGAGTGAACTCCTGATGAACTCTCGGTGAGCTTCTGACGAACTCTCGATGAGCTTCTGATGAACCCTCAGCCAACTTCTAATGAACTCTCGGTGAACTTCCGATGGACTTCCGGTAAGCTCCCGATGAATTATCAGCAAGCTTCTGACAAATTTTAACTCTGGCCTAACATATGCTTTTATAGCTTTTTCATGATCATAGTTAATCTTGCATCACTTTTCTCAATACATGGATTAGATCAATAATTTATAAATTGATTTCATCATCAAAATCTGAGATTCAATTTGATGATGATAATCAATTGATGACAGAGTTAACCTTAACTCCCCCTATCTATATGCCATATTTGAGATAAGACAAACTTGAATTTAAAAGGAATCATAACTTTTAAATTCAAGCTTAATCAATTTTGATCTTAGTGATTATATAAAAAATTCCATGTATTGTACATCATCATAGCTTCAAGTTATAAAGGTATAACATACACAATTTCATATATGATAAAAAAAGAATTAACTTGGCATAGTCTACATGATACTAAAACATTCATCACTTCATGCATGATACCAAAATTATCATCATTTTGAGCATAACATACACGATACTAAAAATATTTTTTAACAATTTATCACTATATGTATGATACCAAGCTTCAAACTTAACATACTTTTGGGCATGATAACCAAACATTCATCATTTCTCCCTCTTTGTCATCAACAAAAAGGAAATGTGCAAGCACTTTGATACCATGATACCAAACATTTGACAAGTACTTGAATTATGCAAGTAAGTTTTACACAATATTATGCAAGCAAGTTTTACACCATATTATGCAAGCTAGCAAAAAGAAAGTTGAGCAAAAATTTTTGCAAGATAGTAACTTTTGCTTTAGATGTGTAAGCTACCACTAATCTTGCTAGCACTTCTCTTTTGCTTTGAAATAAGCAAGCTAGCATTTTTGTTTAGATGTGCAAGAACTTTTGGTTCTTCTTGAGATGTGCAAGTTAGTATTTGATACTAGCAAGTTTCTTTCTCTCATTTGTCATAAAAGTAAGATGAAGAAGGAGGGAGGAATTCATTTAAGTCATAAATACCGAAAGTTTGGGACAAACTTCTGCATTTGTAAAGAGCGAGAGGATTCATCGTATAAAAGATTAAGATGTGCATACTACAATTTATGATTCAAGTCCCTACTCTTGTAAATAGGAAAAAGATGCACTCATAGGAAATGATATATCAAAAGTACATAAATAAACAAACTTTTCTTTCATAGGAAAAGATCATCAAATGAAAGATAGGAAATCCATGAATACCATTATGCCACAACAATCCAGAATTAAATTACAAGGAGAAGATAGGAAATGATCTTGATAAAAAGAAAACTCAATTTTGATAAATCGAGAAATTCAAAAAATGTATAAAAGAAACTCATGTATTCGGAAGATTTATCATGCTTAATTAAATCATAGTGTTGCATGCATCATAATATCATCAAGAAGTGCATTATAATATTGAACAACACATAACGTCTTAAAGTATACTATAAAGTTCAAGACAAGAAGTACAACATATCAAGGAGTACAAAAAGAGTTCTTCCTCCTTTGTTATCAATAGGAAGAAAGTAGAAATATACAACCTATTCATTCGGTGGTAAACCAAAATATCTAAACAAAGTGTTAAGTTATCGATGAATTTGTTGCATCTCGGTTAAAATATGATCTTAACGAAGTTTAATTTGATCTAGTCGAGTCACTATAGGATCAACAAATGAGGAGGGTGTTGGATCCGTCGGAGGTACTGCCTCAAAGAGACTAATAGGAGGAGATTGATTTCCCCTATATATATATATAGGTATTTTTGGTTTTGGTTCAGGTGGGGGAGGATTAGTTCTCCTAGGTAATCTAGTCCAAATACTATTTCTTACTATACATCTTAATCTTCTTAATAGGTTTCTATTGACATAGGAGTACCTAATTTGCTACAATCTGCTCATGTTGACCTTGCTGGTGCTATGGTATATTTTCAGTCCACAATGTTACCTCAAAGTCCTCAACTCAGCTCATTCAAATATGACAGCTCATGAGCATATTCTCTATACTGTGTTAAAGCTGTTTCAATACACTTTTTTTCATGACTAAGAAATAAATTAATGGAGTTATTTAACAGTTGTAAAACATTTAATCTCGAAATTCCCTATGCATGAAGGGTTGTTTCATGCATAACTATTTATTTTGGTGTTTTAGGGTTAGAGAGGAGTTTTAGAAACCGAAGATATTAGCAGAAGCGCTCTTGGAGCTCTCTCAAAACTCTGTATTTCTTAGATTCTTCCTTGAGTGGTGAGTCCTTTTATACTATTCTGTATCCTCATTTAATTTTCCTGGGATGGTGAATTTTTCTATATCCCTATGTGATTTTAAACCTGATGGTGAACTATTTTACGATTGTGTTAAAGTATTTTTGTGAGATTGTTCTTTTTCTATCCGAAAGAACTTATTTCAGCTAATACCATTATTCTCTCGACTTTTCTCTCAAAATCCATTTCGTATCACTCTCGTATCAATTTAGTACCATAGCTAAAGATTAGAGATCATGGCACAGCAGAATGGAAAAGATGTTGCTGGTGAAGGTAGCGGCCATGAAGATGATGTGAATCATTGATGCTGCAGCTACGAAGATTGCTAAATAGTATACAAGAGAAAAATGAAATCATTGAAGAACTTCAAAGTAGAAACGACTAGCATGAAAATGATGTCCAATAGTTTACTTCTGATGATGATACACCTCCTCACTCAAGGGAGTCGAGAAGATTTTGGGCAAGGCATGCATTCAAAGATGAACGACAAAACAAATACAACCCAAGATTGGATATTCTGGAGTTTGAAAGTAAAATTAATATTGTTGACTATATTGATTGGCTTAATATGGTGAAAGAATTTTCGATTTTCATGAACCACTTGAACAAAAGAAGGTAAAACTTATGGCGCTTAAACTCAGATGGAATGAATCTTTTTAGTGGAAAAATCTAAAAAAGCAAAGAGAACGTGAGGGGAAGAGTAAAATCATGACATGGGAGAAAATGAAAAGAGAGCTGAAGAGAAAATACTTACTTGACAATTATAGGCAAGAGATCTTTATCAAAATCCATGATTTCAAACAAAAAGATCTTAGTGTGGAGGAGTACACAACAGATTCGATAATCTCATATTAAAAGGAGAGCTCGTGGAACTAGAAGAGCAAACTATTGCAAGATATTTAGGAGGTCTGAAATATGAGATTGCTAAAGTGGCTCAACTACAGCCATATTAGTCTTTAAATGATGTAAGTAAGTTAGCTTTAAAAGTTGAAAAGCAATAAAAGTTTGAAAGGAGTTCTCGGTATGAGTCAAAAGAAGGCTATACAAAAGGAGGAAGTTTCAAGCCTATCGTCCAGAGCAAGGTGATATCAAAGGTGCAAGACAAGGGTGAAAGATCTGCTGGCAACAAATAAACACATAATTCGTCTACCCCAAGTAGTCAAAAATATTTTAAATGTCATGGTTTTGGGCATATTACTTCAGATTATTCAAATAGGAGGATCATTACTTTGGTTGAAGATTATAGTGAGGAAGAAGAAATTGAAGTTGATGACAAACCAAAATATAATGATGATGAGGAAGAGATTACTTATGTTGATCATGGTTTGTTTATTGTGCTGCAACGTAGCTTGCAAGTGTCCTATATGGCTGAGGATGAAAGTTGGGTGAGAAAAAATGTGTTTCACACTAAATGCATTTCTCATGACAAGGTGTGCTTGGTGATTATCGATAGTGATAGCTTTGAGAATGTGGTATCTTTGGAGATAATTGAGAAATTAAAGTAAGACACAATCCCTCATCCACATCCTTATCAATTATGCTAGCTACAAAAAGGGAATTATATCAAGGTAACTAAAAGATGTTTAGTTCTATTTTCTATTGGCAAGTATTATAAAGATGAAGTATGATGTGATGTTGCTCCTATAGATGCTTGTCATTTACTGTTGGGTAGATCTTAGCATTATGATAGGAGAGTGTTGTATGATGGCTACAAATATACATATTTTTTTTAATGTAAATGAAAGAAGATTATTTTAGCTCTATTACAACCTCTTGAAATCAATACACCAAAGAAGGAAGTTAGCGCTTTTATGTTCTATGGTGAATGTAAGGATGAATTAGAAAGAGATAGTCATATTCTGGTTTTATTAGTTGTAGAGAAAAATGAACAACATAAAGAGACACCAGCAATCATGAAATCAATCCTGGAGGAGTTTCAAGATATTGTACTAAAAGGGATTCCACATGGCCTTCCACCTCTATGAGATATTCAGCATCACATTGATCTTATTCCGGGGGCTATTTTACCTAATAAGACAGCCTACAGAATCAGTCCCAAAGAGTATAAAGAACTTCAAAGGCAAGTGAATGAATTGGTGAAAAATAGATTGATTCGGGAGAGCATGAGTCCTTATACGGTTCCAGCTTTGTTAGTGTCGCAGAAGGATGATTATTGGAGAATGTGTGTGGACAGTCGTGCTATCAACAAAATCACAATTGACTATCATTTTCTCATTCCAAGGTTAGATGATTTACTTGATCAATTGTGTAGTATTTTTATTTTATCTAAAATTGATTTTAGGAGTGGCTATCACCAAATAAGAATGAGGCCGGGAGATGAATGGAAAACAACATTTAAAACTAAAGAAGGGTTATATGAATGGTTGGTTATGCCATTTGGATTATCTAATGCTCCTAGTACTTTCATAAGATTCATGAATCATATACTTAAGCCATACATTGGGACTTTTATTGTGGTTTATTTTGATGACATATTAGTATACAACAAGAGTGAAGAGGAGCATATAAATAATCTCAAAGAGATTTTTTTTATTCTGAGATAGTAAAAACTTTATGCTAATATAAAGAAGTGTGATTTCTTTACAACTACTATTGTGTTTTTCGAGTATATTATTTCAAAAGATGGAATCATGATGGATTAAAGTAAGGTAGAGGCTATTCTTAATTGGTCAACATCTGCTTCATTGCATGATGTAAGGAGTTTTCATGGCTTAACTTCCTTTTATAAAAGATTCATCAAGAGTTTTAACTCTATTGTTGCTCCAATCACTGAATGCTTGAAAGGTGATAAATTCAAATAGACTAGTTTTGCTAATGATGCCTTTGAACTATTGAAAAGAAAGGTGACCGAAGCTCTTATTTTAGTGCTACCTAATATTGACAAGGTATTTGAGGTTGAATGTGATACCTATAATGTGAGAATTGGTGTTGTTTTGAGTCAAAATGAAAAGCCCATTGCCTTTTTTAGTAAGAAGCTGAATGATGCAAGAAAGAGATATTCTACCCATGATAAGGAGTTCTATGCCATTTATCAAGCTTTATCTCATTTGAGTCAATATCTTCTTGCTAAGCCGTTTGTCTTATATTTTGATCATGAGGCATTAAAGTTCATTAATCACCAACACAAATTAAATAAAAAGCATGCAACTCGGGTGGAGTTCTTACAATCTTATAACTTTACAATCAAGCATAAATCTGGTATTCAAAACATAATTGCTGATGCTTTGAGTAGAAAGTATTTTTTATTATCAATAATAAAAGTTAAAGTGGTTGAATTTGAGATATTCAAAGATCTTTATGAGAATAACGTGGATTTCGACTTAATATGGTAGAATTGTAAGTTAGATTCTTTTTAATAATTTTCTATCCTTGATGGTTTTCTTTTTCGAGCTAATACTTTATGCATTCCATTTTGTTCATTGAGATAAGTAATTCTAGCTGAAGCTCATGGTGGTGTTTTGGGAGGATATTTCGGTAGGGACAAGACTCTAGCTCTTATTCAATCAAATTTCTATTGGCTTAAGATGTTCAGAGATGTAGAGAGGCTTGTAAACCAATGCTGAGTGTGCCATTTGGCAAAAATGAGAAGTCCAAATTCTAGTTTATACACTTCACTTCCAGTGCCTAATGCTCTATGGGAGGAAGTGAGTCTTGATTTCGTCTTAGGACTGCCAAGAACTCAAAGGAACAAGGATTCTATCATGGTTATTATTGATAGATTTTTAAAAATATCTCACTTTGTCTCCTGCAATAAATCAAAAGATGCATCTCATATCGTTAATTTGTATTTTAAGGAGATTGTGAGATTACATGGTGTTCCAAGAACTATAGTGTCTGATCGAGATTCAAAATTTCTTAGTTATTTTTGGAGAACTCTATGGAGGAAGCTAAGTACTTCTTTGAATTTTAGCAGCTCACATCACCCACAAACCGATGGGCAAACCGAGGTAACAAACAGAAGCTTGGGAAACTTGTTTAGAAGTTATGTTGGCAAGAACATCAAGCAATATGATATTATTCTTCCACAAACTGAGTTTGCCTATAATCATTCCTTGCATCATAGCACCGGTAAGAGTCCCTTTGAAGTTGTTTATAGTGCTAATCCTATTAGTCCTTTGGATTTGGTTTCTCATTCAGCAACTAAGTAATTTAGTAGAGATGCTAATGAGAGAGCTAAGCAGATAAAGAAGCTACATGAGGGTCTTAAAGCAACCATAGAGAAGCAAAATGAGAGGTATAGGCAAGTTGCCAACAAACATAGAAAACATGTGAAGTTTAATGTAGGTGATTTGGTTTGGATTCATCTAAGAAAGGAGAGGTTTCCTATCACACCCCCCCTCCCCCCAAAATTATGACTTTCAGGAGGTGTGACTGCTAGTTATAGGTGCCCTATAAGACAATCACATGAGTGATTGCACCTGTAAGACGCTGCGTCAATCTCTATACTTATGATTATTGGCATTATCTCACATTATCTAGATGTATATTGTGATATCCTTGGATCTGTTCAATGGGAATTGGATCGTGATGAGATTACGATAATAAGATCAATTCACCTTTAAACATAGACCCTAAATTATCTTGGTCATAGATTACTCGAGAAGGACATCGAGATAACCGGATAGACTGGTGTGCTGTATACCCATTCATATGATGGAGGTAGCTGGTCTCATAGCTACTCGTATGGGGACACTAAGGGTACAGTGCAGGTGCTCATTGGGGAATGAGTTCATTGATTGATCCGCCTACAGAATGCTGGATAGTTATTGATACCTCACGTCAGACAGCGATTCCGTAGTCCCAGTAGTGTATATGGTCCTTAGACTTGAGACACCAAGGATATCCTGTATGAGTACTCCACTCTTTGATACTGGACTTATAGGTTTGGAAAGCTCCAGATCTAGTATAGCCGGTCATTAGGAGTGGTAGCCAACCTTACGAGGGCTATTGAGTGTCAATAGAGGATCATCCGCTCTCGGTATCATGAGAGAAATATCTCATGTGTTCTTGCTCGAACAAATCCTTGGCCAAGGTTATTCGGATTGAGAGAGAAAAAGTTCTCCGTGAGAATCTGACAAGAGCAAGACTCGAGGAGAGACCGTATGGGCTTAACAGCACTATGCCCGGTATAGGGTCTTTAGGATATTAGATGGATGAGAGATTATAGATACATGGTAACTGAGGACAGATAGGTCCAAAGGATTGGATTCCCCTGCATCGTCTGGGGGTTGCGGCGTAGTGGCCTAGTACGTCCGCAGTCGATGAGTTAGGTGAATTATTATAGAGATAATAATTCACTAAGTCAGAAGGAGTTCTGACAAGTATGACTCATGGCCAGCTCGATATTAGGCCTAGAGGGTCACACACATATGGTAGGTGTTGCGATGAGTAGAGGTTCAGATATGAGATATCCGCTGAACCCCCTATCTTATTGGATATCCATTAAGCCCCTGAATTATTGGATCCTGAGATGAGATCCAATAATTGCTAATAAGAGATTATTGGGTAGAAACTCACTAATCCAAGAGGCTTGGGTAATTGGATGAAGATCCAATACCCAATAGGGCAAAAGGTCTATTAGGATTTTTCAAGGGGCCTCTATAAATAGGAGGGAACCAGAGCTCTATAGGCTGAGGGTTTTTGGTAGCCACCTCCTATTCGCCTCTCCCCAGAGAGAGAGGTGCATCGTCGCAATCCTTGTCGTGTGGATACCGCTAGAGAGGAGGACACTTGACCTCCTTCATCCTCTCCTACAGATCTGCAGGAATTCAGGGATATACGATCTCCCTAGGTATCTTCTTTTACACGTGCAGTTTTGCGGATTTGTTTTTGACGCATCGATCTTCGAACGACGACGGAAACTTTCAACGGGAAATCTGGGGTTTTGTTTTCTGTTCTTCCGTTGTGCATGTGATGTCGCTCTCCTTATGGATTTTCAAACAGTGGTATCAGAGCCAGGTTGTTCGTGCGAAGATCGGATCTTAAACTACGTGTGTTGTGTTTTAGATGTGCTTTTGACGCCAAAATCGTTGGCGCGAAGGGTGAGGAAGAGTAGCAACTGTTGCTGCCCACTGTACTCGTGCAGCGACCGCAAGGCTGCAAGCAGCCTTTTTGCTGCCTGACAGCAAAGCGGCCGGCTGCTGTGCGGTAGGTGGCGGCCGACCGAGCAAGTGCGGGCCACCAAAGAGAAAAGCACCTACGGCTACTGCGTCTGCGTCGACAACCTGCCCGCTGAATCGATGCCGCCGAGCGCTACAACCATGGGACGAAGCGCCGCGATGGGCATGGCGCCGGCAGCATCTTGCACCCACAAGCGGGCGATGTCGCGCCGCTCGCGGTTAGCCCGCAAGGGGCAGCGCCGCCTGTGGGTGATCTGCCTGCAGATGTGGGCGCACCCACAAGGGGCAGCGTTGTTGCCATGACAGATTACTGCAGAGAGCTGCGCCATGAGCACAGTATGGCGCGCCCCGATCAGAGTGGCCGCACGGCAGGGTGGCGGCGGCCACAACTCTACAGAAGGGAAAGGTATTAGGGTTTTTGGGCAAAAGATAGTTTTGCCTCTCGAAATTTTAAAATGACTAAAATACCCCTAGGAATTTTTAAAATTCTAATTTTGTCCCTTATGGCCGAATGACCAAAATACCCTCGGGATTTCAAAAATTTTAGATTCTGTCCTTTTGGTAGAATTATCAAAATACACTTGGGAATTCAAAAAATTCCCTCTATGTACCTGATTTCAAAAAATATATATTAATTAAATAGTTTAATTAACTATTATTTTTTTATCTAGTAGTCCTATAAAGTAACATATATATATGATGTATGATGTGGACAGATGATCATGGACTTGTGATGTGATGTGTGTACATGTGATTATTATTATTGGGGTCTGCGAGCCTTTATTTTTCTCGTTTGTTGTCGGGCCTGCGTACCTGTAATTATGTTGTAATTACATGAGAAGGTGCAGCGGTAGCGTGACTCACGAGGCCGAGACGAACGATCCGATGTATAAAGATGTGTTGAGATACCGACGGATCCAATGAAGCAAGACAGACGATCACAGGGTATAGAGATGCGCCAAAGTATACATAGATCTTGATGTGAGTGATTGGGCCCATTGGCTCGGGCCTGATCATATTAGGATGTGGTCCATGATCATCTGGTGTGATTGCTCATGTGATGTGTGATTAGATATACACCTACTATATATGTATATATATATATATATATATATATATATATATATATATATATATATATATATATATGCATGCGATGTAGATACATATATTAAATAAGTATGTGTGTGACACATTATATTTGGAGACCAAACCAAAATCCCCTCTATTAATAATATTAAGTCAGTAAACGTGAGGCAATTAGATTGACCCACGTGGCCTTCCATCGTTATAGCTAGGAGCCGATTCCCGATGTAAGTTGAGTTAGTTGAGTCCCTCGAGACTCACCTATATCGTATCTCGCCATCTTATCTGTGACATAGAGATGTCATAGGTGACCTGAGGATATGGTATGCTTGGTCGAGTCCCTCGAGAGTATATCACCTAATCAGACTCATCTGGTAACGATGTTAATGACTTAACCGAACATCATGGTTGGTCGAGTCCCTCGAGGCCATGGTGGTTCGAAGGCTGAACAGGACGGGAATCACAAGGAGTTGTGATTAGCAAGAGTTGTCAACCTTTACGGGCTTAACGTGATTGGTCGAGTCCCTCGAGGTTACGTTAAGACGCCGATTGGATCTTGATCCCCACTAGAGATCCGCCGAGAGTCTTCGATTCACATAGCGGAGGGTATTGTGTGTCTCGCGAAAAATTAATGGGAGTACATTAAGATAGAAGTCCTTATCTTAATTGTTTAAATTTCTGCAAAGTCTGCATGTTATTTATTTCTGCTACATCTTTTATTTCAGAAAAATATCGCTTTAAAATCCTTTACGCGGCATACTTGATGCCAACCGCCTCGCTGGTCCAAATTATATGGATTAGCTTTGCAATCTGAGAATCGTTCTCACGGCAGAGAAAATCACATATGTCCTTGATACAGTGATCCCTACGCCCGATGAAGGGGCAAGCGAGGATGAGATCGCTCGTTATGTAAAGTACTTAGATGATTCCACTCTTGCTCAGTATTATATGTTGGCCTCTATGACTACTGAGTTACAGAGAGCATGAAAATATGGATGCTAATTATATACTCCTGCATCTCCGCAAACTGTTTGAGGAACAGGGAAGAACTCAGCGATATGAGATATCAAAGAGTCTTTTCCATGCTAGGATGATTGAGGGGACACCGGTTCAGAACCATGTCTTTAAGATGATTGAGTGGATCGAGAAACTCACAGGTCTAGGAATGGTCCTAGAGGATAACCTGTGTGTGGATCTTGTGCTTCAGTCCCTACCAGATTCCTTTTCTCAGTTCATAATGAATTTTAATATGAACAAACTTGAGGTGATCCTCCCAGAGCTCCTCAATATGTTAAGAGAAGCAGAGAGCACCATCAAGAAAGAGAAGCCGGTTCTCTATACTGGTGAGACTAGAAAGAAAAGGAAGACTGAGAAGACCCTTAAGAAGGGCAAGGGTAAGGGCAAAATAGGTAAGGCAAAGGTTACCAAGAAAGACCCAATAAAGGACAAAGGTTAGTGCTTCCATTGTGGTAAAGATGGGCACTGAAAGAGGAACTACAAAGAGTACCTTACAGAGAGGGCGAAACATAAGCTTATAGAAGCTTCAGGTACATTCATGATCAGTCTCCATTTGTCAGAATCTTATGATAACACATAGGTATTGGATACCGGGAGTGCTTATCATATCTGTAATTCGTTGCAGGTTCTGGCAGGACTTAGGAGATTGAACAGAGGCGAGATGGACCTTAAGATGGGCAATGGAGCAAAAGTTACTACAGTAGCTGTTGGCAAGGTCATCTTACATCTGCCTGGTGGAGCTATTATTGCATTAGATGCATGCTATTATGTTCCTTTTATTATCAAAAATATTATTTTCATTTCATGTTTGACAGTTATTGGATATAAATTAGTTTTTGAGAACAATGATTGTTTAATAATATTAGATGATGAGATCATCACGAGAGGAACAATATATAATGGTTTATTTATGCTAAATATAGCTCCACATATCATGAGTGTAAGTGAGTCTAAGAGAAAATGAGAAGTGAAGAACCAAACAAGAAAAAGTATTAAAACCCTTCGATTAGATCGAGGAGGTGAGTACTTGAGTACAGAGTTCACCTAGTTCCTCAAAGACCATGGGATTTGATCCCAATGGACACCTCATTATACACCACAGCTTAATGGTATATCAAAAAGGAGGAATCACACACTATTAAACATAGTGCGTTCCATGATGTGTTTCGCCGACCTACCCATCTCATTCTAGGGATATGCCCTAGAGACCGCAGCTTACCTTCTGAACAAAATTCTAACTAAATCAGTGATGTCTACTCCATATGAGATATGGAATTGGAAAAAGCCCAATCTTAAGATTGTTAAGATTTGGGGCTGCCCTGCCCACCTTAAGAGACACAACCATGACAAATTGGAATCTAGGGCGGAACGTTGCAAGTTCGTGAGATACCTCAAGGAAACTTGTGGGTATTATTTCTATCACCCTAAAGACCAAAAGGTCTTTGTAACCAAGAGAGCAGTGTTCCTTGAGAAGAAACACATTCTTGGTGGAGACAGTGGGAGCATGATAGAATTGAGTGAGGTTGGAGAACCTAGCTCAAGCACTATTCCACAGCCAGAGTCTGTTCAGATATGTAGCACACAAGTTCCAACTTTACGTAGGTCCAATAGAGTATCCCATCCTCCTGAGAGATATGTGGGATATATCAAAAGAGAGTATGTTGAGGATATTGATCCTCAGACCTACGAGAAGGCTATTATGAGCATAGACTCCGGGAAATGGCAAGAAGCCATGAATTCAGAAATGGACTCCATGTACTCCAACAAGGTTTGGAACATAGTTAAGGCACCCGAGGGTATTGTACCCATTGGATGCAAGTGGATCTTCAAAAAGAAGATTGGAGTAGAGGAAAGGTAGAGACCTATAAAGTAAGGCTAGTGGTTAAGGGGTATCGTCAAAGGCAAAGTATTGACTATGACGAAGCTTTCTCACCTGTAGCCATGCTAAAATCTATTCGAATTCTATTGGCTATTGTAGCACACTATGATTATAAGATATGACAGATGGACATCAAAACTGTATTCCTCAATGGCAACCTCAAGGAGGAGGTGTATATGATATAGCCTGAGGGATTTGTGTCCAAGGATAACCCAGATAAGGTGTGCAAGTTGCTTAGGTCCATTTATGGATTGAAGCAAGCTTCCCAAAGTTGGAACATAAGATTTGATGAGGTGATTAGATCTTATAACTTCGTTAAGAACGAAGATGAGCCTTGTGTGTACAGGAAATTAAGTGGGAGTACTATCACCTTTATGGTATTATATATGGATGACATCCTGATCATTGGGAATGATGTAGGAATGCTCTCCATAGTAAAGATTTAGTTATCTAGACACTTCTCCATGAAGGACTTAGGGGAAGTATCCTGCATATTAGGGATACGGATCTATAGAGATAGATCCAAGAGGATGCCTGGCTTGTCCTAGTCCAGGTACATAGACACCATTATCAAAAGGTTTAGCATGAAAAATTCCAAGAGAGGTCTCATACCAATGAGACATGAAATATCACTTTCTAGGAGTATGTCCCCAAAGACTCCTGAAGAAAGGGCACACATGGATATGATACTATATGCTATGTACCAGGCCTGATATAGCACATGCTCTGAGTGTCACGAGTAGATATCAGGTAGATCTAGGCTTGGAGCATTGGAAAGCAGTAAAATGTATCCTTAAGTACTTAAGAAGGACTAAGGATCTTTTACTGGTATATGGAGGTAGTAGCCTCAAGGTTGAGGGCTACACGGAATCGAGCTTCCAGTCCGATGTCGATGATAGCAAGTCTAATTCAGGATATATGTTCACTATGAATGGAGGAGCAGTATGCTGAAAGAGTTACAAGCAAGACACTACTGTTGACTCGACCACATAGGCGGAATACATTACTGCGACAGAGGCAACAAAGGAGGGAGTCTGGATGAAGAAGTTTATCACAGATTTGGGAGTCATGTCGAGCAGCGAGGAGCTGATTCCCTTAAATTATGATAAATATGGGGCGATTACTCAAATAAGGGAACCCGGGTCTCAACAGAAGTGTTCTAAGGAGGTTCCAACTAATTAGAGAGATCGTGGCCCGAAGAGATGTAATAATGGAAAGAGTTTCATCCGAAGATAACATTGCAGATCCACTGACAAAGCCACTGACTCAGATTGTCTTTGAGCATCACAGAGGTCTGATAGGGATTAGACATATTGGTAATTAACTTTAGGTCAAGTGGGAGATTGCTAGTTATAGGTGCCCTACAAGCCAATCACATGAGTGATTGCACCTGTAAGACGCTACATCAATTCTTTGCTTATGATTATTGGCATTATCTCACATTATCTAGATGTATATTGTAATGTCCTTGGATCTGTGCAATGGGAATTGGATCGTGATGAGATTACGATAATGAGACCAATTCACCTTTAAACATAGACCCTAAATTATCCTCGTCACCTCGTCATAGGTTACTCGAGAAGGACATCGAGATAACTGGATAGACTGGTGTGCTGTATACCCGTTCATATGATGGAGGTAGCTGGTCTCATAGCTACTCGTGTGGGGACACTAAGGTACAGTGTAGGTACTCATTGGAGAATGAGTTCACTAATTAATCCGCCTATGGAATGCTGGATGGTTATTGATACCTCACGTTAGACAACGATTCCGTAGTTCCAGTAGTATATCTGGTCCTTAGACTTGATACACCAAGGATGGCCTATATGAGTACTCCACTCTTTGATACCGGACTTATAGGTTTGGAAAGCTCCAGATCTAGTACAATCGGTTATTGGGAGTGGTAGCCAACCTTACGAGGGCTATTGAGTGTCAATAGAGGATCATCCGCTCTCGGTATTATGAGAGGAATATCTCATGTGTTCTTGCTCGAACAAATCCTTGGCCAAGGTTATTCGGATTGAGAGGAAAAGAGTTTTCTGGGAGAATCCGACAAGAGCAAGACTCGAGAAGAGACCGTATGGTCCTGACAGCACCATGCCTGGTATAAGGTCTTTGGGATATTAGATGAATGAGAGATTATAGATACATGGTAACTGAAGACAGATAGGTCCAAGGGATTAGATTCCCCTTTATCGCCTGGGGTCAGAGTGCGCGAGTGGCCTGGGACGTCCGCAGTCGATGAGTTGGGTGAATTATTATAGAGATAATAATTCACTGAGTCAGAAGGAGTTCTGACAAGTATGACTCACGGCCAGCTCGATATTGGGCCTAGAGGGTCACACATATATGGTAGGTGTTACGACGAGTAGAGGTTCGGATATGAGATATCCGCTGAACCCCCTATCTTATTGGATATCCATTAAGCCCTTGAATTATTGGATCCTGAGATGAGATCCAATAATTGCTAATAAGAGATTATTGGGTAGAAACCCACTAATCCAAGAGGCTTAGGTAATTGGATGAAGATCCAATACCCAATAGGGCAAAAGATCCATTAGGGTTTTTCAAGGGGCCTCTATAAATAGGAGGGAATCAGAGCTCTATAGGCTGAGGGTTTTTGGTAGCCACCTCCTATTCACCTCTCCGTAGAGAGAGGTGCATCGTTGTAATCCCTATTGTATGGATACCGCTAGAGAGGAGGACACTTGACCTCCTTCATCCTCTCCCACAGATTTACAGGAATTCAGGGATATACGATCTCCTTAGGTATCTTCTTTTACACGTGCAATTTTGCGGATTTGTTTTTGACGCACCGATCTTCGCACGACGACGGAAACTTTCTATGGGAAATCTGGGGTTTTGTTTTCTATTCTTCCGCTGCGCATGTGATGTCGCTCCCCTTGTGGATTTTCCAACAGTGACCCTGTCTTAAAATACATAACATTAAAATTTTAACAACAATCCAATCCTAGGATCCACAGTGACATTCGAGGATTCAGAGAAACATTCAAATATCATTCATATGCATAACACCTGTACAGTTATAATCATACATCACATCATACGAACCTTTATAAGAACCCAAACCAACTTAACAAAATATTAACCTCACTTATAATTCCATAAGCATAAGAATTATACAAATCAGAATTCCAACCATTTACCAAAATTTTATATCATCGTAAACTAAACTCAATATTCCAAAATTTCAATCGTGAGAGGTCTTTTAAAGCTTTTACATGATACATCAATCTAAATCTATTAACAACATCTCATTTCATACAAAATACATTTATAAAACAATAACATAACAACCCACAATGACTTGCCACAATCTGAATAGCTTTCCATTACCTTAGCTCAATTTAAACATCTTAGTGAGTGACAAGCTAACCTAAAAAATAGTTATATAACAATGGAGTGAGCTACAAAGCTCAGCAAGTGGGAAAACATATCCAGAATAAGGAATGATAGTTTCAAACAAACTTGGTATCAAAATACAAGGTAGAAATACCAGAATTCATAGGTATTAGCTCATTAGATACAAAATCGCAGATGTCATTTCATTCAAAACATATTTGATTCGTAACAAATGGAGCAGAGAGTAATTGAAGCATATCAGATGACGTAAATAGTATTTCAGAGCTTATCAAATGACACATAGGACATTATGAAGCATATCAATAGTGCACAGGATATTTCAGGGCATATCAATGACATGTGAAATGTTTCGGAGCATATCAACAACATATAAAATATTTCAGAATATATCAATAATGTATGAACTGTTTCGGAGCATATCAAGGGCAAATGAAATATTTTAGAATATAGCAAAGATGTATGAAATGTTTCGAAGCATATCAAGAGTAGAGGGAACATATTAGTGACATTTGAATGGTTTCGAAGCATATCAAGAGCAAATGAAATATTTTAGAATATATCAAATGACATATGAAATGATTTAGAACATATTTCAAAGCATAACAATGGCATATAAGTTATCTCAGAGCATATCCATATATCAAATAAGAAATAGAAGCTCAGATATCATATCTGATGTTTATTTATTTTGTTATCATCCAAAGCGCACATATAAATACATAAGCAATGCTTTGGATATCATATGCAAAACACGGAGGGCGCAGTGGGATCTCAAACAAAATATGGTCTATCTATTTCTGGATGACCACCAGACAGAAGTCTCCCACGTTTGGGAGTTCCATCTACCCACATCTGGGTGAAGTTAGAGGGGGCCGATAGAGCATCGCGGGCCAGTAGAGCATCACGGGCTCTAAGCATAACTCCCTTTACCATTTCTGGCAAAGGTTCACATTATCCCATAAAATACCAGAGTACAAAAGGACAAGTGTGAACAATAAATTGGCACATATCGAAAACACGTGCGGAACAATGAAATATATATGCGCCTTTATGAAACAATATGATGCAAACATAATCTTTCAGAAATTCAGTCGAATTTGAAAGAAAAATAAAAGCAAGAGTATACAAGGATTTGAAGCAATAATATAACGCTCAATCGAAGAAAGGATTCTAGTTGTATTCAATTTCCAAAGAGATGAAATATGAATAGGTAAAATCATGTGATTGAGTGGTATCATATCAAAAACACAGAGGGTGCAGTGGGATCTCGAATAGAATATGGTCCATTCAGAGCATGGACCCAGATAGAAGTTAGAGCATCGTGGGCTTTGAGCATATACCCTTTATCATTTCTGACAAAGGTCTAAATAATCTCTTTACCATTTCTAGCAAAGGTTTAGACAATCCCACAGCCACCAGAGTATATAAAATTATTGAATCTCAGATTTTGATGATGAAACTAATTGAGTGTGATTTGTGGTCTAACTACGTTTTGAGTTATGCAGGTCTACTATCGATCAGGATTAGACAGTTGACGCTGGAGGAATTGACGTTGCGCCGGAGGTGATCACGTCAGGATATTGGATGTCGAGCCGGAGGTTCGATCGACTATCGGCAGGAGGCTTCGTACGTTGGGCATCGGGCCAAGAAGTGCGGAATTACGCCATGGATATCGAGGTTGCGGAGGTCAATCGTCGATTGGGCAACAAGCCGCTAAAGAGGACGATGTGCCGAAGGATCGGACGACGCATCGACCAATGACGTGCCGGGCAACTGAATGTCAATTCGCGTTATAATAACTATCTAGATCAAAGTAGAGTGTTTGTTGTTTGTGTACAGGAGTAACTACGAAAGGGATGAAGACGTAAAGCGAAACCAAGGGCCGAAGTCAAGTGCGATGGATCGTTGGGAGTTCGAGAGTTTGACGGAAGTCCGAAGATTCGTTGGGAGTGTTGCCGGAACCAGCCGAGAATGAGTAGGGAGCTTGCCGAAGGGTTTTTGGAAGTTCGCCGGAAGGTTTGTCGGAAGTTCGCCGAGCTTACCAAGAAAGATCGGAGCTTGCCAAAGGAGCTCGGAGAAACTCGCCAAAATCATCGTGGAGTCCGAGAGCTTGCCGGGAGTCCGTAGGATGGTTTCCAAGGGATCGTCGGAAGACCGCCGGAAGTTTGCCGGAAGCTCGACGGAAGAAGACTTGACTTGCAAACTTTATAATAGCTTAGGAATGTCTTTAATTTCGTAGTTAGCACATCAATTTAGGTTAGGATTAGGGGTTAATCCTTTAACCCAAGTATGGGCCCATTGGGCCTTGTTCGGAACTGGTTTGGGCCAAGTTTTCGGCCCAAACCAAATGTAGATTTGTGCTGGGAGGTGGAGCCCAGCAGCCATTGTGCCCAGCAGCCATTGTGCCCAGCAGCATGTGTGCATGCATACATGCATGCTGGGCTACGTGCATGCATGCATCTTTGGCGTAGCACCGCCAACAGAACCAACAATTTCTTGGGTTGGGGCAGTAGCACCGCCAAAGAAGACCAACAAGAAGATGCATGCATGCTACGTGCATCTTCAGAGTCTGCATCTTGTAGCCCAAGTACTATAGCCAGCGATAGCACCGCTTGGTGGGCGGTAGCACTGTGCTACCGCCGGCTCGAAAACTAGGCGGTAGCACCGCTTTGGCCGAGGCGATAGCACGCTGGCCGAGGGGTAGCACCGCCTGGGTGTGTCGATCTGCCGGGATCGACAAAGAAAAATTCAAAAGATTCAAATTTTTGGCTCCAAGTTTAGGCTCCAAATTTGAATCACTTTGAGGCTTATAAATACCCATTTTTTCTCAGCTGAAAGAAGAACCCTTTTGAGAATTTAGAATCTTAGTTTTAAGTCTTGAAAAGTCTCATTCTTGCTAAGTGTTCACCTCATTCTTCTTGTGAAATCTTGTAAGAGTGTGAACCATTTGTAAAGGGTTGTAAGAGGGGTATTTGATCCTTCCCCTTCAAAGGATTTGGTAGTGGAAGAAGGGAGCCTCATCGGAGAAGGCTTCGGAAGTGGATGTAGGTCACTTTGACCGAACCACTATACATCGCTGCGTCTTGATTGTGTGAGTGTTTAAATTTCTGTTTTATCTCTTTACTTTACCGCAAGCCTTTACTTTTGTACTCCACTTTCTTTTCATCGTCGTACGCATGCTTTAAAGTTAAAACGCAATCTTTCTGGGTTCAAACGAAATGTTGCTTTCATCATACGAAGTTTCCGAAGCTTATTTTAAATCGCTGAAAAATCTATCGTTTTATCCGCTGCACTAATTCACCCGCCCCTCTTAGTGTCGCTCGATCCCTAACAATTGGTATCAGAGCCACTTTCTTTCTCTTTCGGATTTACACCCGTGAGAAATGGCTCTAAATGGTTTTCATGAGGGCTTTTCGGTTTTTCGTCCACCGTTCTTTAACGGATCGGACTACACTTATTGGAAAACTCGAATGAGAGTTTTCATGCTTTCAATGGATTTGGATTTGTGGAACATCATCGAAAATGGTTTTCAACCTTCCTCTAAACCAACGAACGAATGGTCAATTTTGGAGAAAAGGTCGTTTTCTTTAAACGCAAAGGCTATGAATGCCTTATTTTGTGCTTTGAACAAGAACGAGTTCAATCGGATTTCTATGTGCGAAACGACTTTTGACATTTGGCGAACTCTTGAAATCACGCATGTGGGAACTAGTAGAGTTAAAGATTCGAAAGTAAACCTCTTGTTACATGATTTTGAGCTCTTCCAAATGACACCATGCGAATCTATCGACGACATGTACACCCGCTTCACGGATGTCGTCAATAGCTTGAAAAGTCTTGGTAAAAGTTTTTCGGATTTTGAACTCACTAACAAGATCTTAAGATCCCTTTCAAAATGGTGGGATTCTAAAATAACAGCGATTCAAGAATCAAAGGATCTAAATAATTATTCTATTGATAAACTCATTGGGTCTTTAAAGACCTATGAAATGGAACATGATGAATATGATGAACATGATGAACACATGAACCACATTCTAAAGAACAAGAAGGTTTTTGAACTCCGAACTATGATATGCCACTTGAGTGATGACTCAAGTGATGAGGACATTGAAGAGGACTTTGAACCTTTAATCGATCTTAATAAGTTCATTAAATAAAAATCTAAAATCAATAATGAACTTGAACGGAGGAAGAGACCAATGAAGAAGAAGAAGACTCACCAAGAAAAATCAAGGAAAGAAGAAGCAAACTACGCTTTATTGGGCTTCGACAATAAGGTAAGTAACTTAACTTCCTTGAATTATTTTAAAATTACTTGATGATTTCCATGAATGCTTAACTTAGTTAGTAGGAATTTTTTTATGCTTTTCTTGTGTTTTTAGAAATTAAAAAAAAAATTGAAATTATACTATGCTTTTCTTTATAGTATTTTTAAAAAGTAAAAATATAAATGACGATTGTAAGATTTGTGATAATGCTTAGGATTAAACCATGCTTGAGTATCTTGATGGTTTACATTGTCTCTAAACATGATGCTTGATGATTTTATATCATGCATGAGTTATTGAAGTGATGTTGATTTAAAAACTTCTATCTTGGATTAATGGGTCTTAACCTTTTTTTTATGATGAAATTTTTAATTGATACATATCTTCATAAAATCAATTATAAAGACCTAACCCATAAATTTTTCCAAATGAAAGAAATGTGATTTTAATGTTGCCGTGTATTACATTTGGACTTGATGATTTTCATGACGAAAATTATTTTTCAGATTTATAAAATGATGCATGATTTTACCAAAAATTTGAGCATCGATCATCTTGTTATAACTAATGTAAGAAAGAATTAAAATGATTTTGATGATATTTTCGTTTTTGAATATGATGCATGACATTTTCATATGAAAAATTTGAACATTCTTATGAAAGATCAAATCACTTAAATTGAAACTCATAAAGATGAGAAAATGTATTATCATGATGTTTGATGCATATGATCTTGATGGATTTAATGACAAACTTATGTTTTGAATTTCTACAATGATGGGTTCCATATAAATGTTTGAACATACATTATGAAATCATCATTGAAATGAAAATACTAAAAGTTTGTTATCATGCTTAATGACTTTGTGATATCATATCTTGATGACAAACTCATGTTTTGGTCTTAAATTTGATACTCATCTTTTGAAATATGAGTACACTTATTTGAAACAAAATGAAACACATTATCATGATAAGTTAAATCTCATGTCTTGAAACAATGTGTTGTTTTGACAATTTTTATAATGAAGTGTCTTCCGGTTTTGAATATTTTGATTTGGCATATAAAGGCAAAAGACATACTTATATAAAACATAAAGAAATTATATTTACTATCTTATCGAGATTAATGATTTCATGATATCTTAAGAATCTCATAAATTATAGAAGTGAATTCGATGAATTGATTATGATTTGATAATTTGAACTTTTCTCTCATGTTTCAATACTACTTTGTATGCTTCATGACTTGTTGATTGAAATAATGATGTAGACTTTTGATGTATCACTTGTCATGATGGCTAGCATTTTGAATCTCGAAAATAATTACTTCTTTTTATCATTTACTAAAGAGGAAAATAATTCAAGTTTATATCATTTGTGAATCTCACAAACTATGGTAATGATTTTGATGATTCAAACTTGAATGAGCTTTGTCATAACCCAAGTCTTGATATTTTGATATTTGATACTTGGAATTCTTATACATGAATCTAGTTACTCTTTGTGCTATATTTTTTCAAATGGATCATGAGCCTTGATGTCATATATTTCATGATCCTAGAAGTGACATGATTTCTTTACCTTGTGTGGTAAATTGAATATTTGATTTTCTTTATGATAAATTATGAATCATGAATAATATCTTTTGGTTGTGATCCTTGTTGAATTTATATATTGATATCTATCATGACATGATTTCTTTGCATTGTTGTCTTATTTGCATCATGTAATGATTGAACAATTGATGTATATTTTTATTGATACAAACTTTTAATTGATATGAAAAATGGCTTGTATAATGATTAAAATTTTTAGCCATTTAGTCCTCCCTTCTTTTTGACAAAGACAAAGGGGGAGAAAAATTGCTACCTTGCAATTTCACAAGAAGAAGAAGGATTGCTATTTCAAAGGATGCAAATATTGCTATCTTGACTATATCAAAAGAAGCAAAATGCAAAACTTCAAAAATTTGAAATGTTACATCCCTTTATGTTTGTATGTTTAAATGAAAAGTTAGCATATATATTTAAAATGATCATACATAATTGCTAGCTCATTGCAAACAAAAGTTGATATCTTGCAAAGGTGAAACTTAGTTACAAAAGAGAAGAATTGAAAGGAAGCTAACTTGCGTGTCGCAAAGTATGTTAGCTTGCTTATCATTATTGATTGCTTGCTTATCATCTTTTTATCTCATATCTTGATTTTTGACTCCCTTGAATTCATGACTTAATATGCTAAAAATTCATATTGTAAATTTGTTATTTTGTCATGATCAAAGTATTGGCTATTTGTACTCCACTTTTTGACGAAACAAAGAGGGAGAAGAATTATTACTAGCTTATGTATTGCAAAGAAAAATTTTGCTAGCTAGAATATGCAAAGGAAGCAAAGAAAGTACAACTTGCACATCTCAATAAGCAAGTAAAATTTACCATCATTGCCCATCCTTGAAACTTGCTATGATTGAATGGTATGATTGGATGTTGTAATGTAAAGCTATGTAAAAATGTTGTATGATATGATTGATAGCTAGTATGTTGTAAAAACTTGCATATCTTTTAAACTAGCTATGATGCAACTTCTCCTTTTTGTTGATGACATAGGGGGAGAAGTAGATTGATGACTTCATGCATTGATTGAATATTTTATATATTTGCATGATGGTTTATTGTTTTCTCACTACATAAATGAATGTTGCTTGGATTTGGGATAATCCAAGTATTCTATCAATGGCATATTGATAGGGGGAGTTTGTGTTAAACTCCGGGGAGTTTTGGTTAACTCCGTCAGTCATCAATTAGTTGTCATCATCGAAAAGGGGGAGATTGTTGAATCTCAAATTTTGATGATGAAACTAATTGAGTGTGATTTGTGGTCTAACTGCATTTTGAGTTACGCAGGTCTACTATCGATCAGGATTAGACAGTTGATGCTAGAGGAATTGACATTGCGTCGGAGGTGATCACGTCAGGATATTGGATGTCGAGCCGGAGGTTCAGTCGACTATCGACAGGAGGCTTCGTACGTCGGGCATCAGGCCAAGAAGTGTGGAATTGCGCCATGGATATCGAGGTTGCGGAGGTCAACCGTCGATTGGGCAATAAGCCGCTAGAGAGGACGATGTGCTGAAGGATCGGACGAAGCGTCGACCAATGACGTGCCGGGCAACTGAATGTCAATTCGCGTTGTAATAACTGTCTAGATCGAAGTAGAGTGTTTGTTGTTTGTGTGCAGGAGTAACTACGAAAGGGATGAAGACGTAAAGCGAAACCAAGGGCCGAAGTCAAGTGCGATGGATCGTTGGGAGTTCGAGAGTTTGACGGAAGTTCGAAGATTCGTTGGGAGTGCTGCCGGAACCAGCCGAGAACGAGTAGGGAGCTTGCCGAAGGGTTTTTGGAAGTTCGACGGAAGGTTTGTCGGAAGTTCGCGGAGCTTGCCAAGAAAGATCGGAGCTTGCCAAAGGAGCTCGGAGAAACTCGCAAAAATCATCGTGGAGTCCGAGAGCTTGCTGGGAGTCCGCGGGATGGTTTCCGAGGGATCATCGGAAGACCGTCGGAAGTTCGCCGGAAGCTCGACGGAAGAAGACTTGACTTGCAAGCTTTGTAATAGCTTAGGAATGTCTTTAGTTTCATAGTTAGCACATCAATTTGGGTTAGGATTAGGGGTTAATCCTTTAACCCAAGTATGGGCCCATTGGGCCTTGTTCGGAACCGGTTTGGGCCAAGTTTTCGGCCCAAACCAAATGTAGATTTGTCTTTGGGCGGTGGAGCCCAACACCATTGTGCCAAACACCATGTGCATGCATGCATGCATCTTTGGGCTTCGTGCATGCATCTTTCGGGCGGTTGCAGACCGCCAAAGAAGCATGCATCGCTACGTGCATGCATCTTTGGCGTAGCACCGCCAATGAACCAAACCATGGCTTGGTGGGGTGGTAGCACCGCCAAGAGCACCAAAGAAGATGCATGCATGCTACGTGCTGCCATGCTTCTTTGAGCATCATCAGAGCCCGGCATCGTATCCCGTCATCAGTAGTGAGCGGTAGCATCGCTGGCTAGGCGATAGCACCGTGCTACCGCCGGCGCTTGAAAACCAGGCAGCGGTAGCATCGCTGGGTGTGTCGGGCTTGCCAGGACGACAAAGACAAAAAATTCAAAAGATTTAAATTTTTGGCTCTAAGTTTAGGCTCCAAATTTGAATCACTTTGAGGCTTATAAATACCCCTTCTTTCTCAGCTGAAAGAACCCTTTTGAGAAGTTAGAATCTTAGTTTTAAGTCTTGAAAAGTCTCATTCTTGCTAAGTGTTCACCTCATTCTTCTTGTGAAATCTTGTAAGAGTATAAACCACTTGTAAAGGGTTGTAAGAGGGGTATTTGATCCTTCCCCTTCAAAGGATTTGGTAGTGGAAGAAGGGAGCCTCATCGAAGAAGGCTTCGGAAGTGGATGTAGGTCACTTTGACCGAACCACTATACATCGCTATGTCTTGATTGTGTGAGTGTTTAAATTTCTGTTTTATCTCTTTACTTTGCTGCAAGCCTTTACTTTACGTACTTCACTTCCTTTTCATCTTCGTACGCATGCTTTAAAGTTAAAACACAATCTTTCTGGGTTCAAACGAAACGTTGCTTTCATCGTATGAAGTTTCCGAAGCTTGTTTTAAATCGCTGAAAAATCTATCATTTTATCCGCTGTACTAATTCACCCCCCCCTCTTAGTACCGCTCGATCCCTAATAAAAAGGATAGGTAAGCAATAAAATTAGCACATCGAAAGAACATGCGGATCAACAAAACGTACATGTGCCTTTATGAGTCAATACGATGCAAACATAATCTTTCACAATTGCATTCAAATTTGAAAGAAAATAAAAGCAAGAGCATACAAGGATTCAAAGCAATAATATCAAGCTCAGTCAAAGAAAGGATTATAGCCAAAATCAATTTTTCAAAGGAATAAACAAGAATAGGCAGAATCGACCAAAGCTTGATTTTTGGTAGAATTTGAGAGCCACATTACATGAATTATTCAGATAATCAATTATGCTCCAATTTACTAAAGAAGATGTCATTAGAAAGGTAAGTCAGTCTACTTTCAGATAAAATAAGTTTCATATAAATTTGAGTTTCTAACAAGGAATTACAAATGATTCGGTAACCAAGAGTCAAGGAACAAAATCTCTATTTTCAGAAACTATAGGATCAAATTCAATAGAATTCTGGGTAGTCATTTGGACTCAAAACCTTTTAATATAGGTACCAAAAGAAAGATCTATAAGTTTAGTTTTCAACAAAGTAAGTTTTGTATAAATCAGAGTTTCCAATAGAGAGTTATAGGTAGTTTAGTATCAAAAGGTCAGAACTTATAATCTCTGTTTTACAGATTCCATAGAGTTGATTCAATTTAATGTTTAGATAGGCAAATTTACTCCAAATCATACAAGTAAGCTGTCAAAAGAAATGTTTACAAGTCTATATTCAGATCAAATAAGTTTTGTCTAAATTGGAAATCTGTACAAAGATTTATAGCCAAAACAATATAGAAGGGTCAGAATCTTGATAATTTTCTAGATTCAAACATTTACTTTCCAAACAATAGAGATATCAAATTTCAAGGCTAGAACAATTCAAATTTCTCATATCCAAGGCAGAAGCAAAGATTAAACTTATAAAAGAAAGGATTGGAACACTTGCCTTTCGAAGATTTTAATTCAACGAAATTGTAAGCCCAAATCCTTCTACCTTTCCTCTATCTCCTCTCCATGTGTCATTTTCTTCACCTATCTTCTTTCTTTCTCCATAGCTGCAGCTCATGCAGAACATATGAGGTCGCAGTCACTTACTTTCTCTTTCTTTTTTCCAACCATAGCTACCGTAGTCGTAGCAACCGCAGCCACAGCCACAGCCTCTTCCACTGCGCTATTTCCTCTCCTTCTTCTCTCTTAGCCATAGCCTCTTCTTTCCCTACCGTAGCTGCCACAGCTGCAGCCACAGCCATCCTTACCTCCTCCTCTTCTCTTCTTCTTCCTTCCTCTGCTTTCTTTCCCAGCCACAGTTGCAGCGACAACCGCAGCCACAGCCACGCCGCAGCCCTCTTTCCTCTTCCCTTCCTCATCTTCTCTTCTCTCCTTCTTCCCCTTCTCTTCTTCTCTTCTTCCTCTCCGTCCCCTCATCCACCGATGCACCTCCTTGTGCAGAAGGTAGAGGAGCGCAGCTCCCTTCTCTGCCTTTTCCCCCTTCTCTCCTTCTCTTCTTCCTCTCCTTCTTCTCTTTCTCTTCTTCTTCTTTTCTTCCCTTCTCCTCCCCAACACCACACCACTTCTCCTCTGTTTCCACCTGCGGGAAACAGAGGTGCGCAGCCCTAGCTGCAGCCACCTTCTTCCTCTCTCCTCCCTCTTCTTCTTCTTCTTCTCCTCTTCTTCCTTTCTCTTCCCTAACGCACCACATATTCCTCTCCTTTATTTCCCGATGCACCATGTGGGAAACAAAGGTGCGTGGGAGGCGGTGGGATGAGACTGTCATTTTTTTTCTTTTCTTCAACTTAACAATTTAGCCCCTAAAATTTTTATATTTACAAGTAAGTCCTCCAATTTTACAAATAAGTCCTTGACTTTTATAATTATGTCCTTATAAATAATTTAAAATAAATCCTTACATAAATTTCAGAAATGAGGGATATTACATTTCCACCGGGCAAATTTGGAAAATTGAAACCAAAGGCTAATGGTCCATTCAAGGTGCTTAAGAAAATTAGCTAGAATACTTATGAGATCGAGCTACTTGAAAATTATGGAGTATCTCCAACATTTAATATGGTTGATTTAGGTCCTTATCATGAATATATTATTGAAAGAAACAAGGATTTGAGAATAAGTCTTTTTCAACCAGGGGAGAATGACACGAGAGTGCCTAATTTGTTACAATCTGCTCATGTTGACCTTACTGATGCCATGGCATATTTTCAGCTCACAATGTTATCTTAAATTCTTCAACTCAGCCCATTCAAATATGATAGCTCATGAGCATATTCTTTATACTATGTTAAAGCTGTTTCAATACACTTTTCTTCATGACTAAGAAATATATTAATGTAGTTAGTTAACAGTTGTAAAACATTTAATCTCAAAATTTTCTATGCATGAAGGGTTGTTATATGCACAACTATTTATTTTGGTATTTTAGGGTTAGAGAGGATTTTAGAAACTGAAGATATTGGCAGAAGCGCTCTTGGAGCTCTCTCAAAACTCGGTATCTCTTGGATTTTTCCTTGAGTGGTGAGTCATTTTGTATTGTTCTGTATCCTCGTTTAATTTTCCTAGGGTGGTAAATTTTTTTATATCCTTATATGATTTTAAACCTAGTGGTGAACTATTTTACGATTGTGTTAAAGTATTTTTGTGAGATTGTTCTTTTTCTGTCCGAAAGAACTTATTCTAGCTAATACCATTATACTCTCGACTTTTCTCTTAAAATCCATTCCGTATCACTCCCGTATCATCTATTAATAATATTAAATCTATCTAGCTTTATGATTTCTTTATCTGGTGGAATTACAATGTCATGTGCATGTATTAGCTTAGTGATTAAGCCACTATATGAAAGCATAATATCTTTTACTGATAATTCAATCATGTTCTGTCGTATCAAATATTCGAAATAGTTATCATATCCTGTCATAATCCAATACATCGTTTCTAATTCCATTTGACTAACTTCATCATGATATTATTTTGAAAGTAAAATACGTATCATGATATGTGAAGCACTTTTGTATTGAAAGATAGCAAATGTTTACAACTTTTTGGAATGATAAACAAATTTGGGTTTCCAAAAATAGTAGCTAAAGTATCGGAATATGTGATTCCAACTGATTCTGTGTCCCATTGTCCTTTAAAGTAGCAACATCTTCTTTTCTCAAGAATCCCTATAAGGTTGTAAATTATGTTATTCGTAATGGGTATGTGATGCCCTAGGAGATAAGTCGACACCCTACCATTTTCATCCACATACAAATTGTTGTAAAACGATCGAACCAGTCTAGGATAAATGAGTTTATTAATTTGTAGAATTAGAAGGACGCCTAAGTTAGCAAACCATTAAATTGGTTCTAAATCGCTTAACTCTTCTAGATCTACATATTTTCTCTTATGTACACTTTTAAATTTAAAGGTTAAAAATTTAAGAGCATGCTCATTGGAGTCAAAGAGTATAGGGTCATAGGTTTTTCAAATCTACTCTTCTCTTTGTCCCTTGAGAATCTTCTAGGTGCCATAGAACTATATGTATTAACAATGAAAGATCTACATATGAAAAGCAATATCAAGCAACAAATTGAGGGAAAAGTTTTAAAGATTACCCTTATAATGATCTCTAAAAGGCTTGAGATTGATCCTTAGATTTATAGAAGAGAGTAGTTTTCTTAGGTTTCTAGGGGAGAAGCAAGAGGAATGAGAGGTGGAGAAGGGTTTAGAGGGGTGTAGGAGGTGTTGGGGGTGGTTCTACCGCTGACCCTAAAAGGTCCCTTTAATAGGGTAGGGTCTCGGGCGATGCTATCACCAACTAGGTGGTGCTATCGCCTATGGGCAGTGTGCCTTGGCGATGCTATAGCTAGTGCACTATCTTCGGTATATTTCAAGTTGCAATTTTAATCATTCAACTATTCAAGCTTCCTCATTTAGTATCTAACATTCCAGTGGTGCTAACAATCAATATTCAAATCATCCAATCAAGCAAACAATCAAGCGAATGTTATTAATCTTATCTTTAGTATTTGAGTCACTCATTGCTTATTGAACGGTGCAGGCTTTTTATTTCTTTTGAGAAGTGAAACCCATCAAATTTCTCTATTTTTACAACAATGATTCAATTACATAATGAGAAATACAAATCATAAAACAAAAAAATTATATATAGTGAAATTTAAGTCATAAACATCAAAAAGTTTAGTGATATATTTTGACATACTTAGTCAATACCAAGAGGAATAGTAGGAGAGTAGTTAATGAAAAAACTAAAATTATCTTAATTCTTAAATATCAAGTGAAAGAATTAAGAATAGTTTGGATAAATATTTTTGAGAATCATGAAAATTTATACAATACATATTAAGTTATAAATACCGATATATTATGAAAGAAATCAAAGTAATCATAAAAATCACACTTCAAAAAATCCAATGAAAGTAAAGTAGATAGTTTCCTATATAATTAAAACTAGTTAATACTAGCATGCT